>OX494448.1:1326813-2576813 GCA_950381575.1 Plusia festucae
ATCTGACCTGGTGACGGCTACGCTGTTGTTGAATTTAGTATTTCAACTCAATAGAATTTTCGTGGATTAAAAATGATGCCCTCGTCCAAATGGACCAAACAAGGAGTTTTTTTTTTAAAGTTTACTATCAATGTGGGTCGCACATTACTAGTAATCTCGTTAACCCCTCGTGCTAAGCTAAGATGTGTTACGTTGCCGCCGCTTATTATATATCATAATTTCTTATCATTAATGAAATCAGTCAAATAATATTTATTAGTTCCAGATTTGGCCAGTCGGTCAGATATATCTGATATTCAAAAGTTAATAATAAATCATACCAGACTATAAATGCCCAGAACGCTTCTAATAAAATGAAGGAATGCTCATAATATGTTACAAGGAGTTCTTAAGACATTATTTTCATTTGCTTATAATGATAAGTATATTTATAGATATTGTACTGAAGTAACAATATCTATAAATATACCAAAAATTAAGTATATCGTTAAATTTACCAATTACGCAATTTTTTTTTTAAATGTTACTAGCAATGTGGGTCGCACATTACTAGTAATCTCGTTAACCCCTTAGTGCTAAGCTAAGATGCTTGTATTACGAGTGGGTTCACGTCGGTAGTGTAATGGGTGGGATTCGAACACATGATCGCAAGTCCGACGCCCTAGCCATTAGGCTACCGCCGCTTATTATCTCTTATTATATCCACTTATTATCTCTTTACCACGATAATTAGCATTATCATGATCTATCTTACCGACCTAATTAAAAGACCTCCTAACATTAGAAATAATGAGAAGATTACACTTATTTTTTATCACTTTCAAGTAAGCACCATAAACTTCCGTGAGACTTAGTGTTAAGAAAAAATATGACTATAAGTAGGTCTCAAGTGGCTTTTAAATCTGCTGATTATGACCACAAGGTAGAGCAAAACAGTGTTCCTATAACCTATTTTTTATTAGTTTTAGTTAGCATTTTGATGTTTTGTTTTTCTGTGTTTTTATACCACAAAAATTGTGTTTGCTAATGATTTGAATTTTTAGTCAGTAAAAAATTATTACTATAATTTTCTTAGAAATAAATTTTATCCATTAATATTGAATCACTTTAAAACTTTTATTTAATAATAATTAAAACTTGACTAGGTATTTTAATAATTAATATTTACAAACTTAACTATAATTATAACACCTAAAACTGAAGAAAATAATTAAACAAATAATTTAAAAATACCGTCAAAAATCCCCTATTGATTTAACTAAATTTGAAGCGGCGGTACCCTTATCCCACCCTTCTACTACCGACGTGAACCCACTCGTAACATAAGCATATATTTAGCTTATCACGAGGGGTTAAAACAATACTATTTGTGTGACCCACATTGCTAGTAAGGTTTAAAAAACAAACAAAAACTGAATGAGGTACCTAGATACCAAATAATCATTTAATTAACCAATTACCACCGTGATTTTTCCACTCTGTGACCTTGACCGCTGCATTAATAATAAGATGTCACCCAGTTTCCTTATTGGCCCAGTCGTTTCCATAATGAAAACTTTTCAGAGATCCTTCAGCTCACTTCATTATGAAGTAACAGTGAATAATGTTTGTTATTTTATGTTTTCGTGAACACTGAATAATTCTATTCTTTGTCGTCACAATTTGAGGTCCAAGTGATTTAATTTTAATGTTCTTTTGTAGTTAATGTACTGGCTTTGGTGTTGATTGAGTTCAGTTCTACGAATTCGGTGAGACAAACGAGGTTTCATTATTGTTGAAATACCACAAGAAAAAAAGTTTTTTTTTTACTTGTGGAGAGTGGTGATTTTGGTTTTAGTCATCTTTCAAGTATGTCACGGATTTCTTTGATTTTGTGAGAGTTTGTGCTAAGTCAAAATGCTGAAAATAAGATCAATAAATACCGAAATTGATCACATCATTACCTCGATACATTAATAGAAGAAAACCAACGCTTGTGTTAGACTATGTGGTTGTTAATTAACTTCAATAAAATCACTTTCATTTATTATTTTCTAATTCGAAATTCGTAAATATATTATAACTAAGTAAACGTAAATGCCAGTTTTAAAATGTATTCAGATACTAAAGTATTCTTAGTAAACACTCAAAAATTCGTCCTGGCAAGTTACTCTGATACGGCCATACACAAAAAATAAAAAAAATATCTGGCTCACAGTCCACTGAAGTCTCTTCTAGTATCTGGCTAATAAGAGCACGTGTCCTTTGGCGAAGTCGAAAAGGGATTACAAACTAACGAAAAAGTCGATTTAATACTCTAACCCTAAAATAACGCTGTGAGGGAAAATGTCTATCTCTTGAAACTGTCGTGTCATATCGTTAATGAAAGTCGGTACAGTCACGAGCAAACACATTACAGCTAGAGAAACTAAAATATTATTTTCCATCTAAATTTATATGAGTGTCGAAATGTTTGGTCATGATTACGGATGTGTTTCAACGGGTGCCACGCGGTTTTAAGTACTTGATTTGATGGAATACGACTAACCGCCTAAGAGGCTGCGTACTGCGTCCAAACTTTTAGAAGAGCGCGGTGTTAGCCTATTGGGTACGGTATTATTACTGGCTGGGTTAAAACCTACACATTGTATTACCGACGTGAATCCACTTGTGATACAAGTATTTTAATTTAATTTTAAATATTTTCTGATTGTTTTAAGACCTGTAATTTTAGATGCAAGATTAATTTTATTTTGCTGTGCCCTACAGGGTCAGCGATTGCACTTAGCTCTAAGCCATTCTGTGACAACTTATATACATTGTGGAATGCAAATAAATATGAATATGAATAGCATTAAGCTTAACACGAGAGGCTATAAATATAACTACCTACTTATATAAAAACTCCTTAAAGCCATTATATTCATTAGGACGTGTTGAAACGTACTGTTGTCATTGAGCCTTTAAAAAAACAATATTGCTTGTAAAATGTATCGTTTCACTGACTTAAGCTTCGCTTAAGACTGACTGAAGTACTGTTAATCTTAAGCAATGACTGCATTCTATCCCAGCTGTGGGTTGCTTAATTAATTTCCTATCTGTGCATTAAATTAAAATAATACTCACCATACAAGACTGAATATTTCGTTCCAAGAATTTTTAGAATCAAAACTATTTTTGTATTGAACTAACCTAGATAAGTCACATTTCTACATACGGAATTTTATTTTGCCAACGAGTGTACATTTGGAAATCTTTTTAATTAAGACTTTGGTAACATTTAATCAGGCCGTTGTGGACTGAAGCTTACATTAGCTTAATTAATATCTGCTGGTCGTGAAAAAGAAAGGCTTGAACCTAATGATTGGTATGAAAATGTGCCTCTTTTACGGTCGAATTCATTTCGAGTAAGATTTATGTAGAAGGATTTATGTCTTGTATATCATTTTTGCTCATCGACAACCCGCAATGAGCAAGCGAGGTGATTAATGCTCATTCCTTCTCTATATAGGAAGAGGTCTTTGCCCAGCAGTGGGAAGTATATAGGCCGGTATTATATATTATTTTTTTATGACATTTTACAAGAACACTGAAAAGCAAAGTCAAAACGGAAGATTTTGATCGTCTTCATAGTAGCGTGTCAACCAATGTCAAAATAAATTATATTTTGCCAGACCACTACTCGGCGACGCAGACAGCACCGTCGGTGGCATCGTAAAGGTGCGCAGGTGTTGGGACACGCTGGGCAGTTCAATGAGTGGGCCATAGTTTGAGGGAAAATGCCGCACTCACATGGCTCAAGTGTGCTGTAACCCCACCGGCACATATTGTCTTTTCATCGGCCAACTTGGGTCCGGAGTCTATTAATAGACTTCCACTATGGCCATGGTAGGCTGTTGGAGGGTTTTTTTGCTAAATGCAGAGGGGACAGTAAATGGACATCCCTCCATCCATATTTTGATAGTAAGGTGACTTGCAACATGTATTTTTTTATTTTTGTTCCTTTAACAAATATTTCACCTTAACAAGAACATGCTTCGACAGTACTGCTCAGAAAACTGGCAATGGTAGTGACTGCAACAGGCAGAACAAATCAGTTATATGTTGTACATTACCAATTTTCGCGTTGATGCATGCTGGTAATAAAAGTATAGATAGTGTTTTACACATATTCAGAGGGGCTCGTGGCTAAGTGCAAGCCGTATGGTTTGACCGATAATAAAGGTTAAGCCGCGCCCACCGCGGTTGGTCCGTGGATGGGTGACCATTTGTAAATATATCGAGACCCCTCCGTGTGTCTGTCATACAGTGATCTTTGATAGTCGTTAAGTTATTACAATTCTGAAACCCAGTATTACTATGAAATACTGTATTACCTAGCAATAGGTTGTGGAGGTCAGATAGGCAGTCGCTCCAAGTAAAATACGGTATTCAGCTAAATCCGGTAAGACTGGAAGCCGACCCCAACATAGCTTAAGAAAAGGATAGGCAGAAGAAGACAGTGTTTTAGACACATTCGCGAGGAGATCCTAAAAAACATTTCTACCTTAAAATCCAACAACAAATAAAACCCAATACCAAAACTTTACATCACAATTTTACAACATCACTTTTAATTTGAAACATCGCCACAAAACGCGCACGATACGCCTTCATCCCACAATTTACATACCACATCTAGGTGCTCTCGTAAAATGGATGTAATATGGCTTGGTGGCAGTGGTGGCCACATTTACAGTTATTGCTTCAGTTACGTTGTAAAACTCAAGTGCTTCGGTTAACCTTCGGTTTGATGTGGGAAGCCCACAAATTGTTAATTATGCCTGGATTTGAGGAAGTCAGTTGGTTACGCTTGTTAATGAGAAAGGGGAAATATTGGTGTTATATTGCAAAGCCGTCTTCACCAAATAAATTCAAAAGGTTAATTTTATGGAAAGATAAAAAAAATTTAAACTTTAAAAAACTTTGTTTTATATAACCTGGATTGGACCTGGTAGAAAAAAAAAAAACATTTTACGATAATGCAATGAATGAAAAACTTTTAAGTAAGAATTTTTGTACAATATTATGTTTAAAACATTAACTAAGTGCTCCTAATTTTAAAGGATTCAAATATAAGTCGTAATTATATTAAGTCAAGTGCTGTAATTACTTGTTGGTCTACTGGTCAACAAATCAAATCGGTTGACTATTGATTAGTATCTTAAATGTTTTTAAATTAAACGTTTCATATAAAGAAACAGTGTATTGTTGTTCCAAATAGGTTATATAATATACAACGGGAGGATTGGCACATAAATAAAGTACGTGAGTAGGCACAAAACAAATTTTAAATTTCGAATGCCTCAGGTACGTTAAAACGCGAAACTCGTAACGCCGCCATATTCGGTGTCCATCCAGCCAGTGTTTTACGATCGCCGTAAACGTCAGCTGTACTGTAAAAAAAAGTTTATTCAAATTCACCGTTTTATTGTCCAGTTATCTTTGTCAGTTTTGGATGTATTGGTTTTTGTATGGAGAGGCGTCAAAATGTAGGTCGGTCTTTTTCTGGTGTTTTTGGAGATGTGCCAGGTTTTGTTTAGTATTGGACGTCGAGTGATGTGCTTTTGTTTCCGCAGGACTTATGGCATACGTGATTATTGAGCGTGGTGTTACCGCCAGCTTCTTAACTTCGGACAGATACTGAAATTTCTTGGCAGAGAATCCGAAGCATCGTATTTAAGGAATCAAACCAATGCAATATAGTGTCTTATGCAATTCGGTAAACCAATATCAATAAATAGTAAATTGAATGTGTAAATATAATAAATCACCTTGGACTATATATTATGGACCTGCAATGTTAACTTTCCTCTTTCACACATCTGTCTTTTTGTATACTTTTTTTAACTCTCATAATATAGGCCTCTACAAGGTATATATAGGTGAAATCGTTGTCGTTGATCGAATCGCTTAAAATAAATGTATGGAGGTGACAATTCTAAGTCACGTGACTTATTGAAGAGAGATGTAATTTCCGTACATTTAATTTCACTTGATCGTTGGCGCTTTTGGGGGTGTGCCTTGTCTAGGGGAGCAGGGTGGGGGCAATATCAAATGTTTGAAGTTCGAAAAGTGCTACGTAGTAGCTTATTTTGAATAAATTATTTTTGGTTTTGATTTTATAAAAAAATAACTTCTATTACATTTCTTTGTTCTTTTCAAACCCTAAAACACAAACGATTCCTTCCAATAAATACTCCATCAGACCCTAAAGTTTTTGTCAATACATTCAAAGTTATTCTGTTTGAGAGTCCGTCCTTACCATAACCTAGGGATGAGAACTATCTACTGTTGTTCGATAACCCTAAAAAGATTTATGTTCAAAACGGTTGTGTACTTCGAAATGGAATTGTCGAGATTTGAGATTTAAATTTGATTTTGTGCTCGGGATTTTGAAATTGGGATGATGTAAGTAGGAGGACTTTTATGTACTACTTATGTAACTTTAGTATCCCAATTGAAGTTGTCGAAGGGTTAACTGCAATTTTTGAAGTTATACTTCTTTCAGCGCGTTATCATATATTTTGAGAGTGAAATTTTAAGATGCGCGCGCATCACTCTATAACAGACCTTTTTATGCGGTGACCATGGCAAATTGGTAAGTAGGTAGTTGCCATGACGACCAAATTTTGTCATTTTGAAGTACAGTTGACTATACTCCTTAGTAATTATTCTATGATACTCCTATAAAGAGGTTATTTGTCAATTAAATAAACAAGGTTGTGATAACTCCTTGCAATTTTATAAAAAATCTTATATTTTTAAAATATCAGTCTGACTGATTTTTATGTTTTTGAAGTTATACTTCTATATGCTCGTTATGAAAAAATGATGAGAGTGAAATTTTAATTTGCGCGCGCATCATTGTATAGTATAACTTCTCATGCGCGTACATAAGTACACGCAACATTTTTTTGAACTTAAATAAAATGCTAAAATGAAAGAGAATTTTCAGTGTGAAATGAATTTCAGTCGAATCATTTTTTTTCATAATATATTTAACGCTAATTGCGATACAAAAAAAATGTGCTAAATTTATATTTTTTTTCCGTGTGCATGATTCGTTTACACAATCATCATCAGAATTGTCATTAAATTCCGAGACTTGAAAAACTTTTTTAATTGACGACCTCCGTGGTCGAGTGGCGTACACACCGGTTTTCAAGGTGTCGCCACCTCTGAGGTCCCGGGTTCGATCCCCGGACGGGTCAAGGAAGAACGGGAAAAGAAAAACACTTTACTACATTGTCTCGAGTCTGGGTGTTTGTGGTACCTTCGTTGTCTCTGATTCCATAAGACAAGTGCTATAGCTACATTCTTTGGATTCGGAGCAATGTATGTGATGTTGTCCACATATATAAAAAAAAACTAAGTTACATGTTTTGTCGATAAATGAATTAAGTTCCTTGTAAGAGAAAAGCTAATTAATTTATTGAGTACAATTATTAACGCTTGTCAGCCGCTTTTAATTTGCTAGGAGAAAAATATAATTACGTTGAATAACGATCTAGGCTATAAATATTTAGCTATTTCTCAAATGTGTATTATATTATGTTACTGAATTTGATCATACTTATTTTTCGTGATACGACAATTTTGTTAATTAAAATGTTATAAAATATTCTCAAACTAGATCCATTACAGTTTAATCTGTAAGGCCCTTAAGAGAGGCTCAAAGCTGCAGTATTTACTCACTACTCACCACCAGATAAAACAATTGCCTGCTTGTCGACCATAGTTTCCAATGGACTGGTGTGGGTTATATTCACAAATACAAACCCAAATGTCACCTATAACTTAAAAATAAATTAATTGCTATGTATAATACTGAGTATTTATAAATGTTGTCCCTTTAACCTTTAACCCTCCATTAATTTAATTAACAGATCGGGATCGTGATCGACACACTTTTTAAATTTTATTTGGTTCATACCATTCATAGGGTTAGAACGTTTTTACTTATTTTCATTTTACTTCTTTTAATTTATAAATAAACCAGTTGGTCAATAAACCAGTTTTGTTTTTAGTTCAGGTAGGATTTTACAATAACTTTTACACGTGACTTTTTTGAGCTCGCTGGAGTCCACATTTCCAGACTGGCTACTCTGAGACGGAATGTCGAAACAAACTCAGGGGTCACAGCCTTTTTTAAAGTCCAGACACAAAGATTTGTTCTGGGTGGGAATCGAACTCACAACCTCCGACTTAGCAGTCAGGGTCACTAACCACTAGACCAACAGGTCCGTCAGATATTTAAGAACATCTTAAACTTAATTTGCGTTTCAGTATTCGAGGTAAAACCTATAAAAATAAGTTTTTGTTCTATATAAAGTTTGGGTTACTTATGGTTAACTGTCGGTACAGGTCACTTTATTTTGTCTAATTATTATAGCTTTGTTTTAAGAGGTAATTTTATTTTTGTTTTATATTCATATATTTTTTTAAGGTGTGTTTATGAATATTTATTACAAAAGTATTTAGAAGTCAAGTTTAAATAAAAATACCTTAATATTTAAATATTGTTTTTTACAGTGTACTTCCTCTAACAGTTTTTAACCAAAACCTTTTGTTCACATTCAAATTACATAAAACAACTCTAATATTACCAAGTTGAGAGAATAAATCGCAAAAATCTTTCATATAAACCAAGCTTACTTATAGCAAATTACGAGGCGTTGAGTGACATACGTAGAGACATAACTCATGGAAAATTTGCCATCGTACCCTTAGCTTTTAAGAAAATTATTTGCGGCGCCAAAAGGCAGCGTTTGAGCTCATTCGTATGGAAAATGTCTCTTGAGCAGTGACTGTGTTAGTAGCTGTCAATATGGTAGATATTGAACTCTTGAAGTGTTTCGGGGAAAAGTGTATTTGGAGTGACAAAATAAGGAGAGATTTATTGAAGGGTTGTTAAGTAACATTCCTTGTAAGTCGACGAGAGATTGTGATTCTTTTAATTATTGTCTTCGAAGCTAAAATTAATGTACAGGTGTATTAAAAAAAATGAAGTTTTATTTTAGAATTTCAGTTCGTGTTATTAGCTAAATAAATTAAGCTAAAAAAATGCAGATTTCAATGACTATATTCAGATTTCGTCATGATTTTTCTGCAACTTTAATTATATATTTTAATTTTATTTTAAATAAAAATCTTTTTAAGAAGAAACCAATAATAGAAATAACCTACACTTTCAATAACAATGTACACAGTACTAGAAAACATGCTTAGAATTACCATATTACAACTTAAGATGAAACAACACTGCCCCCAACAACCAAAACGAAAAAAAACAATTGACAAACGTATCCGTCATATCAATCAGAATGGTACAGATAAGTAGAAAATCAATATCGCGGTGCGCGATAATAATACTGTTTACCAATTATCGGATGAGCGTGAATCAATCAATCGTCTCATCAGCTAACGGGTTGATCAACAAACAATGGATTGTGTGCTCGAGTGTACTCGCCGAGCAATCCGACAAGTTAATGTGATGCGACTAATTTGAGAGTGACTCATGATAATTAACTGTATGTTAATTTCTGGTAATCTGTATGAATATTATTATAGCTTTAGAAAGGATAAGACAGTGTTGTAAGTAAATGTTAATGTTAATGAGCATACATTTCGGAAGAGGGTTTTATATAGGTATACGTTACTTAAATAGTACCATCTATATAACACATTATTTGCTTTGTGAGAAAAATTGGAATAATCTTTTTTTTTTCTAAACATTTTTAAAGAGTACTAAGCTAGCAACGTGGGTCGCACATTACTAGTATTCTTTTTAGCCCGTCGAGCTAAGCTGAGATACTTGTGCTACAAGTGGGTTCACGTCGGTAGTGTAATGGGTGGGATTCGAACCCGCAACCACATGATCGCAAGTCCGACGCCCTAGCCATTAGCTGCGTTTCGATGCAGACGTGTCGCTGACATCGCTATTATTTTATTCGCGTTGTGCGCGGCGCAAGCCGTCGCTCGTAATTTATATCGCCATGAGTGAACAACTTGTGGCGAATGAACTGCTGGCGTTTCTGCAGCAGAAGCTGGACGTAATGGATGAGGTGTCTGCGATCCAGATCTGCGCAACAAACTTCAGCGAGGACGATGTTGCTGCTGCTAAGCTGCTCCTGTACAGAGTGCTCAACAAGAGCGATCAGATGGTGTCCCGCCGGCGTGACGGGACTAAGAAAAGTATACAAGACATCATCACGCTGCTGAAGGAGACTGACCCGGATGACGTGCCGACATTCGTGGCGAGGGACCTTAACAAGCTCCCGCCCGTCACGTTTGATCATGTTGACGTCACAAGCCTGCTGAAGGACATCGTCATTCTGAAGGCAAGTTTAGCGGATGTGCTGAAGAAGTTAGATGCATCCCAAAACACCGTCGCCGATTTGCGCAATGAAGTTGTCGAGTTGCGCAAAATCGTGTCGGTAACTGGGTCAACACCAAGTGCATCTAACGTCAACACGCGTCGCGGCGCATTCCTCGATATATCGGGGTCAAGTTTCGCGTCCGCCGTGTTGTCATCGCCGCCGCCGATAAATGATGAGTCTGCAGAGCGCACACCTCGTGCGCCCCGCGACCCCGCAGCCGTACCCGCCGCTCGAGTCACTGACCCGGTGCACGTGCCTGCTCCTCAAGCGAATTCACGTCGTCGGGATTTCGCGAGCGTTGTAGCAAAATCACCAGCTACTGCCACCAAGAAGCCTGTGCCTGAGAAGGCACCGAGGTGTACCGACGACGATGGTTTCGTCACAGTGCAGAGGAGGAAGCGTCGTCAACGGACCGTAAAGAATCGTTGCGGCACGGCTCCTGCGGAGCCCAGTGTTAAAATACGTGCCGCGCAACCGAATACTCCGGTGTACATCTCTCGCCTGCACTACACCACTAAGGCGGAGGACATCGTTGAGTACGTGCGCCAGAAGACCAAATACAGGCCGAGAGTGCAACTACTGGAATCGCGCCGCAACGTCAATTTCAATGCGTTTGTGGTGCGAGTTCCTACGTGTTACCTGCACCTCGTGATGGTAGAGGACTTCTGGCCGGCTGGCGTGGTGTTCCGTCGCTTCCGCGGACAAGTTCCACCTGGACGCACATCGACATAGTGCTAGTACTTAGGAAGTGTTTACTAACATAGGTTTAAGTTTATATATACTAACACATAATGTATTTATAAAATATGTATGTTAGTCTTTAAGGTATATATCTATGGGCCTAAGTAGCCTGATAATAAAGGATTTTATTATTTATTATTATTATTAATCTTGCACACGGAATATAAATAAATCAAACAACCTAAAACTTAACAGTCTATAAGTTTGATAGAAAAAAATTGCTTCCGTATACAATAAATCGCAGCATCGTATACAATAAAAAGAAAACAGCTGTAGGTTTTAATGTTGAAGATACTAATGGCTTTAGTCACTTAGACCTACTACAGTGCCGCTAGACGAACAGCTGTTGGACACATCGTCACGCAAGACCACCGCGCCATGGTTATGGGCCCCGCTCGGGCTCGAAACAATTCAGGCTTCTCCGAAAAGACGTCTCCTTAAGTAAAGCCGTTACCATCTCAAACGGGGCTGTTACTCCTTAACACAGGCTATTCCGTATCCTAACTAGGAGAACAGCATTTAACCCACTAGATTGGAGATATATACTTAGGTAGTACAAATCTACTTTGTGGATGATAAGAATGTTACATGTGATAAATTGAAAATTGTTTACAAGCTAAGCCGCGGGCAGACAGCTTTGAAATTTGTTTTTTTTTTGTCTATTACAGTGCGCACTCTCACACTTTTAATTTCCTTTTGGACCCAATTCTGAAGTCCAAGCAGACGAAGTCGCGAGCAGAAGCTAGTGTAGTGAATAATAATAATTATTATTGTAAAAAAAAACCGATTGCAGTTACTACAAAAAAAAACAAATTTCAAAGCTGTCTGCCCGCGGCTTAGCTTGTAAACAATTTTCAATTTTCCCTCGGGAACTTCTTAAGGAATCGAGATAAAAGGTAGCCTATGTTCTTTTCTATGTCATAGGCTACATGCATGCCTAATTTCATCCAAATCCGTTCAGCAATTTTTGCGTGATTGAGTAACAAACATCCAAACATCCAACCATCCACACTTTCACATTTAAAATATTAGTATGATAGTAGGATTTGTAAATATGTTTCACGAAAGTTCTTATACAAGTTATAACTGCTGACGGCTCGACCGTCTGCATTACTTGTAAAATTTGTGTAGGTATATAAAGTGTTTAAAATATGGTACCTAATTGAACAAAGTGTTAATGCTATTATACTATTAAGTAATGCTATTATTTTTATTTGCTAGTTTTCACTTTTGCCGGCACTCCCGGAGAGTAAGCCGTTGTTTTCTTAAATGAGCATTTTACAATATCTCTTTGTTTCCAGAAAAACTCTTGAAGGCATAACAAATAAATATACACAACACGAAAACCTTTTTTCCATAATGTATAAATTGTTTCGCGCAAATTACTTAAGTGCTTCTTCTGTAACCGACACGCCTCAACTCGCTAAGCTATATATAAAGTGTTCTGATTAAATTTTCTGGTAATATTATGTGTAACAAAAAATATTCAGTGCTTATGAACTGGAATATTAGAAGAGGGAAATTAAATAAATGGTATGAAAAATGTAACGTTAAAAGAAGGTTTGCTTTCTAAACACTTATACAGACAGGTATGTGTAAATATGTATGACGCGAATGTTAGAAAGAAAAGACGTTAGACGTTTAAAAACAAAACTATTATTAAATAGATGCGTACACTAAAACCAACTTGTTTTATAAAAACAAAAATCTAATACTAAACTGCAGAAAATGTTTATTAGAGACTAACAGGTCAATGGATCAAACGAATCAAAATCCTCGATATAAGCGTCTGGGAGTGAATTCAACTACTATAATATTGTTTTCAAAGAAATTTCGCAACGTAAATTGTTATACATATAATAAATATTAAGGAATACAAAAACACAAAAAATATAATTGTTATAAACGCATTTCAAGCAATTTGTCAATTGTATTTAAATTACTATTAATTTTATCAACATGATTGCTGATCTATTAGACATTTAATAAGTGAGTCAAAACCAGAGTAAAACAAATTAATGTGATTAACATCATAAAATGCAATCGTTACTCAGTGATATAAATGTTCTGTAAAATCTTGATTCAGGCCATCTTGCGGTTATAATAATATTACTGCCCCCAAAAACTTTGAAAGAGCATACTCACTTAGCAACAAAACCCTTTGTTACATACTCTAACATTTAAGGCCAACATTCACTTCTTAAAGTTATCTTTCAAAACAACTAATAAACAAATCCAAAAATCGCAACAAACACTCCAAAAAGTTCCTAATAATCTTTTTGATCTTAAAATTCTTCAATGAGAATTTCTCGGTAGGAATTCCATTGTGTTGTAAAGTTACTAAATGTAAGGCTGTGTTGGGACCATTCAAAGCGTTCCTAACAATGCTATGGAAAGTATCCAAGACTATTGCAAAGATGAGGTAGAAATGTAGACTGCTTATTGAAGTATCGAGGTTTCTTACCAGCTGTTGTTCGCACTGCATTTCTGTTTCAATTGGGTCGTATTCTGTGTTTTTTATTGTTCGATGATTTGTACTACATGCATAGATTCGTTAGGTTAGTTATTCGTTAGGTCGACAATAATTAATAGTATTTAAGTAGGCCGACTTAACGTTGATCAAACGTCTGCATATTGAGTTAGGTATGGGAAGAGGCCAGTGCCCAGTAGTCGATATTTATAGGTCGGTATTAGTTTTATTATTTAATTTCTTTTTCTGCCTAGCCTTTTCCCAAGATATGTTGGGGTCGGCTTCCATTCTTACAGGATTTAGCTGAATGCCGTATTTTACATGTAGCGACTGCCTATCTGACCTCCACAACCTATTGCTAGATAAATATAGAAGAAAGAGAATACAGTATTCCATGGTAAGACTGGTTGTCAGAATTGTAATGACTTAACGACTATCAAAGATCACTGTATGACAGTCGGGACCAACGGCTTAACATGTTTTCCGAGGCACGGAAGTGTCTCTGTATGTTTTCAAATCGTCACATCCGCAGCTTAACCTTTATTATCGCCAAACCGTACGTACTACTACTTACACTTAGCCACGAGCCCCTCATTTTAATTATTTAATTTAGTAAGTAAAAATTAGTAAATCATTAACTTGTCAAGACATCTAAGTGGATAAATATAATACTACTAAGCTTTAATGCACCGAGTTGTAATTAATTTTTTATTAAACTGTAAATAAATTATAATACAAAACAGAAAAAGCTATATTTGAGAACCAAAAACAAACTAGTTCTTCGATCAAAACTTAGGTAGCTTTCCAGCATCCACTTCCTTTACGAAAGTATTTATTAATGAATTTATATCTAAGTTTCATCCTACCTTAATGAACTATTTCTGCTCACCTCATTTCAGACTATAACCGCGATATTACACGTAGTGAAACGACAACTAACAGCGTTATAACGAACACGTCAAAGCTCATTGCGTTTTACGATCGGCTCTGCAAGATTACTGCTATCTCATTCCACTGCGGATTAAAACTCACACCTTTATAGATATATTTTTAATTGTCCTTTGTAGATGAAGTTAACACTTTTAATTGTATACTTTTGGATTGCAATCAGTGTTGTAATACAACTTGGGAAAGGCCTGTATCCAGTCGACGAAGTGAAGGGTGTTTGATTGGTTGAAAATAATCTCTCTCTCTCTCTTTCTGAAGTCGTTCCCTCATGACTGAGGATCGTGGTCATTTATGAGTAGTCCACATTTTGTGCGTATTACTTGTCGCCACCGGTTCCTGTCCATCGCTTGTTTGAGTGTTGTGCAGAACTTGGAAATTGAAAAATAATAATATACACAAAATGCGATGACAAGTATCGGATTGTATGATATCCGTAAGTATTATGGAAGTGAACTATCGATGTTTTTTTCAATAATTTTTTTTTGTTTTAAAGAAACGACGCCCGCACTAAGGAATTTAATCCTTGTGTCGCGGGGGTTTCACAAACATTCAAATCACATGCACAAAGAACACCCAGACTTGAAACAAGCATTTGTGGATCACACAAATGCTTGTCTCATGCGGGGATCGAACCCGCAGCACGTCGCGCACAGTGGTCATCAGCGTGGTGACCTATACCACTCGGCTATCCGTGCAGTCAATTGATCAATTTTGGTGTAGTAATAATAATACCGGCCTATACATGTTCCTCTGCTGGGCACAGGCCTCATTCAAATAGAAAAAAAAACATATTAAATATATCTGTGAGCTGAAATAATTTACACAAGTTCTATCTTAAAATAAAAAATAACGGTTTATTATTAAAACACGCTATAATGAAAGAATACTTTAATAAACCAACTTAATCTATACATATAATAAATCTGTAGACAAGTCATTTTTGTACATTGAAGAAACTGAAAAAAAAAATAGACAGCGTGTGAAAAGATAACTAAAAGAACCCATTTCCATCATTTTTGAAATTTTTGTCTGTTTGTCTGTTTATATGTTTGTTTGTGCGCACATCACGTAAAATCTATGAATCCCATGTAGACAATGTTTATATACAAAAATTATACGTAACTTGAGGTATTACTTAGTTTTGGTTTCATCGAAATCGGTTCATAAACAAAAAAGTTATGTACATTTGAATCAATAGAAAGCGATATCGGCGACACAAAGTCCAATTTAGGATGAGCTCTCATCAATATGGTCGTCCATATTAAATAGGGATCAAACTCTAAATTTACACAATCTCCATTCATCTGTACACGTAATCTTTGACATATAAACAAAAAAGTAACCATGGCGAAAATAACGTTGCCATAGCGATCAGTTTATTGAAGTATGAATAACTATTTAAGAAGCTTACAGCAGTATTAAACAGCTCTGTGGTTATACGATAGGAAATGTGAAATATCTTGCTGCGTGTTCAAATCCTGATGTTATTACATATTTTGTTTTTTATTTCTAGAACCGACTTTCTTACAGAAGTACGAATATATCGAGCTAACCCTTTTTGTGTTTTGTATTATTTTTTAGTTTGTAATTTTTTACATGGCTAATTTTTTAGATAGCTTGCTGCTCATGTAATTTTTGATGCCTGATCGAGACAAACAAAAATACAGTTAAACAAAGTTTTTACAATAACACTTTACTGTTAAACAGGTGAAGTTCATAGTCAGTTAGTTGATAAGTCCATCATCTAAATCCCGCAATTTCTGCGACTTACATAAAAGAAACCAAATTGTCAAATACCCGTATCAGGCGACTTGAGCCATCTAAAGCGCATTCAGTGATTCAGTCAGTCAAAAATATTTTTCACATGCATACCTATTACGACTGATCAGCGCGAACAACGTCGCGGGTACAGCTAGGTCATCAAGGTTACTTTATTCATATTTTTGTCTTTATTAAACTGAACGGACGGTATTTGAATCTCGCATCCACTACTGATTAATGCCTGAGTGTGACGAGATCTGATGGCAAACTGCTAAGCTGGCATAAATAAATATACAGGATATAGCGCATGTTCCAGCTTTTGATCTGGTCATTATTATCTAGACTAATATTATAAAGCTGAAGAGTTTGTTTGTTTGTTTGTTTTTTTTGTTTGTTTAAACGCGCTAATCTCAGGAAGTACCTACTGATCCGATCTGAAAAAATCTTTCACTGTTAAATAGTCCACTTATTGAGTACTACAGGCTATTTTTCTTTTGGAAATCTATCCCTAAGGGGGTGAAATAGGGGTTGAAAGTTTGTATGGGAAGTTCGGTATTTTCAATGATAGACACATGAAATTTTGTATACGGGTTTCTGGTTAGAGATAAATGAAGACGTATTTCAGCAATTTTGAAAATCATCCCCCTAAGAGGGTGAAATAAGGGTTGGAAGTTTGTAAGTGTATGAATTGTGTCGTTTTCAAAGATAGACACATTCTATTTCATACAAGGGTTATTAGTTAGAAATAAATAAGACGTATTTCCGAGATTTTAGAAATCTACCCTCTAAGGGGGTGAAATAGGGGTTGGAAGTTTGTAGGTATATGAATTGTGTCGTTTTCAAAGATAGACACGTTTAATTTCATACAAGGGTTATTAGTTAGAAATAAATAAGACGTATTTCCGAGATTTTAGAAATCTACCCTCTAAGGGGGTGCAATAGGGGTTGAAAGTTTGTATGGGAAGTTCGGTATTTTCAATGATTGACACATTAAATTTTGTATACGGGTTTCAGGATAGAAATAAATAAAGACGTATTTCAGCGATTTTAAAAATCATCCCCTAAGACATTGAAATAGGGGTTGGAAGTTTGTAGGTACATGAATTGTGTCGTTTTCAAAGATAGACACATTCTATTTCATACAAGGGTTATTAGTTATAAATAAATAAGATGTATTTCCAAGATTTTAGAAATCTACCCTCTAAGGGGTTGCAATAGGGGTTGAAAGTTTGTATGGAAAGTTCAGTATTTTCAATGATAGACACATGAAATATCGTATACGGGTTTCTGAATAGAAATAAATAAAGATGTATTTCAGCGATTTTAAAAATCATCCCCCTAAGAGGGTGAAAAAGGGGTTGGAAGTTTGTAGGCATATGAATTATGTCGTTTTCAAAGATAGACACATTCAATTTCATACAAGGGTTATTAGTTAGAAATAAATAAGATGTATTTCCGTGATTTTAGCCTTTTAGGAATCTACCCTCTAAGGGGGTGAAATAGGGGCTGAAATAGTTGGTATGTGAAGTTCGGTATTCTCAAAGATAGACAGATGAAAAGATAAGTAGATAAGATAACGACATTTTTAAGGTGTCGCCAGTTCTAAGGTCCCAGGTTCGATCCCCGATTTTTGATTTTGATAACTTTTATAAATTGTCTTGAGTCTGGGTTTTTATGGTATCTTCGTTGTCTCAGATTCCATAACACAAATGCTTTTGCTACTTACTTTACTTTAATTATTATTTTAACGCCATAATATTTTATGAAAAATTTTATTCATACTCCTTACTTTGAAAATCACAGAATACATCCATCTACCTTTAATACTATTCTTTACTTCACGCGCGAGCGAAGCCGCGGGCAACAGCTAGTATAATAATATACTAAAAAAGGCTGTCACATTTTTCATTAAAATACAATGTTGGATAATATTGCGACAGTTTTATTTCAAACAAGAAACAAGAATGTAATAACAGAACATTATTTGAGAATTTTATAAGGATGCTAAGAGTTGCAGTTGCAGCCGGATCTTCCTGTCTTGTTTGGGATAAACATGTTTCATTTATTTGTTTACATAATTCTTTTATTTAAATAAACAGCTTGTATTCTCTTTGTCACAAACAGAAAAGTGGTTTGTATTATTTGTAAGTACAAAGTACTAAACAGTTATTCAGTTTTTCTTCTTACTATTAGCTTTTAAAGTGAGAACATTGTCATTATGCAAGACACCGCTACGTATAGTGCCTTGCTTGCACAACTGTAGGAGTCCTATTTTAAGAGCTCATAGTACCTACATCGACTGTAATTGCTAGCTAATACAGTATCCCATAGCATAGTAAGACTGGCTGTCAGAATTGAAATGACAGACGGAACCAACGTGCTTTCCGAAACACGGTGTAGTCTCGGTATGTTTACAAATGGTCACCTATCCATCAACCAATCGCGGCGAGTGCGGTTAAACCCTTATTTTCGGTCTAACGGTCCGGCTTATACTTGGAACCCACGAGTTTTTGGTACAGGTACTGGACTTACATTTACCTGGTCAAGTTTGATCTCTTAATAAGATGTAAGCCTTGCTATTTATGGATTACATTCAAAAGTCTTGTAAAATAAACAGTGTTTTGACGCAAATAATCATCTTTTAATTACAATGGTGTTGATTTATTCATCACTTTGACAAAACAAACCCGCATCGGGCTATCTGTTTCACCGTTTTTTTAAATACTCAGTGAATAAAAACAAACGAATAATAATGTCACAGTCAGCCAAGATTGGATTACCAAGCAATAAATTCAAAGAAAGTTGGCTGTTCTATTATAATTTTAAAGATAAAAGTGGTCGCCTTTCTTATGAACTACAAATAAACCACACTTGGGTCCATATCGCGTTAGAATATTTGTGTTGTGTCAGCGATCGCTTGGGAAATTCTCGCGTTGAAGGCGAAAATATTGTCCGGTCACCAGTTTGTAACGAGACTGATCGCGTGGCGAGGGTTGTGAGATCTAGATGCTGTATTGTTTATATTGCGATCGGTTATATATGATTTGACTGGCCTGTGGGTTTATTGGTTAGTTACCTGACCGCTAAGCCGGGGGTCCGGGGTCGTGGGTTCGATTAGCACCCAGGACAAATCTTTGTGTGATGAGCACGATCGTTTGTTATGTTTCTGGGTGTTATTTATCTATAATATGTATGTATTCAGAAATATGTATAGGTATAAGTAGGTACCTATGTTTATCAGTTCTCTGGTTAACATAGTACAGGCTCTGCCTAGTTTGGGATCAGATAACCGTGTGTTAGATGTCCCGAGATATTTATTTATATATACTATCAAAATTATAGTGATATACACTATGTATTTATATTATTACTGATAATAATATATTACTGAGCGGTATTACTTATATAGTGAAAGCCAAGCGATACCAAAACTATAGGATTTTTAGCGGTATTTAAGCGGCGGTATCCTTATGGCTAGGGCGTTGGACTTGCGATCATGTGGTTGCGGGTTCGAATCCCACTCATTACACTACCGACGTGAACCCACTCGTAACACAAGCATCTTAGCTTAGCACGAGGTGTTAACGAGATTACTAGTAATGTGCGACCCACATTGCTAATATCATTAAAAAAATGTCGTGGTGGCCTAGCGGTTCAATAAACGGATTTGCATGCACATGGTTGCAGGTTCGAACCCAGGCAAGTACCAATGTGACTTTTTCAAAGTTAAGTATATGTACTTTTTTAATCATTATAAGACATTATTGACAAACGATGAAGGAAATCATCGTGAGGAAACCTGGATTACAAAATATTGGAATCTGAAATTGCCAGCCTGCACTGCGCAAACGTGGTGATCAATGCTCATCCCTTCCCTATAGGGGATGAGGCCTGTGCCCAGCAGTGTGACGTTAATAGGCCGGTATTATTTATTTATTTAATTTAACAAAAACGACCATTGGTCAGTTACATTTGCTAGACAATATTATAAAACAACATTACAGTTATAAAATACATTTACAACAACACTCATACACTCATCTCACAATACTCCAGACATACTGACAGGATCGTCTTCCAGTCATCCGCAAACACATCACAGTCAGGCTTGGCGTCCAAGAGTGCGTTGAGCGCGGACAGTGTGCGCGGGACTGGAGACTGGGATCGCGAATTTATAAGTTGCTAACAATTTCGAATCATATTCCACAGGAAATTTCCTCCAGTATTTTAATTAATAGGCAGGCTAGGATCTACCAAGCCTTTTACCATGCCAACGATCTAGGCCTAAAATCTATAAAAACCTGTACCGCCAATAACGATAATTGATTGTTATTGCATACCGCAAGTACTTCTACCTGAGTCTAACTTAGCTAATCCTCCAGTACCACCTAGACCCCATTTAACCTAACGATAAGCAACATGAAAGTTTTACGCATTACCATTTTCTCTAATTGTACGGAAATTCTAGTCGGATAGCGTTTAATGGGTTAGCCTATAAAATGGCAGCTTTAGAATTAACTAAAGCGACAATAGCCAATGCACCCCTTATTTTGGTAAGCGTGGCATAGTTTAAATCTTGGGTTAATTATCATTATGGTGTTAATTAGTGTGTTACCATAGATGCAATGACAGCCAATTATTAAATAACTTCTATATGAGAAAAGGCTATTTTATCGTTATGTCAACCCTTAAATAATACCAGCTTTTGTTTGCGGCTCCGCCCGTGATTATTGCGGCAAATTATAGCCTTAACCGTTCCTCAATGAATGGGTTATGTAACAAGGATAGATTTTTTAAATCAGATCAGTCGTTTTTGTGAATAGCGCGTGCAACCAAACCAATTCTTCAGCTTTATAATATTATTATAGATGAAAAAGTCACTCCCGCTGTTTGTACGCTTAAATCTTTATTAATTAACACGCAAATTAATGATTTTAAAGCAGTTTTCACCAATAGAAAGGTTGATTCAAAGGAAAGGTTTTCCGGAAAATTATAGGCATTTAAAGTGCTATCCTAGCAAAGCCGGGGCGAGTCCACTAGTACTAAAAAAACAACTACTAATAAAAAAACAAAAGTAAGTATACCCTAAAACTACAGACTAAAGAAAAGAAAATAAATATACTGTTTTATCAAAATTAGTATCATGTATTTTACGCACCAATGTTGGTCAAGCGTTTGTATCCATTGCCGCGTTTACATGTAACACTTCGTTGGTTGTCAATATAAAAACGGCAATGGATAGCCAAGTTTAACCAATACCAAAATTCGGCCAACAATAATAGTCATTAGAAGTAATTCAATATACCTCGATGTCATAACATTTCAACGTCAAAATGTTGTTTGAATGTTTTATCGAAGGATGATTGGATGTTGACTTGCCCTCGTTAAGTCAATCAATCGATTAAGTAAATTATCGTGGGTATTATAGTCGAAAGTTGTGGTACTGATAGTGATTTTGTGTTTGTATTTGTTGCCATGGTAACCGGGGAACTTACCAGACAATAGCGAAAATTAAATATAATCTTTTACATGACCATACTTTGTTACTCATGATTCTACAGAAAATGGTGTCTGGAGGTTTGGATTAGTGAGATGTTCATATACTTAAAATTAAAAGAAGGTGTTGTTTTTTTTTTAATTCATGGTTTTTCTTTGCGATTTTTATTTGAAATTATTGTATTTCAGTCATAATTTTCTCTAATGTATTCACTTAAAATATTTTTTTACTCACATGTTTTCAATTAAATAATATTTATTATTAAATTATTGTCTCATTATGGGAAGAGGCTTGTCCCCAGCAGTGAGACATTTATAGGCCAGTATTATTATTAATATTTTATAATTTCTATCATATACAAAAAAAACCGCAAGATAACCTTATAAATCAATTCTGATATACCTAATGTACGGACTAAAATCAAAATTTAAAACCATAATTAAATTAATTGTCAAAGTTGTGAAAATCAATATCTTAATAACAACATCACCGAACTTCGTTGGTAAAGGTATCTCCCAATTTTCTCAAGGTTCATCTGCCTTGACCCGTTTTCCACCAATCCGGCAAATGCCGAGAGAAGTCATATTGCCAGCGACTTTTTTGGCCTACCCATGTATGTTTAAATAATTATACTGAGCTCGAAAATAGCTCCGTATATCATGTACCCGTAAACCTTGCTGGTAGATATCCCAGATAGGTACTAAAACGTTATTGATACCGTAACTACAAAACTGCCGTGCAGACCCTAAAACGCAGTAACAGGCTTTTTTGCCATTTTTTGTTGAATATTGAACCTTAATGGACACGTTATAAGGAACATAAAGATCTAATCAGTTTTTTGTTAGGATGCTTTAAACGGTTAAAAAATCAAATTTGTGAAAGCAGTAACTTAACCAAGCATGTCTAAATATATTACAATACCAACTAAAATACAGTTATAGCAGTTACGCCTGGCACGATCCGTCACTTTACCAAGTTAAACGCAGTAAATATCTATATTACCACAAAAAATCAGTATTCTACACCCAAAAAAATATTAAGGCATATAAATTAAAACGCAGTAAGTAGTTTTTGTACCAACAGTATTAATACTGCAAGGTTGATCACTAGTTTATTTCACAGGAACTACAGATTAAAATGCGGCAAAGTTCTAAAATGTGGTTTTTTATTTAGTGTTATTAAGTAAGTTTATATCGTGAAAACCAACTAAAGTGCAGTATGTTCATTATTTACTGCAGTATAGTCTGTATTATTCAAAGATGAAAATATCATAAATGCTAATTAAAACGCAGTACGAGACTCTGTTACTGCATTATAATTGGTAACTTGGACGATTTTAGTAATTTCACTGCAGTTCAGTTCCTATTTTACTGCATTCTAGTCAGAATTTATCGCTATCTCTCTCGTTCAATGAATCGTGTAATTCATCGCTGCCATGGAAGGAAGACATCTGCGCCGCGTCAGTGTAGGCAGCGAAATCTCTTCGAGGAGCGTGTTTTGTGATTGCTTCGAATTTCTCAAGGTTACGAACCTTGAGATATCCGAAGTTGCTCAACGCTTAAAAGATCTGACGGTCTCACTGCTGGTGAAGCTGGTGAGTCGCTTTTAAAGGAGCTTACGGCTTTGACTAATTTAATGCTGGTAGGTAAGGACCATTGATACGATTTATGGAGCTAACCTCTGCACTCTTCGAAAAAAGGACGGCGGCATTCGTCCTATTGCCGTTTGTTCAACATATAGGCGTAGGGCAGCAAAAATTTGTTGTAAGTATTACAACAAATTTTTATCAGATAAGTTCCAGCCCCTTCAATAAGGTTTTGGCTCAAAGGGAGGCTGTGAAGCTGCCGTACACGCACTTTCCACATTTTTGTCTTACGGGAAAAGTGAGGTTATCTTAAAAGTTGATATGAAGAATGCCTTTAACTCCATTAACAGAGAAACCTTGTTGGCAGAAGTTAACTCTGATACTCCCAAAATTTACAGTTTTCTTTGGCAATGTTATAGAAACCCTACCAAATTAGTTTATAAGAACAAACTTTTGAATTCCGCTGTAGGCTGCCAACAAGGAGATCCACTCGGGCCGGTCATATTTAGTTTGGCCATTCATCCAATTACATATTAGGAAACTAAAGTCAAAATTTAACGTTTGGTACCTAGATGACGGAACCCTAGGAGGTGATATTAACACAATAGCCGATGATTACACAACTTTAAAGAATAAATTTCAATCAATAGGTTTAGATTTAAACACAACTAAATGCGAAATTTATATCCCTAATCTGTATATATATAATAAGTATATTGATGGACAATCTACACTACAAAAATCAAATCAATTGCTCCGGAAATAAAATCGGGTCCGGATAGACTTTTTAAAATTTCATTGCATTCTGCTATCACTTTAATTCGGTTTTGTTGTTTCGGCCCTAAATTTACATATTTCGTTTCGTTAAATTATCCGGTCCACCATAACGTTGATTTTCAATGTGATTCTGGATGACCGTGCTTGGTCCCAAGCCACTTTGCCGATCCGTTTTGGAGGGCTGGGTGTTCGTAAAGTTTCTAGTTTAGGCCTACCCGCATTTCTGTCTTCGGTTCACAATACTGAAAGGTTGACCAGGGAAATCTTAGGATCTTCTCGTTGGTTGTCAGATTCTGTGCATGACTGAAGCAGTAAATAGCTGGAAATTGTCCTGCCCGGGCACGGATCTACCCAAACAACTTTCTTATCAGAGGCAGTGGGATGAGCCGCTTTGTAGTTTGATACGTAAGGAATTAATTGAAACGTCAATCAATACTGCAGAAGTGCAGAGCGTGCTCGTCTCCTGGCTGTGGGAGAATGGGAATCGGGCCTCTGGTTACTGCTGCTGGAGCCGCGGAAACCCTTAAACGGCGAAAATATAACAACCTGATAGGTAATTATATTTTTGAGCCGTTTGGGGTTGAGACGCTCGGCACATAGCGACCAGGTGCACGAGTTTTTTTTAAGGAACTCGCAAAATGTTTGGTCGACACTACCCATGACCAAAGGGCTGGCATGTTTTTGGCACAGCGAATCAGTATTGCTATTCAACGTGGCTATGCTGCCAGCTTTTTGGGCACGTTTCCCGTCATTGACAAAGATGACGATGAATTCTTTGATGCTTGTTAGCTATTATCAATCAATTTTAGTTGATAATGGTTAATAAGTTTCCAATTTTTTATTTAGCTTTGTTTATTATCGGTAGTTTAGTATAGTTTAATTTATATTATAAGTTTTGGTTTAGTATAGTTTTATTTTTATTATAATTAGTTATATGTGTATATAGTTATATTAATATCATTAATAAATATCTCACATCATATCGCCATTTTTTCTATGAATTCCTACCTAAAAAATACTCGTTAGTTTGAAGAAATTGTTACATACTACATGTGCAATTAGTTCAAGGATCAAAATAAAATGCAGTAAAGAAAGTCTTATGCTGCAAATTAGTCTGCAAAGTAGCAAAAAAATCAAAGATTTTGTAGTATCGAGTATTTTTACCGCATTTTAATTTGCATATATGTAACTTTTTGCGTGCAGTAACTGCTATGATTTTAAAAAAATACATTTTATTTAAAATCTAATGTACTAAATTATAATTTTATTTGGTAAATACCATCTTTGTTGTCACTTAGTCGTCTTAGCAATAAAAATATCCACCATACACATTAATAATATAAATAAAAACAGTGTTAAAAAGTTTTTCGCTGTTTTCTCGAAACCGCTTTTTTCCTCATACTGCACTTTAGGGCCTGCACGGCAGAAAAAGGCAAGATTTAGCAATATTTTCTAGAACAAGATATTGTCTGGAAATTTAATCTCGGTGGACGAACATGAAATGATTTATTGCCGTGTCGACTTCACCATTTTTATTCGAAACTCAGACGCTTCCATTCTAATGCTATTGTTTTTGCCAAGTGCTAGTACTATTGATCAATGACTACAATACTAGATTATAGAATAATTGCCAGATACCATTTAAATTTTGCTGACGTATTTTGGTTCAATATAATATATATGACAATGTGTTTTAGAAAAAATCCGAGGAAGACTATAAAGATAGAGATTATCCTACTAATATTATCAATGTGAAAGTGTGGATGTTTGGATGTTTGTTACTCAATCACGCAAAAACGGCTAAATTAATTTGGATGAAATTTGGCATGCATGTAACCTTTGACATGGAAAAGAACATAGGCTGCATTTAATCCCGATTCCTTAAGTAGTTCCCGAGAGACGACCAAATTCTGATGTCCACGCAGACGAAGTCGCGAGCAGAACCTAGTAGATGATAATAGTAATAATTTACTTGGCTACTAGAAAATTATGTTTGTAAACATTGTTGTTAATATACAAATAATAAACAATAATACCATCTATGATACTAAATAGGTTATCTGCAATGTTGTCGGTTATACTCTGTGTCACTTTGTCTATGAAAATATATTCAGTTCAGTTCAACTAACCAAGCCGTTTTATTAGAGGTTATGTGCCCAGAAAAAACGTGTATTTTTCTCGCGAAAAGACTTGCAAGTTTGTGCCGATTAGTCCTCGCAGATTGAGAAGACACTGTGTTGTTGAACTGTGAACTCTGTTAGTAAAAATTGACTGTGTGATTGAAAAAATGGCGACGAATAATTATATCATGAGTGTGCCGAAATTAAAAGGTCGCGAGAACTACTCTGAGTGGGCTTTCGCAGCGGAGAATTTTCTCGTTTTAGAGGGAACTTTTGATTACATCAAAGTTACTAAATCGGATGAAGCCGCAGCTGACACGAAAACCAAAGCGAAGTTGATTATGACGATTGATCCGGGACTATATGTACACATAAAAGACTCGAAAAGTACTAAAGAATTATGGGAGAAACTCAAGAATTTGTTCGACGACTCCGGGTTTACAAGGAGAATCAGTCTATTGAGAACTCTCATATCAATACGTCTAGAAAATTGTACATGTATGACTTCGTACGTCACACAAATTATTGATACAAGTCAAAAGTTAAATGGAACGGGTTTCGAAATTAACGATGAATGGGTTGGATCGCTACTTCTAGCAGGATTATCCGAAAAATATTCCCCCATGTTGATGGCAATTGAACATTCCGGCATTGCTATAACAGCGGACGCCATTAAAACGAAATTGATGGATTTGGAGGAAAACAATGGCGACGTGAGCGGAGCATTTGCGAGTTTCCGGAAACATAGTAAGAGTGGCAACACTTACGGAAACAAAGACAATCGGAATACGTCAAACTTAAATGTGTCAAAGTCAAAACCAAAGGTTATTAAATGTTATAAATGTAAACAGACAGGACATTACCGCAATCAGTGCACCGTTGTTGACAGAGATTCAGTGAATAACAAGTCAAGTGAACGCAAACAAAGCAACGCGTTCAGTGCCGTGTTTTTAAATGGCAGTTTCTCAAAGTCTGACTGGTTTATAGACACTGGTGCAAGCGCTCATTTAACCGCCAATGAACACTGGATAAGAAATGCTTCAGTGAATCCTCCGATCAAAGAAATTGTTGTTGCGAATAAGGAAAAGGTATAGGTTAAATGTTGTGGTGATGTGTCGATAACGACTTTGACAGATAGCTGCGAGTACGATATAGTTGTTGAAGAAGTATTGTGTGTACCAAGTTTCACTACTAATCTGATTTCCGTCAGTCAACTGATCGCAAAAGGCAACAGAGTACAATTCACTGACAGTGACTGTAAAATTTTCAATAAAACTGGTGAATTAGTTGGTATAGCTTTGTTGCTGAATGGTGTCTACAAACTCAGACTACCTAATGTTTTGATGGCAGCTGCAGTGAACACAAGTGATATTTGGCATCGCAGACTTGGGCATGTCAACAGCAACTACCTAAACAGAATGCAGGATGCCGTGGAAGGTCTCACACTAGACAGAAAGACAGATGTTTCAAAGTCATCGTGTACAGTGTGCTGCGAGGGTAAACAGAGCCGATTGCCCTTTCCACAGAATGGCAATAGAAGTAAAGAACTTCTGCATACTATACATACAGATGTATGTGGCCCATTTAATAATGTTTCGATTGGTGGTTCTAGATATTTCATTTTGTTTGTAGATGATTACAGTCGCATGATCTATATAAATTTTATGAAGAACAAAAGTGAAGCTTTTAGTAACTTTAAAAGGTACAAAGCACTTGTAGAGAACCAGCTTAACAAGAAAATTAAGATCCTTCGAAGCGACAATGGGAAAGAATTCTGCAACAAAGAATTTGAGGATTATCTTAAGAACTCAGGAATAATTCATCAGAGAAGCAACCCATATACGCCTGAGCAGAATGGTTTGGCTGAACGTTTCAACCGTACTGTGATAGAAAAGGCTAGATGTATGCTTTTTGATGCCGATCTTGAAGGAAAGTTTTGGGCTGAAGCAACTAACACTGCAGTCTACTTACAAAATAGGACTGTAGCGTCAGCTCTTAATGGAAAGACTCCTTTTGAATTGTGGACAGGTGCAAAGCCAGATATCAGTCATCTTAGAGTTTTTGGGAGTGTAGTGATGATACATATACCCAAGGAGAAGAGGCTGAAATGGAACAAAAAGGCTGAGAAAGGCATTTTAGTTGGTTATCCAAATGATGTGAAAGGGTATAGAGTCTATAATCTAAAAAACAAAGAAGTTACTACCAGTCGTGATGTGATCATAATGGAAAAACCACGAGCAGAGGAAAGTGTTGTTCAGATCGAGGAGAAACCAACAGATTCTACTGAGGAGCATGAGGATTCAGTGGGGGACATGTCTACGTCAGATGATTCTGGGAGTGAAGACATCCATGATAACGATGAGACATATGTACCAGATGAAGACTCTTCTACCAGCAGTATGGAAAGTGTTGTGAGTGTTGATAAACAAAATAATTTACAAAGACAAAGGAAACAACCTGATAGATATGGTTTCTCTAATGCTTGCATGACTGGTAATGAAGATTATACTGGTGAACTTTCACTTGAGGAAGCTCTCAAAGGGCCTGAAAAAGAACAATGGTTAGAGGCAGTGCGTGATGAACTACAGCGCTTTAATGACAATAATGCATGGGAAATTGTGAATGTGCCAAAGGGCAAAACAATAGTTCAATGTAAATGGGTTTTACGAAAGAAGTATGACAGTGAAAACAAGGTAAGGTATCGAGCCAGGTTAGTCGCTAAAGGTTTTTCTCAAAAGTATGGTGTTGATTACACAGAAACATTCTCACCAGTGGTTCGACACATGACCTTAAGGCTATTGTTTTCACTGTCGGTACAGCTGGGACTTGATGTCACGCATTTAGATGTTAAAACAGCATTTCTTAATGGCGACCTCGAGGAAACCATCTACATGCAAAAACCAGATTGTTATGAGTATTCTAGTGACTCTAACAAAGTGTTAAAACTAAAAAAGGCTATCTATGGCCTGAAGCAGGCCTCTAGAGCCTGGAATAAGAAGGTAGATAATTGTTTGCTTAAGAATGGTTATTGTAAATCTAAGTTGGAACCTTGTATGTACACAAAAAATGTTGGCAATTACAAGACTATTGTGACTATTTATGTAGATGATTTTTTCATATTTTCTAATTGTAGGAATGAAAGTGAACATCTTAAGAAAGTATTGTCAGACCAATTTAAAATCAAGGACTTAGGTCAAGTAAAACAATGCTTAGGAATGAATATTAAGTTTGATAAACAAGGGAAGTCTGTAACTTTGAGCCAAGAGAATTACATTAATGTTTTGTTACAAAAGTTTCACATGACTGACTGTAAAACTGTTGATACTCCAATAGAGTCTAAATTAAATGTTAAAATTGATCAGAATATGAATGATCAGGTACCTTATCAACAACTCATAGGGAGCTTGATGTACCTATCTGTTTTGACCAGGCCAGATATAACATTTGCTGTGAGCTACCTAAGCCAGTTCAATAATTGTCACACAGATGAACACTGGGGGTATGCCAAGAGGGTTTTGAAATATTTAAAAAATACTATAAACTTTGGTATAAAATATTGCAAAAATGGAAATTTAGAAATAAAAGGTTTTGTCGATGCCGATTGGGCTAATGATAAGTTAGATAGACGGTCTTATACTGGATTTTGTTTTGTACTTGGTAATGGGATAATATCTTGGGAATGCAAGAAGCAGAAAACTGTAGCTCTGTCGAGCTGTGAAGCAGAGTACATGGCTATATCGGAAGCCTGCAAAGAAGCCATTTATCTTAGAGCTTTGCAATTCGAAATCACAGATAAAATGTACACTCTGAGTTTGTTTAATGACAATCAGAGTGCACAGAGATTGTCGACGAATCCAGTGTTTCATAAGAAATCTAAACATATTGATGTTAAGTATCACTTTACTAGGGAGTGTGTCTCTAATAATATAGTAATATTAAGATATTTACCAACAGCCAATATGCCGGCTGATTTATTAACAAAAGGATTGTGTTCTAAAAAACATTATAGCTTTATGGATTTATTGGGTATATCAATGATATAAATTCAGAATTGTTTACCAGACATATTGTGATTATTTGATATAGTGGGGGTGTTGTTAATATACAAATAATAAACAATAATACCATCTATGATACTAAATAGGTTATCTGTAATGTTGTCGGTTATACTCTGTGTCACTTTGTCTATGAAAATATATTCAGTTCAGTTCAACTAACCAAGCCGTTTTATTAGAAACATAATTATATTTGAAATATCTTTAAGCGATGCCAAAGAGACGATGGATGAATTGTGTAAAAGATGATATGGGTGGAAAGGATAATTATTACTCAGACTTCAGATGGAGGTTATAATGGTGGTATAGGTCACCATGCTAATTACCGCTGTGCGCGACTTGCTGCGGGTTCGATCCCCATTTGTGTGATCCTCAAATGCTTGTTCCAAGTCTGGGTGTTCTTAGTGCATGTGATGTGAATGTTTGTGAAACCCACGCGACACAAGGATTAAATTCCTCAGAGCGGAAGTCGTTTAAAAAAAAATATTAATTTGAGAGATGTTTCATACAAAACCTGTCAAACGTCAATTTTATTCCTCGAATAAAAGTTATCTGGCGATGGAAAAATCTGTCCTTTTTGTAAACAATTACCCTATTTGCTAACGTGCAAGGAAATAAAAACAATTTCAATCCAATCCGCCTGTTTTTCATACTTCATAACTTCTTCAATTTCATAATTGAGTTTTGGAGAGACCTACATTTTTTTCCACTTTATGTAACAATCGGATTTTTGTATATTGAGAAATGGGAATGGACATTTTACGTGAATTTGTGATGGTGCCAAGTCACGTTCACTGATGTGGGAGACGTGGAACAATTGTTAGGCCTTCGAATTATATCTTGAATATTTTTTTTGAAAGTCCTTATGGTGACAATGTTTTAATATTCAGGAGTCTTTCTTATTTATGAGTACCAGTGTCCAATGGTTTCACCCGCAAAAGGTAAATTTCGCTCCAGGGTGCTGTCTAGTTGGTCGACGTTCAGAAAGTGCTACTAATTTAAATAAATAAATTTTGAAATTGAATTTGAAATAATTTACTAAAGTAAAAGTTGCCTTAGTTACTCCTTATTATATCAGCTATCTACCAGTGAAAATCCCGTCATAATCAGTTCAGGCGTTTTAGATATTAGCAAGAACAAACAGACGGACAAAAATTATTAAACCAATTTTTAGTACCATTCAGAGAAAAATTTCGGTTATTTTAATAGTAGACATAAACAGACACTTCAACCTTTTATTAATCTATATATAAGTATGTATAAATTATTAATATAATAAGAGCAATGCCTTTTAGAAAAGAGGTTTAACCTTGAAATAATTAGAGATTACGGTTGATACCTACAGTTTTTATTTTTCCTTTGTTGATGCAACTACTGCACGTTATATATTATGGTTCTTAAAAAAATAATATTTGGATTCGACTTTTTATGCGAAATCATAAATCTTGAAAAAAAAATTACCTTTATAAGCACTGGCCTTAAATTCATAATGTTTTTTTATTTCAAAAGTCTTGATCGAGAAACATTACCTAGTCTCAGACTAAAATTAATTACATATTAATAGTTATCTTTCTTCATTGTGTCTCTGCTAAAAGGGTTAATTAAATATTTACAAACTAAATGTAAAACTACTTTTATATTTATATCATCACAGATCTACAAAAAAAAATTGCCAAGTGCGAGTCGGACTCGCGCACCGAGGGTTCCATACAAACCTAAGTTTAAACACCTAGAAATTATCGATTTTCGCAATTTTTAATTTATCGGTGCTATGACACGTTGCTTCGTACCAAATTTCAAGATTCAAAGTTCACTGGAAGTACCGTGTAGGTTTTGATACTTATGCGATTTTCGAAAATTTGACTAAATTTGTTGCATAAACGGCAGTATCTTTTGTTTGCGTTGGCTTAGAAGTTTGATTTTTTTTCACAGCTCCAAGGGACAGTTGACCTGAGTATTTGATAATTTCAGCTTGATATCTCCAGGTGTTCCTGAGGAAAAGGGTCATGACGGACGGACGGACGGACGGACAAAAAAGTGATCCTATAGGGTTCCGTTTCTTCCTTAGGAGATACGGAACCCTAAAAATGAGTTTCGTAAAAATTGGCGTTGGCAGAATTATAAAGAATTTCGAAATAGATAGAAGGCTGAAAAGCCAACACTGTTCTCGTTATGAAAACTCTTTGTTTTGTAATTTTACATCCAAAATAACTTTGTTTGAAGCCTGACAGTGAAATAAAATTATCCTTTACTCTCTGGCAAGGGCTAACTCTGTTGGGCAGACGAGAGACTTTTCTAAAATAAGCTAAAAAAATAAGGTTTTTTTCCAAATAAACTGATACAACACAGTTTCCCTTTTAAAAGGTCGACAGACATTATCTATATATATATAAATTAAACCCGTTTTCCGTTGTCACGACATAGCATGAAAACGGCTTGACCGATTTGGCTGATTTTGATCTTGTGCAAGTCCAGGAAAGGTTTAAAAGGTGTAAAACATAAATAATAAGTAAAAAAAAAAACTGTTCCTAAACTCGGGAATTACCTTAATTAATTTACTTTTGACAGAACGAAGTCTGTCCGGGCAGCTAGTTTTGTATAAAAGTTGGTATACACCTTAATAATAATAACGAAATCATGCACAGGCTTGTAAGGAAAAATTTAAATTAATCTATATCTATATTTAATATAAAAAGCTAAAGCTAAAGAATATGTTTGTTTCTTTGTTTTGTTTAACGCGCAAATCACTGGAAATACTGGTCCGATTTGAAAAAATATTTAATCGTTTTGGCGCAATAACCAACGCCCTTGCAGGCGGAACCGTGAGCAAAAGTTAGTATCGTATAAAATAACATTAGGTATATGTACGTGTTCGGACAAAATACAAGTTTGCATTTTCAAGATTTTGTCACTTCCGCTCTTGTATATTTTATTTTATATCAAATATTCTTTTTTATTTTAAACATCTCTCAGAATGTTTATGATCACCTATCCAGGGACACACCGAGGCGAGCGCGGATTATGCTTAGCCATAAGCCCCTTCCCCTAACATTGTAATTAAACCCCCAAAAATTGCTACTTTATTCACAAAATACAATAAAAATATAGTCGTCGGTCTAATAACTGCAATCATAGCTCACAGAAATAAATAAAACGAGACATTCGGATCATACCCTAGAATTGTTTTATACCTACAGATTTATTTTCGCTATCTCAGAAAGTTTCAGGAGTATCTTAGCTTAGCACGAGGGGTTAACAAGTTTACTAGTAATGTGTGACCCACATTGCTAGGAATCTTTAAAAAAAAAAAATACACCAACGACGTGAACTTACTCGTAACACAAGCGTCTTAGCTTAGTACGAGGGAGTAACAAGAATACTAGAAATGTGCGACACACGTAGCCCAGTTATCTGTAAAAAAAACGGCAGTTTAGCAAAATTTCGGAGCTTTGATTGCATACATTTTACATAAAAACAATAAAAATTTACGTACGCACATAGCAGTGGTGCGTAAAAAATCCATTTTCCGTTTCAGTTGATTTCAAAATCACAGGGTGAAATGCACTGCAGCCTGGTCTTAAAGCTAGCTAAACGAGAAATGAACTGGGACTGTATTTTTGTATGTTGACCCGCTTTTTAGCAATATACATAGTTATTTCTTGCAATAATATTTTGGGCGTAAATCTCTACTAATATTATAAAACAGAGGGGTTTGTTGGTTTGGTTGAACGCGCTGGTCACAGGTAGTTGCTGAGCCGATTTAAGAATTTCTTTCAGTGTTAGATAGCCCATTTATTAAGTAAGGCTATACTTAGGCTACTTTTTGTTGATTTTGATAAACGAAGTCCAAGCGGGCGAAGCCACGAGCAAAAGCTAGTGTTTTTATTATTAGACTAGAAAAATATTTTTAGATGATATATTATTTTCCGATCAAACAATAATTTAACGAGAAAAAGCGATAAATTCGGTACTATACACTATACAGGATATTTTTTCATGGAGTGCTTATATTCAACGAGGTAGTCAGATGCATAAAATTGAACAACCTTTCCCAAGGAATGTTCCTTCAAAATAAAGAAAAGTCGAAATCTTAAAAGTGAAAATCAACTTTACATACAAACATAAGTCACGTGACCTGTCACTTTGTATGAAAATTGCATTTTCAATTTTAAGATTTAGCTGAAAGCATTGAGTTATTTCTAAGTAAGCTTTAGTCCATATCATACAGAAAAAGAACAAATTATATCAGAGCTAACCGGACAGCTCATTTTGCAGTTAAACCCTACCTCGAAATGGTTTGTTTTTAAAAAGAATGTTAATGGGTCGTTTGGTCCGTATCAAATTATACACATTGAACACGCGACACGTTATTCCATTATTTTAGACTGTCGGCGCACCTCGCTGGCATCCGCGGGCGACCAACGGGAAAGGTGCGGGGGTCGGGGGCCAGACCCCGACTGCGCCTGCACCGCGCCGCCTTCACGCTACTTCACACTCGACGATCGCAGCGCTTGTACGCGGGCATTCATTTGTTACTCATTAATTTGTAATACGTTGCGACATTATAATATCCAAATCATACAGTCCACTCTTTTATTTAAAAGTATCGATAAGGCCACATCATCTTTTGGTCCTATCGCCGTAAATAAACAGTACCAGTCGCGTTGCAATTTTAAAATCGCTTCGTCATTGCCGTCGGTCGCCGTTTGGACTTTGGCCGGCTGAGTGAGAACAAAGGAGTCGTTCCCGTGACATCGTGCATCGATATTCAAGAAGCTGAAGTCATTTCAGGGGAGTATATGTATCGATCTGAGTGAGTTGTTCCAATTAGTTAATTCCCAGGTTCCTTTTTGCGAAAAATATGGGTTATATTTTCAAAAGTTTAAAAGTTCATTGAGCAAGTGCATCTCTTTTTCCTAATCTACATGGTTAATTTTAATAATTAATGCTTCATTTCATCACAGTGTTCGCTTATTGTTGGATAGTTTTAATAAGTTATAAAATATCAGTGTGCATAATAAATGATAGGTAGCTACAGTTCACTTAGATAACGGTCGACCGGTTTCTTTTGTTTGCGCACAGCTGTTTTACCATTTTTTCTATAAGAAGCTCATTAGCGTTTTAGTGCCGTATCGTTAATATTTGCGAATATTATAATCTTTTGTCCGTTACACTTCAAAATGTCGGACTTGAAGACATTAATTAAGAAGCGTAGTTCGTTAAAATCAAAGCTTACGATTTACAGTAACTATTTAAATTTAATTAAAAGTAGTTCCGAATTATCCAAATTGCAACGTTTAGACCTGCAGGAGCGTTTTAATAAGTTCGAAGCCTTACATCGTGACTTTGATGATTTACAGACAACCATTGAACTGCTTACCGACGATGCTGAGACTGCATTAGTTGATCGTGAGGACTTTGACCGTCAGTTCTTCACTCTGGTGGCACTCACGCGCAGCCTGCTCGGTTCTTCGGACAACGGTGGTGGGTCTGAGGCGGGCTTCGAAGATACTAACTCAGGTGCACATATTTCCAATTCGTTTATTCGTTTGCCGAAAATAGATTTGCCTCATTTCGATGGAAACTACCAATGCTGGCTTGAGTTTAGAGACACATTTAGGTCGTTGATTCATGACAATTTAAGCATTAACGATATTAACAAGTTCCACTACCTGCGTGCTTCATTACAAGGTACCGCAGCTTTATTAATAAAAAATATTGATTTTAAAGGTGATCATTATAAAATCGCATGGGATTTGTTGTGTGAGCGGTACGACAACAACCGACTGCTTGTGAACAACCATTTACAGGCTTTATTTGATGTTGAGTCCATAGTAAAGGAATCAAGTGTCGCTATTAGAAATCTTGTCGACGTCACCAATAAAAATATTCGGGCTTTAACTAATTTAAGTCAGCCTACACAGCATTGGGACACTTTGATTATTTTCGTTATGGCTAAAAAATTAGATCTTACTTCTAGTCGTGACTGGGAGGAGTACAGGAACAATAATATTACAGGTGATCCTAAGTTATCTCATTTTTGTTCCTTTTTAAACAGGAAGGCTGACTGGTTAGAGTCGGTCGAGTCGACTCATAATAATAATATTATTGTTGCTTTAAATAATAATCATACACATACCAAACAACTAGCCCAGGATACGAGAACAATTCAATCAATTAAAAATAAAAACTCAGATCAAACTATAAGTAAAAATAAATTTAATAATAAATGTCCGCTTTGCTCCCAAGCACATACTTTGTACAAATGCGAAACTTTTAGAGGCTTAACTATTGAAAGTCGTTTGCAAAAGGCAAAAGAATTTAATGTTTGCATCAATTGCTTACGCTTTGGTCATTCTGTTAAGAATTGCAAATTTTCACATTGCAAATATTGCAAAATAAAGCACAATACGCTTTTGCACTTAGAATCTGGCGGAATTAAACCGCTTGTAAATCCATTACCTTCTGCAAAGCTTTCTTCAATGCCTACTGCATCGGCATCTACCTCAGATGTTGTGCTTTCAGCCAATTCTATGCAGCTTGCTACTTCTGCGCATGTTTTCCTGTCCACAGCTTTGGTGAACGTGATCAGTGCCACGGGTAAGAAGTACACTGTGCGTCTGCTGCTGGACAACGGCAGTACGGCGAACTTCGTTACGCAGGTCATGGCAGAGAAATTGGGTTTGTCACAACGCGGTACGAGCACCAAGGTAACCGGTATAAACAACCACACATCCACCAGTACACAGTCTTGTCGCCTAACAATAGAGTCGTTATGCTGTGCCTTCACTTTGAATATTGAGTGCCATGTTTTACCTGAGATCACAAGGTTACTACCGTCTTCCTTTGTGCCTATAAATAATATCCCTATTCCTTCAGGTCTTACATTAGCGGACCCGAACTTCAATGTTCCGTCGGTCATAGATGTCCTGGTAGGGGCCGAGGTGTTCTGGAGTGTCATAGGCAGTAACACTATAGAATTAGGGAAAAACTTACCCAAATTATGTGAAACAAAATTCGGATGGCTTGTATCTGGTAGTATTTCACATAAATATATCCCTTCTATTTCTACACATTTCTGTCATCATTCCAACGTCACTCCCGACTTGACTCAATTTTGGGAGCTTGACAATATTTTACCTGAACATTCTCATTCTCTTGAAGAAAAAATGTGTGAACATATTTTCGCGCAATCCACTATCCGCAAAGCAGATGGTCCATTTGTTGTTAATATGCCTTTGAAAGGGGACCCAAGCACTTTAGGTTATTCTTATGAAAATGCTAAGAAACGTTTTCTATCCCTAGAGCGTAGGTTTAAGCGTGATCCCACTTTTCAAAACAAATATTATGAATTTATGCGAGAGTACGAACGTTTAGGTCATATGACTTTAGTTTCGAACTGTTCTCATTCACCTGGTGTTGCTGACTATTACATTCCACATCATGGAGTTGTTCGTTCTTCCAGTACCACTACTCAACTACGCGTAGTCTTCGACGCATCGGCCCCTACTAGTACGGGAGTGTCTCTCAATGACATTCAGATGGTCGGACCGGTAGTACAAGACGATCTGTTTTCTATTTTAACACGTTTTCGTCAACATAGATACGTGGTCTCAGGTGACGTGGAGAAAATGTACAGGGCCATAGAGCTAAGTCCAGACCAAAGATCTCTCCAGAAAATTATTTTTCGGTTTGATCCCTCAGAGCCTCTTCAGACTTATATCCTAAATACAGTTACGTACGGTACTGCGTCCGCTCCCTACTTAGCCACAAAATGTTTAACAAGTCTGGCTGATAGCATTAAGGATAGTCGTGTCCAGTGCGCCATACGGCGTTCGTTTTACGTTGATGACTACCTACATGGTGGGAACACTATAGCCGAAACTGTAGAAGTCACAAAGGAGGTACAATCAATACTATCATCTGCTAAGTTTAATTTACGAAAATGGCGATCAAATTCTTCGGAAATACTAAATAAAATAACACAAAGTAACAAGTCAGATAGCAATACTTTACATTTTTCTGAGCAAGGTCCTATTTCTTCTCAGTCTAAAACTCTAGGACTTAACTGGGTTTGTGATTCTGACTCATTAACTTATACAATAAATATTATACACGCAAATAAAGTCACCAAACGTCATGTCCTCTCTGTTATCAGTCAGATTTTCGACCCACTGGGCCTCGTAGGTCCGTGCGTTGTCGAAGCAAAAATTCTCATGCAGCGACTTTGGCTGGATAAATATGACTGGGATGACGCAGTATCGCTCGAGTTATGTAACACTTGGTCTACATTTGAAAGCACAATAACCGCTTTAAATAATTTAAAAATTCCTCGTTGGGTTTTACATAAGGACTCAACCACGCACGAAGTACACGTATTTACTGATGCGTCCGAAAAAGCGTATGGCGCGTGTGTGTACATTCGGTCTTGCAGTGGTGTTGCAGTCAAAGGCGTGCAGCTTCTAGTTTCTAGAAACCGTGTAGCGCCTGTCAAACCTACGACTATACCTAGACTTGAACTTTGCGGGGCTTTGTTGGGTGCAAGGCTGTGTACTAAGGTTCAGGAATCACTCACCATACCCATACACAGGTGTAGATTCTGGTGTGACTCCACCATAGTATTAGCTTGGCTCTCAACTCCTTCTAACCAGTTAAAACCTTTTGTTAGAAACAGAGTCCATGAAATACAAGAGAGCACAAGTGGTCATACCTGGAGCTACGTACCGTCGAAGGACAACCCGGCCGACCTTGTTTCCCGTGGTCTTCGGGCCGACGTAATCAAGGACACCCAGCTCTGGTGGTCCGGACCCTCTTTTTTATCATGCAGTGAAAATGAGTGGCCCAAAATGCCAAACACTGGGAAACATGATTTGCCGGAATTAGTGACTCATTTCATTAATAACAGTAGTAACAATAATTCTTCGCATAGTACACATCATTCAGATGTAAACACACATTCATCAATCATTCATAACTTATTATTAAGATATTCTAGCCTAACTAAAATTCAAAGAATACTTACATATGTACAAAGGTATATTTACAACTTAAAAAATAAAAATAAATTATGTGGCAATCTTTCTGCAATTGAATTAAACAAATCTTTAAATTTAATTATTCATTTTTCTCAACTTGAAATGTTCCCAGAGGAATATAAACTTTTAAAATCTAATCTAAAATTGCCACGCAAGAGTAGAGTGCTTCCTTTCACTCCTTTCATAGATGATAATGACCTCATCCGCGTGGGCGGAAGGCTTGGTAATGCTCCCTATGATTTTAATGTGAGACACCCTATTCTTTTATGTAGTAAGCACATTCTTACTAAACTTATATTTCATATGCAACATTTAAAGCTTGTACATGCCGGTCCACAATTGCTGCTGTCACACATTCGACAGACATACTGGCCGCTGGGTGGTAGGAACTTGTCTAGACTCGTTGTAAGTAAATGTACTAAATGTTTTAAGCACAAGGCTCAACATGTACAGCCTATAATGGGTCAACTGCCTGCTTCAAGAACTAGTCTTGAATTTCCATTTCTTAATACCTACGTTGACTATGCCGGGCCAGTATTGGTAGCCGATCGCAAGGGGCGAGGCTGTAAATTATCAAAATGTTATATGTGCATCTTTGTTTGCTCGGCGGTGAAAGCCGTACATTTGGAGCTCGTCACCGACCTCACCACCGAGGCGTACATGGCCGCACTAAATCGGTTCGTGGCGCGTCGAGGCAAGCCTCGAAGTATCACGTCCGATAACGGGACTAATTTTGTAGGCGCGTCAAATGAAATGTTCAGGTTTCTTAACTCGTCAAATGTTGCATCTGAAATAGCTCAGGAGGGCATCGAATTTATTTTCACGCCTGCATATAGCCCTCACTTTAATTCACTTGCTGAAGCTGCTGTAAAATCGTGCAAGCATCACTTGAAACGGCTTCTTAGTCTTACTCATTTTACCTTTGAAGAGATGTCAACTTGTCTCACTCAAATAGAGGCGGTCTTGAATTCGCGCCCTCTTACTCCACTCTCTTCAGACCCCAATGATTTTTCGGCACTTACACCCTCTCACTTCCTAATTGGACGACCACTCTTATCTGTACCTTGCTCCCAGGTGACTGATGCCAACATCACCAGGCTGGCTCGCTGGAAAAGGATCCAGTACATCAGGGAACACTTTTGGAGCAGATTCCATAATGAATATACTTCTCTGCTGCAGGCAAAGTCCAAATGGTTTGATTCCAGAGGCGAAGTTAAGCCAGGGTCCTTAGTCCTAATCAAGGACAAGACGGCGCCACCACTACTGTGGTCCCTGGGACGGGTCACGCGGACCTATCCCGGCGTAGACGGGGTCACGAGGGTTGCAGAACTGCGAACCAGGAGAGGCACCATTCGCCGTGCCTTCAACTGCATCTGCCCGCTTCCAGTCGAAGATTGAAGAAGATGACTCTTCAACCCGGGGAGTATGTCGGCGCACCTCGCTGGCATCCGCGGGCGACCAACGGGAAAGGTGCGGGGGTCGGGGGCCAGACCCCGACTGCGCCTGCACCGCGCCGCCTTCACGCTACTTCACACTCGACGATCGCAGCGCTTGTACGCGGGCATTCATTTGTTACTCATTAATTTGTAATACGTTGCGACATTATAATATCCAAATCATACAGTCCACTCTTTTATTTAAAAGTATCGATAAGGCCACATCAAGACGATTTAAAATGGATTTTTGAAGCTTCATGTTCATACTGTTTTTTTATTATTTGTTACGGTAGTAATTAAATAAATTTCAGTAAAGTGTTTACTATTAAACTCATGTGTAGAGCGGTAACGGAGGAAAAAACGGATTTTTATACACAAACAGTCCATTTTTCTCTCGCCATGTGTATTATTAGTGTAGTATAAGCACGAAATCACTTTTAGTTGTAGAGATAACGACGATATCCAGTTAGATAAATTGGGTAGCTAATATACATAGCAAAAGAATTTTGATCAACAAGCCCTTCATGGAAATGCTCTTATCTAAACAAACTTTTTTTTTGCATTTTTGGCAGATACCTTTTTTATTATTATCTAAAAACTAAAAACTAGAATTTCCAAACGGTAATCCGTTTTTAATTTAGTTTAAAGTCACTCAAAGTGACCGAGCCTAATAGCCAGGGCGTCAGACTTGCGATCATATGGTTGCAGGCTCGAAACCCATCCATTACACTACTGATTTGTACCCACTCGTATAAGCTTAGTACGAGGGGTTAACAAGAATACTAGTAATGTGCGACCCACATAATTGCTAGTATGATAAAAAATAAAACTGATTTGTAACTGATTTTTGAAGTGTTCTCTTGTATATAATTCATTATTTGTGTTTGTTTCTGTATGTACATAACAAAGGACCCATTTGAGCTACTTAAAAGATAGTAGGTACATAAAACAAAAAAAATATTCACAAATTGAAAACATCCTCAGAATAATCTCAAAAGATTTGGCCAAAATCAAAAGAATAAACGATCCCTAATCTCAAATCCTTTGACTGACTCATCTTTCTTTTTCATATAACGACGGTATTGTATTTCTACCTCGTAATATTACCTCTGACATTTACGTAACATGTCCCGAACCCCGCCATATACTTTTGCAATAGATACGTCGTGCCATTATGTATCTTAAGGATAAAGCCTACTGTCTTAAGATCATCAGTTATAGGCACTGCGGTATATCGTGTGGGGCTATAGAGAAAGAGATTGATGGCTAACTGTCAAACTAAGAAAGAGGTCAATGAACGTGCTGTCGAAGGACTAATTGGAATAGTTACTGATGACAATGTTGTATATACTAATATTAAAAAGAGGAAAGATTTGATTGATAGGTTGTTTGTTTGCATTGAATAGGCTCCGAATCTACTGAACCGATTTGAAAAATTATTTCACTGTTGGGAAGCTATACTATCCCCGAGTGACATAGGCTATTTATGATATCAAAAAAAATTATAGTGCGGTTGGTGCTGTGGGAAAAAAACTTAATTATTTTAAACTACTTAGCTAAAAGCATGTTTCATTAAAGTACTAACAAATAAACCCTAAGTTGTCAAAAAATAATTCGAAAATATATTCATCCACATCGCTGTTGATCAGTAAAAAAAAACACAATTTTTTTTCTTTTCTCTACAAAAATCATCTTAAGACAGAAATCAATTTTATTCAGTCATTAATAACCTAAGATGCGATCAGTGTCTCGAATCCGTCCATAGAAATGACCATAGAAATGCAGTCATTTCCATTGTGTTTTCAAAAAGTTCGGTCGCAGAATTTTATTGTTTTTGTACGCTTTGTAAAAACAACTTAATGCCATTCGTATTAGGTTGAATTTGCGAAAAAATATGTTCGTTTAAAACCACCTTGTAATTGATAAGACTTATTTTTTCTACAACTATGTATGAATTTAAAAAATGCAGGTTCCTAGCTATGTTATCCTTTTACAAATCACGATAAACTCAATACTGTCTTCGTCTTCATCTTGTTTAACGAACTTTTCTAGGAAACTATTACGAAAAGGGAAAATATACTAATATTTTTCTGCCTCTTTCAAGGCCTACACACGTCCCCACTATAAATCATAATATACGTGATAGGTGCTCGTCGTTACAACTTACAAATTCGACTCGGGTCACTGCCTGATTATCTGTTTGTTGTGTAATATTAGGTTAACTTATGCATTCACTCTTCAACTTTGGACAGCCTCGCTGGTCTAGTGGTCGCGCAACTGCCGTGCCTGAGGTCTCGGGTTCGAAATCCGGGTCGGGCGAAAATAGTTACTGGGTTTAAAAATCCTCAGTGCCACTTGGAGGTCAGGAAGTGTGGCAGGAGGAAAGCACGCGTGGGCGTCGATTACCGCGGCAAATTATAGCCTATAGCCTTTTTCTATAAGTGGGCTATCTAACAGTGAAAAAAAAATTTCAAATCGGTCCAGTAATTCCTGAGATAAACGCGTTCAAACAAACAAACAAACTCTTCAGGTTAATAATATTAGTATAGATTATGTATTTTATATGTATCCTTATAATAAAATAAACAACTACTTTCTTACAAATCCTATCTTTCTTTGAACTTTTCCTGAAATATTATTTCTCAAACAAGCTTACGAAACTAGAACTCAATGTATATAAAGTAGCCTATTAATAACCAATACCGGCTTATTCTCTTTACTAGCAATTTTTATATATTTCATCACTTTATCCATAACGGAAGAATAATTGGATAAGGCGGGGTACAGACTTGTTGAGGTGTAATGTGTCTTAAAAAATGGGGAGAGATCCCATTTGTAATGTTCATTATGAAAGAAGATTCAGTTTTTTTGTTTGATGCGGCGCGCCGATCTTAAAATTAGTTATTAATTAATCCAGTAGAAAGCTACATTATTCCTGAGTGCCATAGGCTATACTTGTTGAAGTTTGGTGGCCATCTAAGTGAGCACGAATCAGCTGCTTTCCTATAACGTTCCTCTGATTTCAGACTTCGATCGGAATAAAAAAGTCCTAAATTCAGTTCCATTTAAAAGCTTTTATGTATGTTCCAAAAACCGCAACTACACGCTTGTTCACAAAATAATCCATCACAATGAAACGAGTGGATCACACAGAACTACATTCATGCAGTCATAAAATGGAAAGTGTTCACGCCGAAGGCTACTTGGAACTAAAATAGTCAATCCGTCTGAACCCACCCATATATTATTTTCAATACATCCGATATACCACATCCACTCGATGTTTCAAACCAATGTTACGGAACACAAACTTACAACATAACAACCAAGCTGATCCAAACCTTATTCAGTTGTGTTAAGATAGACACGAACGGCAAAGTTATTGTGGTAGTAAAGTAGAATAGTAAATTCGTGACCTTGTGTGTAAGTGTGTGGAAAATCGCCATCTTAGCTTCTTAAAACATTTGGCATACTTTTTGGGTGATATAGCAAAAACATTAGAATATCGTAGGCTTGATATCGTTTGTGGATTTAACGATAATGCTGACTCGGCTAAATGTTTTTGCCTTAGATATTCCATAATTTTACTTTGTGATCAATGTAAGAAGTTAAGGAAACACTATAAATTGCGAAAAATCAGTGGACTCAATCACTCAGCCTATCGTAGTCTACTGCTGGATAGGCCTCTCCCAAGTTGTGTTTCAACATCCGGTCCTCCGCCCTTCTCAATGGGACTACCAGGAACTGGGGGCAGTGTGTTATAGTGCGCAATCATGGGGTGTTTGTTGCCCTTGTCACCACGCTTGGCAAACGGGTTGGTGACTGCAGTTTTGTATTCTTTGTTCAGGAGACGCTGCTGTCCATTCTCCTTGTTTCTATATCCCTTAGTCACCTTTGACGACACTCACAGGTAGAGATTCATTGGATTATGAAGCTTAAATTTATTAAAATGTGTACAAAGTTTGCGACCTTCGCATGTGGCTTGATACTTACTTATGTTTAAAGTAATGTCGATACAAACTTAATTACCAATTTCTAACAAGCATCTTTGGTACTGAGGTACTGACGTGCAATTCTGATTTTTTTTTTTAATTTCAATATTTTTTCGCGTCGAGATTTTTAAACTACTGTGTTAATAAGGAAATATTTACGAGAATCAGGTCATTTAAAGTGATTATAAGCTATTTTCAATACGCAATATAATGCTTATTTAACCTTCTAAAATAATGTTTACTAGATAAAATCCAATGACAGGAAAGTCCTCAATTGAGAAGATATCGAATACTTGTTTCACGTGAAAATGTTGTAGTAATTTCTGAATTATTTAAAGGATTTAACACCAATAACAAAACAAACAATTATCCGTCAAGTACCAGTTTATGAACTTTTTTCCAAGATGGCTTCATTATTTTTGCCTATTATAGGACTGATTTACTTCACAATCTTTGCGTACCCTTTCGAAGTTTATGCGTGAATATAAACATAAAACATAAATAAATAGTCTGAATATATTATGTGTAAGATCTTTTATATGTGCAATGTCTAAGAATATGTTTATCCTACATCTTAAAATGTTTACGAAGAACCCGTTTTTACGGGCAATGAGAGTGAGGATTTACAGTATATGTTGGAGGGGAAATTAAGACTTAGCCAACGAATATTACACCTTATTTCTAGAGCTATAAGCTGATATATCAAATCTACAATTTGTAATACCGCGTAATAATTCCTTTTTATTTTCGTGCGGCCAGCAACAAATTTAAGAAAATAATCAGATTTTTAAAACAACTGAACTTCTATACTTTTAGCATGTCATTTGTTTTAGGTGTTTTATAAATATGATTGTGTTTATCAACTTCGTTGCTGGGTCAATTTTGGTTGACGGATATTCATGTTTAAGTAGAACTAGGTGTACATAAATTGATAATTATGTAATAGTCACGTATTTTTAAGGAGTTCATGATTCCAAATATTTATATCTCTTTTTGTAGCTATTTAATTGCCGTTGTAAAAATATTGGGAAAAACACTACTTATATAGAGGAACTTATCTATCTACTGCAGTATTTTTTATTTTATTAGACTGTGTTTACGTCGGTCGTAGAATGAGTGCGATTCGAACCAAGCCATCATGCTATCGCAAACCGCTTTAACATTGAGCATAGCAATTTGAAATTATAGTTATTATCATTATACTCATAACCAATTTTAAAAGAGTAACCTATGGAGTTTCTTGCCGGTTCTTCTCCATAGGAATGACACCTTGGAACCGCGCAACTAGCGTCATTAACGTTTTGAAAGTGCCTGTAAAGGTCTACTCGAAAAAAATAAATATTTCATTTCATTTCATTTCATTTCATCAAATTATAAAATACCTAGCTTTAACTCTTTCCTTTCTTTTTCATATAAAAGATACAACGTATCGAACAATTAGAAGCTAAACGGATGAAAATACGCATTTAATAATCGTATTATTAAATTGACGCATATAGGTACCTACTCCTGCTTCAGAATGGAAGAAATTCTTTGTTTGTTATTTCATCCTACAGGGTAACATCATTGTTCTAAATTCTTGGTATGTAAGGTTGAATTTCAAGGTATAGCTTATCGTAAGGCCATGTTCAGATAGAGCGTAATTTTTATTCGCTTCTCTTGGTATTATGTAGTAGGTAACTTCAACTTTATTCATTTTATTGAGCAATTATGAAGTAATATTTTAAAGCGGCGGTAGCCTAATGGTTAGCGCATCGGACTTGATCATGTGGTTGCCGGTTCGATTCCCACCCGCTGCACTACCGATGTAAACCCATTCGTAATACAAGCAATTTAGCCTTGTAGGAGGGTTTAACGAGAATACTAGTAATGTGAGTAAGCAATTGAAATTTTTTTTTTGTTATAATGTTAATATTCTATCAGAATATTAGCATGCCTAAAGCAACATGCCTCAAATATACGGTTGTTTTATTATTCAGATAATATTATAATTTATACTCGAACCCGCGATTACTAGTCATGGCTACCACCAAACCAAACCAAACCATGTACCATGTACATAACATGAACTACACATTTAACCAGTAGTCAAAGGTTTAAGTACTACCGAAGGTTCAATTTTATTTTATTACAAATAATTATTAATATTAATAAAATACAAAATGAGATAAAAAAATCAAGTTCTGCCGAAGGTATAAAAATCTCTTTTTGTATTGAATAATTAACAAGTATTCCGTGTGCATTTATGCCAAATAATTAAGTAACATAATTATTTGTTTAGATATTTCACAAACCCTAAGTTAACGTTTTGATAATAGGAAATTTAAATTACAAATCGCGTTAATAATCTGTTATCAATAATATGTTGATATAAGGGAAATACGTACCTACAATTATTTGAACATTCACTTATCTTCGTGATACTCATATCCGAATATCCGAAGTTAAAAAACTGCTAAAATGTTCGAATATAAAATACAGTCATGAGCTCCGGCAGTAATCGTTAAGCCACCAGAATCGATACCCTAACGATCTTCCATCAATTTTGAAACTATCCACCAATTTCTAGTCCAACTTTGTTACTAAAAATGATAAAATTCGCTCATATTCCGAATTTTTGGTCCGCTACTATCTGACCGTAGCTTTGTTCAACTTTCACACGAAATTCCTTTTTCTATTTTTATTTTGCCTTCTACTGTGGGATCATTGTTCTGAATTTTTGCCCCGTAAGGGTGTTTTGTTGGACCCAAAATGTTTTGAAGAACCCAAACGATGTTCGCGTGTGTAAAAAAATGTCTGGAATTTCTCCCTAATTTGTCAGCGTGCCTTATGAGACTTACGTTTCAATTTTGAGCTAAATATTTTACGAAATATTGCGTGAAAAATAAATTTATTTTAGCACGTTCCGTCGTGAAAATTTCAGGAATATTAAAATAACATTCACTTTACATGAACGCTTAAAAGATACACAAAAACAAAAATAATATTTTGAAATATGTCATTATTCGATAAACAAATATTGTAAGGGTGTCAAAAGTCGAAAAAAAGTTAAAATAAAAGTGATAAATAAACCCGACAAGATCTTCATCGGAATGGTTTCCAACATGACTTCCCTGATACCTGGACCTGTATAGTACTATAAAAAATTACAAGCATAATATAATCGCCTTTAAAACGACTGCACGGACAGCCGAGAGGTATAGGTCACCACGCTAATTACCAATGTGCGCGACGTGCTGCGGGTACGATCCCCGCATGGGACAAGCAATTGTGGATCACACAAATTAATGTTTGTCCCATTTATTATTATTATTATAAAAAAATGCTATTAATAAATCACGTGTCAGAGAACACTACTTGAACACGTTTATTATAACTGACATGAACAAGTAAATAATGGACTATAAAAGCGATTGTATGTTGTCGTTGGCTTTTTAAATAAGATAATTTTGTGAGTTTCACAAAACCAGCCAACAATAAGCACTCTTATCGTGGACAGAATTAATGGTTAAATGTAAAAAGAAATTAAATTCTATGGAGACATTTAGAAAAAGTTTCAATGCCTTTGATATTCAAGACAAGAATGTAAGAATTTTTAATACGAAATAGCATATTTTTTAAAGAAAATGGCTGGACCAACGCCATAATTTTCACTCGTTCATATCGTGATTTTCTTTGCCATTTATTTTTGTAACTTTTTTTCTTAATGAATCTTGTTCCAAAAAATAATTATCCATTTAATCGTGAACTCAACTTGCCTACCTTCAAAAGTAATTAGGCCCCAAAATATTCAGTATAATTACCCAATTACCTATCGAGCCGTAAAACTAATGCATTCAACCAAATTTCACGACCAGCATAACTTGACCTGTAGTGTACCAGACAGTTTGAAGCCAAATGATTTATGATAGAACTACTAATTGGTCAAGAACGATAATTGAATAATTAGTATCATCAAGAATTACAGAATACCGTTCTCAAAATACGTGATTAATTATATCAAATACGATAGCAATACAATTAAGGATGTCTTACATAAAATGTACTATATCAAAAACAATAAAAAAAAACCGGTAAAGTGTAAGTCGGACTCGCGCACCGAGGGTTCCGTACAGTTGAAAATTATTAAAAATATTTGTACCGTACAGTAAGTTTAAAATCATTAAAAATATTTTTATTATTATGATGTAATTAAAATTTAATGGTTTTATCAATTTTTCATTCATTTAATTTTGTGTTATAGCACGTTACTTCGTGCCAAATTTCAAGATTGTAAGTTCACGTGAAGTAGGTACCCTGTAGGTTTTGATTCCCTTGCGAGTGACGAAAATTAACGGAAATATGCGGCATAAACGGCTGAATCTATTGATTACGTTGACTGAAAAGTTTAAGTTTTTCACAGCTCCAAGGGGCAGTAGATTCGAGTATTTGATATACATTTCAGCTTGATACCTTTACGCGTTCCTGAGAAAAAGGTGCTTGACAGACGGACGGACGGATGGTCGGACAGACAACATAATATTACATAGTGATCCTATAAGGGTTCCGTTTTTTTCTTTTGAGGTACGGAACCCTAAAAATTACAAATATGGAATATTCCATGGACATAGGATTTCCGTTCCTGTAAACTTCCTTCTTAGGAAAAGAAATAATAAATAACGACGAAATTATGACTACTGATAATTATTGATTGAATGTAACAATATTTATTCTATATTTATTTTCATCATAAAACCTCATGTTTGTTTATTTTTTTTTGTGTATGTATTATGATTTATTGTTTTAGTTTATTTTAAGATTGTAAATATTTAATTAAGGATGTTATTTCGTTCAAGGGTGATTTGTAATTTTGAAATTCCCTATCTTTTTTTACAGTAAGATTGAACTTTGTTTTCACTTGTCATTATTATTTTATATTTACTATTTATTATTTTATAGATTTCAGTTAAAATTTAGCCCAATGAAAGTTTTTATACGTATTTTTACAATATCCTTAGGGTTTCGCGAAAATTCGAATTATCCTATCATCCTAAATTGCTATCTCTAGTGTTTGGGGTACTTTCTCTCCAGGTGGCATTAAAACATTCCACCCTGAATAGTGATAGGTTTTCTTGTCTCTTATTTAAATCAACTGTAATTTGTTCTTATATGAAAAATTCTCCTTTAAAAGTCTTTAAACCGAACCTGAGACATACCTACAAACAAACATAATACCAATCTCCAAATACTGCCAACTGCTAAAACTCTGGTACGGCAAATGTTTGTAAGCTTTGAATACTGGGAATTATCCTATTACCTATTATAACAGCTTAACTTAATCAGTGTGGGTTGGCGACCAGAGATACAAAAATATCTGATAGTGTAAGAATCAGTTACATAACCGTTTATAATTTATATTTTAATACAGTCATAATTGTGACTTTTAATAAATAATAGACGTTTTCGATAGTAGGTATGAGTTTACTATAACTGTCTAATATGTAAAGTTACACTAAATTCCACAAATATGAATTCTATGTATTTTATATCATTAATTTTAAATAATAGTAAAACCTCGTTTTAAATGCAGGCGTCGTTTCTTGTTGGATTATTTGTCAACTAAAGTTACTTTTGTTTTTCTGTCGGGAAAATGTGTCAGATTGTGAAGACCTAATATAGTTTTGTTACGGATTTTGGTGATTTTTATTTGTAAAATACATTGATGAAGTTCCAATAAATGCCCGTCAAACTACAAAAACTGTCTATTATTCCCGAACTCTTACAATAGTTTCTAGCAAAGAATATGCATGTTGACTGGGTAAAGAAAACGTTAGGTATTCTATTTAGTCCGTCAGTTAGGTAATAATAGAATATTACACCCATATTTTTTGTTTTATCAAATAAAAAAAAATGACTTAGTTGAAACGCAAAGTTGGGGAGTTGGGGCTCACTACGTCATGGCTCGGTATAAATTTTACCAAGGCGTGACGTCATGTGACATTTCAACTAAATATGTCTTCGTAATTTTTTGAACACGTGAAAAATGAAAAATTACGTGTCCAATACTTTTCAATAATCTACCTGATAGACGAAAAATAAAAACTTAGTTCACACGCCTATTGCAACGGAGTAGGTACCTACCTAATGTAATATACTGTCCTCGGATTTATTTGATCTTGCTCCTATTCCCATTATGTAAATTTGAAGACCATGACGAAATTTCAAATCATTGAAACCTCTAAAAACTGTTTTCTCATCACACAATCCTGTGACAAAAGGGGCTTCTTATTAAAATCACGGAAACAATTAAATTTGATATTACTTATTGGTGGTTCGTTAAATAAATTACAAATTAAATTTGAGGGTTCAATATTATAGAAAGATAATGAAGAGATTGTAAAGCGTGACGAACGATGTTAGAGAAAATGTACACCGGAAAAATATACAGAAAACTAGAAGAAAAAATAGATTAAAATTTGAGTCCCGAAATTTTTAGGATTATCGTTTTCTTTGGTGCAAATGTTAGGCCTTACAAACTAATGTTAAATGCATTACGTTCGCAATAATTTCAGAGACGTAATTTAAGTACAATCATGCAAACAGATAATTTAAAAAGTAAGCTAAACATTATTTTTTTTAATGAAAACTAAAATTTACAGAATTTAAGGTTTGTAAACAAATGCTATCTATGACATGAAGGATTTCGGAGTCTTGGCTAAGCCTATGCTGATATTTAGATGGATGAGACACGGGAGCCAGAACTTAAAAACATTTTCACAGATCACACCATCATTAAACATTCAAGAACATTCGGAAACTAATCAATAGACATTTTAACTGAAAAAGATGCTTTTCTTTTGTTTTCTGAAATACATAGCTTCTAATATCTGAGATGCGATGTGAACCCACATTTCGTCCAAAATACGATCTCAAGCTCCCAAAAAAAACCCTTTTTAAACCTCCTTACATTGAATTTTACCGAAGAACGTAGGATATTGTGTGGATATAATAGACCCAATCTGTTGCCTGCGCCCGGTGGTCGACCGGCACGTGATGAATACAAATTTGATGTAACAGACGCAGGGTTAAAGGACAAATTTTGAGAGTATACCTGTATGAACCGATTGTGTGGAAAATATAGTGAATAGCAAAGGTCATAAAGGTCGAGATTTTTTGTGCAAAAAAATGAAAGCACCCTGAAAGTGAAATCTTTTTCGACTTACTTATACATTAATTTATACATTACTTATACATTAGCACGGCGTTGAACTAAGGGTTAAAACCTTAATTCAACGCCGTGCAATGTAAAAAATCTGTTCAATGGCCTAAAAAATATATCTAACTACCCGGTGACTCTTAGAACACGAAAAAGATTTGGTAACCCATGGTAGTTGATCTATAATCTGTGTTATGTTTTGTTTGGACTTCGTAAATAAGGTCCCAGGTGTACTGTACGCCATGTAATCGATTTTGACGTGCATTTTACTGCGGTCAAGATACTAAACTATATTTTACTAGTATCCCAGTTTATGTTCGATTGTTTAGAGTGTATGTTTATTGTTCGTATGTTTGTGTAACTGACGTTTACTGTAGTAGGATATTTGAGGTAGCTTTGTTATTGAATAATATTGTGTTGAATAGTAAATTTTGTGTTGGTACTTTGAAATTTTCGGTACAATCATGTGGCTGTGTGTAGTCCAAAATTAAAATATCCTATAATTTTACGTGAATAAAACTAATTTTAAACGGATTTTATCGCGATTCATTTTTGAGGTTAGTTTAAATTTTGATTTTTTCTGAGGTTTACACGAATGTTAGATTAGAATAAAACGGATTTTTAAACGGATTCTATCGCGGTTAATTTTTTATTTTAGTCTCCAGTCTGTCTGCCCGTGACCTTCACACCTGCAAAGGCTTTGAAACGTCGGAAACTACTCGTAAAATTAAAATAAAACCGCGATAAAATCCGTTAAAAAGTATTTTTATTTCAAAATGTCATATTGACTGATATTCAAAGTTCCAGTCAAAATATTCCTATCAATTTCAAAATAATATATTATTTATAGTGCTGATGGTATAGATATGAACAGAGTCGATGAAACCAATCATTGTCATAAAATAGTTTTTTTTTCATTAGGTACACAAGAAGAGTAAAAATACAAGTTTATACGATTTGTTCCAAAGAACAATCAGACTTGGGAAGAGTATTTAATGCTCTTTCCAAGTCTGGATGTTCTTTGTGTATGTGATTTGAATATTTATAAAACCCCTAACGACACAAGAATAAATACAGGATTATTTTAAAGGATGCGGATATTTTACGAGGTAATCAGGTGAATAAAACTGAACAACGTTTCCCAAGGAACATAGGCCGATATCTTGTAATTAAAAAAACAACTTTTCATACAAACATACGTCACGTGACCTGTCAATTTGTATGAATTATTTAAGGATTCAACGTTTTACTCACGCGCATTCTCGCGATCGCCCTACTAGTTTCAATTTCAATAGGAGTCCTTAATCATGAGCTGACGCGGCGGCGACGGTGTCGCGAGTCGAACCGTTGAATCCTTAAATAATTATGAATTCGTCTTACGGAAGTTATTATCATAATTTGTATGAAAATTTAATTTCCATTATAAGATTTCGACCATGCTTCTTGGGGAAAGTGGTTCAGTTTTATGCACCTGATTTACTCGTAGAATATGCACACTTCTTTTAAAATAATCCTGTATAGAGCGGCAGTTATTTTTATAGAAAAAAAAACAAGCAGCGTCAACGAAAGCTTTCTCGCCATACACGTAATGCATTTCAAGCCACACGTATTCTTGTATATTTAATCTCAAAATATAAAAATTACATAAATAAACTTCCCAGACGGGTCAGTTGGAAACATATCGGAATGTCGCCTGTTTCAATCTGCGCCGAAATTCTGGCGAGTTTCCAACTCCACGGAAACTTTGAACTTTAACAAGTTCCAGCATTTTGAATAGTTGCACATTTTCAGGCCGGACTTGTATCATATCGTTATAAATAAATCCTCCTCGGAATGAATTTGTTTGAGATTCCTACTGTAGTTTGTACAGCCAGTAGTTCTTTTGAGTCCTCGTTAGCGTTATTATAATTTAAATTTATTTGCCAAACAACTCATTCGAGAGAGAGCTAAATTCACTGGAATTTAGCCGGTGGGCCTGTTGGTCTAGTGGTTAGTGACCCTGACTGCTAAGCCGGAAGTCGTGGGTTCAATTCCCACTCAGAACAAGTCTTTGTGTGATGAGCACGATAATTTGTTCTGTGTCTGGGTGTAATTTATCTATAATAAGTATGTATTTATAAATATTTAAGTATGTTGATGAGTTGTCTGGTCATCATGGTACAGGCTCTGCCTAGTTTAGAACCAGATGGCCTTGTGTGAGATGTCTCAAGATATTATTATTATAATTAGTAATAAGAGTTCATAATCCTGAGTTAACTCAACCAATGGTTAAATATGCTAACTAATGGTGTCAAAACATGTTTTTTCATCAATTGTTACTCTATCTAATGGTCAAATGAGTGGAAGAGATAATTATTTAATCATTTGCTGGAATAAAATTTGATGAATAAACACGTTCTACCGAAGTTTGAAACCATCATTTAGGATATTTAACCATTGGTTGAGTTAACTGGGGATCAAAAAACTGGGCCTAAGCATAGAACTATTAAAATAAGTATTTTGATGTATCTCAGATTTTGTGAAAACAAGGGATAATATATTTATGCAATTGACTAAGATTTACCACTATAATTAAACAATTTTTAGTTTATAATTATTTTTATCACGACATAATCCTCTAAGTTTCTATACACACCGCAGATTACCAATATAAATTATTATACCAAAATAATAATGAGGTATTACATCTGTGATCAAGCAAAGCGCTTTCCTGCTTACTATGTAAATCAAATTCAAGACTACAACCTTCCCACAATTTAACCGCGCGATTAAGCGCTGAACAGAGTCAGTTCAGTAAATTGCGTTGTCTAATTGCGCTTCTCTCTGACTCATAAAATCTTAAGGTTATAATAGCTATTGATGAAATTCTCTTACTAACAGCTCTGCATGTAGATATATAGTTTTTTCGACCACTTAAAAGTAGACGCGGTTATTACAAATCTTGTAGAATTTAATTTATATATAGAAGATGGCTAGTTATATCTGAAAATATATTTTGAACTAAAAAACATTTCCGTTTTATCTAAAATATTTAATTTTATCATTTTTATAGAAAGATTAATTGAATCGGCGCGTGGTGGCAGCCTTATGGAAAGATCATCAGACTTGTGATCATGTGGTTACGTTCAAATCAAAACAACGTAAGCAAATTAGCTTAAAGATAAAGATAATTTTATTTGTTTTAACATGAGCATACATACATAAGCATGCAGGATGTTCTAAGAAATATCATAGATAAACAGTCCTGTTAGGCCTCTACGGCAATCCACATTGCTGGTAACCTTGTTGGAAAAATATCTTTTATTAATTTTTCAAGCATTTTTAATCTTATTCTTAACTAACTTATATTACCCTTTAAAATAAATATTCGTACAATTAAATAAATTTGGGCAAAGTTAAAAACTTATTGTCTACACTCCAATAACAATTCGAGCAAAAGTTTGAGGCATTCAGCTTTAAATAACAATGTGTTTATTTGTTCGTCCATTATGACGTTTCCAGATCATTTCGTTTGAAATATAATCCAGTGAACGAACCTTCAAAATGGTTTTCTGTAACATTATCATTATTAGCTCAAAACATTTTTAGGCTACGTTATGACAATGGTAAGCCAAAGTTTTTAGCAACGTATTTGGGACTAATTATAAAGACGAAATAAATAAAATTCTTACATTCTTGAAACTGACATTCATAATGTAACGGTTAAAATCATTTTTAATAAAATTAAATGTATTCTTTACTAACTCTGCCCTGCGGTGTTTACCCGCAGTTTTTTATAATCCAGTGTGTGAACTACCTCCATACTATATTAACTTTGGTCTAACCGTTTGATCGTGAAGGGTTCCAAACATACACAAACACTTCCAAACATTTGCTTTTACAATAATATTTATTTTTTGTGATAGGATAAAGCAAGCAAATGATACCGCCATTAATGTCTCAACATACTGGGCATTGCCCCACTATATCATCATTCTTCTTCTTCTCCCTGCCCTTGTCCCATTCATATAGGGTCGGCGCAATGCGTATTTTCCTTCCATTCCTCTCTATTACTCTTTATCGCGGCATCCACTCCTTTCTTTCTCATATCATCTTTCACACAGTCCATCCTTCCTTTTTCGGTCTCCCTCTGCTTATATACCCATCCACAGTCATACTTATAACTTGTCATGTTATCATTATTATCAGATATTATCAATATAATATCATTAGATTATAACATACCTTCCTACTATCCATACGAAAACAAGAAGAAAAAGCATAAACCAAGATCCTTTAAATCAAGAATGGGAACTTACTAAAACAAGATATAACATTATTTCACGTTCATTTAGTAAAATATCTAATAATGTTAGTTAGTAATGAAATTCTCAGTGTGCACGTTCACGATATTCAGTTTGAGTAGTTCTTAATAGGGCAATTAAAATAGTTCAAAACCGTTGGAGATAGTGGCGAATGTTTCCATAATAGTTGTCAAATTTTAGAAAATGTATGGAAATAATATAAAAGATCTGGAATATAAATTAATATGGTTATGAAGAGACTAGCTCTTACTTGTACCTTTGCTTGCGCACATTTACGTACTTTATAAAAAATCTCTAAATAGTCGGGTAGGCCGCTAGTATTGTATAAACAAATAATAACATATTCATAATGTTTCATCCTCTTTCAAATAGAATAAGAATATATTTTTTGGTAACCAAATCTCAACACAACGTAACCTGAATATGTTTTCATTCAAGGTAGAGACGTTCCCTCTACATTCTTTTATTTCGTTCGTAAAGTTGTTAAACATTCCAATTTCGAAATTCGTAGCATTCAAGATGGCTCTCGAAAGTCCAATACGGAATTTGGATGTGATCCAGCTGCTTAAGACAAACTTTGAGACCAACTTTGCTTGCAAGGTAAAACCAATATTACGCCTAAAAAAATATTTTTACGATAAAAACTTACCTTACTAAAGGTTGCCAAAGAAGAAATAATTTAACTGATTTACCCAGTAAAATCGGTTGTGGAGGTCAGGTGGAATAGTCGCTTCAATTTATATACAGTATTCAGCTGATTCCAAACCTAGAAGCTGAAGTCAACATAGCTTGCGAAAATGAAAGGCAGGACGATGGATGGATGATGTACAAATAATAATAATATCTTGGGGCAGCTCACACACGGCCATTTAATCCCAAATTAGGCAGAGCCTGTACTATGGCAACCAGACAACTGATAAACATACTTAAGTATATATTTCTTAATATTTACATATTATAGATAACACCCAGGCACAGAACAATTGATCTTGCTCATCACACTAAGATTTGCCTGGGTGGGAATCGAACCCATGACCTCCGGCTTAGCAGTTACGGGTCACTAACCAATAGACCATCAGGCCAGTCAAATTCATCTTATCTTATTATAATCAATCCATAATAAAATGGGATAAGGAATAGGCAAAGAAAAGTATTTAATAAACTACGAAAAAAAAATTTCTGAAGACACAATATGCCGCAAAAAAATAGACCAAAATAGTTTTTTTTTTCTAATTTTGATATAGGTACTCAGCTTCACTCTCACAATTAAGACGAATCTAACGGCATCTCTCATGCTGAAATCGATCAAGCCAGCTTCAGAGCGTGCAAAAGAAATATACATACATACACACAAAAACATAACTCCATCTGGCGCAGCCGGGTAAAAATAAACTTGGTTCGTGAAAAGTTTAGTCTACACAAACACAAAAATTAAAAAGTAAAACAAATTAAAAACGTCCTAAGTTTTTTATGACGTCAGAATATTAAACGAGGTTCATGTTTATTAAACTTAAGTTGAGCGCTCTTTATCATATCTTTCTAGACTTGAAAGCGAGTTGTTTGGCTAATAATAAACTGAAAAAGTACTACCACATTGAAGATTTTTTGTAAGTAGTCACATTATATTAGATAATTCAGGAGTGACGCAACTAAAACAAATGTAACAACCTGATAGGTTATTAGATTTTTGAGCCGTTTGGGGTTGAGACGCTGGGGACATGGGAACCAGTTCTTTCTAAGGAACTCGCAAAACGTAGGTTTAATTTTGGCCCATCCAATTAGCATTGCTATTCATCGTGGCAATGCTGCTAGTCTTTTGGGCACGTTTCCCGTTATTGTCAAAGATTTTATTTTTTAATGCATTTTACTTAATAATGGTTAACAAGTTTTCTTGTTATAGATAGTTTTATTTATCTTATAAGTTTTGAGATTAGTTTCGTTTTAATTTTATTTAGGTTTAATAGCTATAAATTGTATAAATAAATTAATATTCTTTAACATGTACATACTTTTAAATGTCTGTCAAATAAAAATCTTAGTATTGTTAAACAAGTATTAAACAATATCACAAATATTAATTTGATCTTACCACTAAAATACAGGTAAATATAATAAATAGTTCAACACTTATCTTTTCCCTCGATGCACTTGTTCACTTGTCGATGACACTCCACGAATAATAATAATTCAATATGGCCGACCACAATAAAGTATCTACCTAAACTCCGTATTAGAGTAAAAAAACTAACTATTAATGAATAATAATATTGTAATTCTAAATAATAATTAATTTAACAAGGATATTAAATTATTGATATTCATATTCAGACCAAATAAATAACAATTATTAATACTTAAGTTTTTGTGTTTCATAGTTTAATATATCAGAGTATAAAAACATCAATAGACTGAATTGATTGGTTTAGTAATATTACAATTAGGTGCTTCAAGAAGTGAACAACTATTGTTTTTTCTCAAACACACGATTAAACGTTTCTGGACTCAAACTCATTTAAGCTAATTTACTTTCTCTCAAATGAATAAACTGTTGATAAGGTGCATTTTACTTTGAACCACTAGGGAACAGTTCGCCCGGCAGTCTGCAACTCATAATGTCCAGCAACTTTGTAATTAATTGCTCCAACTTGGTTAGGTTGTACGGAAAAATATGAAATTGAGTTATTGGAAATTGAAACTTGTTGTTGTTTTACTGAAACTAATATTATGAATGTATGTTTTGTTTCAACTGTGGAATATGATGAAATACCGTGTGGAATTTATGGCGCATAAATGTAGGAAAGTTAATTAATATTTTTGTTTACTTTATTTGTGTGAACTAGTTTTTGATTTTAAATTGTTAGGACTAAAATATATACCTATACTAGCTTCTGCCCGCGACTTCGTCTGCGTGGGCTTCAGAATTGGGTCAAAAATAAATGAAAAATGTGAAAGTAATGAATAATAAAATAAAATTTTCACCCGTGTTAAAGCTTGTGCTGTAATAGACAAAAATAAATTTGTAAGCTGCTGCCCACGGCTTAGCTCGTAAACAATTTTCAATTTTCCCTCGGGACCTACTTAAGGAATCAAGATAAAAGGTAGCCTACGTTCTTTTCCATGACAAAGGCTACATGCATGCCAAATTTCATCCAAATCCGTTCAGCCGTTTTTGCGTGATTGAGTAACAAACATCCACACTTTCACATTTCTAATATTAGTAGGATATCGGATGGTGAGGCTGATCAGCATGAGAGTCTTCATCCAAAAACATGTTGTGGGGGCTTAGTAGGATAGCGAGCAACAAACGAAAATATTTTTGATCACACAACAGATTTATTATGACGTAGGATTTATTATTATTACAATGAACACAACGAGTTGTATGACAGTTTCTAGACCGATGTTAACCGAACGAAAGCCAACAGAGAAGTGTGTTGCTCCGCGCGATCCTTCAGACTAGACTCCGTCGAAGCGTTGCGTCACAACACTAGCGTCTCGTTGTCAAATCTCCCGTACTTATGACTTCACCGACATGTACAACATGTAACAAAACCCCTGTCAGATCCAATAAAAGCGTATTCGTAGTAGTTCATGAATCGTCTTGCATATGCGGCATCTTTGACACAAAGCTATAGGTAGTGAGTACGTGAACTTTGAGGAGCGGTCAGTGTTGCTGTTGCCTTGGATCAGTTTTTATTTTGATTTAATTATTTTCACTGGGGAAAAATAATCATCTCCAATCCATTTAATGACTACGTATATGTGTTCGCAGTAGGATACCGAATAATACTTTCAAGGATCGGACAGGGTTTTTGCTACATGTTGTATAATACAACTGCGTTTATTTAACATTCACATCAGATTCTTTCAGATATTGTTCTCATCAGTAAATATCCCTGACTATTTATAGGGATTAGTACAATAGTGATACGAAATAAGATCAATCAATTTATTTTAACCTAAACAAGACTTCTTCTGGAAATATATCTACCAAATTAGCAGACCAACAACAAATTACAACAATAGGGGGTCTTTAGTAACCCATAAAATATAAACGATGTAAAAGTTTACTACAAAAGAACTGTTCTCAAAATCAGATCAACAGTGACCACGACCTAAATCTTTTGTTAACAAAGATAAAACCAAATAATTAGTCAGAAATAATTAATGAAACGAATTTCCTACTGATCCTCATTCTTCTAATTACTGATCCTCTTTTGTTTTTGAATGTATTGTATTGGATTTTAGCCAAAGTCAAGTTGTATGAACGAATTTTAGTGTACAACCCACAGGCAAGTACCAATGTGACTTATTCAAAGTTAAATGTACTTTTTTAATTATTCTAAGGCACCATTGACAAATGGTGAAGGAAAACAGCGAGAGAAAATATGGATTCCATGAATTTTAATCTGAAATCTCCAACCCGCAGTAAGCCAGCGTGGTGATTAATGCTCGTGCCTCCTCAATATAAGAAGACGCCGCTGCCCAGCAGTGAGACATTTAAAGGCTAGTATTTATAAACGTAAATATGTACGGATTATTTATATAACACCTGCAATCTCGCAGGAGTAGGTATTTAACTATCTATACAGGATATTTTTTTATGGAGTTCGTACATTCTACGAGGTAATCAGGTGCATAAAACTGAACAGCATTCCTCAAGGAACATAGGTCTAAATGTTAAAATTTAAAATGAAATATTCATACAAAGTGACATGTCACGTGACTTATATTTGTATGAAAAATTGCTTTTCAATTTTAAGATTTCGATCTATGTTCCTTGGGAAAAGTTGGTCAGTTTTATGCACCTGATGACACCATAAAACTTAATCCTTTATAACTAACATCATAAGTAACATCATTTTGTTCTACGACTTTTGATAATTCGTTAGTTTTTTTTTGTACTGAAGCGTTAGAGCGCTAAATTTGATATTTATGTATGAAGTATGTAAAATAAAACTAGCGAATTATCAAAAGTTAGTTATCTACTCCTGCGAAGTTGCAGGTGCTTTACAAATAACCCAGCGGCCGTACCATGACGTTTAAAGTAAGATTGTTTCATACTTATTCTAGTTTGGGAAAGAGATGGCGCTAGATAACCTTTATAACTCTGTCTCTTTCCCACACTGAAATAAGAATGGAACAATCTTACTTTAAACGTCATGGTACGGCCGCTGTTCGTGTTTATTTTTTATGATTATTATCAGGTAAAATGTAAGTTAGCTTTTTCTTCTTAACTAAATACCTATTTTCAGTATTTTTCGGCGAGATTTTTAGGCTCGTAATCCTATTTTGCGGTTATTCTTATTGAATAATGACACTTGAAGTTTTTTAATTTATTTTCTAAGTAAAATAGGGATCGCTTACTAAAGGTTGTGGTACAAGAGACTCAAATAATTTAAGAAATCAGGTTTAACTTTACAACTAAATCTTGATTAGGAATATTAAAGTTGTAACTGTGATGACAATTATTAAAATTACATTTCGTGTAATTTAGAGGTTTGTAATGTACCTTGCTAATGTTGCGGGTAAAACAATTCTTTCATTCATGCATTAAGGGCTGATTTGACCAAAGTCAGATAACTTTTATTCGTGGTATAAAAATGGCGTCTGACAGCTTTTCTTTACAAATATGTCAAAAATTCAATATTTATCCGAAGTATATGCCCTAAACGTGGACTAAAAGTTTGGTAAAATCCACCCTAAGACGGTTAACACAGAAGGGTTCCAACTACCTGTGGTGTAGTTTTGAACTTAAATACCAATACCTTCAAAGAAAGAAAAATGTGTGTGTGTGAAAAATGTGTGAAAAGTGATATAAATAAAAACATTCAGATAAACACGAGAAAGCCTGTAAGAAATACTCGTTCTCATAAGAGAGAGAGAATACTTGCTTCTCAGCTGTGTTGATTTTATACGAGCTTATAAGATATAAAATATCAATGCGCAAGTTCGTCCATATTCTGACGTACTGCATAACGGATGTAGAGCATTTTTTTCGAAGATTTAAATTCCTCAATTTTCTGTCAATCGATTTTCGACCTTAATTACTGAAGCTATCGTGTACTTCCAGCTTAAGACTTAGCCAAGTTTCTCTTTCAGACGAAGTTATAAATTGCGGCTTTTGATATCTGGTAATAAGCTTCTATCAAGTTTATTACAATTACTTTGGGGAAAGAGTAATGGTATTTTGGAGTATCGTGTACAAAATTAAGATAAGAGCCAGAGTTTATGGTAGTAACAATAGCCAAGTTGTGATAGTCTTTGAAAAAATATTGTGTTATTTCTGTCAGTTATAGTAATTAGTGGAAGCAATAAAACTGTACTTACATTTTATTTCTTCAGTTGTCTTATCGCCTTTGTTTCAATGAAACGATCCAGAAATTTGTCAAATTCTGTGATTATCGATATTTCATAGATAAAACAATAATCAAACTGGAATACATACATACATACGGGTTACATACACCTACATAAAATGTACGTATAATTATATAATTTACGTATTTGATGGTGCATTTGTTTTGCTGGGTTCTCATTTATAATTAATTTTCAAATCTGAACAGTTGTTTAAATATTTTCTTTGAATTTTTAAATTAAATGAATTTTCAAATTATTATTTTTTTTACCCAAAAATTTACTGGCAAAAAAAACAAGTGGCGTAAGGTTTTAAATTAATAAAAAATTGATTAACATAACAATAATACACTATCGGACGTACCTTTAATATAATCTTCAGACCAAATTTCGGCCCCGGTGGCCAATCTGTGAGATCATCCATGTACGTAGGATATATTATAGTGTTAATATTGATTTATAAAGTTAATATTGATATTATAGTGCATAAGTGTGTTCGCAAACATAGTGGAACTCTCTGTTCTATCACTCTCATAGTCCGAAGGGACGGCTGACTCGGCCGGAGAAAGATCAGGCGCAGGACCGGGTGTAAACACCGTGTACTTTGGTGTTGTATACAATATTCGACCCTAAAGTAGTTGGGCAGAGTTATTTTGAACGAAGACTTATACTAAAGGCTCCTTTCAAGATAACTCTGCCAAACTACGTTGGCAATACAAGGATGGTGATACATCACTAAAACTTCCGCAATTTAGCTGTCTGGTACTCAAGCAGATGAAGTCAATTGAATGAATATGTTTTATAACATCATTTTATTTTACGATTCTGTATGAAGTGAGTGCTATTATTTTTTATGTAAACCGCTTTTATTTTTGATAATTCTGTTATACGTATTGGTAGAAAATATAGGGTAAAGCCAACAGGAGCTATATAATAGTTGAAAACTGTAAATTATTTTAATGCTTTGACAGATTCCTAATCTGACTAAATCCATAGGAGACGGATACGCTTTTATACATTCAGAAATATTCGTCTTCTAAGTCAAGAAAGCGTTTTCGGATCATAACCAAAATAGAAAAGAGAATAACTTATTGCATCGCGACTCACCTCGGCATAAGCATAAGTATTAAGACATTCAGAAGTTTTAAAAATAATAAAAAATAGTGGAATAAATAATTCGGATACTGTTTTTTGTTTATCATCACTAACATTGCTCTGAATCCAAAGTAAGTAGAATTAAGACAACGAAGGTACCTCAAACACCCAGACCCGGGACCCGTCCAGGGATTGTAACCGGAACCTCAGAGCAAGCGACACCTTAAAAACCGGTGTGTACGCCACTCGACCACGGAGGTCGCCAAAACTTCATCAATTGTCTTTTAAATGTCAAATTCTTTCTGGGACGTACTATACAGGATCATTTTTTATGGAGTGCGTATATTTAACGAGGTAATCAGGTGCATAAAACTGAACAACTTTTCCCAAGAGACATAGGTCGAAATCTTAAAATTGAAAATGACATTTTCATACAAAGTGACGGGTCGCATGACTTATGTTTGTATGAAAAGTATACTGGTAAATTCTGTATTATAAACTGATAACATTAGACAATCCATAACATACTTAAAACATGATTTTTAAATTTCACTGTAGTTTATATGACACTAGTTTGGATAACTTTATATCTGTAAGGCTAAAATATGAAGCAAGTAATCGTCTCGATCGATAGAGTAAGCAAGCAGAATACAAATGACTTGATATCATAATATATTACTCCATAAAAGCTGTTTTACTAAGCTCTACGTTATGCCATTGACTTTTATAAGACGGAACGAGATTAATGTGATATAGGTATAACCGAAATTGTATTGAAATAAATCAATATGTTGTGTAACGATATTATCTTGGGAAAATAATAGTCGTTTTTATAGTGAAGAAATAGATCAAAATATATAAAATGAGTAAGTCGCCTTTTACTAAACGTTTTTGTGTCTTTTGACACAAATTCTTCTCTTTTATCAAAAAATTGTCGTAGGAGCCTAGCGGTTTAATGACCCGATTCGTATGAACATTGATCGTATCGTTCGCGGGTTCGAACCTAGGCAAGGACTAAAGTGACTTTTTCCAAGTTACTTATTATTGTTATTATTATACTGTCTGGTATTATTCTAAGACAACATTGAGGAACGGAGATGAGAAATTTTCCTACCTTGAGGAAACCTGGATTCCAAAAATTGAATATGAAATCGCCAACTCGCAATGAGGAGGCGATCACGATTGCTTAAGAGTTTATGTATTTTTTTTTGCTTTACGTAATTTGTTCACGAAAACTTAAATAATTTCGAAGTGTTAGTACTTAATAACTAGAAATTGTTCCAAGCATAACTAGAATACATTTTCGTGTTTTTTATTGATCTCATAATACCGGCTTGTAAATATCTTTCTAGAGGGCACAGGCCTCTATATAATAGAAAATAAATGTGATTAGCACAATGATATAAATGCAAATTTGATTAGGTACTAATAATAAAATTATTCATGGAACGACCAATTACAATCCATTTAACTAAAGCTTTTAAGTTAACGCCCCAAGGCTATTGTGGTTTGTGAACAAATATATTGAATTAAAAAGCTTTTGTTGAATATGGCATTTAATTAAAACATGTACGACTTACCAAATGTTTGCGATCCCACCACAGTGCAATGAACTAAACTTTTATATGAAATTGTGATGATGCAGTATTGTTAAGTAATAAGACCTGACGACCTTCGTGGTAGAGTGAACACGGCGTACACACCGGTTTTCAAGGTGTCATTAGCTCTGAGGTCCCGAGTTCGATCCCCAGAAGTGTCAAGGTAAAAACACTTTTATACATTGTCTGGTCTAAGTGTTTGTGGTACCTTCGTTGTCTCTGATTCCATAACACAAGTGCTTTAGCTACTTACTTTCGATTCGGAGCAATGTATGTGATATTGTCCACACTTATTTATATAAAAAAAGGATTATTCAATTCAGGTTTCACGTTAAGTTAAACTTTCTTAACTAGAATACACTAATTATGTTTTTGCAAAAAAAATGTATTGATTCCACATCAGATGTTACAAAATTAAATGCCTAAAGTTTTAGTGCATGATGCCCTTTACGACTAAATATAAATATTAATGTGATGAAACTGTTTGATTTTATTCTATCAATCTTACTATTATCCGATATAAATATATAATATATTATTTTACATTTTTACATAATAATTATAAATTTATCATATATTTTTTTATATTTGTTGTAGGTATATAACTTTTATCATGTTCCTTTTATTAATAAATAAATAAATAATGATCCAAAAAAAAGATAACAGTCTTGTCAAAAAAATTGCTACAAAGAGTCAAGCATAGAACCTTCTCCATTTTGGAAAACGGTTTTGATACAATCTATTCTTATTTAAACATATATTTGGGAGTAAAAATCGACAGAAGAATCAGGGAAGAATAATATATTCGGCTATCGCTTAAGACGCGTAAGACCGCTGTCTTATAAATCCCAGGTTTTCCTCGGATTTTCTCCGTAAAATGTTATTAGAGAATGTTCGTATTTGCTCAGTAGATATTTTATTTTAACTTTCTTGTAAAATGGGAATATAATTAATTGATATAAAAATATATTTTCCGAGATAATTGTTCTGTCTTTTGTGTCGCCTGGAGGTCTTGTTAATTGGTGAAGGTTATCAAAGGGTGAGGTAAAGGACATGCTTTGATAATTAGAAAATGAAGTTGTTAAGAATAGAATAATATTTCTTAATGGCACAAACTTGAGCAACAAAATACAAGCTCTGCTTAGAGCTAGTGTCTTGTCGCTCTTGAATATTCAGCCGTATGAATTGTAATATAAGAAACATAGTACCCATATTCTTCAAAGGGTACATAACTTACAAAAATACATACAGAAGGCATTTACAATACAATAGCAGGCAGGGACATTATATTAAATTCAATACGTATGGCTTACCCAGTAGTGTGTCTCCTGCACCAATGCCAAATGTAGGGGCAGTCTAAACGGCCCGGCAATCATCGCTATCCGTGCCGTTTATATTTATTATTAGTATTAGTAGTTTATTTACTAGGAACTTTAGCTTAAAATCTAGTAAGAAATTCAGGTATTCGGGCCTCGAAATCAAAATCAAAATATTTTTACTTCAAGTAGGCCTTTTCCAGGCACTTTCGAAATGTAAAATGACGCTAGTTGCGCGGTTCCAAAACGTCATTCCTATGAAGAAGAACCGGCAAGAAACTCCATAGGTTACTCTATACAACATCTTCCATTATTCATTTTTATGTTTTGTAATTTGTCAGTTATTTGAAGACATCACTGCTATTGGAGAATGAGCGCGTTGGTAGCGAAACATTTAATATTATAGCCAATACAATAAACATATTTATAGTGCACAATATTACAGTACGCTTAGGGTGTTAGATGAAAACCAGCGTCAAACACGGGTATTAATTTACCTGTGTTTGACATTACGCTGATCTGGAAACCTATACCTATTATTTGGGTCAGTCATGAGACACATTAAAATTTGCAAAACTTTTTTGTTTCTACTTTAATTTTTTTTTGTTTATTGTTATTTTCTTTTTTGTTTTTATGTTGTTTATTGTAATTGTGTCTCTTTACTGTGTCCAATTTATTTTTATTTCATAACTCGTTTCACTATAGCATAAAACTTAACTAAATACACAAATAAACTAATTAAACAACGCAAGAGTTGAAGCAAAAAATATAGAGAAAAGATTTACCTTTTAGCTGTATGAAAAAAAGTTCCTAAAATGTGCCATTATTCTCTTAGACTGGCCACGTATGGTGAAACGGTAAACGTCTATAACTTATGGTGAAAGAACATTGATCATAACTCACAGCAAACCGAATGTCCCATACGCTACACTTCGGAACGTAAGCCTGCAGTGACCATTCTCTCTGCATTTATGAGCCGACACGTATTGTGGCCGCATCCGATATGCGTGGAACGTTCCAGAAAAGAGCATCCCAAATCCTGTACAACCCTGACCCACATGTAGACAAGGAGATCCTATTGCAGTTAACTTTTTTTTGTGGAGGGATAAATTGACTGGGCAATAATTGATTTGTACTATTATAATTGTGAGATTTTGTTAAATTTTGCATGCCATGTCGAGAGGAAAACATGTTTTCAGCACTTTTTTTTTTTTGTTAACTTATAAACACGCACCCGCGTGTGTGTACACGTCATGTTTATAAAAATATAATTATTCTTATTTAGAGATGAATGTCTTAAACATCCTCTAAGTTGAAAAAATTGAAGACATAAACCAGATTGCTTTCTAGAAAAATAAAATGGATTTTTGAAATCGCCCGAATCCCTATCGAAGTGATCAATGCTCGTTTATTATCTATAATATATGTAGAGAAGTCCTTGGCCTTTGCTTAGTGAGTCAATAGGAAACTGACATTGTTAGTTTTTACCGTCGATTCTATGCTTAAATAACTGGCATAAAATCTGTCATTTTCGGCGAGTCTATGTGTTAAAAAGCATTTATCTTGTGCTGAAAACTTTCTCTAACCTCCAAAATCTTTAATTTCAAGGCCACAGCATCTTAAGACCCGGTTTCTGTTTTAATCCACATTTTCCTTGTACAGCTATTGGCATGTAAATCCGTCTTAAGAGACCTTACACACTTACCCCACATTGGCCTACGAGCGTGGCATATGAAATGAAACGTTTCAATTATAAGATCTGTCACAGCATGACGTCAGAGCCGGGAACTGCGCCAACATAATAAATATAAAGAAACATTCGGGTCGCTTTAAGCTTGGTACAAGGCTGAACTTGAGTGGGTTAAGTAAGTTGATAATTGAAGAGACTTCAATGCTGAATAAGAAAAAAAATACTGGCCTATTAATGTCCCACCGCTGGGAACAAGCCTTTTCTCATGTAGAGAAAGACCGAGCATTTATCACTTCGCTGGCTCACTTTGGGTTGGCGATGTCTGATTCCCATTTTGGGAATCTAGGTTCCTCACAATATTTCCTTCACCGATTGTCAATGATGGCTTAGAATAATTAAGAAAGTACACTTAACCTTGAAAAAATCACATTGGTAGTTGTTTGTAGTGGGTTCGAACCTGCAACTTTGTGCACGAAAATAAGTTCATTGAACAGCTAGGCCAACCCCGTATTGAAAAAAAAATTGCACGAGTAAAACACCTCTATATAGTTTAGGTAAATATTCAATCAATGAGAACTTCTAGAATTCAATCAAGAAAAAACCGTTGGTGTGCAAATAGGTACCTACCTATATTACATTAGACCATTAGGCGTTCTTAAAAAAAGACATGAGAAACTTAAAAGTATTAACCTATTCGTCCCCGATCGGCGACCGGTCGCCGCATTACAATAAAAAATCAATTGTGTCTCATTAACGGTGATTAGAGAGATTAGAATAAGCAGACATTCAATAGCAATAAAATATTGTATTTCTAAATTTCTATTTAATATTAACACTAACAAAAAAAGTACCGTTATTAATGAAATGTTATTATTGTTTAATATTAAAACGAAATTGGTACTGATGAATGTCTAATCTAAAATAAATAACTATTATTATTAGTACAGCAATGTCAATACTGACGTACGTACTTTCCACTAACATGGTTTTGCCATTAGATTATGAGTATTTTTGAAACAAGAGAATTATCAAGCACACTTCTTTGACAATAGCTAAAATTTTCAAGACATCGTCTGTAGAACAATACCTAACGCAGGGGTAATAAATATAAAATCCTTTGGAAATAGTACGCAGACGCTCAATATATCCGTTTGAAACCAAATGTATACTGAGGGGTGGCGATTTGCCAAGCGACACAATCACTGCTACCACCTCTTGTATTTGTTAACACTTTGAGTGTTAGTTTAGAAATTATATTTATTTGAAAAATAAATAAAAGGTGATGAAAATTGGAGGCGATCCCGTGTTTATTTTTTATTTAACTTTATGATTTCTTAACGTCAAATTTTTAGCTAAATGTAGATCTAACAATTATTCTGTAGATATAAGCTTAGCGCAACATATATATATATATATTTTTTTTCTCTTGGGAATGCTCACACACGTAGATATAGGCAGAGCCTGACCTATGGTAACCAGACAACTGATAAACATACTTATATATTTCTAAGTACATACAAATTATAGATAAATTTGTATGTATTTAGAATTTTGTTCTGTGTCTAGGTGTTACCTAGACCGAAAATGATCGTGCTCATCACGCAAGAATTTGTCCTGGGTGGTAATCGAACCCACAACCTCTGGCTTAGCAATCAGAGTTACTAACCACTAGACCAACAGGCCCGTTATATTTTTTTATTTATATTTTTGTCTATTGTGCCACGTTCAATATATTTTTGCGTTCATATTTTCAATATTCAATAAAAAAAAATAAGTTTTAGATACAAACAGTATCGCAGAATATTTTATAAAAATATTAAATTAAAGCATACAATTATAAAAAAAATTGAGCTCATAATTTTCCCTGTGAAAGAATGTTAGCAGAGTTTTTAGTTCTGGCTAGCGTAGAGACGTTAGGCTGTTATATCCCTTCGTATAATATCTACATAATAATATTTATGGAACTAGGCTAGTAGGTCTGCCATGTAAGTTAGGTTTGTATATTGCCATAGATGTGAGAATTGATAGTCAAGTGAGATTCGTTCTTGATGTCCATTACGGCAAAAAAAATGTCTTTGTTTTTAAAACTTTTTTTATTATTTGTTTTGTTTGAAAGCTTTTTTGTGTATGTACAACAATACATTGCTCCGAATCCAAAGTAAGTAGCTAAAGCACTTGTGTTATGGAATCACTAACAACGCAGGTAGGTACCACAAACACTCAGACCCGAGACAATGTAGAAGTGTGTTATTTTGTACATTGACCCGATCGGGGATCAAACCCGGGATATTATAATGTCTAATATTCGCGTAAACCTCAAAAAACAATATGACTTAATGACTGCTAAAGATCACCGTATAACAGTCGGGATCAACGGCTTAACTTGCTTCCCGAGGCACGGAAGGGTCTCGGTATGTTTACAAATAATGATAGATAACCACTTGTCCAATCCAATCCAATGACTAACCGCGATTAGCGCAGCTTCTCTTCAATCTCTATTATAGGTTTTTATTTATTGTTTATCTTACAATATATCAGATTATACATTAAACCGGTTCAACCGTGCGCCTTATACTTAGTCACGACCCCCCTACAAAGTCGATTACAAAGTCAAAAACAATTATAAATGACATTTAAAATGTATGTTAAGGTGGTATTGTTATCCTAGTTACTAAATAAATTATTTAAGTTTATACTAAACAGTTGAAATTAATAATCTAACACGAAGCCACTTAATTAAAAAAAAACAGACAGTCACATTGAAAACCTCTTCCTTTTGGAGTTGGTTAAAAACGTTTAAAAACTGAAATTCTAAAATGTAGTTTCACACGACATCGGACTCTGGCGACTGGCGTATTTCCAGAGATAGCGGTTTTGGACAAAGCATCTCCATAAATTACTGTTTCTGAACGCTTCCTGGGACGTTGCCATATCACATACCTAGCAAAATAAGTATAAGTGTAAGGTATCATTTTCTTTAATGGGAATGAATTAAAAATTAAATATTGTGCTAAGAATCATAATGATATATTATGATTCTTAGCACAATATTAACATAATATTCTTCTGCATACATAAAAACAGTTTATTTTAACGCATATTCCATTCTAAGGATAGATTCTAGGTTCTATAAAATCAACAGAATAGGGATGCAGACTAGGCAAGAAAAATAAAAATAATGTAGTCCGTTAGTTAAATAATAAAAAAATTAATTACACCAGGAGTCGCAAGTTCGAGTCCTGCCGGCGGTTAAAATTTTTCATTCGTTCGAATTGCGCTTAATTAAAAAAAAAAAAAAAGATACTGCGCGTTAACGTTCAGGAGTGAGGGCTTGTGATGTCATAAGCAGACAAAAACAGTAGTTACAAGTGAACTTAGGCTGTACCTAAGTAAGTACATATTAGTTATTTCTAAAAAACGGACATAATATATACGTTATGTGATGTTATACAACCTCCTACTAAATCCTTATTATAATCCATAAATCCTTTATTTCAAAAATAAAGTTCTCATTACGAACTATTTTGCATTTTATATTCGTAGCCCACCCAGCCAGCATTGTACAGTCAACAGCAAAAAAGCTGATTAAAAACAGAAATTCAATACTATAATTATATAATGCACGGAGTTCGCGTCAGAATTGTGTGGCGTCGAAGTGATTCAAAAGTATGTGATTGTAAATTCTACTAAACATTTACTATTAGTACAGTTGCCATATATTTGTGGTCAGTTTTGACTCCAGAAGTTATAAACTCAATTCATCATCTACTTTTGCTGTTGACTGTACAACGTTTTTTTAAATTGACTGTCTTTTTACACTAATTACGACGGTTTTAACTGTAGTTTTAATAGTAAAACTCTTTGTATCAGTTAAACTCCGAGGAAAAGCTTTGTAAACGTTTTTTATATTATTTTGAAGTTGATCACAGACGCTTGGTTACAGAGTTAATTGAATGGAAAGCAATTTATACATTTTTATAAGACTTTATCTCGATGATCGTGAGGTGAATAATGTGCAAGTCCTTTGTGACGTTTATATTATTTTCTTCATTACGATTTGAGTTGGTAATTTCTGAGAATTAATAGTGGTGTATGCATGTGACGAAATATGTTAATTATTACTTTACAGTCCAAAAGAGGTTTAGATTTTTTTTTGCTGTGTGCTTTTTTGTGTTTTACTGAGAAATTGAATACATATTTCGGGACTGTGTTCATTAATTTAGGTATACTAATTTATTTTACTTAGCTGGTACATAGTAATATTACTTTATAATTATATAGTTAAAGACATTAACATTTATTTTATGAATGCCCTTTAAAGGTGAATTACTTATAAATCGAGCGAGAAAAAGTTGCAGTGTTGTTGGAGAAAGTACATACTACTTTGAAAGAGTCACATAGGTACTAGCCTGGATTCGAACCTACAACCATGGGTTATCAGCTACGATCATCAAACCGCTAGGCCACCACGACAGTCTTTATTTTAAATCGTTATCATTATTTCAAATTAAAAAATAAACTTAAGCGGGGAAAAGGCTACCCGTAGAGCATAAAAAGGGTTAGCACCTTTTCAATAGTCAACATTCATTGCAGAAAATAAATTCTATCTAGATTTAAGTGAAACGGATAGGCTCGTCTTATTTACATCCTGTCCAACATGATTTGGGTCTAGACCTATATCGTTGTCTTTCAGCCTGAAGCTATTTCGTATTTTACTAGACATTACCTCTATTGAATATTTTATCCCTGAATTTATTTTATATCCTTTTTTACACCAGTATATTTCAAAATATTTTATTCTGCTTTTAGCAAGTTTTATGGTCACTATCAAAAATATATCAGCTTTTCAACTATCACGTTGCAGGAGACTTAACGCGAACTGATGCACTTACCTTTTATATTTTTAGTTGTTTTTGTGTAATTTTTTTTTGTTCAAACTAAACCAAATTTAAACTATTGCTATCTTTCATTATCTTAAAACGAAGAATCTTAAAGAGAAGAGGCAGGCAGATAACAACTAACTTAGAAATGTCAAATTAGTTTTCGCCTTGAACATCGCTGTGTTTTTAGTGCACACATTTTTACTTGTCGGCAAATTTGTCTGAAAATTCTAATCGGAACTAATTTTGACAGCTCTAATTTTTAATGCTTGTTTAACAGAATCGGGCCCCTAGTAGCACCATTTTCAACATCAAAATCGTGCGAGAACATTCTCATCTCAACACCAAATAATTCAAATACAAAAAAAAGCAAGAATTTTTAAAAGGAGTTTCCAAAAAAAGGTTTCATTCCCTTTGTGTCCTGCACCCATTCTGTTATCAGGGGCGCTGAAATATGAATACTCATTGGTATTCCGGTATCCAACCGATCCAGGGGGTTATTCTCTTAGTCCAAACAAAACATAACGTGGCACGGCACAGAATTTAGTTCAAGGATTCCGGGTCGCTAATTTATTTTTGTGTTCTGAGAGTCAATGGGTGTTAGTAATTGCGTTTTTATCCATTTAACAGATTTTTTAATATACACTAATATTATAAAGAGGGAAGATTTGTATTTGTGTGTGTGTGTGTGTGTTTATAATGAATAAAAACAAAAACTACTGTGCCGATTTCAAAAATTCTTTTACCATTAGAAAGCTACATTCACCCTGCGTAACATAGGCTATATTTTTAAGAAAAAAATTAGATACCGCGGGCGGAGTCGCGGGGAACAGCTAGTCAAAATTTAGTAAGTCGAAAGAGATAAAGACACTCTTATCCCTACACGTAACAGCACGTTATACTTAGTGAATAAGACCCCAGGTCACTTTAATGTCGTTTTATCTCGATACTATTATATTTCCTGTCGTTAACCTCAATTGGCGTCGACTTAAAAGTTGTAAGGGGAACATAACTGTTTATATAAACCGTTCTTTATGTAACATTGATAAGGTTTTTGTATATCTTAAGCGGCTGTTTTGTATGGTAAAGCGAAAATGATTTTAAAGGTGTTTTAGAATGATCGTGTTTTGATTGGAGTTATATACAACCTTATTTATACTTTACATGAAACCTGAAAATATTTTGTTTTGAACCTGTAACCGAATCGATGTTTATGATTTTTTCTCCATGTTAGATTTAATTTGAAAATGTAAAAGTATAGAATTTGGTGAGTTTTTGTCATATTATTTTGTTTGTAGGCTTTCTTAATATTATTATGAAAATATATTTGAAATCTATAGCGGTTTTAGTATTTACAAAAAAAAAATGTTGTATATAATAGGGAAATAAAAATATAATTTATTTCTGTCTTCACGAAGATACATATTTTTCTTTTTAAGTCTAGCACAATATTATAAAAGAATAGTACAATACGATTTAATTAATACTCGAGCATATCAGATTATATCAGAGGTATTTCTAATTATATTTCGGGACATCTCACACACGGCCATCTGATCCCAAACGAGGCAGAGCCTGTACTATAACTAGACAACTGACACATTATAGATAAATAACACCTAGATACAAAAAAATATATTGCTCTTTACACAAAGATTTGTCCTGGATGATAATTGAACCCACGACATCAGTTTATCAGTCAGGGCCACTAACCACTAGACCAACAGGCCAGTCATTATTTTACCTTTGCTTAAATTAATTAAGACGCAGATTCATTAAGTGCCCTGTTTTGTACTGCTTAACCAACTAAATAGTATTTAACGCTATCAAGATGTGTTTTAATTTCTACCTGTATATTATTCAATCTGTAAAATGTAACCTTGAGCATAATTCCAATCTACACAAAGCTACGCCAAAATTGAATATTACAAAATACCTTGTATCACATTATACGTATCATAACACAACCCAAATCCCTACTGATCTCATAAGCGGCAAAACAAAAACCAACACATATCCATATTATTATACCAAGTTTAGTAGATAAGCACTTATGATGAAAAATTTCAAGCCTGTTTACAAGTTCCGCGATTGCTTACAGCGTAGAAGGGGTAAGGGGTGAAGGGAGAGGGAGGAAAACTTAGTCTGTTTATATTAACTGCATATTGTACGACAAATCAAGTGAATACGACATCTTATATGGCTTGCTCCTATAGATTTCTGTTTTCGTAGCAATTTCGTAGAGGGCTGTAGCCATTCGTAGCAGTTATGTAGAGTGTGTAGCTGATTTTTTGTTTGTAAATTTGATTTGTATTTTGATGGGATAATTGATTTAAGTAATATTACGTTTGATGTTTTACATTTCAAGAGTATTAAATATATTTATCTATCACCAATAGTAAAAAGATAATCTTATTTTCTTTTACGTTAAATTGTCTCTCCATTCATAATATTGGCAGATACAGTATCTAATACTACTTTCACAGGAATCAAACATCAGCTTAAGTCCAAGTTGGAGTGGTAGTCACATTACTAAGTTATTGTTCCAGTACGTTAACTTAATCCTTGACGCTATCCTCTTGCCTCTTCATTGAAGGATTAGTGATTTGAGGTGTATTATTGCAACAAATCTCGTGTTATACCAGAGACTATTAACGCCACCCGACTCGCTACAGACGTTCTACCAAGATCGCCGTGCTCAAGAAACTGGACCATTCAAATGTTGTTAAGCTGTTTGAGGTGAGTATAAAATTTAATAATCTATACAGGAATAATTTAAAAGGAGTGCGTATATTCAAAGAGGTAATCAGGTGCCATACCATGAGCTTATTAAGCAAGGTTGTTGCCGCTGTGGAAGTGAGACGCTGCTACGTGCATTGTATAGCGCTGTCTCGATTCCACAGCGGCAACAACCTTGCTTAATAAGCTCATGGTATGGGCACAGGTGCATAAAACTGAACAACTTTTCCCATGAAACATAAGTCGAAATTTTAAAATTGATAGGTAATCATCTTTTCATACAAACATAAGTCACGTGGGCTGTCACTTTTAAAGCAATTGCGGTCTCTCGCTTCTTTTTGCCAATAGTACATTATTTGAACGCAATAAATAGTTCACAATTGGTCTCGATTCATATTTAATTCTTAGTAAAAGCCTAATTTAATTGTTAAAGGTGTCAACCTTAAAGTTAATATTTTCATATAATGTCGAACAATTATATTAAGCTTTAACTAACCGTTAAATTTGAGTTTCGGGCTTTTTATGATTTGTGTTTTACGTATAGAGTCGTTCTCTACAATTAACTGAAGAGTTTGCTTATAACTTGATATGTACTTAATCAAAGTAATATCAAACTCGATGCCTAATATTTCTAGGATTGCTTTAGTCTACATATTTTAAGAATAAACCCCTCCTTGAATCTTCGAATTCAAATCACTTGTTTCCTAAATTTATGCAAACCAGAACCAGCTAAGACCAGTATAACATTTCACTATTAACTTCACCTCATAAACTGATTCACACCTTAATAATTTGGTCAAAGCCGGTAAAATACTTAAGTAGTTCCAAAGACTTCCATTGCTAGGATTACGAGAACATAAAAAACCTTCTTTTGTTTATTTAATCAGCCGATGGGCGGGGTTTCGGCACAAAATTAGAAAAGTTCCTTCCACATTTTTACGCGAGCCTCTGTTTAGTAAGAACTGCTTAAATATTAAGTTTGTTTATTAAAGCAAGACCTCGGACCGGTTCGGAAGTCTTACGAAGGCCTTAATATGTCATTATACAGCGTTTGTTAGAATTTATCTGATTTTGTTTGTGGACGTCGCATACATTTAGGTGAGTGACGCATTCAATAGAAGTCTTTCTCAAACATCAGGAAAATTCAATGAGTTAAGATTTAAGACGTGTATATTAAAAATGTCAACCAACCCAAAGTAAATTTCATAGTTAAAAATAGCCCTTAACGACGATAAAAAAATATCTTGAAACACTTTTTGCAGAAAAGTTTTCGAGGAAACGAATGAGGACAGTCTTTTGAACAGCGGTGGAAGAGAACTTGCTGAATATTTATGTTAGTGAATTGATAATTAATTACTGAGTGAGTGACTGACTGAGTATCAATCAATCTATTTAGACCTTTCCCAAGATGGGCCAGTTGCTTCTGACTGGGACATAATTATATATCAATACAAAAAACTTCACAACATTTTCAAACAAATTCTTACCTCGCCAAAATGTCGGACCCCTATCCCCTGAACCTACCCTACCTACAAAACCCCCTGAAATACAATACCAACATTCAAATCACCATTAGGAAAACAAACTTTTTTCTCGCTTCCACCACATTAAACACTATTATTCCGATCTACTGGTATCTTTTGCGAAGTGTTTTCCCCACACAATAGTACACACACAAGAGACACCTGTTCACAATACGCCATTCATAACCTTGTTTCCATTATACCACAAACTTGTACAAGAGACTGATTTCCATACTCTTGTTATAAACAGAATTATAAGTCACACCTGCTTATTTAGATTTGAGTTTCAAGCTTGTCAGTTTCTGTATTGATAATTTGGTACAGCCAGGCGTTTTGAATTTTAATGTATCATCTCGCTAACATACTTAAAAAGGGTTGATAAAATAGAACACCACATAAGTATGTGCAAAACAACAACCATTTTGACGGGCCTGTTGGTCTGGTGGTTAGTGACCCTAACTGCTAAGCTGGAGGTCGTGCGTTCGACTCCTACCCAGGACAAATATTTGTGTGTTGAGCACGATCATTTGTTCTGTGTCTGGGTGTTATTTATCTATAATATGTATGTATTTAGAAATGTTTATCAGTTGTCTGATTACCATAATACAGGCTCTGCCTAAGGTTTGGTATAAGATTGCCGTGTGAGCTGTCAAAAAAAAATAAGTTGCTACTATTATTTAAGCCTGCTTTAAGATATTTTTATAGGCATATGCTGCACTTTTTGTAAATCTCTATCCGAATGTAATCTCTCATTATAACTTTTGCATATAAATAAAAATTAATGTTGGTAAGCGCATAACTCAAGAATGGCTGGACCAATTCGGCTATTTTTTTTTGTATGTTCCATAAGGTCCACGAAAGTTTTTAATTATTTATGTTAATATTCTGAAAAAATTGATGTGTTCACTCATTGTCGTCGATCACTGTGAAAAACGTTACATTTATTAATACATTTTTGTTATTAACTCTTGACAGAACGAAGTCTGTCCGGGCTGCATTTGGAACTCTATAAAACTTTTAGTGTTTATTACAAGATTGACAAAGAGACAGCTAGCTACTATACCGACCATAATTATTAGGCATATGAGAAAATAGCTCTGTAAAAAAACAGTTATGCTCGACATCGCAAAGAATTATTGAACAAAAGGAATCGTTTGACAAAAGCACTCACAAAAAACGAACCTATTTCGAACTATACTTCCCTTTTATTTGCGAAAAACCTCCGCAAATAGTCTTCCTTTCACAATGAAATTCCTATATAAAAAGTTAATACCGCACCCTTACGAGTCTTAAGTGTTAAACAAATATCTATGGAGTATCTTATTTTGTCCTAATATACTACTGAAGGATGGAAACACACATCTCCTGAACATAATATCATCTCAAATATAGCAAGTCACGGCCATCTTGATAATAAATTTATTTATGAGAATGTTCGAGTTAGTATGGCTATTTCTGACCCGTGCCAAAATAAACCCTCATTGTTTGTGATCTAAATTATATTGGTATTTATGAAAGGGGTTGATATATTGTTGCATACTCATATTTTGAGTACTTAATAAACCGAGCATGAACGAGGATGGATATGGGGGAAAGGGACGACCAGAGAAGTGATGGATGGATTGTGTGAAGATGATATGGCTGGAAAAGATGTAACTCGTGAGATAACGTCAGCTAGAGAAGTATGGAAGAAGAAGACATTCCCGACCCCGAATGAAATCAAAAATCAAAAAGTTTTTATTTCTCATAAACGTCAAGAATGCGCTCAAGAAACGTTATATACTACTCTAATGATTCTAGGTGCACGGTTCTAAAGTGTCCTTCTCATTGAGAAGAACCGGCAAGAAACTCCGTAAATAAAATGGAAATTGGATAAAGCCCGAAGGATGATGAATAGACTGAGAATACAGTAAGGCATGTCTATTGTAAAGTACATTTCGAATGGGACAGAGTAGCAATTTGCTTTATATAAAGAAGGTGCAATGAAAAAATAAATTAATTGAGGTTTAGGTATAAATCTTACAAAAATAAAATTACGTGACGTTGACAATAACAATCAAAATTTAAATATTAAAAAAATCTATAAATAACTAGCTGTTGCCCGCGGCTCCGCTCGCGCGTCAAGTAAAGAGTAGTATTAAAGGATAGATGGATGTATTATGTGATTATCAAAGTAAGGAGTTAAAATAATAATTATAGTAAAGTAAGTAGCAAATCAGGAATCGGAGACAACGAAGGTACCATAAACACCCAGATTCGAGACAATATAGAAAAGTGGTTTTCTACTTGGACCCGTCCGAGAATCGAACCCGGGACCTTAGTGCTGGCGACACCTTAAAAAACCGGAGAGAACGTTACAGATATGTCTTTAGTTGGTCATTATCTTATCTACTTATCTTTTCATCTGTCTATCTTTGAGAATACCGAACTTCACATACCAACTATTTCAGCCCCTATTTCACCCCCATAGGGGGTAGATTTTCCTAAGAAAAGTAACGTATAGCCTTTCTCAATAAGTGGGCTATCTAACAATCAAATAATTTTTAAATCGGCCTTGTAGTTCCTGAGATTAGCGCATTCAAACAAACAAACAAACTCTTCAGCTTTGTAATATTAGTATAGATAATGTGTCTATCTTTGAAAATGACACAATTCATATAAAAACTTCCAACCCCTATTTCACCCTCCTAAGGATATAGATTATCAAAATTGCTGAAATATGTGTTTATTTGTATCGAGCCAGAAGAACGCATAAGAAAAGGCATGTCCCTATCTTTGAAAATTAAGTTTTTAATATAATACCTTGCAACCCCTATTTTACTCGGGAGAGGTTTCCAAAATCACTAAAATACGTATTCATTTATTGTACTTATTTTCGTGGGGATACTCACACACCATGTACTGGCGCCGTTGTAGTACATGCTATGTATCAGAGATGGCGCTGTATGTGAAAAATGATTTTTATAAAAATTTTTTTTCCTGCTTTTCTCTTGAAAATTTCTTTACTATAAACCTCACGGAGCTCGAGACCTTTCCAACGAATGCAAAACTGTGGAAATCGGTTCGTGCGTTCTGGAGTTATAGCGTCAGGAAGGAAAACCCGACTTATTTTTATATAGTAGATATACAAAATTCTCGTGTCGCAATGTTTGTTACCAAAACGACTGGAATCGATTCGTATGAAATTTTGTGTGCATATCGGGTTGGTCTGAGAATCGGCCATCATCTATTTCTCATACCCCTAAGTGATAGAGGTGGCCCTCTCCAACTTTTCCAATATGACAGAACAACGTTTGACGGGTCAGCGAGTAAAAATAATATAAACTAGTGTAAGAATCAGTTATATAAACGGTTATAATTTATACCTGGTACTTATATTTAAATCATATTACTTATATTTTAAAACAGTTATAATTGTGACATTAGTAAATACAAAACTTTGTCATTGTGTTTTCGGTAGTAAGAGTTTACTATTACTTACTGATATGGACTAGATGAAAACCCGGCTCCCCTCGGTTGAAATGTGACTCATCGCAAGCCATAGATTCGTATAGCTTCGTTCATTGTGTTTAGTAAATAAAAACTGTAATAGTTTTAGAAACGATTCTGGTCCCAACTATGATGCAACTGTCATACGCCCTGTCAGCACTGTAATCACTTCAAGGAGGTTGTATGATAATAAACTCCTTGAATCACTTCGAAGCAGAATTATCTGTTACAGAACGCGGCCTTATTAATTACCCAAGATGGCGACTGCGGTTTTTTTGTTTGTCAGTGCCATTAGAATTTAACGAAATTCTCCATAATCCGAATTTTGCGGATATATGTTGTCGACTCGAAATCAATATTTTTTTATATTTTGTTATTTCATATAAGGTTTCGATCGAGTCTACCGTAGCCCTGAACGAAATTATTAATATAGATTAGTTTTAGATAATATTAAAACCTCATTTTAAATGCAGGCGTTATTTCTTGTTGGATTATTTGTCAACTTCAGTTACATACTTTTGTTTTTATTTTTTTCGGAAAAATGTGTCAGATTGTGAAGACCTAATAGAGTTTTTTACGGATTATAGTGATGTATATTTGTAAAATACATCGACGATGTTCCAATAAATGCCCGACGCACTACCAAAACTGTCTATTATTTCCGAACTATTACACTAGCAAATCGGCAAAGCTTCCTAATGCCACTTTGATTATCTTCAAAAATAGCTTCTATCAAACACGGAAACGATAACGATCTACTGTTATTCACCATGAGATTCACCCATACATTTACACGTAAAAACCGTCTAGGAAACAGATTGCGTATACCTAATAAAACGGAAGTACTAAAGCGCGCCTTTTGAATATTTTTGCGGTTTTCAACATTTTATGTGGGGTAAGAGTGTGTTTAATATTTTTTAGCTTCGTATGAAAGAGGATTTAACGAGTTTTGATGTAATCAAAATGTACTCTAACGTCTTTTGTTTTTTTTTCATATGAAAATGGAACAGCGTTAATTTTATCTTACTTCTCTGTGGAAAGGCTATTTTAGATGTAAAAGTGTTTGGTAGTAAAGTAGAAATTGTCAGCTAGAGTGAATAGGCATCGATATCTAATTTACTCTGTACGTTCACGGTTTGATAAATCGTTTATTTTCCTGTAATAACAAAACATCACCAAACAAACATCACAATCAAGTAATTGAAAATACTTGTACGTTGCAATGTCGTTCTGATGCAATCAAGTAAAGACAATGTCAATTTGGCTACAGTCTCTTAGACTATCTCAGTAAAAAAAAACTCATAGTATTTTTTTTTTAATTTTTATCAATAAACATTTCAAAAAAGAAATGAACAGAGAATATAGAAAAAAAAGGTAACCATACAGTTATTTTTGTTCTAAAATTTACACCAACAATGTGGATCACACATTTCCAGTATTTTTGTTAATCCTTCGTGCAAAGCTAAATGCTTGTGTTACGAGTGGGTTCACGTCGGTAGTGTAATGGGTGGAACCGGCGACCACATGGTCGCAAGTCCGACGCCATAGCCATTAGACTACCGCAGCTGCAGTTTCAATGCAAACAGATAACTTGTACACGTGTTGAAATCGATTAATTGAATCTTCTGAATATGCATACGTTTGCTTAGAATTCCCAGTACTTGCATTGATACACGTGTAGACAAGATTCAATTAGTTAAGTACATGTATTTGAAGTAATTATGTTGAAATAAATGTACTTAAACGTTTGTAAAGTTTTGTTTAATGTCCCGGCCTCAATAGGGTATTTATTACACTGTGAACAGTATGCATCTATGTATTCTGTCCGATAATATAGAAATATATATATTTATCTGTATAATAAATATATTAAATATATATATAAATGTATTATTGCCTTTATTAAAATAATAAATAGTGACAAAGATTTAGTGTTTTAAAGTTCATCCCCCCTAGCCAAGTGACATTTCTACAAGCGATAACGATGATAGAAATTTTTGTTTTCGATAAGTCACGTGACTTAGTCTTGTCATTTTCATACCTTTAATATCAAAAGCTATTTCTATCATCGTTAACGCTTGTAGAAATGTAACTTTGCTAGGGGGCAGGAGTAAGGGGTTGTAACGTTACAACGTTTGCAAAAATTATAGGTCAGGGTGACGTCACGCGATTTTTTTCATTGACTGTATCTTCGTAACTATCGGTTCACGAGACGAAGGAAAATAAACGTGAAAAATGTTTTTTTTTTCAGTATATCAAAACCAGATGTTTTTTATACCCTATTAAGAGGAATAATTTAAGACTAGAAATAACACGCCAAAACCTTTCGATCTTTTCAAAAAACGCCTAGTGAAAGTTTACAGATGATAATACATCCAAATTCAACATAAATAAAACCATTAAAAACATTTGAGATTAAAATTTATGAAATGTTAATCCAAAACCGTCAATTGTTGATACAGACTTTGACGCGTTTAGGCTTAAAAATGAATGGATTAAATAGATTAAAAATGATGGCCACTTTTATCAACATATGACAGCCAATCGCCGCGCGTTCAATACAGCAAATATCATAAATACGAAATATCAATATTTTTTTATCAATAGTGAAGTTTTATTATAAGATCGAGGGACCATTGACTATAAGGGCTGATTTGATCAAAGTCAGATTCTATAACTTTTAATGAATTAAAAATGACTCGGGTTCGACTCGCGACACCGCAGCCGCCATGTCAGCTCATGATTAAGGACTCCTATTGAGTCTGAAACTAGTCGGGCGATCCCGAGAATGCGCGTGAGTAAACCGTTGAATCCTTAAATAATTATGAATTCGTCTCACGGAAGATATTATAATACTTAAATAGAAATGGCTGATAAATTTTGTTTCCAAATAAATAAATGTGGACAACATCACATACATTGCTCTGAATTAACAACACCAATGCAACACCTACGGTGGTCGTCATATAATATCAAAAATTCAATATTTATCCGAAGTATATACCTTAAACGAAGTTTGGTAAAATCCAGCCTAAACCAGCCAGTTACAATATTTTATTTATAATGCGATTAAACTGCAGTTTACAAAATATTTATATATATTTTATTTATATATTATTAATTCCCTAATATTTCAGTGTTTCAAAACGTAATTTAATAAAATTGAAAAATGTTTCATTTAATTGGAAATACAGTCGTCACAAAAAATACAAAAAATTGTTTTTGGCACAGAACACGGTTTCAGAATAGTGCTTAAGTTTTAATTCTCTAATTGATTGTGCTAATTCGTAGAGACAGTTAGAATTTAATCAAATTTTTTATTATTAAGAATTGTTATAATAAAGGAATTAAGCTATAAAATATGTCGTTGTTAAATAAAATATTCTATGTTCCTATCTAGATCTTTGTTTAAAGGGGTTAAATGATTATTGCTGTTGTATTATTGTTGAATTAGGAAGTTTCTAAAATACAAGCGTAGACTGAACTATTCCTCATCAATCACGCTGTCGTATACAGGATTAATTTAAAAGGTGTTCGTATATTCAACGAGGTAATCAGGTGCATAAAACTGAAATCTTAAAATTGAGAATCATCTTTTCATACAAGCATAAGTCGCGTGACCTGTCTCTTGCTTTGAAAAGTTAATTTTCCATTTTAAGATTTCGACCAATGTTCCTTAGGGAAAGTTGTTCAGTTTTATGTATCTTATTACCTCGTTGAATATACGCACTCCTTTTAAATTAATCCTGTATTATACAACTTTTCTATTAATTTTCTCAACCAAACATATATTCTTTATTGTATTTATAGTGTAGATGTATACACACTCAAAAGCACAGTACAGAGCAACCAATACAATAGCTCGCATAATATCATAAGCACGCATAACCAATCTTGCGAGGCACAGTGAGGAACACGGTGTCCGCAATCCGCATACAAATGGGATGGACAGGGTACATGGAGCTACTAATGCTGTGGATATGACGTGGACCTAATAGTACATTTAATTAATAAATTGGTATATTGTGCGGTAAACTTATGTGACCGAGTCGCCAAATCGGGAACTTACATTAATATTTTGTATAATTTAAATATAAAATAATTGGAAATTTTTATTACTTACTCCTTGTACAATTGGGCGAGGGAATTATTTTACCCCTAAAACCACAAATTATCTATGGAATTGGAACTCTTATTTAACAAAAGCTTCGCCGGGTCAGATTTAAAGTTTGTAGCTTTAAAGGTAGTAATTAAAAGAAAAACTATAGACCTTCTAGGTTTTTCACTGTATTGTTATAATATTTCATTTATTAATACATTCACGATACAAAAGACAAGCAATGCCACGGTGATTATATTACAGTTATAAGATTCAATTCTACAACGAAAGACGCGCGTGCTGCTATCTTTTTTTTCGAACAGTGTTGTTAGTTCTTCCGGTAGTAGTGACGTAACGTAGCCATCCATACCGATTAACGTAGTCATCAAGGTATGCAAATGAAGCTATGTAACTATGTAAGCTTACATACAAAAATATATAGATACTGCTTTCAATAATATTTATTGTCCTGTGCTTTAATTTATAAATTTTAATAAAGGACATACGATTATTATGCGTAGGTACATAAAATTTTATTGACTCATAGTGGCGTAATGTCTAAGGCCGCGTCCCCATCATGCACGGCTCGGCGCCGTCACCGTACAACGTCACGACGCCGTTGCCGGGCCACGGCACGGCGCCGCGCCGCAGCACGGTGCCGCCAACGGTGCGCCGTCCATATACCATTCAGTCGAGTCGCTCCAGCACGTTCGAGTGCATCAACAGCGAAATATCGACTGAATGGGCAATGGACGGCGCACCGTTGGCGGCACCGTGCTGCGGCGCGGCGCCGTGCCGTGGCCCGGCGACGGCGTCTTGACGTTGTACGGTGACGGCGCCGCGCCGTGCATGATGGGGACGCGGCCTAACTCACTCTATTTTCAGACTAGCGTTGATAAAATATTATTATAAATGTCAAAGGAAAATAATAAACTTAAAGTTAGTAAGTAATTATGTTCAAATACAAATACTTCAAATAAGTATAATAGGCGTGTGGCCAAGTTTTTTTTTCGCCTATCAGGTAGATTATTGAAAAGTATTGGACACGTAATTCTGCATTCTTCACGTGTTCGAAAAATCACGAAGTTTTTTTTTTTTAAGTTTACTAGCAATGTGGGTCACACATTACTAGTAATCTCGTTAAGAGTGCTACGTGCTAAGCTAAGATGCTTGTGTTACGAGTGGATTCACGTCGGTAGTGTAATGGGTGGGAACCCGCAACATGATCGCAAATCCGACGCCCTAGCCATTAGGCTACCGCCGCACCGCTTCCAAATTGAGTTAAAATGAGTTGAAAATATTGAGTTGAAATGTCACAACACGTCACGCTGCGGTAACATTTATACCGAGCCATGACGTAGTGAGCTCCCACTCACCAACTTAAATGCGTTTACTAAGTCATGATTTGTTAATTTGATAAAACAAAAAATATGGGTGTAATATTTTTTTACTACCTAACTGACGGACTAAATAAAATTACGTTTTCTTTACCCAGTCAACATGCCTATCATACTTAATATTATAAATGTGAAAGTGTGGATGTTTGGATGTTTGTTACTCAATCACGCAAAAACGGCTGAACGGATTTGGATGAAATTTGGCATGCATGTAGCCTTTGACATGGAAAAGAACATAGGGTACCTTTTATCCCGATTCCTTAAGTTGTTCCCAAGGGAAAATTTAAAATTGTTTCCGCGCTAAGCCCTGGGACAGACGGCTTTGAAATTTGGTAATATTCTCTATTTCGGCACAAGCAAACGGGTCAAAATTTTATTCAATTTTTCATTACTTTCACATTTTTCATTTCTTTTTAGACCCAATTCTGAAGTCCACGCAGACGAAGTTGCGGGCAGAAACTAGTTGTATTATACTTTTTCCTGTAATGTACATGCCACGGCTACCGCTATAAAAGTCAAGCCATGTCCATTTCAACCTAAATATAGCATCAACGTCATCAATTCATGACTTACGTCTGCTACCACGGTCCGCTCAATTATTCATGAGTTCCATTCTAACATCGATAGAACATCTTTTTATATCACTATAGTTTTTACATATTCTTTACAGCTGTTTACCGATAATACTATAATCTCTAAGTTCGAATTTGGACTTTCCCGGTTTCTTATTAAGCTTCATTGAAGTTTTTGTTGCGCTCTTTGGTATTGTGTAAAGGAGAATGTACTGAATCTTGAGTAAGATAATTGAATTTCTTAATACAATGTACGCATGTTCTGGATTACGATCCGCGGAGAGAGTGGATTATGATTACAAGGGCATTGACTTTCTTTCGTTGAAAAAGAGTGCGGTCGGGAAATTAAAGGATGATGGATGCGCAGAACAGAAAAAAAGAACAGAGAACTTTTGAAGGCTATAACTAGTAGTAGGTATATCCTGTTTGAAATGAAGATCATGAAAGCGACTAACATATTTTATAAGTGTGGTTTTAAATAAATACACTTTTAACATAATGTCTTAAGCCAAATTCCGTCGTAGGTCGTTCAGTCGCTGGCTTCTGAGCATAAACAATCTATCGGCGCAGTATTTTTCAGAGTATCAGTGTATGCGTGAACTCAATTGCATTGTCTATTCCTCCTTTGTCAAATGGGATTTCAACCAGACGCAATAAACAATATCTAATATCATGAATTTCAAATAATACCGGCCTCTAAGCGTCCCACTGCAGGGCACAGATCTCTTCCAATATAGAGAACAAACGAGCATTGATCACCATGTTTGCTCATTGCGGGTTGGCGATTGCAGATGCCAATTTTTTAAAATCCAGGTTTCCTCACGATGTTTTCCTTCACCATTTGTCAATGATGTCTTAGAATGATTAAGAAAGTACTTACACCTTTAAAAAGTCACATTGGTACTTGCCTAGGTTCGAACCTTCAACCATGTGCATGCGAATCCGGTCATTGAACGGTACAATGCTTAAATACAGCACTATTACTGTACACACACAGACACGTTACGCATTGAACACGACAAACGTTATCAGGTGGATTCATGCTAACGTAGCGTGGATACCGTGTACTGCATGGACCGCAGTTGAGAAGTGCCTTTATCATTACCATTTTTATACCTACAGCATATTTTTATTCAGTGGAGTGCCTCGGAAAGCACGTTAAGCCGTTGGTCCCGACTGTCATACAGTGATCTTTGATAGTCATTAAGTCATTACAATTTTGACAACCAGTCTTACTATGGAATACTGTATTACCTACCAATAGGTTGTGGAGGTCAGATAGACAGTCGCTCCATAAAAAATATGGTATTCAGCTAAATCCGGTAAGACTGGAAGCCGACCCCAACATAGCTTGGGAAAAGGCTAGGCAGAAAGGATTTTTATTCAGTGGAGAACCGTCTTTATGTTTATGGAACAGCGTTCAATATTCTGTTTATTAGCGATCGAGAAATGACAGTCGATACGCGTACGATCAATAAATCTTTGTATCGTCGAATGTGCTTCATGTCGTGCCATCAATTATAATGACGGATGTAGATATATAGCCATCCTTTGAGATATTCTATTAATTGGAAAGTATTTTATAAAAATAACTAGTCTTGGATGTTACTCTGATAATTTTGGTGTAGGTACACGCAGGCTTGTGTCAAAATAAAATGATTCAAAATGTTAATTCCTGTCAATGAAAATAATTATAAAAGCGTTTTAACTAAAAAAGGCCTTGTACCAGATAATGTCTGTACAAAGACAGTTGCAAAACAATTAGAAATAATTCAAAAGATAGTAATTATTATGGATTTAAATCCTTTATTTTATGATAAAAAAGAGATTTTATACTGATTACTTAATATTTCAAATTGATAATACACTAATGAACACTATAAACACTGATGTCATCGCCTCTTTCAATACCAACGGGAAATAAAAATCACGTGCATTTTAATTTCCTATCCCACATTTGTCATGCAAAAAATAATTTCATTTTCTATACTTTCTAGGCAAGTCTCGCGAGATCCGGATCCGCAGATCCGTTTTAATAACACTTAATAGCCGAGTGGTTTCGGTCTAATTGCTAAAAGTTTTAGTATCGCTTCGTGGAGGGTAGTTGTAACTTTTGTTTTTCAGTGATATGCTTGGACACTGAAAAGGAAAATTGTATTTAGGACATACGGGTTTGTTCGAAGTCCATTTGAATTTAGATTGTCTTTTTAATTACACATATACGGTTGAACTATAACTATAATTATTATTTTGATAGTTGTCTAAGCTGTCGGATGTAAAAGATAGATCTGGAACTGTCTTTTTTCATGTAGACAAACATAGCTTTTGCTTTTTTTTTGTTTACAGCTCACACACCGCCATCTGTTCTCAGGGCAGAGCCTGTACTATGGCAACCAAACAACTGATAAATATACTTATTCAAAATACGTCTATATTATTATAGTTAAATAACACCCAGACACAGATCAAATGATCGTGCTCATCACACAAAGATTTGTCCTGGGTGGGAATCGAACCCAGAAACTAGACACACATTCAATTAAACCTGCTGAGTTTCAACCTCAACACAGCTAGCCTGCTGGCAGAGATTTCTTAAAAAATATACATAACCTTTGTACATTAATTGCTGTCTGATGTATTGTTACTATAATATGTACATAAATTATTAAATACATAGCTAAAGAATGCAACCCAAAAACAAAATGAATTCTTAACATAATTTGCAGCAGTTTTCACATGAACGACAAATACCATTACCATTATGGATAGGAAAAAATAAAGACATTACGCGATTCGTCTTACTTCCTCCACTTTGTATGAACCCATTAATATATCGATCCCATTCATTGATAGGAGAATCATTCTTGTCCGTTCTACTTCACACAACGACCCATTAACTTTTAACTGCCTGTCATACAAACCAATGACATTAGTTAGTTCAGAATCGTTGACAGGCTATAAATATTACAGTTTTTCGCGTGAGCTTTTAATGGCCGACACCCAAATAAATAATAAAAATGCTAGACGTAATAAAGTTTTTGAACTGTTTTTGTTTCGTGGCAGTTTGGAAATAAATAGTTCCTTTTTGTAATTTATTTGTTTAGTTAATTATCTATTGCCCGAATAATAAACGCCATTCAGTTTTAAGTCGCTATTAAGTATCATGCTGTCACTGTCACTTAAAGGTGTCGACTAACGACATCAAAACAACACAGCGGCGGTAGCCTAATGGCTAAGGCGTCAGATTTGCGATCATGTGGTTGCGGGTTCGAATCCCACCCACTACACTACCGACGTGAACCCACTCGTAACACAAGCATCTTAGCTTAGCACGAGGGGTTAAATAGATTACTAGTAAAGTGCGACCCACATTGCTAGTAATCTTTTTTATAAAAAAAAAAATACATATGAGAACGTCTTAACTTATTTTGTGATTCAGTATTCAGGGGTATATAAAACAAAGTTGGATTTGAAACAACACGTATAACTCGATAAAGGCGGACGGAGTGATTATCATTATCCTAGATTTCTTGGATTCGTCTCCGTCCTGAATAGTAGAATAAATATTAAAAACAAAGGAAAATCGACTAAAAAGAGACTTGGCTCCGGTTTTGGCTCTTTGTATTATATTAGCAGTTATAAGTACAACTCATTAATATTAAAATATATACAACACTAGCTTATGCTTGCGGCTCCGCCCGCGTAGGCCCCGGGTATCCCAAAAAGTAGGCCTATAACCTTGCTCAATAAATGGGCTATCAAACACAGACAGAATTAATCAAATCGGACGAGTAGTTCCTGAGATTAGCGCGTTCTACCAAACGCAAACTCTTCAGATTTATAATATTAGTTAGTATACATTTACAATAACGTTACCGATTACCGTTTGAACAACCTTGTTCTGTTTGTTTCGATCACATCAAGGAACCTTAAATTAAAACCAATTCCCGACATCCAATTGAGAAGAACCAAGCCTTTTTGGCTGTCATAAAGTGGCTTTAAGAAATCCGTAAGGAAACGGAAAAATCCCATTATGTTAAGAATTGTTTGATTTCTGTAATTAATCTATGAGCAAAATTAAAAGCTTACCTACTATAAATATTTTTTTTTAATAAATAGTTCAAAGTAAAAAAAAATCTTATTCAAATTTTGAATTATGGTTATCGGAGAATATTACACATATTTATGCCTTGAATTTATACACAAAGCCAAATACTTGAGGACTACACTAATTAAATTCTCTTAATGTGACAAGGTGTTGAAATACGTCATAATTAATCACACGTGATTAATTAAGCCCGCCCCATGTTACAAGATATTAAGGACAGTCTACTGGAAATAGGTAATGTATGGCACGTTGAACATTTAGATACAAATATGAACAGTTCTCTTTGCAATAACTGAAATTTTTATTAATAATAATCTTATAATAATTTTAATATTTTACATTAAAATATAACAAAAGTAACCCCTGTCCGTCTGTGTGTTACACAATCACGCATTAGCTGCTGAACCGATTTAAACGGTATTCCGCACAGAGATAGTTTGAAACCCGAGAAAGGGCATAGACTACTTTTTGCTCAAACAACCGAAACAAGTTAGCTAGTTTAAAATGAATATAATATTTTTTTATTATTTTAGCCTACGATTTTTGAAATTGAATATAAAAAAATTATCAAAAAGTTTTTTCTATTTGACCACATAAATTGTTAATTCGTTTTTATTTTTATTTATACAATCACAAACATACTGGCATACTACATCTAATATTTAAAAGCAAATTAAAATAAAGAATAGCCATTCTAAATTTAAAGCCAATTACAAATAAAACCACAGTGAAGCGAGTTCACTGAGTCACTCCGGTTCGCTATAAGATTAATGAAACAATTTCGATTTTACTAATTTAAGATGTTCGAGATTTTAATTAAAATGGAAGTGATGCATAAATATTGCACAATGCTGTAATTTTAAAGCCTTTTGGACCAGATGTTACGGGGATTTACATTTTTGTTTTATAGTTCATCTTGTAGTTATAAAATTGTGTGTGACTTATTTACTAGAAAGAATGTGGAATGACCAAGTTTTTGTTTTTGAGTTGTTCTCACAATACCAGCCTATAATATTCCCACAGCTGGAAAAGTATCGTATCTACTTTAGTTGGTCCTAAATGTAAGTATAAAAAGTATTTGCCATTTGTAAGTTGCCAAACTAATTTAATCTAAGACAATAATATTTAAGGCTAACTTCATAAATAAAAAGTTGCCAGTATTGTCGAAAGCAAAAATTTCTAGACCAATACTCAGCAAAATATATAAAACACTAATTAGATTAGCGTAATAAGTCCTTCAAACGTCTTTGTTTAATACCAACACAGCATTTAATTTATGTGATCATAAACAATTTATTCATGAACCTTTTGTCTTCTTTACCAAGTATTACAGTACACAAACAGGGCTGACAGATTTCATACAAAATAAACAGCAACATTACTTTTAATTAAGCTAACCAATTCTTTCTCAATTATAATGCGACAACCCTAACGATATAATTATATTGTTAATAGCCAAAACAGTGTGGCCATGTATCGTAAAAGGATTTTCAAAGTAATATATGGCTATTATCATTAATATAATGGCCTTCTTGAATGTACATCATACATGACGCTTAGCGGTAATTGCTCTGTCCATCGCCTTATGCCAAATTGTAATAACCTAGGTACCTAGGAATTTCAACCCTAACATAAGAGGACTAAGATCAAAATACATTGTAACTTCGAAGATTTATTATCATTGAGATGGGCTAAAATGAGTAGTGCAATCAAAAAGTTTTGAGCGCGCCATTATTCGTGATTATTTTTAAAATAAAATTCATTATTGTTCCATTTAGAATGTAGATGATATATTATAATATTCGTTTACATTTCATTAAGCATTTAAGATAAATTCGTAGCTAAGAAAGACTTTGATTGGCCGTCTCAATACTTTTTATTGAGTTTGACTTCCAGCAAATAGCAACTTCATCAGCAAGAATATATTATTCTACCCAGTCATAGTATCATCTTCCAACGTATTATAACATCTAAATCTTCTAAAACTGCCCCCATAGATAATACTAATTTTCAAAAAGGAAAATATTTTGCCTTGAATATGAGATTTATTGCATAAAATTGGCGGAGTAGGTGAGGCTTGGACGTGGTTTAAAACGGTCGGACCGACACGAACGGAAGCCACAACTGCGGTCACAAAAAAAAAGGAGAAGGCATTTCAAATTGTTTTATTTTGTTTTTAAATACGCAAAAGAGAGAAAAATACTTTTGGTCAGTTGTAGTATAAAACAGATCAAAAATAAAATTCGTAAGTACTTAACATTAACTGTCGCTGTCTGTCTTTTAGATTTTTTGTCTGTTATGTTATTGCGGTTAAACTGGCTTACCGATTTTGATGAAACTTGGTATGGAAAAGCTTGGATCCCAACTGAAGACCAAAGTTTGAAACAAGTAGTTAGAATATTTAACCATTGGTTGAGTTAACTAGAGAAAGAAAAACTGGGTCTTATATAAATATGTTATAATACAACTTTGGAAACTTACGATTTTCATAAAAAAATATATAATTATAATTATGTATACTGCTAGGCAGAAGAAAATATTTGTTAGCACTAATTCACAGCCCGATGGGCACACACTTACCACTTACCTTAAAACTTTATTTCCCCGATATACAAATACCCGAGTAAAACGAATCTCAAAAAAAAAGGTTAAAAAACCAAATCTTTCCACAACCATTTTTTCCCCGTGACTTTAAAAACATCAATATACCACATCTATATCCAATACACTTCATGTTCCAACTTCTAAAATAGAGGTAAAGTACGTCACATCCTGTTATTATTGCACGGTATCCAATGGCTTTAATAAATAACTGGTAGGCTACAAGACTTACTCTGTACCGTATGGATATATGTACATAATTAAGGCTATTAGAACCGGTCTGAACTGGATGTAGATTGGGCTTGGATACGTAGCTAATGTTAGCCTGTGTATTAACACTAGAGCAGTCTGCATTCAAATTCTGTTGTCATTTGAACACAGATGGTATTGGTAAACTAAAAACAAGATTTTCGTGCTAACCATTCTAATCAATCCACAGCCCTTGTCAACTCACTGCTGGGCTAAGGTCAATAATTATGATGCTAATAGTAATTTTATGATTAAAATGTGTTCAGTACTTCCCGTATTTTTTTTTACAAAGGTCATTAGTAAAAATTATACTAGTGGTAATATAGAATAGAATAGAATAGAATATACTTTATTGTACACCAACATTTAGACAAATTGATTACACAAAGAAATGAACAAATCTCATTAAAGGGTACAACGGCGGTCTTATCGCTAATAGCGATCTCTACCAGACAACCTTAGGATGGACAAAAAGACAATACTTTTTAAGGGGGGGTAGTCCGTAATATAATATATATTAACAAAAAAAAACTTTTTTTTAGGTATAAACAGAATTCATTTTATAACGTTATCATAATAATTATCATCTTTTTCATCTTGATTACTCATTACGAGTGGAAAGCTATTACCATTATTTAAGTTTTTAATAGGATATAATTAAATAAGTTTTTTTTCTAAAATCAATAGGATTAAACAAAAAAAAATAAAAACTAACCAATTTTGTACCGAAGTAGTAGATAGAACTACGGTACAAAGAGATTACAAATTTTAATACTATTATAGAACCATTACCATACCGTACCATTAGTATCAAATTCTACAATTGAATATAAATATTCAACAATACCTAAATGTGATGAAAAACTAACTAATTTAGCCTGCGAGAATTATAATTGGAATTGAAAATTGAATTCTAGTTGAATTTAGAAACTGATGTCGTTAAAATAAAATTGCCCCGAGGGCACGAGTAGAATGTTCGATTTAGTTAGTGGCGGTGTTTAATATACTTTCATTCAGCGCTCACCAGCTAAGAGCATCGAACTGACGATTATTATCAAGGTTCTGTACTCGAAATTGTAAGCAGAGGTATGCACTGCACGATTCCATTTTTGCTTTTTAGCTTTTTCAAACAAGCAACCTTATTTGTGGGCATACATAATACCGGCACATAAATGTTGGGCACAGGCCCCTTCTCATATAGAGAAGGAACGAGCATTATTCACCACACTAGCTTACTGCGGGTTGACAATTTCAGATTCCAATTTTTGAAATCCAGATCTCCTCAAAATGTTGGGCTTAAATAGTGACAATAATTATCCTTATTCCGTACTTACTAATATATTATAAATGCGAAAGTAACTGTTTGTTTGTGTGTTACGCAATCAGGCCTAAGCTACTGAACTGGTTTAAATGGAATTTGGTACAGAGATTGTCTAGAGCCTGAAGAAGGATATAGGCTACTATTTGTCGCTATAACTGCTATCCACGCGGGCGCAAACGCGGGATTCAGCCTGTTTTTTTTCTATAATTTAATAAAAGATAATACCGATCTTCATTTCATTTGTAGAACTGTTAACAAAGTAGGATTTTTTTTCTGTCTTCAAGTTACAGACCGTAAGAATTAGAAAATTCACATATTACAAAACAAAGGCCCCGTCATGTCTGTCTCTATATCTATGTCTCGTATCGTGTATATACGCGATTAACTCAAAAACTACCTATAGAAAGGAATTCCAAATGGTTTTCACCAATAGATAACTTGATTCTAAGGAAAGGTGTTTGTGTTGTAAACTTTTGTAAAGCAAGTTCGGGTCTTCTAGTCCATGTATAAATTTTATTAACAAACATACTTTGTTTCAACTTCAATATTCAAAAAGAACACGTAGTATAGTTCTACTTACCTAAAATTCTGTAGCTTCATAAACTCTTAAACTAAGCTGCCAACAATTTTCGTACCTTATGTAATCTAATCTATCTGTGAACAGGTGTTTTAATATTGCAGTATGGGATCCTCGCTGACACAGCGTCTGCTTGTCGGATTATATATTAAAGATGACGCTTTATTTATAAGATATTTCTTAGTAGAAAGCTAAAGGTGGATAACATACAAAAAAATCCACCTTCTTTTTAACGTGATTAAAAGAATGATTTTATATAAAGAGAGATTATGGGTGTATTGTAACGCAATTGTATTTCATAGTCATTTTAATACAAAATAGTTATAATAATTATCGTTTTTGTGTCTTACAATAGTTAAGAAAATACCTGAAAAAATCAACTTGTTATTTTATTACACTATAGGTACATTGTAACACTTTAAATTTCATTTGTGTAGTAGGTATACACAATCTTACTATTTTGAGAATTCGAATTTATACACAGATATATAATAATATGTACTGGGAAATTGTTTTTTTAACTGGCTCCAACAAAAGAAGATTCTCAATTTGATTGCATGTTCTTTTTGTCGTCGACAGAGTATCAACCTCAAAAATGGTGTCATATATATTCTTTTCAAAATCGATTCCACGTTTGGATTTTTAATAAAAAGTGATTGGAATTATACTAAGAATTTCTGAACGAAATTACTTTGTATTATATATTATTTGCTACTGAACTAATCATTCTTATGACATACACCTTTAAATCTAATGTTACCGTACAGAGCTAGGTAAGTAAACTATTCAACTGTTGTACCATAACATGCATTAAACGTATTTAACAACGCTAGCTTGCTTAGGAAACAAGAAAATGAGCGCCATTAATGTCTAGAGCATAAAATATGAACGGTAATATCGGCACAACTAGGCTAGACTTGCTTGCAGCCTTAACAAGTACTTTGAAGGAAAAAAAGACATATTTTGTTAGTATATATTATGTGTTTAGTAATGCAAAGAATTGATCCATAGGTAGACTTAATATACAAACATTGCTTAAAAAAAAATGGAAGAAATTCTTCTTCCGAGTAGCCTTTTCCCAAGCTACGATGGGGTCGGCTTCTCCTCTTACCTGATTACGCTGAATACCGTGTTGCGCGTTAAACGACGTATACGCTTAATTGACCTCCACAACCCACTGGATATTACAGGGTCCCATATCAAGACTGGTTGTCAGAATTGAAATATAATGTCAACATTTTATTTGTTTCATTTTAAGTAGGCTAAGTTTGGTAGAAACTTTAATCCGCTGGTTTAGCACCAATTAAACATTTTATCTATCTTTTATTTCATTTTGATTATTCGATCATTGTTTCAGACGTTTATTATTGCATACAGAAGCTGCGTGGACCGTGGACTTCAGAATTGACTACAAAAAGAAATGAAAACTATGAAAGTAATGAAATTTTCCCTCGGGAACTACTTAAGGAATTGGGATAAAAGATAGCCTATGTTCTTTTCCATGTCAAAGGCTACATGCATGCCAAATTTCATCCAAATCTGTTCAGCCGTTTTCGCGTGATTGAGTAACAAACCTTCAAACATCTAAACATTCACACTTTCACATTTATAATATTAGTAGGATAATATTGTATTATCATTACAATGACCAGTGAAAGATTAATAAAAAAAAAACTTAATAAACCAAATATTTCGCAAATACTTATATATGCTGATGTTTACGCGATTGTTAGCCATAGCAATAAAACTACCTGTAACTGTTCTTTCCATAGAGTGATCTTATTTTGTAGGACAACCTAAACATGAGGTAATACCTACCTTAAAATACGTCTTCTTCCAAATTCGCTCTTAAATTCCTATTTGCAGTAAAATTCTCCCATTACCTTACACGTCACATAACCCGTGCATTTTTCAGGCTCCATTAGATTTACAACTGGAATCAGCATACAAGACACAAAAGTAATGGAATCTTATCATTTGATCTGAACATCAACAAACCTCCGTAAAGTCCGCCATGTTTCATTTTACGTCTGCTATCAAAGTGACGTTATCGCGTATCGTGCGACCAGTCGCGTTTGAGTTTGTCGGACAGGTTGCATGGTGGTGCATTTTATAATTACTGTTATGTGCGATTGTGAAAATGCCCCTGGGGACAAGTGTCAATTTTATTAACGTGGTCAGTTAAATAAATTGCTTAAATTACATTAAATGTGTGTGCTGTGACTTATACTTCGAACTTCCATGCATTTGAGCGATTCGATCAGCGTTGATGCTTGTTAAAATGCCAATTTTCTAGGGGGCAGGAACCCAAAATTAAAAAAAATTGCCAGTCCAATAATTTTATAAGTCGTAGGTACCTATATATAAAACATACTTTCTTTTCTTAATTAAAATTTGTAATTTTTATGAATATTGTACAAAATTTGAATTCCTTAGACAGATTTGGTACATGGTAGTCTTGTACAAAATTTATCCGACTTTTATTTGGGACGCTTTATCAAGAAATGTATTGATATTAAAATAATGTTTCTAATATTAGTAGCATTATACTATAGTGCAAACACTGCACGCACATTTTGGGAAAGGCTGGGCAAATTCAACCTTATTTTTAGCTAAAGCTGTCCCTAAGACTAAAGCATGTTTATGTATAGAAGACAAATAAAAAAGAAAATTAAAAACAACTGCACAGCAACTGCGGGTTGTAGTATTTACATGATATAGCAAGTACGTTAAGGAACCCAAACAAGTGAAGCGACCGCGCGCAAACAGTCTGTCGGTAGTGTCGGCTGTACTGGCTTTTTATGGCGTGACGGAAATAAAGGCACGGCACACTTCCGTGACGCACGGGTCAAGAGAGAGAAGAATGAGAGGGAGATAAAAAAAGGTTTTTATTATGCAGGTCCTAATAAAAACATTTCTATTCTTTTGTTTACTGAGCTTTACGCGAATATTAGACATTGAAATAAAACTACTTTAAACGTTTAAGGGTCGTTCTCAAAAAAGTGGCACCGATCGATTTAATTTATCAATTTTTAAAAATGTTTCAAATATTGAGTTTTTTTTACAGAAATCTATTGGCAGCGTTTGTATTAGGTTGAATTGATGAAAGGGAAGCAGATTTACAGAAAATTGAATGAGATACAGCCTTTCAAAAATATGGCTTCACAGGTTAAAGAAACATTGTACAGGTTTATGAGAAAACATTACCAAATTATAGAGAAAGAAACAAAAAAACAGTGTAATCATGCAAAATCAATGTTTATTATTTAATTAACTGAAAACAATAACAGTTCTGATGGAAAATAACAGCTTCTATAACGAAAAAAAAAACAAAAAATTAAAAAGGAAAACCTTCGTCTTAAAATCTAATTAATGAACTTTTAATCAGTCTGTAACAATCAGCTGACAATATGTAATAGCAATATACTTACTATATTGCTATTACATATTGTCAGCTTCTAAATTATAATAATAATATTTTGGATCTTGTATGAATAGAGTTCCTAAGCCAATCACACAAAAATAATCAATCACATAATAATCGTAATAAATGATTATGATTATGAATTTGAAATGAATTCAACGAGGCGATTAATCGCAGGCCCTTCATCTAATATATTTTCCAAGAAGTACTTCTTTGGAGTTCCGGAGGTAATTCTATTTCAGACAGAGCTGAAAATGGTGTAGATCTATTAGAACACTTACTACTTCTTCTTCTTCTGTCTAGCACTCTATTCTTATCCCAAGCCATGTTGACTTCGGCTGCCAGACTTACAAAATAGGTCAAACCGTAACCATAATCCTACTTCCTACTAATTATAAATGTGAAAGTGTGAACGTTTGAATGTTTAGATGTTTGGATGTTTGGATGTTTGTAACTCAATCACGTAAAAACGGCTGATCGGATTTGGATGAAATTTGGCATGCAAGTAGTCTTTGACATGGAAAAGAATATAGGCTACCTTTTATCCCGATTTCTTAATTAGTTCCCGAGGGAAAATTGAAAATTGTTTACGAGCAAAGCTCTGGGCAGACAGCTTTGAAATTTTGTATTTTTCTCTATTACAGCGCAACATGGGTGAACATGTTATTCTATATTTTATTACTTTCACATTTTTCATTTCTTTTTGGACCCAATTCTGAAGTCCATGTATACGAAGTCGCGGGTAGAAGTTATAAATGAATAAATAGCTAAAAGGTATCCAAATAGCAATATATATAACCTAATTTAACTTTTTTACTGTTAACGTAAACATGCAGTAGATATACTAAGTATTTCATACCTAATTATTTCGATTATTCTTAAAAAAAATGCATTTGACAAAAAATATATAGGTAAAATATCTTTAACCTGTTAACAATCTCTTTAACCTGTGCATTTTCAACAGGGTAAAGAGAGTCTGGTTAATGAAAAAACCTAAGTAAACATTCAATAACAACAAAACGGTTAGGCTGTTTAAAATATAATTTACAGAATCATATATAGTTACCTATTGACACATTTTAAGACAAAACATAACGAAGCAGTTTACACACAAACAAAAAAAAATAGGTCAGGTTGTAGACAACATACCCGTTACAAAATCCGATTGTGATATCTCGATGTAATTCCTAAGAAAACTGCGCAATATTCATCGCGTCTTTCTTTGACAGTGGTTAGCCAGATAGTGTCGGCTCAATTTGCACGGGGGTGAGGTGTTGCAAACATAATAGTGATCGGGTAATGGACGGTAGTGTGCAACGGCAGATTGTGGAGAAAAATTCTCTGGACACAATTTAAACACGGATACCTTTAAAACTATTAATATTCAGAGCTTATAGTTTAAATCACCTTATAACAATGATATAAAGAACTGTATTTGATTTTATTTGAACGCTTATTTATAGTATTTATTTTTTTATTTCACCTCAAAGTCAGACATATCGTGTTTGGACACGACAAGTTACTGAGAAAACGACATTACAATATTATTTTTTAGTAACTGTATGATATTAAACTTCTTAATTTTACTCGGCCTCCACTTAAAAAGTCTCTTTTTGTATATTAATGTGTAGAAATATATAAGTCACCTTAAAAAAAATACACTTATAGTCTAAAAACGGCCCGACAGGTTACGGTGCCACTTTTTTGAGAACGACCCTTAAAGTAGTTTTATTTCAATTTCTATTCAATTCTAAAAACAGTAGAGTAGAATTTTGATAAGATATAGGGCTAATTAGTGTTACGAAAGTGCTGGACAGAAACCGGTGGAGGCAGATCATCCACTCCAGATGCAACCTTAATGCTGACCACGATCCTCAGACATGAGGGAAGGACCAAAGAGAGTGTGACGATCTTCCTTTTTAGTTTTTTAGCTCTCACTGACAAGAACCTGCGTATCAATCCGTTATAATTTTTTTTAATAAATTTTGAGAACTTTCTCATTTTTTTTTTGTAAAAATAGAAAAAAAATAGCAGCATGTTATTCTTGACCACCTCCGTGGTCGCGTACACACCAGTTTTCAAGCTTTCACAAGCTGTGAGGTTCGATCCCCGGACGGGACAATATTTTATTCAATTTATTGCTTCTATATCTGACTTCATCACAAAAGTTATCATTATTTCTACGTTTTTTCCATCCATACATAATTTTTATGGTCGTCGCTTCCTAAATATCCATCCACGCACGTTACAATTCCAATCGCTTTGTACGAAAAGTAAAATCTGATTGACAGGAACATAAAAGCAGAGAAAGGCAATAATCCAATTTAAAACAATGCCCGCTCAACGTTCATTCCCTGTACCACTTACAAAGCCGCATTCACTATTGTCACTGGAATCACGAGAGATTTCCGGAGGGCGTATTAGGAGATTGCTCTCGACCTAGTTATTTAGCCCCGAATAAAACGAGACCTAGGTCACAGACCTCGTTTGACACTTAATGTAGCTTTTGTATCATTAGTGGATTTGATTTCATACTTAGTGACTACAGGAAGGGATAGAACCCTTCTTACAAAATCAAGCCTTGATAGATCTTTAGCTACTTCTAAGGTATAAAATTCTTGTGTTCTTCCACCGAAGAGGCTGGACCGATTTGTATGAATATTGCGTGCATATCGGGTAGGTCTGAGAATCGGTCAACATCTATTTTTCACACGCCTAAGTGATAGGGACAAAACAAAAAGCAAGCGGGCGGGAAATGCGCATGATGCCTAAAAGGCGAACGTTGATCACTGACTTGCTGGAGCAGTTTACAAAAAGTTTTGCAAAAAGGCAAGGGATCTTTCGTACTATAGCACCGTAAGACTTCATCAATATTATTGTCAATCATGTATGACCCACTGGGCGTAGGTCTTATTTATTTCAAATCAAATGAAATGATTAACGGACTTGTTGGTTAGAGACCATGACTGCTAATTCCCACCCAGTGTGATGAGCACGATCATATTTTATTCTGCGCTGGGTGTTATTTATCTACAATATGTATGTATTTAGAAATATATAAGTATGTGTATCAATCTGGTTACCAGTACAGGTTCTGCCTAGTTTGGGATCAGATAGCTGTATAAAAAAAATGAAATATGTAAATCATTAATTATTCTTAAAACATAGATTTGATCCTACATTTTTTGCTAATAAATGTAAAAATCGAACAACGGTCAAGTACCATCAGAAGAGGAAAAATACAAACAAATATTATTTTAAAAGCAATAAAAGTTCCGACAATCAAGATAAGTTTTATGCAGTCGTAAGGTCGTAACACAAATTCATAATAGTAAACAAAGAAAATATTAACGGCATATAAAAAGATACGATGTGCATTTCAAACCGATATTTTACGAGAGGCTTGGACATAAATAAAACTATGCCTTGGGGACGCAAATAAACGTATTACGTCAGGGATGGTACTTCCGACTGGTGAAAGCCAACGCTTTTGTTGTGTCACTAAGAAGCGACAAAACTACATAATGCCATTAATAAATTGTTAGAAGAAATATTTAAAACGATTCAGTTTTAAATTTAAGTTTTTTATATTTTCAACTAGCTACTGCCCGCGACTTCGTCTGCGTGGACTTCAGAATTGGGTCCAAAAAGTATTGAAAAATGTGTAAGTAATGAAAACTCGAATAAAATATTCACCCGATTATTTAATTATAATCTGTAAATAATACACTGCTGGGCACAGGCTTTCCCCTATAGAGAAGGGATGAGCATTGATCACCACGCTTACGCATTGCAGGTTGGCGATTTCAGATTCCAATATTTTGGAATCCAGGTTTCCCAACGATGTTTTCCTTCACGGTGAGTCAATGATATCTTAGAATGATTAAGAAAGTACATATCACTTTGAAAAAGTCACATTGGTACATACTTGCCTGGGTTCGAACCTGCAACCTTGTGTATGCGAATCCCGTCGTTGAACTCTAGGTCACCACGACATTTCTGTCTTCCACGACATTAATTAATTACTTCATTATAATGAAGTTTAATATCTTTGTCATAAATTAATCATTATAGTAAAAAAAAATACATTGAATCATTGAAACACACCCGGTATTGTTTTAAATGTACTTGCTTTTGCTCGTAGCTCTGCCCACACTGGCTTCAGTTATTGCGGTACAAAGTAACCTGTAGTTTTCCTCAATAAATGGGCTATCAGACAGACAGTGAAAGAATTTTTCGAAAAGGGCCTGAGATTAGCGCCGTTCGACCAAACAAACAAACATACCTCTTTAGTTTTATAATATTTGTAATAAATAGCATTGTACTACATGATGTATTTATGCATATAATAAGTCATATATATCTAATATTCATATATAAAATTTTCGTGTCGCAATGTCTTTTTTGTTGCCAAACCCCCTTCGAAATAGGTCTGAGAATCGGCCAACATCTATTTTTCATGTGAGAGGAGTGGCCCTCTTCAGATTTTTTTAATATGACAGAACACAGTTTGTCGGGTCAAGTAGTAAATCGTAAGATACATCACAGTAAAGCCCAGTTTTTTGATCCCGAGTTAACTCAACCAATGTTTAAATATGCTAACTAATGGATTCAAACTTCGGTAGAACGCGTTTATTCTCCAATTTTTATTCTAAAAAAAAATTAATTAACTCTCCAACTTATTTGACCATTTGATAGACTAACAATTGATGAAAAAACGCGTTTTGAAACCATTAGTTAGCATATTTAACCATTGGTTAAGTTCACTCGGGATAAAAAAACTGGACCTAAATTGATTTGTTAAGAAGATGGTAAAAGAAATGAAAACGTCAACTTCAAGTATATACAATTCTATAGAACGACTGGGTTTAATTAGATTGTGTAAACCAGATGGTTTCTGTTAATTAGTGCAACGATTTGCACTCTAAATATCTTGTAAGATGGCGGACTAACTGCTCGGTCTATCGCCTCCTATAAAGAGCTTAGTGAGTTGTGCAAACGAATTTGATTACATTTCACACTTAAACATTGTTCATAGAGTATATTTTTCAAAACAATTATCGTCTTTTTTAGTAATGATCAACTATGGCCCAGTTTTTTTATCCCTAGTTCACTCAATCAATGCTATGGTAACTAACGGTTTCAAACTTCGGTAGAACGCGTTTATTCATAACTAAACATTGTATCAATATAAAATCAACTTTATATTATGTGTATAGTCTATTCCTAATATCTACTAAGGCTATAAATGGTGACTTCTTCTACTATCCAGATACTAAGGAGTTAAAAAAAATGAAACGAATATTTCTTATGCTCAGTAAATACCATTTCTCTGCGAGACGCATTACAATTCCAATCATTAATACCATTAAGAATCTACTCACGCGTACCGCCTAACCTGAGAAATAATAAGCACGGCAAATGGATTTAATATTCGCAAAAAAATATAATTAAATTGTAGTAAAGAAAAAATTGACTGTAAGTTTTTATATTTTCGCGGTTTGTTTCATACAATTAAAGGGTCTACATAATTGATGGAATGTGCAAGGTTTTTAGACGATTTATGGTAATTAAAAAGCATATTTATTTGTATGGGCTTTGTAAACAATATTTTAGCTTCTACGTTATCCGAAGAAGCTAGAATATTGTATAAGTTACTGTTTAGTATTGAGGTTTTCAATGTTGTTTAAGTTTTTTTTTTCGAGTAATTTATCAACATATGTTGTTTTTTGATGGAACGGTCAGATTTTTCTTTCTACGAAAACATTAACATTCTTGTTCGTTTCTTGAAGTATTTACAAAACCCGCGACCACATTATCGCAAGTCCGACGCCTTAACCAATAGACTACAGCCGTTTCGAACTATGTACATGTCTATGTTCGTATAATGTTACCGCATTTATACGTCATGTATCTACGATTATATACATAGTTATAAATAAACAAACTTACATAAAAAACTATACAATTTCAAGAATACGTAAGCAAAAATACTTATAACTTGTACCTATTATCAATTTCAAAACAAACATCACAAATCACAACGTTAAAATACAGTTTTAGTTACATATTAAATTAAAAATATATATAAACTAAAGCTAAAAGTAAACGGATAGAGAATCAACAAAACAAAGCCAGCAGAGATAACGGGCAACAGAGAATTTCTTGGCAAACCGATTCGTAGATTGTTTGTTTTATTGAAACTTTGTTTGGAACGATGCCTGATTTTATTAAAAATTGGACTTTCTTCAGCCTTGTTGATAGTGAAAGAAAATATAAATGTTTTGGCGCGCTGGCCCGCGGTTTGCTTAATCCGTAATTGAGGTTGCAATTGAAAGTTAAAAATATATGTTTATTTTTTCGTCTTTATTTCATTTTGACTGTATATTTACAAAAAAGATTTCTAAGGTAAATGATAAGTAGAATACAAAATTAAGCGATGGCTTCACAATTTAATGCACCGAAATGACGGTAACGTATTTTTTTTTAATTACTTAATTTTGAATTACGCTTGCCTGTGTAAAATGTGTATGTATTGGTTTTTTGTAAGTATTATCGTGTGTACAATAAATAATAAGAATAAGAACAATTTGGGTCACACATTACAAGTATTGTTGTTGACCCTAGTGCAAGTCTAAGCTTGTGTTACGAGTTGGTTCACGTCGATATTGCAATGGTTGGGATACGAACCGATAACCACTTGATCGCATGTCCGAAGCCCCATCCGTTAGTCAAACAATGCTTATATCAAATACTTTCTCGCGGTCTTCACTTTCCCTGTCCCGTCAGAAGACACAATAGTTAATAATATCTTCTTGGGACAAGCTCACACACGGCCATCTGATCCCAAACTAGGCAGAGCCTTTACTATGGTGACCAGACAACTGAAAAACATACTTATATATTTCTAAATACATACAAAGTATAGATAAATAACACCCAGACATAGAACAAATGATCGTGCTCATCACACAAAGATTTGTCCTGAATGGGAATCGAACCCACGACCTCCGGCTTAGCAGTCAGGGTCACTAACCACTAGACCAACAGGCCCGTCAAGCAAAGTTAAACAATGGAAATGTTCATTTATGTGACTCACGGGACAGTGAAAGGTTTAAATTCAGTCTCATTAAATCTGTCATCTAGTCATGAGCAATGACAATAAAACATGATATACCAAAGCTCTTTTTAATATTAACGGAACTGTAATTTTATTAATTTAGCTGCAAGATTCTTAACACAGCTCAAACACAGTATCAAGACTAATATGGGGTTTATACTCAGTAAATATCTGAAGCAAGATCTTCACCGCTTAGCTAAGTTAAACAGGTCTGTGTTAATATGTACATTTATAAGAAAATCTATGCAGAAACAGTTAGTCTAAATCAACAATTATTATATCAGGAGCCACGAGAATCTAAATATGCTAATTTAGTTGAATATAGTCCAACAGGAAATAGTTTTGTCTCGTGCCTCGGAAAGCACGTTAAGCCGTTGGTCCCGACTGTCATAGGCGTGAACTGCTGGATCAATTTCACCGTGTTTGTTATTATCGGGAGAAGCTTATGCGCTAAAAAAAAACAAAAAGTTGCGCGAAACACATTAAAATATTAAAGAAAACTTAGGTACCATAATAATATTAACTTTTCTAATGTAGATGTCTTTTAGCGTTTGAAATACTTAACTGTTTGTTGTTTGAAACTCTAACGTCTCCAAAAAAAAAAACCATAATAATAATAACCTTTAGGTTTAAACTATCGGTATCAGTATACGTATAGAAAATTCATAAAATCTCAAGTCATGTATATTAGCAGTATGATGTGTTAAAATATAATTATATAGTAGTGGCAAACAAAAGCGATTATCAAATTAATAATCGTTATTTATTACCATTATTTTCAACTAAAAAAAGACTCCAAAATAGCAGCTTCAGTTATGATTACAATAGAAACTATTAAAGCTCTTTTGCGAGCTACAGTCTCTTAGTCCATATAATACGGTAAGCCTTGAAATACAACTGACAGCATCCATAAAGATAATTTGCCATCACTAACGCTTTTGTCAACCATATATTTCTATTAAATATATACTAAAGTATTTCATATCAAGTTCCATATTTATGAAGCCGTTTTTTACACTTTTTACCTCAACAATAAATTTACATTTTTACATATTAACAGATTGTCCCGTCTCTTATAGGTACAACATAAATGTGGAGGGATTTTGCAGCCCACTCTACAACAGGTATATCAAATCAGGTTTATTTGTTTAGGACAAAAAAATATAACCTAAATATAATTTTGTTTACGAAGAGCTTACTCCAAAAAAAATGTCTAAGTACAATCTTTTTTTAAAGTGGTAACTCTCGTCTCTTTTAAAAAAGTGTTTGTTTTTTTTTATAAAAACAGGGTCGAGGCTATTTTTGGATATTTATCATAAAAAATTAAATGTTAACATGTTAAAATAACTTTGAATGTTTACTATTTTTTTACACACACTATCATTGTTTAATTTCGTTTTCATATTTAAGCACTTTTAATAAATAAATGATTAAAGATAAAATCAAGTCGTGGTGGCCTAGCGGTTCAAAGATTGGATTCGCATGCACATGGTTGCAGGTTCGAACCGGGCAAGTACCAATGTGACTTTTTCAAAGTTTTATGTACTTTCTTAATCATTCTACGACATCATTGGCAAACGGTGAAGGAAAACATCGTGAGGAATCCTGGATTCCGCAAATTGGAATCTGTAATCGCCAACCTGCAATGAGCAAGCGTGGTGATCAATGCTCATTCCTTCTCTACATGGGAAGAGACCTGTGCCCAGCAGTGGGGCGTTTATAGGCCGATATTATTATATTTACAACCACGTAGTAACAGTGTACAGTAAATATATATAAATGAAATTGGAGCTCGTATAAAAACAAGGAAAAATTCTCGACGGATCTCTTCCGTTCAATCGCGAATGAATGACAATGAAATTTAACTGTTATGCGTTGAGTGGAATTCTGACTTTTGATTGCTAACTGTTTGGATCAACAACAAACAAAAATGAACTAACACAACACTGGTAGTACATTTTTACTGTAAAACGAAAATTGCTCACTTTTCACTGTGTAATGTGAATTCTCTTGTTTTTTGTACAGTCTAATTTTCTTTTTGTAAAAATAATTATTACAATATACTCATTTTTGTTTTGTTTTTTACTAAACAAAACTGTTGGTACAACAGCCAATAACCAAAGTATATTTTACATTTGGTTGAATAAATAGGTATCTGGATATTTGTTTTCGATACGTTTTTAGTACTGGCCTATTAATGTCCCACTACTGGGCAAAAGCCTCTTCTAATACGATTACTTGTGTGTTAGCGATTTCAGATTCCAGGTTTACTTGCGATGTTTTTCTTCACAAATTGTCAACAAGCTGTAGCCCGCGACTCCGCCCGCATGGGTGTCGGTTATCGCAAAAGCAAAAGGCAAAAAGCCTATGTCCCTTCTCAGGCTCTAGACTACCTCTGTATTAAATTTCATTTGTATTGGTTCAGTAGTTTAGGCGTGATTGCGTACACACAGACCGAAATAGTCACTTTCGCATTTATAATTTTATTGTTATATATTTCAACTAAGAAATGACGGATGATGCCTAAGAATAATTAAGTAAGTACCAGGACTCTATCAGGCCATACTTTGGTATTTTTACTAAGCACTAAATCAAATATGTTTTTTTTCCATAGCTGAATGAAAATGCATCAGAAACGTCCATATTATAATAAGTTTGGTAGTTCTGAAAGTCTTACTAGTGGGAGGAGACGGCGCTATAAATTAAGACGGAAATTCTTGACAATAGTTCCTGAACTATTGTATCTTAAAGGATGTAAAAGTTTCATCGATTCTATATTGTTCCATACTATACTTTACAATACAATACTACACTTTAAATATTATATTTCTAGGTTTTGAAATATTTTATGTTAAGTTGTGTTTTGAGCAGCAAACTTTAACGAAAACATGCTATTGGATTCTGTTTCGAAAATGTTACAGATTATTGAAAAGAGTTTAATCTAAAATAGAACGTAAATTATAAAAAAAAATGGCTAAAAGTATGCAGCGCTTTGTCAACATTTTTAAATTAAATACTTTATTCATGTAACATGAATGAAAACAATAAGCCCAAGCCACGATTTAAAACGAGAAATTCCTTATAAATTATACTTTTGAAACCTCCATTGACCTACTAATTAGTAATTTAATGTTGACACAAATATTTCAGGGTATACTAAATATATACGCAGATATACCATAAGAGTAACATACCTACATTTTTTTACTAAAAAAAAATCAAATCTAGTAATATTGACTATGAAAAAATATAACTTTGTTGAATTTTTTTGGTAGGGTCAATATAGAAAAAAAAGACACTTTTCTACATTGTCTCGGGTCTGGGTGTTTGTGGTATAGTTATCTCTGATTCCATAACACAAGTGCTTTAGCTACTTGAGGAATGCATGCTGACCGTGATTTCTAATATAAATATGAAGAAGGTAACAAAGGCTGACATAAGTTTGTTTACTAACCCTCTTGTGCTGTCAATGACGCGAATTGTGAGGGAAAGAGGAAAACAAACAAGGGATGAGATGAGACAACAAGCTTTGCGGCGAACGTACGGACTTTTATATTTCGTGGGGAAAACCTGTTTATGTATCGTATATACAATATGTAACAAAACCCCGGTCCGATTCCTAAGACTATTATTCGGTATCGCACTGCGAACACATATAGGTACATAGCCATTAAATGGATTGGAGATTTTTTTTCCAATTGAAAATAATTAAATCAAAATAAAAACTGATCCAAGGCAACAGCAACACTGACCGCTCCTCAAAGTTCACGTACTTACTACCTGCAGCTTTGTGTCAAAGAAGCCGCCTATGCAAGACGGTTCATGAACTGTACCACGAATACGCCTTTATCGGATCGGACAGGGGGTTTGTTACATGTTGTATATCGATGGCTTATAAGAAAAATGTGCTAATTATATTTTTTTTATAGTGTAATATATTTTAATGCCAAATTTATTAAATAAGCATCGATCACTCTCATCCAAATTACATAATTCCAGCTCTTTGTGTCTAAGTTAAAGTTTTTTTAGACTGTATTTGTGCATGTATTTCGAAGGAGATAATTCCTCCTGAAAAAATGGTAGGTAGATGACGTAATTAGCATTTTTGCCTTCTAGGCCACTGATATGAAGTCTTGGACATTACAAGTAAGACCTATAGGAGCATCCAGTTCTGTCATAAAATATGAGTACTGACGTAAGGAACCACTTACTAGCTATTATCTGAATAAATCTATTGTCTGGTTGCCATAGCACAGGCTCTGCCTAGTTTGGGATCAGATGGCCGTGTGTGAGTTGTCCCAAGATATTCATATTATTTATTATATCGTTACAAAGGTCAGTGATCTTTATCTCTACGCATAATACATATTAACTAATTCAAGTTTAGAAAATTTTAAACTAAATTGAGAAATAAAACAAGGTTCTTTTTTTTAAATCTCCTTTTATTTAGGGAAATCAAGATTCTTTCAAATAACCTTGAACTGGTCCAGTAAGGAAACTATGAAATACATTATTCATGGAAAAGGGAGCTCGAATAAAAAGTGCGATTCGTCACGCGGATGTGATTATGCGTAAATCGGTGGCGTTATGGGGAAATAGTTTGGTACTTACATTCCACTTTACGAAGAAAAACATTTAACGTTTCTTTGATATCAGATTCTTTATATTCGAATTTCACTGTAAAATACATGGAAAATCTTTAGTGGCGCTATTAGGGATATTTAATTTTATAGTTTTGTTTTCAAAGTAATAGTTAATATCATGGTGGCTTAGCGGTCCAATGCCCGGATTTGAATGCACATGGTTGTAGGTTCGAACCTGAAATCTAAAATCGCCAAACCGTAATGAGCAAGCGTGGGAATAACTGCTCATTCCTTTTGTATCTGTGGGACATTTATAGGCCGGTAGTATTATATATTATTATAATAGTTAATAAAAAAACCTGGTCTTATTACCTTCTTATCCTTTTCCCAACCAATGCTTTAGTCGGCTTTTATTTTGATTAGATTGAGCTAAATACAATTATTGACATGAATAACAGACGGTCTGACCCTCAGAACCAGTTGTAGTAGTAGCAAAGTTATATCCCATAGTAAGACTTTGTCAATATTGTTATTTGTATCACCTTTTGTCTTACAAAGCTTTGACTACAATAAATGCAACCATTGAAAGTCGCTAAGTCATTACAAATTATATTATACGAGTAACATCTAAATGTGCATTCCAAAACACGGAGAGATATCGGTATGTTTAGGAATGGTCACCCATCCATGGACCAGTGCATCTTTTCCGTCATTTTCGTGCTCGAGCCCCTCACCCCGCTTCAATCACTACCACTTCAAAAAATCCAATTTAAAACTGTCATTAACTTTAGATCCTGATATTTTAGAACGTCTCTTCGTCTACTTTTTTAGTTTTTTAAACTTTACCACAACATTAAATTGCCCTAGTTTTGAACTTACCACTTCTTAATAAGTTTTAAGGTAGTATACCAGTGGGACCCAATAATAAGACCCTGGGGTACACCTCAATATGGAACTTTAACAGTTTCCTACAATGCAGTAACTAAACAAGAACTAAGAACTTTTGTTTAAATATAAATTAGGTTGTTTTAATTAAAACCGAGAAATTCTGAAACAGCGTTGTTGTTGCACTGTAGTGTTTAGCATTTTTGTATCTTAATAATTTATCCATAATTTGCAAACTTTTGACGTTATCGAACCTCAAACTAAACGCATTACCAGTTTAACTTCATTGGCAGATTGTTTCAGTTCATTTCGTTCATTCAGTTCTTTCAGCACATGTACTGGTGAAAGAACATTTTCAGCAGTATACTTAACTTTCTGCAACTGTAATCAACTTTTTTTGATAGTTCTAGCAGAAAAAGTATACGGAATAGTTTATCCGTTAAGAGAGATTAATTTCATAACCTTGGTTCGCATTTCGGTATTGAAAAAAATATTTTTTTAATTTGCCTGAAGTATATTATTTTGCAGCGGGATGATCATGGCTCATGATAATATTAAGTTAAGTTCTCAACAAAACCTGCTTGTCTGACATGAGTATCCCATGTAAGCCATTCAAAAGATCAGGGTTCTTTTCCGGTGGTTTTCCCGAAATTTTAAAAATATACACAATTTTCCCACATAATTTTCCAGCAATCCTTTTCATCATAAATGTATTTTTACATAATTTAAATGTTATCGTAACATGCCCCTGGTAATAAATGTTATTGTTAACTAGAATGTCTATCCCTGTATAATTTTCATCCACTTTTCCATTACCCCTGATCTGACAAAAGGTAGCTTTTTGTCACTTATCTAAAACGGGGAAGTTAGGAAAAATTTCCAACAGAAAATTACTAACATCATATTCTAGAGAGCTGGCAATAATTTCAAAGCTCTACTTTATAGGGAAAAACTTTAGGTTTATTTTTTGCAAAATATCTAGCTAGGATGCTGTAAATCGTTTAAATATTGCTAAAAATACATTGGCATAATATTAAATAACAGTTTTATCCTTAACTTTAAGAACGTCTTTTATTTGGTTGTGGGGACCGTTTTTGGGGCCCGTGGCTAAGTGTACGGTTGACCGATAATAAAGGTAAAATTACGCTCGCAGCGGTTGGTCCGCGGATGGGTGACCATATGAATACATAATAAATCGAGACCCCTCCGCGCCTCGGAAAGCAAGTTAAGCCGTTGATCCCTACTATCATACAGTGATCTTTGACAGTCGTTAAGTCATTTCAATTCTGATAACCAGTCTTACTATGACTTGAGTCTTACTATGGATACTGTATTACCTAGCAATGGGTTGTGGAGGTCAGATAGACAGTCGCTCCATGTAAAATACGGCATTCAGCCAAATTCGGTAAGACTGGAAGCCGATCCCAACATAGCTTGGGAAAAGGCTAGGTAGATGATGATTTAGTTTATTACAGGATTTTTATATTCGTACCGAGTATAATAAAAGAGAAAGAATTTTTTTCAAATGCCTCACGGTATGTTGAATTTTTGTGCGTATTCTTAATCTAGTCTAAGTCCGTAATGTCCAAAAGTAGGGCAAATTCCTCATTTGCGGCCACTGCTGTCAATGTTAATCGTTATTAAAAACTTGACATAAAATGTACAATTATTTAAATTTAAATCCATAAAACACAGACAAATTTTGTCTAAAAATGAACACTAAATGCTGTTAGCTTTATTTGGATACGCTAATACAACGTAGACCAAAATAGATTAAAAATTTTCTTTACCTACCCCGCTTTAGTAATTCACCAAAGTTTATAATATAAAACAGTATTATGAACAACGGGGTTTCTATGTATGGACTAAACGTGTACCGTAACACGGATCCCTTGTTAGCTTAGGACTTCGTCCATAATAAGGTAAACATCATAAGATCCTGCGTCAAAATTCATCAGAAAACCCAAGAGTTTTGAACAAAACTCTAAAAAGAAAACCATTTAATACCGATTAAACAAAACTGTCGCAAATAACTTTTCCTTCCGATATCAGAATATTAACTTTTGTATACTCAGCCTAACTGCGGACTTGCGCCGTCTGTAGCTCGACATAGCCGTAGCATCAGTCGTGCTACGCCGGCCGCCCCGAACGCTACGACGTAGCGGAACATGCTACGCGCTACGATCTAATCACTAACGTGGTCAAACTTTTCCTAGTATAGTAAACTACTGAAGTGGATATTGTGTACATTTTATGAATATGTAGAGTGTATTTTAGTGTTAAAGTGTGTTTAACAAGTGTGAGTGTACACTTGGGTTTAATTATTATGGTCGTTGGCCGCCGCTGTCCAATTTGCAGAAACAACAAACGATGACCTTTTCATTTTGCAGGTTAGTTGTGTTTTTAATTAATATGAGATGAGAGAGCACTTTCCAGGACCATTTAAAAAAATTGTCATATAAAAAATTATTACCTTTCGCATCATTACGGATATTTCGTGAAGTTTTATGAGCCTATAACATTTTTTGGTACACATTAATCGGAATTCACCGACTGTTTGAGTCATAAAAACGATTTTTATATTTTATGTGTTATCAATAAAACGGCTTAAAAATAATTAATTTGGACGTTCGTGAAACAAAAATATTTTTTATACAGCAAATAAATTAATCAATTACGAATATTATTCAAATTTTAAATACTTAAAAAAAAGGGTTAATTTAATTTTAACGTACTTTAGTTTTTTTGCATTTAATTATGAATTCGTCTAGGTACCGTCTGGAACTCAGGATTATTTCAATTAATATTTAAAGTATATCCTAAGGTACTTGAATTTAAATTAGCGAAACTTGAGACTTGCTAATGTAAGTGATGAAATATAAAATAAACTACTTGATTTGCATAATGCTTATTAAAATACTGTATTAAAAAAAATACAGTTAGACGGAATGGATACTTGTACCAAAATAAAACGCTTTTTTTGGTTCAGCATAATACGCTGTCCTACTGCTGGCCCTTCCCTGGGCCAGGAAATGATTGATGATGAAATGATGAAATGATCAATTAAATGATAATAATATCTACAATTATTATTTATTATAAATTATACGCACCTTACTTGCAATGGTATTGTATTTTTATTAGTACCTATATCATAATATAATATTATGTAATATGGTTTCACATCCCTATCTTCATCATACACAAAAAACATTGGGTATTATTTTTAACAATACATGAATTTTTGCCTTTCATCTTGTTCCGTTCTTGGATATCCCATCCTTAGGGCACGGATATACATCTTCAAATAATTATGACGAAATAATGAAAATGCTGGTGTTTGAGAAAGATTTATTTTTTAATTAATTATTTTGCTGATTATGTAGACTTGTAGTGATTTATCGATATGTTGAGTGCCTTAATAAAATGCCTTGTAATAATATTAACATTATAAATCTTTGATTTAAAAAAAAGTAAACAATAAACAACAGAAATAATCGCTGGATTGGAATTTCAGAGAAAATTCCAGAAAAAAACAATTTTTAAGTAATTTTTAACCGACTTCCAAAAAAAGGAGGTTCAATGTTCGTCTGTATGTGTATCTTTTTTTAGTATAGAAAATTCATCAAACTAGGCTCTATGATTTGCCTGTTCAATCATTCATTATTAGGATATAGTCCTGTATCAATGGAAGGAACCAACATCTAAGATACAGGCTCGGCCTAGTTTAGATGTTCAGTTGGTATACAAAGATTTATATTAATCTAATTGCAACAAACTTAAGTCAAAGTGCTGTACTATTTTTGGTTACAATAAATACTTTTATTTTTTTTATTTTATTCAATATGGTTAATCATTTTTCATAGAACTGACCGAATATCATTCACTGTAACAATACATGACTAGTTAAAGAAATAAAAACTAAACTATTTATTTTATTAGTAGATACAAGACGATACAAAATCATTAACTCATGCTAAGGTTTGTAATGAAAGTTGTTCCTTTGTATCAGAAGTTAATACCTTTATAATAGGACTATTACACGCATGTGTTATAGTTATTGTGTATTTTATTGCGTTGAGGGAGCATTCTTCGGTCAGGAAAATGTTTTTGGTCTCTGCGCAATGTTTTGTGACAACCAGGAATATTACAGTAGTTGTAAACAGTTTTCTCTAGGGAATAAAGATTCTTTATGTAGCTAATTTGTGTTGTGTGAGTTTTGGTGTGTGGTGGTGGCCTAGCAGTTCAATTACCGGATTCGTATGCAGATAGTTGCAGGTTCAAAGGCAAGTACTAATGTGACTTTTTTAAAGTCATATGTACCTTTCTCCGTTATTCTAAGACGGTGAAGGAAAATATCGTGAGAAAACTTTAAACCCAAAAAAATGAATCTGGAAATACCAACCCGCAATGAACAAGCATGGTGATCAATGCTCATTCATTATATACTTGGAAAGAAGTCTGTGTTTCTATAGTAGGATAATAATTATAGGCCGTTATAATTTTATAAATTAAAATTTATTTTTATCCCAATATAACCTTTACTGACGCGATAATCGAATACCAAGTCTCACCACACTTAAAAGCAAATTTAACAATAAAACTTAAATAATAATTACAAAAAAAAACACTTAAAAATAAAAATATTAAAACGTTATATCGTAATCGAGCTCGTAACTTCTCGCTAGATGGCGCGACTTATCACGGGGTGTTATCAGCTGGAGTACCAGACTGCGAAACACTGATGACGTGTAATTCATCACCCCTTCCTACTTCCTAAACACTTAGCCTGTTACAAGCGAGGTTTTTACCAAGGCTTGTGCAATAAACCACGTCATATTTCATGGTACTTGTAAAACAGAAAGAATTTGTTTCTTTTATATGTTTGTTAAATAGTATGGTGATAGCTGTAGCTTTGTTAAAATATTAATTTGTGTAATGATTTATAAATTCATTTTATGAGTGTGAAAGATTTTGATGAAATTTGGCATGCATGTAGCCTTTGACATGGAAAAGAACATAGGCTACCTTTTATCCCGATTCCTTAAGCAGTTCCAAAGGAAAAAATTACGAAATTTGGTATTTCTCTGTATTACAGAGCAAGCTATAACACGGGTGAAAATTTTATTCCATTTTCATTACTTTCACATTTTTCATTTCTTTTTGGACCCAATTCTGAAGTCGAAGCAGACGAAGTCGTGGGCAGAAGCTAGTAACATATAAACTAAGCCCCTCGTAATCGTAGTAATTGTGTGACTGTTGTACCATAATTTTATTGTACTATGTACTTGTATGCAAAACATTCAACAAATGTGGCTGTACATAATTATCACAGACCTGCGTACTATACCTACATAGGTATACTACTATACTATAAATAGAAAAAGTCCCATACAATCTTTCACCGTCCGTATATTTTTACTCGCAATTATATATGATGACATTCAATGAATATATTTCCATTAATAGCGTCATTTCATGTGAACTGCAGACGCGCCCTGATTAATATTGGTAGTTACGAGAAAGATAGTTATACTGTGGTTTTGCTAGATTACAGGAAATATGTATTTTTACCGATTTCAAAAGAAGGTGTCTGTATTCGATGGTTTCTTTTTTGTTTTTATGAATATTTTGTAGAGAAACTGAATTATACAGTTATTGGATTATTTAAAATAAGATATTTTGATTATTACATGATTATCACAATGCGCTGTGTTAAACGTGTGAGTAGTATAGAGAGAAGTAACTACCTACTGAAAAAAAATATTTTTCCCCTTTGGTCCCTTATTTTACGTATAAGTATGTATTTATTTCTATAAAACTTATTTCTAATTTTATTAATATAAAGTTATTATTTTGTTCCATATTCGTTACCTATTTTTAGCCTTTTGTGTCTCCTACAATGACAATTTTCATTTTTAACCCAAATTTTAACTGGTGGAACATACCTAGAGGCATTAAGTCACCTTGAGTACCATTTTGTACGTGAAATTTTTAAATAAATAAAACTACCTTATTCCCAAAGCACTTTTATCAAAGGGAATACGGATAAATTTTGAGATATACTTCCTTTCGTCAAAGTACTTCTAATACTTATTCTTCGAATAAACCTAATACACTTTCTTTTTGACACAATACCAGCTGCGCTCACTTCGGCTAGTTTACGTAATACGACATTACTATTCTCTTGACGTCCAGTCAAGGAGGCTATAACACTGTAGGACTTCTAAATGTCGCTTGTAAAACCTTGCCTTCATGTTCCTAGAATTTTAAAGGGAGTCCTTTTATAAGTAGAGTGATAAACTACAGTTGAAGATTATTACTTACGTTAGCCACAGTAATTTTATTAAAATCATACAACGCGATAGGTTAAAAGTTAGAATTAAAATAAATAAAAACACCCACTAATAGATTTAATATAAAATGCTGCTTAGCATGGAAAAACACATGTCAAAATTGCGATTAATTATGACTTACATTTAGCTTAGATCGAGTTCTATAATATATTATTATTTTCTTAAATTAAGTAGGTGTATTTTCATCATCAACCAATTATTTTCTCTGTAGAGTTCGATTCTTCTTTTTTAATCAAAATAAGATAAAATTAGAATAAAGATTTTATCTTAAATATCTAATTAGATTAAAAACATCATGAACCAACAAAATTTCGTCAAAAATGTTGTGTAATCTATTATCCTCTTTGAATTAGTCCCTAATTAGCTTGCCCTGTAAACCCTACGCCAATGTTGTACCACATTTTGTTACATTATTATTCTTCTGGCGTTGTAATGTCAAGGACGAGTCTAGAACGTGTAGGGTTGCTCATAATAAAGTCGGTAATTCTCTGTTGTTATTGGAATTTCAAAATGAAGCAGGGATGAGAGATTTTTTATTGGTATAAGGAAATTGAGTACAACCCTGAAGCCTTGTTATTGCAAGGTCAGATGATTTTGAGCTTAGATTGTTGATGTGATCAACGAAGTTGTTAAATTATTATATTATAGGAATGGACAGGGTTTTTTGTACAACAAATATTTATTTAACAGCTTTTTTATAAAACAGGATCCTGAAGAGTGTTCATCGCATTGAATGCTGAAATATGTAACATTATTTCTTTTAAAAGTGAAAGACAATTTAATTCACTAAAGTTGTTTTAAAGTTATGTACTTAATCATGAAAAATAATATCACAAAACTTATGATATGACAGTTATAGTTATTCCATAAAAATAAATTAAAAAGAAAAACTTAGTCTAGCATAGCAACACAAACCGTCGCAGGCTTGACAATGGTATGGCCACACACGGCAACTCGTTGCAACAAAATATTAATTAAAATTAAGTATATAGGTCCCTATAACTTGTAATTTAAAAAGGACACATTCTAGTCTTGCAGCCTAGAAAGTATCTTTTCGGCATTCTGTACTAGTAGTAAATGTTTGTTATAATTTACAATCACATAGTTTTGAATCACTTCGACGCCACTCAGTTCTGACGCGAACTCCGTTCATTAGTATTGAATGTCTGATTTTGATCATCTACTTTTGCTGTTGACTGTACTATCGTTGATCTCGCTGGTACCTATATCTGATAAACATTTGCTGGCCTTTATTGAGATGAATGACTAATAATAGTCAGTCGGGTCAGCTATTTTAGCTTTTGTCTAGCCTGAGCAAATCACATAAGCAGGTACAGATACAGTTTACTACTGATAAAGGGATTTATATCTAGAGACAGATATTTGACAATTTGAAAATAAATAGAAAGTGAAAAATAAATAAACAGAAACCACAGTTACAACATACAAAAACCAAGGTAAGAATAAATATAAATTAGAAAAAGGCTTACAATCAGCAACAAATATAGGCAAATAAAATAATAATTTAAATATACAAAGATTTGTGAGCAAATATTGGTAGCCTCTTTGGTAAAGGTCGTCACCAAAAAGGCTACCAACTTAGCGTGTCCTAAACAGCTGTTTCTAGTGGTTAATGCGATTAATGCTTGTAGGTTAAACTTTATTTAATTTACTACAGTTTACGTTCAAAAGCCTTTTAATTCTTACTGTTATTTGAACCATACTTATTTTAATGTCTCATATAAACTATGCTAACAGATGTTATTAACTTATTAACCTATTCCCACATTTATTCAAGTTGAACACTGGTGGAGCCATAGTTTTTGTTTATTTTTTATACCTAAACGTGCCTAATGTATGTGTGCCAAGATAGCTCCCAACCGGATGAACCGATTTAGATATTTTTTGGGACTTAATCAAGATTATTTAACTTGATTTAAGATTTTCAAAATAAAATTTAAAAGTACCTTAAAAATAATTTCGGGTTTTAAATATTATAGTTCAAATACTGTCTTAAGAATAATGATACTTGATTTTATAATGCCTTTGATTATTCACATGATAACACATACAACTCTAGCGCACTAGTTGAATGTCACTGTTGAAAAGGAAAGGTACAAGTGAAAGAAATAGATTCCATCTTGATCCAATAGGTCTCGTGGTAACAGCCTCTTTGTCGCCTCTTACGAGCCCCGGGAGAAGCAATCGTGTGATCCCATTCGTTACAAGGGAACAAACGGCTTAACGTCGGAGCCCCAAAATACAACGGCGGACCAATCTTTGTTTATGTACAAAGAAAAATACAATAAATAAATATATCTAGGACAGTCTGATATTTTGGAAATACATTTTTGTATCTCAAGAAATATAAAGCACAGATTTGTTTCTGTTGGTTTAGATTTTCTGTTATTTAAAATATTTATATTATAATTTCGCCCAACCAAGGGAGTCTTTATAGTTTAACAAGTATTTATTTACTCAACGAAAGGATATATTTTTCTTCTGAATGCATAAAAAAAAATCCTCAATATCATTGAAAGTCTCTTTGCCAATTAATACTGATAATTCATCTTCTGTCTAGTCTGTTCCCAAGCCATGGGTCGGCTTCCAATCTTACCGGAGGACGTACCACGTGTGTGAAAGAGTATTTTACATAAGGTCGGCTTCATTCAATTTTTTTGTCTATGCGATCACAGAAAAGTCGTACGTAACATTTGTGAATTTTTAATATCATATTTACAAGAGTTTCACTTGTAAAACCATTCCCAAACCATTTGTTTTCAAAATATAATATAAACATATTCAAAGAGACTGATAAATTTATTTTGACCTACTTTTAAAGAACACTACAAGGATTGTACGATAACTCCTTGATATATCTTTTTTCTTTTAGAAAAAGAAAACTTAATCTTAACAAACACTTCTTAGATCAAATCTTCTCGTAGATACAGTGGCCGAAGGATTTTGTAGAAAAGGAAAAATACATAAAAAGATACAATCTAGGTGGTCTATATAGGTCAGGAGTTTAAATAATTTCATAGAATATGACACGACTAAGATGTTTCTGACTCGTGCATTAGCAAATTGCAATGTTGCAAGCATACAACCTCAGGTCTCATAAAAATATTTTATTACTAATATTCTAAAGCTGAAGAGTTTGTTTATTTGTAAAAAGAGTGTTTTTTTTTAAACGCGCTACTACTAGTAACCACTGATTCGATTAAAAAATATATTTATAAAATCAAGATTATTTTGTAGGTATTTCTAAAATTCTGTTTTTTTCCTTCATTTATCATGCACAAGAACAGTTAATACAAGTTTATAAAAAGCAACTTGATTTGAACAATATTGTTAGTTTATGTGCTTTACAATCTATAAAAGCCTTAAATTACTATAACAAAATTAAATACATATTTAAAACTTTTTTTTATATTCAAGCATATTAAATCGAGGAAGGGTATTGGCTACTTTTTCCACGATAAACGACGCCCACCATCGCAAGCTGTAGTTTTTGTTGTATTTGTTTTTTTTATATTGTTAACAGATGTAATCTGTGGAAATCCCTCGTTAACAACACAAAAATTTAATTCACAAAGTATTTTTTTATATTATTCACATAACTTTTCTTGTACATCTCGTATTAGCAGCAGCTTTGCAATTTGTCTGTGCCATGAGAGCTCCAAACCAAATGAACTGAATTTGATATTTTTTTGGGACTTAATCAAGATTATTCTTAACTATATGATTTTATATTTTCGAAACATAATTGAAAGGTTGAATATATTTCACTATGATATTATATATATTTTGAATATTATAGTTCAAATACTATGTTAAGAATGTTGACGCTTGATTTTATAATTACTTTGATTACTCGTGTGATGTGAACTTTGAGTAAGTTTTGGCACGTGAAGGTTAGGTCAAAGGTTACGAAGCTGTTTTGAGGTTACGTATGCATAACTTCGCGATTATGTTCCCAAAGGAGTATACCGTCTGGATACTAATATTATTATGGAAAAATCACGAGTTAACTTAGTTTGCTAAGAATACTTCGATGAGTATCTATAAGTTATATAATAATACTAGCTTATGCTCGCGGCTCCACCCGCGTGGGCGTCGTTTATGTGAAAAATTATAGCCTATAGCCTTCCTCAATAAGTGGTCTAACTAACAGTGTAAGAATTTATTAAATCGAACTAGTAGTTCCCGAGATTAGTGCGTTCAAACAAACAAACAAACTTTTAGCTTTATAATATTAGTAGAAGTAGATTATGGCTTGGGACAACTCTCACACGACCATCTGATCTCAAACTAGGCATAGCTTTTACTATAGTAGCTATGATAAACATACTTATACATAGCAGTCTTGGTCACTATTATAACCATTAGACTAACAGGCCTGCGAAACTATAGGTCGTGGTTTCGATTCCCACCCTGGAAAAATCATTGTGTGATCTGCATGATCATTTTTGTTCTGTGTATGGGTGTAATTTATCTATTATAAGTATTTAGAAATATTTAAGTATGTTTCTCAGTTGTCTAGTTATCATAGTAAAAGCTCTGCCTAGTTTGAGATCGGATGACCGTGGGTGAGGTGTCCCGAAAAATCTAGACTAATATTATAATGAGGAAAGATTTGTATTTTTGTGTGGGTGTATGTTTGTAATGAATAAACTCAAAAACTAATGTGTCGATTTCAAAAATTATTTCACTATTAGAAAGCTACATTCACCCTGAGTATCATAGGCTATATTTTTAACTAAAAAATGAGGTACTGCGGGTGGAGTCGCGGGGAACAGCTAGTTATTATATTATAACTCAATTTTTTTTAGTACCTATATATTTGATATAAAACTTACACTTCTGTTTACTCCTCCTTGTCTGAACATACACGAATAAATATGATACCTCACAAACTTCCAAGAGAAGCTCTAAGTTAAATATTAATCCCGTGTAAGAGTTTGCAAGACAGCGATGAATTGGGTAATTTTTCACGAGAACTAATTAGTTCAGAGTATTGTGTATAATATATTACAGAAGCGCTAATGGCATTACAGTGTTAAATCCTACATTTATGTGAGGACCTTATTTGTATTTGTTAACTAGCTTCTGCCCGCGACTTTAACCCATTTCTAAAGTCCACGCAGACGACTGCGTGGACTTTAGAAATGGGTCCAAAAAGAAATGAAATGTGTGAAAGTGCTTAATATATAAAATCGCTGTAATAAAGAAAAATACCAAATTTCGAAGCTGCCTGCCCGCGGCTTAGCTTGTTAACAATTTTCAATTTTCCCTCGTGAACTACTTAAGGAATCGAATCGAAATGTCAAAGGCTACATGCATGCCAAATTTCATCCAAATCCGTTAAGCCGTTTTTGCGTGATTGACTAACAAACAACCAAATCCAAACATCCACACTTTCACATTTATAATATTAGTAGGATGTTAATACCGGCAATTAAATGTCCCATTGCTGCTCTTCTCAAATAGAGAAACGAGCATTGATAACCACGCTGGCTCACTGCGGGTTGGCAATTTCAGATTCCAATTTATAGGAATCCAGGTGTCCTTACGATGTTTTCTTCGCCATCAAGGATATCTTAAAATAATTAAATTATACATGTAACTATGAAAAAGTCACATTGGTACCGTAATGGATTTGAACCTGAAACTTTGTAAACAAAAATCTGTTAAATTAAACCGTTAGGCTACCACGGTAAAACATACACTATGACTGATAAAATAAACATATTTTTTAGTATCTAGAGGGGCTCGCGGCTAAGTGTAAGCCGACGGTTTGACCTATAATAAAGGTTAAGCCGAGCTCGCCGCGGTTGGTCCGTTGTTGGGTGACCATTTGTAAACATACCGAGACCCCTCCGTGCCTCGGAAATCACGTTAAGCCGTTGGTCCCAATTGTCATACGGTGATCTTCGTTAAGTCATTACAATTCTGACAACCAGTCTTACTACGGGATTAATTGATGTAGCCTTACTTAAAAAATAATGTTCCATTCTTACTCTACAATTCTACACGTACTTAAGTCGGAGTTAAATAAATTAGTCTTGCATACGAGACACTTATAGCTGCTCGTAACTGCTTGAGACCGACCGATCGATAGCTAGGTTACTATGCCATTGTACGCTTTCAATTATCTTTTTGTTATACTCTATGTTTTGTGAGTAAAAACGGCGGTAGCCTAACCATTAAGGGTGCGGGTTGTAATCCCACTATTTCACTGACGTGAACCCAAGCGATTTAGTTTAGTCCGAGGGACAATAACATTTAAAATTTATATTATAAATAGCATCAAAATTCATTCCCAAAATACATTTTTGTGTATCAGACGGATTCGTTCCAACGAATTTTAATCTAACATTAGTTCTAAAACCACGACAAATATTTACCAAAATTTATTAAAATTACGTTTACCCAACCTATAAAATATAATAACAAAGCGATCTAGATAAAACAGAGGCTTTCAGAAATTCGTTTAACATTGTAAGTATTGATTAAAGATTGAAGGATGTCCACAGAGCCGATATTACAAAGTTACGATAAAGAATATTCAATATTTTTTCTTGAAACAAATATCCTTATTTTTGGGAGGCAAAATTGTCTTTGGATAGTAACAGTGTATGTAAATTGTTTGTTTTTTTAAGGTTCTGTACATAATTTTGTCTAGTTTTTGTTAATATCGTACGGCTGTTAATATTATGTAAATGCAAAACATGTATCTATTATGATTTTTGCATTGCGTCAAATGTGTGATAGGAATCGTACTTAATACGGAAAATGACATATTCATGATCATTCCTAATAATTTACATTAAAAAGTGTACATTAGTACACTTTACAAGAGTATACTTTTTTTTGTAAGAGTACATTTTACAACATAAAAAGTGTTCAATAAAGGATTAAGAATAATTTATTGTACCTATTTTGTAATTGATACTCATTTCTCTCAATTTTTTCTCAAGAAATCCAGTCATAAAAATACTCACATAAATAAATTACTTTGATGTTATGATATTCTCCTAAATTCACGACCAACATAATCCCCAAAACACTTTACTACGGAACTCTAAAATAACTCATTTCGTTGTATCACAACATTTTATAGATGGTTCTTAAACATGAAAGGCTGTGAGTCTCAAACATAAGCAAAAATGACATAGTTACAGACAGGCAGGTTTCAGAAAAAATGGCGGATCGTGTACAACTATAACAATCAAGGGTCTGAGAAGTTTCGACTACTTTAGTTTATCTGAGAAAAAAATCGTTGAAATTTCATATTTTCACTGCACGTTCAAAAGCATAATGATCCCATGGTTGAAGAAGATGGTGGTAGAAGGTCGAAGCTAACGTCAAGATATATATACAAATACATACTTAAGTATATAGATAGATAAATAAAACCCAGATTCAGAAAGTCGTGGTGTTCTTTATGCATGTAATTTGAATGTTTGTGAAAACCCCGCGACGCAAGGATTAAATTACTTAGTGCGTCGTTATTAATAGAAAAAAAAAAGAAAGAAGGATATTTATTTCCTTCTTTATATTTGTAAGAAAATAAAATTTATCTTATTCTGATTGTTAAATTTCGGCATGGATACTTAAGAACTTTTTATAATTATAACAGTACAGTAATTGCCATTAACTGAGAAATAAATGATATTATATTCTATCAAAATACAAGGCTGACATTGTTATCCTATTAAATCTAATCTTACAAAGAGTAAGCCAACGTTATAAGGCTACAAGCAATTCACAAAAACGACAATAAATCCAATTTCTTACATTTATACCAAAAAGGGTGAATCCTAAAGCGGGCCGCGGGTAACTATTATGGCTTTTATTTCGCAAAATAACGTTTCCAATAAAGTTGAGCAGCAGAAAATCAACAAGAGAATTTGAAATGTATTTAACATTATTTTACGGTTTATATTGTATCCAACATTCTGGGACAACTAAAACACCGCCATTTTATCCCAAACTAGGCGGAGCTTGTACTATGGTAACCGGAGAACTAATAAACGTACTTATATATTTCTAAATACAAATGCATTTCACCCAGGCACGAACATGGTTATGCTCATCAGACAAATATTTGTCCTGAGTGAGAATCAAACCAACGACCTACAGTTTAGCACTGTAGTGATCTGTTGGTGTAACAACAGACCAATGAAAAATGAACTGTACTGTACAGTTAATGGCCATACGTTCAGTATGTAGCTTGTTAATATATTTTTAGATAGTCGCAATGCTCTGTACGGCCATTTTATGAATATTTGAACGCAAACAATTGAAATGTAAAGTATGACAAGATAACTAGGAGAAATTGAGGCAAATTCCCGCTTACGGTATTTAGACAGCGTCTACAAAAGTTTAGTTGTTTGAGTTACTGATGAACCTTGACTGTAATGATAAGAAATTTACACTTAACCTAGTTTGTTTGCATAATTTCATGGTTTACTTGTATGTTTTTTTGTTGACATACAGTAATCAACAATTAATTAATTTCTCTTAGGCAACAAATCTAAATTAAGCATTACTAAAACACTTATTAAATTGTTTTTCAAGGTATTTTTGTTTCAGCTTATTATAACCTAACCCTAAATTATTTTATTCGACGTGGGGCTTGATGTTTAAGTTATTTGTGCGAAGTAGCCCTTCTGCACCTAACTTTATATTGGCTGAAGGCTATAAAATTGTAGTTACCGTATCAATCGCATGAAGGTAGCATGGATCGTTGGGTAGGCTGAGTAATGGCCCACGATTATTATTGCTACTATAATCGTTCCGAAGAAATATTTCCGAAATTTCTCTAAATAATAAATGCTGTGTTACTTAGTAATGTTGACGTGGAAAATGTACGAGTTTAAGGCGAAGTGCGTGTGCTTAGAATATTATGTGGTTCAGTGACCTTTTGCGGTCAATTTATTATTGTATATTTAGATGGCTTTAAATTGATGGGTTTCTGCCTTTTACATCAGCGACATTATACCGCACCCTCAGTGGAAAAACGCCATAAGCCAGAAATGTTAATTTTTCAGTACGGCCAAAAAACTGGTTTTATGGAAATATTTACTTTGTCTTAGGTCGTAGAGGAAAGATTCTTATATCAAATAAAAGGGAAAAAAATATAACACTGCGTGGAGTGTTTAAATTAGTGGTAAGGTTTCCAGTTTATTAGTAATCATAGAAATAAAAGATTATGCTATTTTTCGTTATTTAAAAAAATATGGTATTTTAAGTATCAATACTTAAGCCAAACTTTCCCGTGAAATTAAATATATTTTAAAAAGTATGTACACTTAAAGGACTTATGAACTTGTAACACTGTCAATTATTGCTAGTATAAGTAGGATTACTGCGTTTTTTCTTTTATTACATTTGTTGTTTATATTAAGTATGCAACACTTACCCCTTTTTTCAATTTAAAGGCTCGTTGAGAGACCTTAAGTAAACAAGAATAATGATTTATTCCATTATCTGTTATAAAATTTTTACATGCATATTGCCAGATATTACCCAAGGCTAAATATTTACGACTAAAGGAAAAAAGAAGAAATCATATTGTGTATCAAATAATTTTTATTATATCCAAAATAATTAGCATAGCTTTGGATACAATTAAAGTTTGTAACATAAATAACAGTATTTAACAATAACTGCCAAGATATTATGTATTTTCTGTGAAGATTGCCGTTACTAATATTTTTTGGATGAATTTCTAAATACTCAGCTTTAACTTGTAAAAAATATTAAAATTACAAAATGAGCAATTTTCGCAACTCCGTTTATAACAAAACCACGTTGTCTTTTGTTAATTTGTAATATTTCTTTGACAGAAATAATAAATTGTATCTTTTTATACCAGTGCCACGATGTTTGTCCGGGATTAACTCCGAAACTAGTAGTAACTAGTGTGCAGTTTGATCCAACTTGAAAGATAGGATAGCTTGCATCTCAGTTATATTAAAAAAAACTAGACCGCGGGCGGAGCTGCGGGAAACAGCTAGTACTTTAATAAACAACTTATACTCTCTAAGTGGTGGTCTGCCATTTTTAATGCTTAATCAAGGTGTATCTTTTCATTATCTGTATTCGTGATATCTTAAGGGGTTTTTATTATATATAGACGGTTTTACAGAATAGTTTACAAGCACAACCCCATTCCGATCTAAGTTAACTAAAAGACTCCAAATGTTTCAAATACCTAGCTAATCCATTGCACACTGCACCGTGATTTTAGTGTATTTATATGACTAAAATTAGGCTTGCTATTTACTTTTTAATATATATAATTATATTTTTTAATACGGACCATAAATAAAAATTAACCCTCCAATCAACTTATAGGGAAGCTGTAAAAGAATAAAGTCTGCCTATTCACAAATTTCATATTTTTTTCCATATCTTTCTTTCGCTGTTTGTGACGAGTGTCTAATGGCAAACTGAAAAACTATGAGACCAATAAATACCCGGCTTGCAGCGCCGGCGCCAGCTTTTGCTCGAGGCAGATTGTTTTGCGCTCTTTACGGAATTAAGTATGTAGAGACGATTTACTAAAATTCACAGCTTCTTCTATCAATAAATGGAGCTAATTTCTGTTTTTACTCAGCTTTATTTACACTGCCCCCGTGCCTATTAAACGGTACCTTCAAATTTATAGCAAGTTCCGTCGATGTCTGCTCCCAGTTTCATCGGTTTCAGGTGTATTCCGTATTTCTGACTGACCTCCGCTATCTATTTTACTGGGTAATTCTTTTGGTAGCACAGCTAATCTTAATAACAATGACCAAAGAAATTTGACGGTCGGAACCAACAGTTTTACATGCTATCGGAGGCGTTCGACAGTGAAATAATAAGAATTAGTTTGAGCCTGCCTGTCTTTTCGTCACTTAATTTTTGACCCGACACTGGATTCCAACCTGAATGATACTCTTGGTGGTCACACTCAGTTTCAACCACTAAATCAACAAGCGCACGAATATGACGCATATTTCCCCTAACATTTTAGAAATTATTGTTGAAGTTAGTTTTTTATTTTACGCCTCGCAATGGGCCCAAGTAAATGCATTTTCTTTATTTTTGTCTGAGAACCTACCCGTGTAGTTTCAAAGCCGCACAAGGTGAGTAATAAGGGGATTTTATACAGTGGATACCGGAAAACCTGCATGCGAATTTGCACTTATTTCTTACGGTTATGTTGTCACTCTGCTGATAATCAATTTAAAAAAAGATCGCAGCCTATCCACAGGGTTTACAGGCAGATAGGGGCCGGTGGTGATACAGCACACAAAAGCCATGTGAGTTTGGCACTTTTCTACATATCATACGAGTATATAGCCTACTTATGAACTGCCCAGCATGTCCCACCGCCCACCGTCAGTATGACAGTCAGTTGACCCCCGTCCCGGTTGCATGATTCACCACCCCGCTGCCTTACATCCCCCGTCGCTTGCAGCTCATGCGTCTTCGTCGTCTTTCATGATCAATTTTGTTAACTGAAATGACATTAATGGTAACATTTTCCAGTTGTTTTGATTTAACAACAAAACTACTGAATCGATCGATTTTAAATTCATACATATGAAACCACTTCAATGACATACCAACATTGTAAAACACCAAAATTAATTGGTCCACAGTTTTCGGAGATTTACAGAGAGGTAGATAGCGATTATAAGAAGAACAGTCGACTCCAGTCGCAACGCCCCGCTGCTAGGAAGTCGCAATACCACTCAACTATGGCGTCGCGACGCTATACAACTACAGCGAGGTGACGCCACTCTAACGCAACGCCGAACTTCTTATGCGGTGCGACGCTGCTCAATTGTGCCGAACCGTTACGGCGTCGAGACGCCTCACGCTTAAAACGCCACTCTAATCTCAACTATAGCGTCACGACGCCCGTTAGATATGGTGTCGCGACGCCTCTTAGGTACATAGTCGCGACGTTTTTTAAGTTAATATGAAGTAAACACTCATAACGCTGCTTTATTTTTATCAAAATAATTTTTTAGTGCAGTATGTGCATTTATAATATAATGTTACCTGATTAATAAAACAAAAAACGACGTATTCGTGCATACAAGACCAGTGATGTAAAAAAAAGATACGGATTAGAATCATAATATTTGTTATTGTTTATTTCGATCATTAAAATTTAACGATAATCGTCATATAATGTAATACGTCATATTATTCAACATTTTTTTTGCGTTAAAACGTTTATTCTATTTATACCTAAGAAAAAAGATAATGTATTCAAAATTAATAAAGTAATATTTCTTGCATAAATTCGTCAAATTTATCAAGAAAAATATGAAAAAAAATCAGCATATGTAACTTTAGACGTACCTTTCAAATATGTGAAAATCGACAATTCGACGTAAAACCACTTATGCTCTTTTTCCACTGGGGGTACGATACAGGATTAATTTAAAAGGAGTGCGTATACAAAAAACTTTCCCCAAAAAATATACTTAGGTCAAAATCTTAAAATTGAAAATCATCTTTTCATACAAACATAAGTCACGTGACCTGTCACTTTGTATGAAAATTTTATTTTCTATTTTAAGATTTCGACTAATGTTCCTGGGGAAATTTGTTCAGTTTTATGCACCTGATTATGAATATACCTCGTTGTATCCTGTTCATATGGTATAAATTAGAATTTTATATCCCTTAAATAAAAAAAAGACGCATAAATTTTCTTTATCCATTAGTATTTATCGTTTAACCTATGATCATCTTCTTCTGCCTAGCCTTTGTTCAATTTATGTTGGGTTGTCTTCCAGTTTGACAAAATTTATCTGAATAGATAATATATCTGTCAATAAAACCAAATAGAATAAAGGAAAACTTTTTGGACCTCCGGCAGTTCTCAAAATATAATAATTTACAAGGAATTGTTACGCATGAATGCGGTATAAATCAATAAGGATGAAATAATTGTCTGTCTTTCTCAACCCATTATACTAGGTAACTTAATATCCCATGGTTAAGTGATTGTCAGAATTCATTAGACTTAGGCCCAGTTTTTTGATCCCGAGTTAACTCAACCAATGGTTAAATACACTAACTAATACGTTTGTTACGCTACCTCAAAAATATGTGAACAAAGTTTCAAGATGATCGGTTAAGTAGTTTTCGCGTGAAGGCGTAACAAACAAACTTACATTCACATTTATAATATTAGTAGGGATTATTACAATATAATATCGCGAAACCTGTGATTACCGTTTTGGTTAATGTAAAGATTTCTTCCAAAATATATTTCGACGAATCAAACTCGATAAAAATATGAACTGTTGTTTTTCATACAATTTTAAACTCAAAAAACAGTACCTAAAAAAAAAATTTTTTTTAATAATTTTTTTTTAATCCCACTATTATTAATTTATAGGTATTTATTGAAATTTTTAACACTATTCTTAATTTAAATTTATTTTCTATTTTTTAGTTCGGTTTCTATAAAAGCGTGTTTTTAGTTTTTTTAAACTATTTTTTTTAAATAGTGTATTATCATCGGTCCTCGATAAATCTACAAAGTTTTAACGAAATCTGGCCGTTTAAAGAGGGTCAAAATCGCGCCCAAAGAAGTCGGTTACAAACATACATACAAGTGAAGCTAATAAAAAGCGTGAAAAAGAGAAAAAAAAATACCTAAAAGAAACAAAAATATAATTTCATACATTTGAAGCAAACAGCTTAAGCATACAACTGAAATATACGCAAAGCGCAGGTTAAAACAGCTGTCGCAGCGATTCCATTAAAGTTGCATTCAAAAACAGTGCTATACAAACGACAGCGTGTGAAAGTACCCTCTTTTGAGAATATTATCACATAGTAATGCATTCCTGACGAGTTAACCGTTTTGCTAGGATAAGCTATTGTACTGTACTCATTCTCGTTGTTGTATTCTTATAGTTCGTGATTCATATCTTTTTAAACTTATTGTTTTGTTTTTACAAACAGTTATTCAATAATTTATTTTATTTTTTATTTATTTGGAATATAACAAACAATTTTATAATTGTTTTTACATAATTATAACATATTGTGCAATAATACAATTGCATAACCAACGTTATTCATATGACATGTTAGGTATAATTTAGTTAAATCTACGTCATGCAAATTAACTGCTAAAAAAAAATATAAAATAAGAATAAGGTCTACACTTAGCTTGGTCTTCAGTAAGGACTCAATAACCTTATCATAGTAAGAAAACGGTGTTTTAATAATGATCAAAGAACTATAACGCCTAGAAACTGAGTACTTGCAAGAATAGTGACGCATATCAAACTGTGTCATTATCAACACAGTTGGTACGACCGAACGGTAGTACGAGTATCTTCTTAATTTTAAGTTTTATGACAGTTTAAGTAGTGAATGGGTGTCACAATGGAAAAAAATATGTAGAAGACGACGTAAGTAATTAAATTGTAATGCTCGATGCACACATCAATATTAATTAGTGTCTCACTATTATCTACGCGCTTGTATTAAGATCGTCTTTCTAGGTGTTGTGAATCTATGATAAAAAAATAATGACTTTTAATTTTTGTAAACTATAATTATCTGCATTGACTACTCGGATAGGCGAGTGGTGCAAGTCATAACGCAAATTACCACTACATATATGCGATTTGCCGTGGGTTCGATCCCCGCACAAGAAGAATGATTGTGTTATCGACAATTATATGTACAGACCGAGTGTTCTTGGTGGTATGTTAAGTATATGATAGTCTATTATAATAATGATAGTCTAACCCCTTATGACACAGAAATCAAATTAAACGTGGGAATCGTTTAAAAAATATATAACGGTTTAAAAAACTTTGTGTATGACAAAATTAGTATTGGCTGAAGAAACATAAAAACAAATATATTAGAGATAGTAAAATAAAATTGGTATTTTTTTTTACAACATTTATTATAAACAATTTTCGTTTTAACAACTTAACACGACAACCTTTAATAATAATTCAACGCGAAAAACTATTCCTCCGTAAAAATATTACAGAGTGATCCAGGCAATAAATGGTATTATACCGGGGCCTCCTTTTACAAATCGACGTAATAACGTCATTTGTAAGGAGTGACTGAGTGGTTACCTCCGTATTTTCTCTTGACGGGGAAGAAATTATGAAGAATGAATTGCTTCTTTATTTTTGTGGCTGAAATAAATAAAAATAGTTTGGGGCCTGTGGGAACTCGGCTTGTAATTATATTAATACGGTCATAGGCAAAGCGAATTTGTTTTTGTTTTAACTTGGAAAAGTTGTGTAACTATAAAAATCGTTAACACCCAAATTATTATCCTGGTTGTGAGATAGTCAGTAGCAGGTCCATTTAACATTTATATGCATGCAATATACATTATGGGTGTTCTTTGTGCATGTGATTTGAATGTTTGTGAAACCCCCGCGACACAAGGATTAAATTCCTTAGTGCGGGCGTCGTTTATTAAAAAAAGGAAAAAAAAGGAATTATTTTATATTTCGATATTTAGATATGTGTGGAGTTCCTAGTGTTGATCATAATTTAGGAAATGATACTCAAATTTGACATCCGCCTATCTCCGACGTCGCCCTGAGAGAAGTGATGCACCAACAATCACTCAATCTATATATCATCATATAATCACTCTTAATATTATATAAGCAAATATTTGTGAATGTGTGTATATAACTTGAATAAAACAGTTTTATTCAAGTCATCAGACAGCTAACTCCATAGCAAGTTACTTGATATGGAGTTAGCTGTCACCTTGGACCAACACATAGGCTAGTATTAAATATATTAGAATTAGATATCTCCGTCCTGCAATGAGTAAGTCTGGTGTTCAATACTCGTTCCTTCTCTATATGAAAAGAGACACTTGCCCAGCAGTGGGATATTATAGACCAATATTAATATTATATTCGGCTTGGCTTTACTCCCTTTCACAAGTCACACTTCTGAATAATTATAATTATCAACCTATACACTAATCAATTAATTATTCGCAAGAAAGCTTCATAAAAATCTCTATATCATATTCACACGACCTTGTACATCTCTTCAAGTAGAAAGCCGGCAAGCTGGCCCACGCTTTCAAACCTCGCGCTAACTTTTATCTCACATAGTTGTAAACTTTTACTCTATCTTTAAAGTTAAGCCTTTTGCCTTAATATTATTAAGTATAGCGCAAAATAGTTTAAGGTCTGTAGTAAACATTTTAAAGTATATTTCAGAAATAACGTGTTTGGAAATGAGAATGCTTCGATGGATGATAAGGAATGAGTATATTAGAGGAAGCTTGAAAGTAGCGCCCATGAATTAAATGGTGGGAGGTAAGTTTGTCGTGGTATGAACATGTTATGAGGAGGGATGAAAGTCACATACTATACAAGCAGAGGGAGATCGAAAAAGAGATGGATGGATTGCGCGAAAGATAATATGAGAAAGAAAGGCGTGGATGCCGCGATGACGAGTAATAGAGATGAATGGAAGGAATATACGCATTGAGCTTCCCCATATATATGGGATAAGGGCAGAAAGAAGAAAAATACCGTGTTTGGACTTGTTAATAATTTTATGCTCATTTTGCAAGATCATAATATATGCTGTTGTACAACTGTACTCCCATCAACAATATATTTTTCTTCCATAATTGGTATTCGCGGTAATTAACTCAATTTTATATTTGTTCATTGTGTTATTGTTTCCTGTTATTTCTTTTTTGTTGCGATTGTATGTATTTTCGTGTAAAATGAGCAATTTTATTGTTGTTATTGTGTTATATATTTAATTTAGTTTAATTAAGTCATATTGTCATAGTTCAGTAAATTTTAGTGGGTCGTAATCAAGCAGATTTTTAGCACTTATATTTTTTTTATGTGTGATTTTAATCTAAAAAATATTTAATTTGTGTTTTTTTAACTTAATCAAACTAAAACAAACTCAAAAATGTTTTTACTTAACATTTAACATTAAGTAAAAAAAAAATTTGATAGCGTTTTATTTTCACTGAAAACCTTAAAAATATGACGTAATTATAATGGAGGATAATAATTTCAATGTTTTTGCGAAAAATACAGACTGCGAAGGCTCAATTACATTAGATCAGTCACCGTGACCTTAAGCTGTGAATTTTTAAATGTTATTACTTTTTCTCATTCTCAGTCCTTGGTTTTCAAGACTTAAATGTGATCCACCTTATTTTATGTCAGAGCATAAGTTCACCCCGCCTGATATTAAGCAACAGTGAAGTCCAGAAATGAGAACGTCGGTATCGGACAGTTCAACGCCGTTGCCAATCAACCTCACCTTGTCGGCCTAAGAACTTTTTCACGTTCCGTTTGAAAAATTCTATGTTTGTATGTTTGTATGCACCGTATATCAATACGATGAATTTATAATTATGTCATGATTTATCGGTGTGCCACCCACATTTTTGGGATCGCGGACTTGTTTCAGACTCCTTAATCATAACGCTGACGCTACAGATAAGTACTACCTTCTTACTACATTGGAAATAGTTTGAGATTTAGAGACACAGATTTTCAAGGCCAACACTTTCTTACAATCCTCTGATATTAGTTCATTAAACAGTGTTCATCTACAATAATGTGTGTTTCTACTATCAAACATAAAATATTTCGAGTGGGTAATTAATTGAATGGTCATAAGTAAGCCTTGTTTTAATACCTACAAGAACTAACGAAATATGTTTTTGTTTTTAAATCATTGTTCAGGCAGTGAGTACCTAAACTGTTGGTAACATTTTGTCACGACAAGTTTTATTAAAATTCCTTTTAAGAAAGATTTTCGAGAAATACTGGCGACGCGCGACGTTAAAACTGTGAAAGAAAATCGTTGCTTTGTTTTTAATCATTCTAATGGTTTTTGTTTTAAGGTGTGTAGTTAATAAGATGCATTTGTTTTGTAGTTTGAAAATGGAATAGTTTTTTTTTAATTTATCCTTCTTGCTGTGATCTTATTTGTATTGGCCTCTTTTTTAAATTCAAATGAAAAATAATTCAAACAAAGAACTCACCCACACATGTATTGATCTATATTTCAAAAACTCCTAAATTAAAGTCTGGTGAAAAGTGATTTACCATCTGTCTAAGTTATTTAATTACTAATATGCAAAACCCTTTGAAACTCAATATATAATTAATAAGTTTGGTAAAATACTGTTTCCTTATCAGTATAAAGTAAGCTTCAACAAGTTTTACATGATTTTCGAAAGGCTTCCATTAAAAGTTACATCCGAAACAAGAATATAACATTTAATGGAGTTTCTTTGATAGGATATTATAATATTTTGAGCTGATAAAAGTAACAGATATGTATAAAGTTCCGCTGTAACTATTTTGTTACTTAATGAAAAAAAAAAGGTTTTAATTTCAACTTAATGCCTCCAAGCGTTCTCAAGATAGTGTCTTGACAGACGGACGGACGGACATGCGGACGGACAACAAAGTTAGGTGTTTTTTTTTTGTTTATTGATTTGGCATGGCGTTGACTTTGCAAGTGTCCGTCGTATTGGTGAAAGCCAGAAAATCCGCTGATTTTATTGCGTTGAGACAGACACGGCACGGACCTTGTTTCATGTTATAAATATTAACTTTTTAAGTTAATCTTCTTTACGCACGATAAACTTGCAGAGTAGGCTGGTAAATGCGTGACGAGAGCGTTACGAAAAGTGTGATCGGGTGAGGCTAACGAAAGTTGAGAGGGAGATATAAGTTAGTGAAGATATAATGAGAGAGTATACCGTTTTTATATTTCTGCAGGTACTCCTCTTACTAGAGAGAGGTGAAATTACACATATTAGGTTAGTAGTAGGGGCAAGAGAGAGAGGTGCGATTGCACATTTTCTTTCTCTCTTTCTCTCATAGCTTGTTATGTTTAGTAAATCTAAAGCACAGTGCAGGCCTTTGAGCTAAAGAAGTTTTACATCAGTCATTTGGTCTAAAACACACTCATTTTTTTTTAATGATACTCGTAAATAACCTCAAATTACAGAAAACACATTCAAATTTACTTCAGTAGATTTAAAGCCTTACATAAACATTACAAATTGCATTAATACAGCTCTCAACTTATTAAGAGATCCATTACATCCTGAAAACTCAATAAGTTACACAAGAATGTTAAATATTCACAATCCTAAATATTTGATAAGTTATCCGCGGCTCGAGTTCATTGAGTTAATAATTTAACTTTTTTTTTAACTTTGTGTTTCATGTTTTCATTCATACCAGGATTTGAGGAGCTTTCAGGTGCATTTATCGACCTTTCTGAAGAATTTTTTGTTTTATTTTTAAGTTTATATGTATCGTTGGTGATTGACATAATTTAAGTGCTTGTGTTTTTTATTTTTAATAATAAAATATTATCTTTATGGGTTTAAGAACTTGTACTAAAATAATATCTCATAACTTTATGTAAGTTATATACTAAGGCTATATGTAGTATATATACTAGCTGTAGCCCCTAGCTGTAGCCCGCGACTCAGCGTGCGTGGGTGTCAGTTAATGCGATAAAAAATAGCCTACGTCGTATTGTCAGGCTCCAGACTATCTCTGTACCAAAACCAATTTAACTTTAGGTTTTTTAGGCATTTCAAAAGTTACGTAACATATAGAAAGAGTTACTTTCACATTTATAATATGATGTAAGAATAAAACAAGATTTTTATGTTTCCTGTACCCCGACTAGGATACCCTTTGTCTTGGGATATTTACTTTAAGTACCTTATACTTTGAATTTTCAAAATTTAAACCTACTTAATTAGATATTCTAAAATTCATAAAATTATACTCGTATGTTCTTCTGCTTGGGACTATTAGATTTTTTAAGTAATATACTTTTATTTGATAGGCTAAATACACCTTTCACTTTTAATTATAATATTCTACTAAGCCATGCCTCGAAAATCACGTCAAGCCGTTGGACCTTACTGTCATACAGTGATCTTTGACAGTCGTTAAGTCATTACAATTCTGACAGCCGTCTTACTATGGAATACTGTATTATCTAGCAATGGGTTGTGGAGGTCAGATAGTCAGTTGCTCCATGTAAAATATGGTATACAGCTAAAGCCGGTAAGACTGGAAGCCGACCCCAACATAGCTTGGGAAAAGGCTAGGCAGTTGACGAACTATAAACTTAAATAAACTCCAAAACTTAGATCTCTGCTTACCCATCTCAGAAACAGTCGTGACTTCATATGATGACTGATTACATTAAATACGAGTGTTTACTACGTAAGACAAACGAACAAACAAACAAACATTAAGTTTATAGCGACTCAACGTCAACTGTCAACGTTTATATTTGTAAACGTTCTGTTTAAAGATCATTATTGTAGATAATAATACAGTATGCTAATAACGGGTTTGTGGATAGAGAACTTATTATTCTTATTGACTCTCAATACAAGTTGTGTAATATTTCTTTAGAAAAAATTATCAAGATAAGGTCGAAACTGAAAAACAGTTTTATAACTAGTTCAAAAATACCTACGTAATATAAACAGTACTTGACATTTTTTCACATTTTTATGAGGCTCAACTGTCAAATAAAATTAACAATAATTATTAGTTCTCTGAGTAGTTAGAATTAGTCACACTTGGTTAGAATAAGTTGATTACTGAAAAAATATATGATTTACCTAATAAAAGACTCGATTATCTATACTTATAATAAATCTGTAGAAGTGAAAATTCTGTACATTGAAAATATCAAAAAAAATAATGGCGGGGTGTGTTACTAGACCGACACCGAACCCAAAAATGTGATTAAAAAAATTTTTGTCTGTCTGTCTGTCTGTCTGTTTGTTCAGGCATCACGCAAAAACTACCGGTTCGATTTCGATGAAACTTGGTATAATTGTTCTTTAATATCCTGGGCACCACACTGGGTAGTTTTTATCCCGGAAAAGTATATACAAAAAAAAACAAACTTAATTTTGCGGTTCGATCCCTAGACCCGAATACTGTACCAACCGCAAATAATAAGTTTGTCGTAGGTTACGTCACCCGCAGTGGAGTTCAATAAGGGGCGCTACACACGGCTAAGATACTATAATTATTTATCTATACTTTATATCTATACTATACTATATAATATTATAAAGCTGAAGAGTTTGATTGTTTGTTTGTTTGTTTGAACGCGCTAATCTCAGGAAGTACTAGTAAGTAATATATTTGGTAATGGTATCTACGCTATTAAAATTTTAAATTTATCAGATTTAAAACTCAGAATTTAGCATAAATTTTCTGTATAAAATATTCCGAATTCAAATAACGACATGATACTATTATTCGTAATATTTTCATACAGAAACATGCACGTTTCTTGAAATTGATTCGTTCCACTTTTTGCTATCAGCTGCTCATGAATAAAAAGCAAATGATTGTTTTCCTTGAATTCTGCGATGTGTGCTTTAAATATAGATCGGCTCATTCTTGATAACATCAACTATGTATGGAAATTGGTCGGATTGGCGACCCCGCACCAAGTACACTCTGTGATATTTTCAATAACTTGATATTTGTATACAGGATTTTATCAGTTGCGCAAAAAAAATTGTATTTTCCTATATTTCTTGTTCTTAAAAAATATATTCTTACTTTGATGCCCATGAACTTCTATATACCAACGTTACTCACTAATAACACAACAACAAACACTTAAACAAGACTTACGTACAACATGTAACAAAACGGGTGTCGGATCCAATAAGTATTCGTGGTACAGTTCCTGAACCGTCTCGCATAGGCGGCTTCTTTGACACAAAGCTGTAGGTAGTAAGTACGTGAACTTTGAGGAGCGGTCAGTGTTGCTGTTGCCTTCGATCAGTCTTAATTTTTATTTAATTATTTTCACTGGGGAAAATAATAATATCCAATCTCTTTAATGGCTACGTACGTGTATATGTGTTTGCAGTACTTCTTCTTCTTTCTGCCCTTATCCCATTCATGTGGTGTCGGCGCAATGCGTATTTTCCTTCCATTCCTCTCTATTACTCGTCAATTACGCGGCATCCACTCCTTTCTTTCTCATATCATCTTTCACACAATCCATCCATCTCTTTTTCGGTCTCCCTCTACTTATGTACCCATCCAGTACGATACCGAATAATACTCTCAGGGATCGGACAGGGTTTTTGTTACACGCTGTATATAGTTAGGGAAAAACATCGTAATAAAGTAAACTTAATGGCTTGCAAAGGCCGACACGCAACCAACACAAGCCTGATTCACGCTCATTCGTTCTCTAAATGAAGAAAAATAGTCCTGCCGTGATAGTTTGTTTAGCACAAAGCAATAATCAAATTAATGTGAATAATCGTCGAATACTGAAACGTGAAACAGTTTGAAGTCACCGTCAAGTCTCAAGCTGTCCCTGTCACATTAGCCTATAAAGTAGCGACATATAGACATTTAAGAATGGGTTAAATTTAATTTAATTTAATTAAAAATATTAAGTAAAATGTTACTATATTAGTCTTCATTTTATGCCTACCTTTACCCCATCCTTTATTGAGGTGGACTTATAGATTTCCTGGATTTAGCTGCATACCGTATTTTTTACATGAAGCGACTGCATACCTGTCCTCCACAAGCCATTACACTGGGTAACAGTATTGCTTATTAAAACGTGTTGTCAGAATTGTAATGACTTAACGATATCGACTACTTTTACATAGGCAAAACCGCGATGCAGACCAAGTATATAAAAAAAAGATAAATATGTGTACAGTTACTTTTTTATAGCGGTTTAAGTAGTGAATGGATGACAAAGCTAATTTAATATGTAGACGACGACAAAAGATAGATACATATGTGTGCATAGATACATAATGCTCCATGCACATATCAATCTTTTTTGCGTAACTATTTGCTACGCGCTTATCTGAACATTATCTATCTAGCTAAGTGTTATTTATTGGTTATATAGTTAATTTTACATTTCCCTTAACCGTCTCAATTATATACGCAAAATCTTGGAAAACGAGAATAAATTCCCTCACAACCCCTCAAACCGAAACAGATTACCTCCCGTCCATCCAAAACGTTTAGATTGTAAACATTTGCTAAGTCACTGTTACCATTATACTAACGAGGTTTTAATTTACTCACTGAATGATAGTTAGCGTTTCAGCAGCATCCTGATGAAGGGAGATTGAGCCGCAAATCGTTTGCCGATAACTTCAACTCTTGGTTTAACGAGGGTAGACAGTTAGACAGCTACGATTGAATTTTCAATTAAACGATCAACAATTGAATCGCTTGAGGTAATTAGAATCAGAGGTGCTGAGGTGCTGATGTTCATTTACTGATAAATGTGAAGTTTGTGTATGAGCAGAGCTCATTTTCTGCTAACGACTGATATCTTATCTTGTAAGACTTTGTTCCAAACTGTATCGGAGAGTTAACGTGGAAATTCATTTAAGCCTTTCTTGGTTTTTTTTTGGGGTAAAAAGATAAGTCTTTCGACACACGCGGAGGGGTTATGTCGGAATTTTACCTACCAAAAACACCCGGTCCCATCTTTGCCTTCGCCGGACTCGTGGGGTCGATTACCCATTTTCTGCTCGACTCCGACTGCAGTTCGATCGAGCCTACCTGTATTATGAACTTTTAAAGTAGTTCTTGTTGAAGCGACACGGGACCTTACTCAACACGTAGCTGTGACTCGTTTACACGGCGCCAACAGACCCATTTCAATAATCATGGTCAGCGCTCTGGTACCCACTAAATAGGTTTACCCGTTCGTTTTAGACAGTGAGTCCTACCTACCTATCACATCCATAGGATGGAAAAAAAAAAATGATACCGGCCTATAAATGTCCAACTGCTGGGCACAGGGATGAAGTAAGTCCAAGAAAAATTTGTTGGGCCCAAAAAGTATATTGGTTAGTTTAATATTTATCTGTACATCTTCTTGTTGATGATTTCTAAAATTATGTTCACCTGTTCTTTTGTGCTCTTTTGGGTATACCTATTTTTTATCGATATATTCATTTATAACAAGTGTTTTAAATAAAAGTGGCTGAAAATTCAAGTCAATTCAAGTCAAATACCCAAGTTAGTCGAGCGGCAAAACGAGAACCTTGAAACATAAGCATGTTATTTTATTTACACAACCCTACTACTGTTTTCTTCGTCTCAACCTCATCTTCATTTTTTGGCTGCTATTCGCTACCAAATTTTTGTATGAAAGTCAACTTGATACTTGTAGGAGGTCAAAACCATTATGATCGCAGTTCAGAGGGTCAATGTTAATATCGGGAGCACTCAGCTCTATGAAAGGGATGAAACCCTAATACATACGCTTATCCGTTATGTCGGCAGAGTCAAGGTTTCAGGGTATAGAAACATGTTGTGCTATGAAGTTCAAGCTTATGAAGTGAGATTTTGGATCTATTTTTGATCGTGACTGATGAGCTAGAAATTTTGAGGATAGGAAGACTCCTTCCGCAAATATTTGAGTAGTTATTAAATTCAAGATAATGGCTTGGAAATATGAACGCCTCTCGATACGACGATCTCCGTAGTCGACTGCCGTACAAACCGGTTTTCAAGGTGTCGCCAGCTCTGAGGTCCCGGTTCGATCCCCAGACGGGTCAATGTAGAAAAACACTTCTGGGTGTTTTGGTACCTTCGTTGTCTCTTATTACATACTACTTTGTGGTGCTTTAGCTACTTACTTTGGATTCGGAGCAATGTATGCGATGTTTTCCACGTTGATTTATTAATAAACTCTGTTAAGAAGCACCTACCAGGAATTAAAACATAAGTTTTAACTTTAATAAGTTTATATACCTCCCTGTTTGTTGCAGCTTAGTTCAGTATTTAATTTCTGTTGAAAAATAATACTTTAATAATATAAAAACCTTTATTTTATAATCATCAGAAAAATAGCTAAAAATAATCTATGTATCTGAGATGGACAAAATATCTGAAATTGTTCCCAAAATAATACGGAGCAATTTGATACATACAAAAAAACTCTTGAACTATAACTACTAAACTAAAACTCTTTCTCTCCTTTTAAGATCATAAAAACATGAAAATATAAACATATAAGTACAAAATATATCCACACAAGAATTGTCCTCTCACTATGTGAAAATTCCTCTCGTACAAGACTTCAATCTTCCAATTTATCACGTCTCTCTCCTACGTACACCTACACTATTTATATAAAATACCGTCTTGGTATCTTGAAGGTACAGTGGCCCACAATAATGTGTTCGTAAAACCTTTTCTGGCGCACATAAACTTAAATTGACTTAGTTATAGATGGTATTTGGTAGAAAAAGTAGCTTCTGAACTCTACTAAGCTTGAGTGGGATACAAAATTGGATAATGTCAGTACAAGTTGTACAGTCAATCGCTCAAAGGTGGTAGCAGCAAAATATCGAATTCGACTATACTACTTTGACATACGGGCGTTGTCAAGGACAAAAAGATACTGCTGGTGTATGTGGACTGTATTTTTTTCTTTGCACAACACATAAGTTTAAGAGTTAGTGTTGAGATTTCAATTGTTTTTATTCAAATTATTATATAATACTAGCTTTTGCCCGCGACTTCGTCTGAGTGGAATTCAGAATTGGGTCCAAAAAAAATTAAAAATGTGAAAGTAGTAAAAAATGCTTAGCTCGTAAACAATTTTCAATTTTCCCTCGAGCACTATTTAAGGAATTGGGATAAAAGGTAGCTATGTTCTTTTCCATATGCAAGGCTACATGCATGCCAAATTTCATCCAAATCCACTCAGCAGTTATTGCGTGTTTGAGTAACAAACATCCAAACATCTAAACATCCACACTTTTACATTTATAATATTAGTAGGATGTTTTTGTTGTTATTCTTGACGCTTTGATATTATTATTTAGAAAGAAGAAAAATGGCACCACACTGCTAAGTTAAGGGTTATCTTAGGTTTAAATGTATATTTTTGCTGCTGAGAATGCTTCAACAATAATTAATTTTTAACAAGCGTTGTTCACGCAAACATTTTGGTATCTTATTTGTACATCACTTATTTATTGTAAACCTTAATTTTTTTTTAAAGTAACCTGTGGAAATTCTTGCCGGTTCTTCTCCATAGGAATGACACTTTGGACCCGCGCAACTAGAGTCACTTAGTTTAACGTTTCTAAAGCGCCTATTTTAAGTTATCTAAAAATTAAATCATTTTGATTTTGTTATCATGTTGCTATTCTCAGGAAACAACACTGAATTATTGTCATCTTTAGAAGATTCTAATTGTGAAAACTAAGCAACTTCATTTTCTATCCAGGCTAAATGTACTACTGGGTTTACAGGCATCGATCTGGTCTAAGATAAAGTGTGGAACTAAAACGATAGGGTTGGAACAACTCGCATTATACCGAGGGTCTCAGCGACCCCGACGTGAGACTGTGTTTTAATTGCCCAATTGCCAGACGTTGAAAGAATTAACTTTGTAATGATATTTCGATAGGGTTAACTGAGTTTGTGACTGAAGTTTAGGGTATTTGGTATTGTTAAATTATGTTATAAAACAGTTAGCTATTCTTGCATTGTATTTTCGATCACAAAAAAATATCAGTTGGTCTATAGAAAAATTGTGCCTTTCTTATGCGCTTTGATAGTCTAGCTATAAATTGTGAATTAGCAGATTCACTTTTAAGGGCAGGGAAGTAAAGTTTCTTGACTTTAAAATGTGTGGAGTATATTATTATGCATAAAGATCTAAATTTAATGCTAAAATTATATTATATTTATTTATACACACTCATGTTAGACATTAAAATAAAACTACTTTTTAAACGGATTTTATTGAGGTTTATTTTGATTTTCGTGCCCGACGTTTCAATGCCTGTGCAGGTGTCTTAATCACAGGCGGAACGACGGGAATTATAATTAAAATACGCCGCGATAGAATCGTTTAAAAAGTAGTTTTTATTCAATGTACACATTCAATTTAGATAATTATATAGAAACGGCGGTAGCCTAATGGCTAGGGCGTCGACTTGCGATCAAATGGTTGCGCGTTCGAATCCCACCCATTACACTACCGACGTGAACCCAATGATTTCGACTTATGTGCCTTGGGGAAAGTGGTTCAGTTTTATTTTGTGATCTATATTTTCGCCCGCTTTGTTTAAAGTTTGATAGCTCTTGAACAACGAATAACCTTATATTTTATGGTTTTGGATACGAGTAGTATTATGATTATATTAGCCATTTCTCGCCTCATCGGATATAAGTGCCGTAAACTTCCCTTTATTGACGAAATCAACTTCATATACTAACAATATCACGGGACAACTCACACACGGCCATTTGATCTCAAACTTCGTAGAGCTTGTATAGTGACGACCACATGACAAACATACTAATATGTTTCGAAAATACATTTGCATACAATTGCACCCAGACACAGTACAAAATTAAATGATCTTGTTTATTTCATCATAATCAATACAAAGATTTTGTCTTGAGAGGGAATCGAACCTACGTCCTGCGGTTAGCAGCCACTAACCACTACAGTAACTAAATATAGATATATTCATAAAATAGTCCCTGTTTAATAGCGTCTATCCAGATTATATTTAGAACCTTAATTTGACCGCAATTACGTGATAATGGGACCTTTCTTGTAAGTAATCTTAGAAGGGTGAACAATTAAGATGGGAGATGTAATATGAAGCACGTCAATGAAATTTAACAATTATTATTAGCGAAATATTATTTTTAGTCAAATAGGAGGTAAATATTTGAACAAAGAAGTTGGAATAATATAAACAGATCAATAAACCATTTTTAGTAAATGTTATGCCATATTTTTATTTTGGTTATATCAATATTAAATGATAATAATTATATGATATAGTAATAACAAAGCGAAATTTCAATAAAAAATAAAATTGGTTAATAATAATTTTGATTTGATTGTTAATTTTTTGCACATTGTATTAAATCATAATAAATATTATAACATAGACTACATCATAACGTTCTTAGGTCTTTGTAAAAAACAGCAACATAAATGTGATATCACCGAAAAATATAAGAACATTTATGTGTACTTTCTCAAGTGTTAATTAAGAAGTCTCTCAGACCTCTACACCGCTTGGTAATTAGTGTTTCAGCAAATGACTTAACTGGCTCAACAATTTGATTACTGACTCACTTCAAATGAAGAATTTCTACTGCCGTCGACATACTTGTAAGTTAGTTAACGTAACGTTGAACGTTAAGTTTGGTTATAGATTTAATTCAAATTGGTAGATAGTTAAATTTAATTCTTAGAGGAAGGGCTCGTGGGTAAGTGTACCGTACGGTTTCGGTAAAGATAAAGCCGCGCTCGACACGATTGGTCAGTGGATGGGTGACCCTTTGTAAATATACCGAGACCCCTCCGTGCCTGGGAAAGCACGTTAAGCCGTTGGTACCGACTATCATATAGTGATATTGGTTAGTCGTTAAGTCATTACAATTCTGACAACCAGTCTTTCTATGGAATACTGTATTACCTAGCAATAGGTTGTGGAGGTCTATAAGCAGTCGCTCCATGTAAAATACGGTATTCAGCTAAATCCGGTAAGATTGGAGGCCGACCCCAACATAGCTTGGGAAAAAGGCTAGGCAGAAGAAGAAAATTTAATTTAAATTATGAAACTAAGTTTAAAACAATTGATATATGGATTGGTATACAAGCAGAGGAAGACCGAAGGAAAGATAGATGGATTGTATGAAAGATGATATGAGAAAAAAAAGCAATGTATGCTGCGATGACGAGTAATAGAGATGAATGGAAGGAAAATACGCATTGCGTGGATCACATATCATAATTGGAAGAATGCCTGGGAGACGATGATGTACCTATACTAAACATTTGGTGTATTATTACTTAATTCTAAACTTGTTGCTGCCCGCAGTTTTGCTCGCGTTATTACGACTGGCTTGATGGTCTAGTGGATAATGACTCTGACTGCTAAGCCGCAAGATTCGATTCCTACCCGGGACAAATCTTTGTGTGATCACGATCATTTGTTCTGTGTCTGGGTGTTATTTATCTAAATATGAATGTATTTAGAAATATATAAGAATGTTTATCAGTTTTCTGGTGCCATAGTACAGGCTCTGCCTAGTTTGGGATCAGATGGCCGAGTGTGAGCTTATCCCGAGATATTATTATTGAAGGTTATCGAGGCAAAAGAAGCTTGTCCTTTTTTAGGATCCAGGTTTACCCGGGCTCATACAGGTATTATATTTAGTAGTATCAAATAATAATTCTTTAGTTTAATACGGGGTCATTACCAGATTCTTGTAAAAAACTTACGTTTCATTACAAGAAAACTATCGACAAAAAAATATAAGCACGAAATTTTCAATACAAATAACTTCCCTAAATTGTATTCTCACTTTTTTTTATTGGCTATAAATTACGGTACAAATAACATTAACACCATAATAAAATCACATTCACCAAAACACGTCTATTAAACCGAAAAATGTCCTCAAACTCAAAAGAAGCCATCAATCATGGCCCCTCTCTACTATTTACATTCAACGAAGTTACAACACTATTAATCCAATTGACAGTCACTAAAAGCCTGAAGGCGGTTACAATGGCACTCCCGATGGCTATAACGGTTTCCGTTATCGTTAACGCCCGTCAAAAACACGCTAACGTTAACGATCTCCGTTAAATTTCGTTATTGCTTAAGGGTGGAATCTTTAACGGTGGAAACACGGGGTTGTTTTGTAAGGATGTTGGGTCTAATTTAACTGAAACTTTTTTTATATAGTGGGAAAATTTTAAATACACACAAATACAGTCAGGTTCTAAAATCCATTCTCAAAAATGAATACAGAAATGCAGTATTTCCCATGGACATTTGAAAAGGTTTTGTGGTGAAAAGTTAAAGAACTTTGCACACAACACTTCGAGGCGGATTAGGTTGAATTTACAAAACATATAATATGTGTGTTTAAAAATTTTCAACACGGAAGTGTAAAAACAGTCGGAAAAGACAATTTGGATGTAATTTAGTTCGACATTTATTACATCTATGGTTTTTTATATTTATTGAAATAGAAAAAAGCCTTGACTATTAAAAACGGAGACCATGAAAAGATCACTTTCAATAATTGTATTGCAAGTGATGTTTTCATGGTCTCCGTAAAATAGTTTTGGCAGTTGGGAGAGGGTTTATATAACTCTCTCCCAACTGCTAAAAGCGCCACTCATATATTTTTTTGCATCTCCATCATTGCAACTCTTGTAAGCCAGTATCCACAGTGATAACCATGAATGCCAAAGACACTTCAGCTCGGTGTGGCTCAGGGAAACTGTTAACTGTCTTGAAAGCCGCAATGAAATTAATCACGAGTATAAATGCGCGGCGAGAGGGGTTGAAGCCTGGATGCCTCGCGCAAACGAACGGTTAGATCTATTGTGCGCCCGCGCTGTCTCCGGTGTCCGGTCGTGGGTGTCGCGTTCTCGGTAGTCGCATCCCAGTCACGCTCTGGCGCTGTCGTACCGTTGCCATTTGGTTTCCGCGACTCTCGCTCGTTCGTCCGAGTGTATTTATGTTAACACTTTTATAGTGTGCTTTATTAATATTAAATTGATCACAGTTTCTTTTATCTTTTACTTTTAAACTAATCACTAGTGTAACCCTGATGAATAGACGGTTAAATCAGTTAAACAAGAAATTAATAGGAGGAAAAATTATTGCAAGACAGAGCTGTCTATGAAGACTATACCTACCTAATATTATTTCCCCCTTTTTTATTTACTGCAACAGACTTACCTACCTGCACTATAAATTTTCCAGTCTTAACTACCAAACTTATATTATGCCAATAAAAACATTATCGACGGAACTTTACACCCTGTATTGTGGGTAAATTTATAGTTCGCTAAAACATCCCCCTGTACATGCAGGCACCCTTGTTGTTGCCACAATTTCGCGACACCCATAAACACTTTTGTTTATGTTCCTCCGAGCGCAAATTGTTGCAAATTATGCTCATATTTATGCGTTTTGTGTCACTTTTCCGACATTTTCCTGAAATATATTAGATGAAATTATTGGTTCGTGGTAGATAGGGTTCGTGATTTATTGTTTCATAATATATTATATTATTTACTAGCGGTAAACTATCAAGCTTGTATTTCATGGTAAATCAGAAAAAAGTTTTTATTATGAGGGTTGCCGCCTGAGGGTCAGTCAAAGCCTGTGCGTAGGCTTTGACTGCTACACCGGACTTTTTGCTTTTTTCTTTTCCAGCTAAAGCTGTAGAAGAACTAACGATTGGCTTGACTGGCCTGTTGGTCTAGTGGTTAGTAACTCTGACTGCTAAGCCGCGGGTTGTGGGTTCGATTGCCACCCAGGATAAATCTTTCTGTGATGAGCACGACCTTGTTCTGTGTCTGGGTGTAATATATCTATACTATGTATATACTTAGAAAGATATAAGTACGTTTATCAGTTGTCTGGTTGCCATAGTACAGGCTCTGCCTAGTTTGGGATCAGATGGTCGTGTGTGCGCTGTCCCAAGATATTATTAATTATCATTAACTACGTTAGTAAAGTTGACTGAGGGCACCTCCAGCGGGGTTCGGATCTCGAATAAGTGGGATGCAAACGACCTTAATAGGACAAGCAGCAAGAGAGGCTGGTTCTAGGTATTCGTAATTTAGAGACATATTCTTATTGCTAGATTGGCCGACTTGGGACAGCTCGATCTAGGGAGAGGGGTACCTCAAAAAGCAAAAATACTATCAGCTTCATTTAAAATACAAAGTTAAATGAAGATTTATTTAGTCATTTATTAATTTGAAGCGGCGGTAGCCTAATGCCTAGGGCGTCGGACTTGCGATCAAGTGGTTGCGGGTTTGAATCCCACCCACACTACCGACGTGAACCCACTCGTAACACAAGCATCTTAGCTTAGCTCGAGGGGTTAACGAGATTACTAGTAATGTGCGACCCACATTGCTAGAAACCATGTTAAAAAAATATATAGATTTTTAATAAAATATATAGGGAGTTTCTGATGTTCTTATATAAAAAGCAATATTACATGCAAGTAGATAAATGTCCAAATATCGCGATAGAAGCTCGCTGTCGGGATGTCAGCCGTCCTTAATAGATGTCACAGCGAGTTTAGACCCCACCCATGTCTTGTTTGAAGCACCCCCCCTTCCCCCCCGTCTCCCCGAAACTTTCTACATCACGGGTAAAAATCTTATCGTATCTCTCAATATTCTACGTATATTGTTTAATATATGTAAGTAAAAGCGGTACTCCGTCTAAACATTATTATCGTTGAGTCTTTATTCTAATCTTAATATATATATAAATTAAGCGTCACACTGTACGCTTCAAATTTGAGAGAAATATGTACAGCCCAAAGGTGTGTTAGGTTTTAGTTGATGAGTTGACACAAACCACGGGTTGTTACAAATAAAGTTTATTAGTCTTAGAATTAAAAGTACAAGATTTAGGATCTTTATTAAGGATTAAAAGTACAAGATAGTTATAATGGATGATAATCCGCGGCGATTGATCCGAGCGTTTTTTGTCAACTCAACTTACTATGTAGTAAACGCCGAAAGTAGGTTACAGCGTAAGCAAAATACTACACGATGTCTGTACGTTAATTCGTTAACCGTACATACTCCTAAACTACTTAACCGATTTTAATGAAACTTGCACCATGTGGTATTTGATACAACTTGACAGAAAGGATAGTTTACATCTCAATTATATAAAAAAAATGAGACTGCGGGCGGAGCTGCAGGGAACAGCTAGTTATATATAACTCAGTGACAACATGTCAAAGATAAATATAGTGCTACAAACTTATCTGACTTGGTAACGGTGTGTCACTGTTGTTGACTTTAGTAGTACAACTCAATAGCATTTTTGAGAGGGGCTCGTGGCTAAGTGTAAGTCCTACGGTTTGACCGATAATTAAGGTTAAGCTGCGCTCGGTGCGGTTGGTCCGTGGATGGGTGACCATTTGTAAACATATCGAAATCCCCCTGTGCCTCCGAAAGTAGGATAAACCGTTGGTCCCAACTGTTATACAGTGATCTTTGGCAGTCATTTATAAGTCATTACAATTCAGAAAACCAATGAAATCTTATTTTTTGCAAATCCAACAAATAGTTACTGAGATATAATTTTTAGCTTATTATATTGAGTATAGGTATAGTATCTGGCTTATTTATTTTTGATTAGTTATGCGTGGGATAGCTACATACTGCTATTACTTTTAAATGTCAATAATATTATTATTTTTTGCTATAGGTAATGAATGTAATAATTTATTTTCAAGATAAAAATATGAGAAATCTATTTTTTTTTAATAATGACATTTCAATTATTATTTCTCAGTATTGAAAAAACTTTTCGTAACACTCAACAAACAATATATTATCTAAAGCATTTTTTCTTTATTGAAGTATTATTGTAGAAGAAAAATAAGGTTATATATCTCTAGAAGTTATAAAGGTTGATACCCACATTAGTAACGATTCAACGTTTATTGCCCAACGTAATTGTCTCCAAAAAACCCTTAAAAAGTTATTAGAAATCCATCAAAGCTCTTTGAGGGCTTGTCGCTTATTGTTTTATGAAGCCAAAAAAGTGCTTCTGTTTGAGAAAAGCCTATAATTATTTCCGTTATTTTAAATTCGTAAATTGTTAACAGTTGGGGTGGTAGGTGTGTATGAACTAAAAATAAATGTTTTTTTTCTAGAAGGCATACTGAAGTGTGTCATAATTTTGACGTGAAGCCAGAATTCCTTGTAATTGGAAAAAAATGAATGAACTAGACCTAGACTTAAGAGCAAGGCCAGTTTATCGAAGAGGTTCAGTTGTTTTAATATCTATAAATAGATAAAAGGTTAATTTATTTATAAAAACATGTATTTAAATCTTAAAACATGTATAAAATATATTTTATTTTGTACTAAAGAGAGGAATGTATTTTTTTTTGTTGTGTTTTTTCTTTTGTTTTTATTATAACACATATTAAAAAACTGCTCCTATTTTACTTTACGTAAGTAAATTGAAAAAATATTTTTATTTCTGCCGCGCAGGGTTCATTCAGATAATAATATCATTTCAGACGTTTAGAACGTTACTACTCGTAAATACAAAATAAATAACTGCGCTCAATCATGTACGTGAATCCACTAGCAAACCTTTGAGCAAAAGCAATTAGCCAAAACCAATCGAGTTGTCAACACTTTCTATAAGGCTCGGTATGTCGCGCGTTCTTAATTACGTCACGAATTACGCATGCCCTTATTTCATTAAGGCCGCATGTACACCGAACGTTGAGACTGCCAACAGTCACTAGGCTAACTTCTTGAAGTTTCCAGAACTCAAATGTGGAGTGTGTATAATAATTTGATGAGAACAAAACCACAGTTTAGACTGCTCAAATGACGGAGTAATATTTTATGTCTGTTATGTATAGCAATAATAATTTTATCATCTAAAATTGTTTGACCAAACCTCGCTGCATTTTTTGCATTGTTCTTTAATAGTGTGATTTACTTTATCCATTTCATATTAGAACGATTATAAATGTTTAGCGTATAGTGAAAGAAAGAGATAGAGTTATACAGGTATTGATCATCATCTCTCTTTCTCAACAATTTCAATTGCCTTAAGCACTTATAACATGCTTCTGTAAACTGTACTATGCTAAAATATAGTTGACTGCACGGATAGCCGATTGGTATAGGTCACCACGCTAATTACAACTGTGCGCGACGTGCTGCGGGTTTGATCCCGCATGAGACAAGCATTTGTGTGATCCACAGATACTTGTTCCAAGTCTGGGTGTTATATGTGATTTGAATGTTTGTGAAACCCCCGCGACACAAGGATCAAATTCCTTAAGTGCGGGCGTCGTTTTGTTAAGAGAAACAAAAGAGAAACAGTGAAACAGTGGGTGTCGGCGAATGTGTTTGGTGTGACCGTAGCCTAGTTTGTTTGAAAGGGAATCATTAGTCTGTTTCTCAATACAACTTAGTTTAGGTTAACTCTTGTTATTATTAGTGAAGTAACGTAACGTTTATCGTTACGTTCGCTTCAATATTTAAACAAATTGAGTTAATGTTCAGTTGTTAAGGTAATGTATTTGTTAAGTACAGACAGATATGATAACGTGTTTGAATTAACCTTTATAACTTAATCTACTAAAATACTCTTGATATATTTTGGGGGATGCAGAAAGGAAAATCTTAAATAAATAATTTGGCTATATTTTTTGGGATATTATTTTGTTCTAAGGTGTGATTTTAATTCTTACACATTATTTAATTTTGGCCAAGTTCCGTCACCTCGAATTATGTTTTTAAAACAAAAGTGAAAGTCGTCTTCTTTCAACATTTATTTTGTTCTATATTCGTTGTTAAAGTGGCAATTGGTACTTCAATTGTTTTCAAATTATGTCAGAAAAGTTTGCCAAACATTTTATTAGCTTTTGATATTCGTGTATATTTTTAAGTCAATTCACAAAGACATTTTACTGTATTGGCAGTCGGCCAAAAGTGAATTTGATTTAGTGTTCAGTGGAGCAATGGTTGTATCACCTGAGCCTTTATTTATTCTAGTCAGGAAATGTATGGAATAATCAGAAATTCTAGAAAACATTTTGAAGCCCATTGGGGTTTATACGTAGCTTGTGCAAACTATACAATAGCTATTGAATTTTTGTGAGACGCTCTTTTTATAATGTAAATTATTGCCTTCAAGACCTAAAATTTTGAATCATACAAATGTGCGAAGGCCCAGTAAGGGACCGCTATTAATAGGGTCTTTACCTTACTTCAGATAGGCATGCAAGACTTTAATACTGATACAGTGAAATAATTATAACAATAATATTCGAACCACAAAATTATTCAACACTACTTAGTTCAACAAAAAAAATCAACCCGCCATCTTTGACGGTCAGTAAAAAAGAAAATACAAAATTACATCATACATAAAAACTCATGTTGTTCCTAATAGTGACGTGAAAACTTGACCTTTACTCTTTTTCTTTTTCTATTTTTTTTATACAAACCAAAGGTTTATTTTTTTAATAAATTGATGCTCCAGATTAATGATGGTAGTTTGTATAATAAACAATAACATAGGATTAAGTATTAGTTTAGAAAACCCTTATTATTATTCCTAATTATTCCAACATTAAATATAATCCATCACAAACCTTTTATTCGAGGGCCTTTATTACTGTAACATTTTATTTACGAACGAAATACACATTCTCATGTTACTGAACAGCCTTAGGACGTGCCTCTCGAAGGTAATATCCTCGCGACCTTTACCTGGGCCCTAAAATTCAATTTGCACGAGCATTTTTCCAACTCATTCCGACTTAGTGTTACGCGATAACTTTTGTAAATAAAATATTAAATAAATCCGGCTTGCCCTATATTGATCGTCACATGTGAAAGTTCACTGAATGAAGTATAATTGATGTTTTTTTTGGAGTTGTTGAGACGGGATCAAGGAATTGTTTACTTAATATTTTTACAATACTGCACTATATTAAATCCCACTGCTGGGCACAGGCCTCTTTATCTCTTTAATATTACACTAGTAGCCGCAGTGATGTAAGGGCTTCGCTTGGTATAAATACATAGATAAGTGACTGATACCTATAGAGTGAAGAGGAAAATATATATCATGTTCTGTCTATGCCTCGCTAAATGAAGACACTTTTTCTGAATGAGAAATATACCCTTAGCACGTTTGGCAGTGTATACCCAACACTTCAAACCATATCCATAAAGATAATTACAGAAATAACACTCAAGAGAGAACCTCAAAGCTCCCGTTCCCATAGAAAATAAACACTATCAGGATTCCTTTCTCTTCCAATCTTTTCCTAAGATAAGTCCCTTTCATACAAAATCAGTGAAAAAACAAAACACGGGCGAGAGTACAAACAATCAACCTTTTCATCCCATTTATTCCTCACACGAAATTAGAAGGAGCCATTGCGCGATCAATACAATGAATTAGCGAAATGAAGGAGAGCCTTCCAAAGGTTTTTACCGAAATTAATCTACTGGGACATTTTGGGACTTAGTGAATTGAAGCTTGTAGTCGTTGCCAAATTATTTTGCGTTGCTTTGTGTGGGGATGTGTGAGAAATTGGGTTCCTTCAGAACTGGCTTTGGGTTACGTTGAAGAGGTATTATGAATTACCTGATGGTTTGGTTTTGTAGGTCATAATATTAATGAGAAGGTTTTGAATGACGTATACCGTTGGTTGGTTGGTTGATCCGGTCATAATATTACGGTGTATAAATTTCTGTACTACTATTAGTATCTGATTGAATTATGTTATATTTCTCTCGCAGTATTTATGTGTGTCTGGTGTTTGTAGTAATAAAACATTTTTATTTCTTAAAACTTATTTCAGATATAAAAAATTAGTAAGAAAAGTTTGTCATTTTTATGTTAACAATGTTAAATTAAAATTTCATCATTCAAATTTCTAATTTTTATTGCTAGTATCCATGGAGAATAATATCGAATATTTTCATAAAAAAGCACATCCCTTAACGCTTTTATCGATAAAAAATGAACCGTTTGCTTATCGTTCCGTTATAATCACTCGTTCAACGTTCCGTAACAGAAAAAAGTATTGAACATGAAAAAAGACCTCTTTTCACTGCTATCTTTACTTGTATTACATTATTTTTACTAAACAGATAAAACTGTATAACTCTATACCTTTGCAGTTAGTTTGTAAAATAAATGAATAAATAAAGTAACTAGTCAGTTAGTTCTTGTTTTTAAAAGAACTGTATAAAAGGTAATTATCTGTCCAAACAGACGTTTCAACGCCTTTGAAGATGTCATGGTCGCGGACAGACTTGATTCCTAAAAAATGTTTTGTGAGATGCTTGATAAGTGTTGTTGTTGTTTGTCTTTAATTAAAACAGTTTTAATAATGTTTTCTAACGATTTGGGTCGCATATTACTAGTATTCTTATAAACCTCTCATTCTAAGTTATAATGTTTGGGTATTCAGTTTAAAAGTGGGTTAATGTTGGTAGTGGGCGGGATTCGAACCGGCAACCACACGATCGCAAGCCCAACGCCTTAACCATTTGGCAACCACCACTTTATTTCACAAACAAACCATTTTTCTTTTTATATCATCGTAGCACGACCTTCTTTGTAACGCAATATGTTGCCTTGTACGTCTTAAAGCCAATTATGGATAAAAACACAGCAATTCCAAATTTACTGCTAACGAAACCACAAAAAAAATATATTTGAACATTTAAAAGACTTTTTTAAACGTTCAGTGGTAAATAGATAATAATATTATTTTCTCTTTAGTTTCCGGATATTGAAATATCTAAGATTTTTTGGCTCTTTTAATTGATCGTCTTTTGTTTTTATAGGTTCAGAATAACATGAAATGGTATTTGAAACATTCTTTATCATTTTAGCCGTAACCTTCCTTTTTTTACTACCGATTGACTTTTAGAATAGAATATTAATTTATTTGTTCAGAAAAATAACAGTAAGATGTGCCTCAAAATTGTTAGTTACACTTACAACAATATTAAAGAATCCTTGTACATTCTACCATATTGGCTGCGAACATTGATGCAAATCATCGTTAACATAATTATTATCTTAAAAAAACAATGAGACATAACCAAAATGTATATTAGTTAGAAAATCCAATATGGATATTAGTTAATAAAATATTAAAATCCAAAAAAAGTTCTCATGTCTCATCCTACAATATCATAACTGAATCAGACGGCTTAAAACTATGAGACCAAGAAGACGCGTAATAAACAATTCATACAAAAATAAGATAATCCTTACTTTGAAAATATAATACGAGTCTTTTCACACAGTATTATGTGACTGCCAAAAAAAGTACTTTGTGGTGACTACATACATACACTACGTACGTACACGTCCCTTACATGCTTATAGCTGTCATCCGTGACTTCGACCGGGTTTTTCATATTTTACGAAGAATCCGTGAAGACGTGGTGGATTCGTATGCACATAGTTGTAGGTTCGAACCCGGGCAAGTACCAATGTGAATTTTTCAGAGTTATATGGACTTTCTTAATTATTCTAAGACACCATTGACAAACGGTGAAGAAAAACATCGTGAGGAAACCTGGATTCCAAAAATTGGAATCTGCAATCGCCAACCCGCAATGAGCAAGCGTGGTGATGAATGCTTATTCCTTCTCTATATGGAAAAAGGCCTGTGCCCAGCAGTGGGACATTTATAGGCCGTTATTATTACTAGGAATCCTACTTGTTCTTCTAAAACAAAAGAAACTTAAACTATTCCTCATAAACCAGGTTTTCACATACATTTTCAATCCGATAATCGTGTTTGAAAAAAAAAATAAAAAAAAAACTCTTTTGCTTTTTTATATTAGGATGGATGTAAAAACAGCGAAATTTCTTTAACTTGATAAACAAATAGGGGATTTCTTTCACGGAATCTCATGAGGGAACGTCTATCAATTTTAAACAAAATAAGAGCTTTTTCGTGTTTCGTCAATTTATTGCTAAATCTCTTTAGATATGGTATTATTTACGTTTTGAATATTCTGTTTTCTTGATGGACCTTAGTATACATAGAAAAATACTTACAAAGGCAATGTAAGGTTATAAATATTTAGATCATGTCATAAATACTAAAGAAACTATACACTAGAGAACAATACACTTTTTCGTTGGTATAATAGTATCTTTGTAATGTTAGGTTCAATATACTTTGCCTCGCCCGAAGAATGGCAATTTGAGTCGATGCATAAATAATTTTGAAAATGCTTTTATGTAGAAAAGGTACCAGTATTAAAGGGATAAAAATTCTTAAAAAAACTCCTCATGGATTAAAACTTGAATTTGAAGATTTCATACAATATCGTCTTTCACCGCAAATCAGTTATTGAATAAAGTCTAAGTTATTGAATTATACAAATTTGATTCTACTTAATTATTGAAATACTAGTTGTTTAGACTTTTGTGTAGACACTACTGTTTCTCGCAGCTCCGACCGCGGAGTCACTTTTTTCCATAATATAGTAATTATAGCCTATGTCAGCTGGGGTTAAACATTATTTCACCATCGGAAAGCTACACTATGAAGCTATTTATAAGTGAAAGTATTTTTTCAAATCAGTTATCGTCAAACTAAAAATGTGTATTGAATATTTAAAAACTCCAATACAAAGTTCACTGACATCTTCAAAGCATTTCGTCGCATAATATAAACTTTGCACTACGCTTCTCGAATCTATTTTCAAAATATGAGATGTTCGCTGAAATAGAACACTTTATCATATCCTTTTCGTCCAAGCTTTTAAATATCCAGTGGGGACGTATTAAGATCGATACGTCGACATACCCATTTGCCGGTCAATAAATCTGTCGTGGTTGAGTGGCTTGGTACTTGTGGATAAATGGTTAGATACTGGACATGTTTGATATCTTCTTTAAATTAAAACGTGAAGCAGAAACGTTGTATCCCTTTTTACGAAAATTGCGCGGACGGAGGAGTATGAAATTTGCACCTTTATAGTGTATATAGAGAAGGAGTACGGAATACAAATATTTTTATTTTATACATATATATTGAAATATTAAATGAAATCAAACTTGAAATTTAAACAAATTATGGTCGATTTACGACTACTTGGGTCTCTAGTTTTAAAAATATAAATCATAACTTATAGACAGAGAGCCAACGAAAAATAGAGTGGATGCATTGGGAATCTCCAGATATAGACAATTAAACTATTCAGTTTTATAATATTAGTTGTTTTTTTTATTTAGCCGTTATTGCTAGGCAAAGGCCATGCTTCCATTCTTCCACTCTGTACGGTTTATTGCTGTTTCATAAAAAAAATACGTTCTTATTTTAATTCGACATTCTATACTACTAAATTGGAAATCTAATTTTCTGACTGTGTAATGTTTGTAAACACATTAAATCAAGTAAATAATGCTTATAAATAACCAAATAAGCGTTTATTATACCCAAATTGAAGTAGTATTACGGCTGTCGTATCTTATATAATTAAACAGGTTCTTTTTAATTACTTCCTCGAGTTCGTCTTTCAGAATTCGAGTACTTTGATAATAACTGTAATTAGCATTTTGTTCTTTATGAAAAGATCACCGTTTGTATTAAAGGAACTGCTATTTAAATGACGTATTTTAATTAGGGAATCATTATTTATCTTTATTAATACCTGCTTTTATATTAAAAGATTATTATATTTTGTAACGTACACAAGAATATTTGTTCTAATTTTGTTTAAATAAAAAGTGTTTTGATTTCACATTCGAGTAACGTGTCGTAGTTAAAAGTTTCGTATTTTAAAATGAATAATGTTTAGTCGGAATAATTTTTACGTGGTACTTCAGTATTCAGTGTATCTGATAAGACTGGAAGTCGACCCGAAAAAAACTTCGGAAAAGGCTTTACAAAAAATAAGTGGTTCTGAAGTAGCAAATCAGATAAAAACCCAAAGTCTTACAAGTGAATTTACTATGTACGGATCCCTATTTATTTAAAAGTTATATTTTACTTAAATTAATTAAAACAGAACAACCATTTACTAATTAAAACTTAATTCAAACTTTTAAAATAAACAACTTAATATCTGTACAGTTAATAGAGAATGTTCTCCCCAACTTCAAAGAAACTTACATATATTTGAGACTAGCTGTTGCCCGCGGCTTCGCTCGCGCGTAAAGTAAAGAGCAGTATTAAAGGTAGATGTATTCTGTGATTTTCAAAGTAAGGAGAATGTATCAATTTTTTCATCTAATATTATGGCGTTAAAATAATAATAAAAGTAAAGTAAGAAGCAAAAGCATTTGTGTTATGGAATCGGAGACAAAAAAGTACCATAAACACCCAGACTCCAGACTATGTATAAAAGTGATTTTCTACATGGACCCGTCCGGGGATCGAACCTGGAACCTTAGAGCTGGCGACACCTTAAAAACCGGAGTGAACGCCACTCGACCACGGGAGTCGTCATTATAGATATGTCTTAGATGGTCATTATCTTATCTATTTATCTTTTCATCTGTCTATCTTTGAGAATACTGAACTTCACATACCAACTATTTCAGCCCTTATTTCACCCCCTTAGAGGGTAGATTTCTAAAATCTCGGAAATACATCTTATTTATTTCTAACTAATAACCCTTGTATGAAATTGAATGTGTCATCTTTGAAAACGACACAATTCATATGCCTACAAACTTCCAACCCCTTTTTCACCCTCTTAGGGGGATGATTTTTAAAATCGCTGAAATACATCTTTATTTATTTCTATTCAGAAACTCGTATACGATATTTCATGTGTCTATCATTGAAAATACCGAACTTCCCATACAAACTTTCAACCCCTATTTCACCCCCTTAGGGGATAGATTTCCAAAAGAAAAGTAGCCTATAGCCTTCCTCAATAAGTGGACTATCTAACAGAAAGAATTTTTCAAATCGGACCCGTACTTCCTGAGTTTAGCGCGTTCAAACAAACAAACTCTTCAGCTTTATAATATATATTATAAAGTATAGATAAATAATTATAGTATCTTAGCCGTGTCACAGATTAATAAATAGTTACTTGGCCGTGTGCAGCGCCCCTTATTGAACTCCACTGCGGGTGACGTAACCTACGACAAACTTATTATTTGCGGTTGGTACAGTATTCGGGTCTAGGGATCGAACCGCAAAATTAAGTTTGTTTTTTTTTGTATATACTTTTCCGGGATAAAAACTACCCAGTGTGGTGCCCAGGATATTAAAGAACAATTATACTAAGTTTCATCGAAATCGAATCGGTAGTTTTTGCGTGATGCCTGAACAAACAGACAGACAGACAGACAGACAAAAAATTTTTTAATCAAATTTTTGGGTTCCGTGTCGGTCTAGTAACACACCCCGCCATTAATTTTTTTGATATTTTCAATGTACAGAATTTTCACTTCTACAGATTTATTATAAGTATAGATAAGCAAGTTAAACTGCAAGCAAAAGATTAACTAATACGTTTACCTTATAACTAAACTTGCTCTTAAGTATTTTTGAGTTAAGTCCAACTTAAATTCACCTGAAAATGAAGCTCAGTTGTAACTAGCGTTACATACTAGATTACTTTATCAAAAGTTCCTTATTACCTATTATCTGGCCTTTTTCCCAAGCTATGTTAGGGTCGGCTGCCAGTCTTACCGGATTTGGATGACTACCATATTTTTTTTAAACGACGGCACACTAAGGAATATAATCCTTGTGTCGCGGGGGTTTCACAAACAATTAAATCACATGCACAAAAATAATTTTACATGGTGCGACTGCCTATCTGACACCCACAACTCATTTTACTGGGTAATACAGTAACCAATAGTAAGACTGGTTGTCAGAATTGTAATGACTTAACGACTCATAGATCACTGTTGGACTGTTGACTTATTGGGGGGTAATTATCTAAGTCCAAACAAAACATGGCTTGACGCAGATTATAGTTCAGCTACCCCGGATCGCCAAATCTTCTTTGTGAGAGTCACCGGGTAGTGTTAGTATATTCGTTTTAGACCATTTTAGAGATTTTTACTTAAAAGTATAGTAAGTCAAAAGAGATAAAGCTTCTTTTAACCCTACACGCGGCCCTAGTTAAAAGAAGTGCATTAAACAGCGTGTAACTAAAACCCTGTCTGATCCCTAAGAGTATTATTCGGTATCGTACTGCCAACACATATACGTAGCCATTAAATGGATTGGAGATTATTTTTCCCCAGTGAAAATAATTAAATAAAAATAAAAACTGATCCAAGGCAACAGCAACACTGACCGCTCCTCAAAGTTCACGTACTCACTACCTGCAGCTTTGTGTCAAAGAAGCCGCCAATGCGAGACGGTTCATGAACTGTACCACGAATACGTCTTTATTGGATCGGACAGGGGTTTTATTACATATTGTATAAGCGGTTAGTGAACATAACACCTCTTTATGTAAAGTCGGTAACAAAATTTATCAAACGATTATATTATCTTGTCAAAATAAACACGGTAAGCCAGCATAACTGACACATGATAATTTTAATGGCATCACGTACTATCGTTCATAAATTCAAGACATGAGAGTTATGTATATAGTTCCCGCGATAAAAGTTACAGTCCTTGCGTAGAATATCTAATATACGTTTATGTGTTAACCGTAACAATTTTGATACTATTAGAAAATCTTTAATTTAAATAATTTGATTTAATTAAAGGAACCTTCCCCTTCGTGACAACATTTAATATATATTTAGCGGCAATAGCTTAGTGGCTAGGGCATCGGACTGGCGATCATGTAGAAGGCCGTGGTTATCCTATTGTTGGGAAATAATACTCAGATTGGTATAACAATGGACTGTAATGATCTTGAAATTTGAAATAAATTTAATAAAAATGTTGACAACATCACATACATGCTCACACAATCCATAGTAAGTAGCTTGCACTTGTGTTATGGAATCAGAGACAACGAAGGTGCCAAAACACCCAGACCCGAAACAATGTTGAAAAGTGTTTTTTCTACATTGACCAGTCCGGTGATCGGACCCGGGAACTCAGAGCTGGCGACACCTTGAAAACGTGTACGCCACTCGACCACGGAGGTTGTCATGAACCACATAGTATTGAGGATTACTACGTCTTAAAAACTACCTTTTTTCTAACAATCATCAGTAGAACACATTCGCGCTCTAGATATTATCAAGACCAGTTACAATATTAATCTTTTAAATAAGATTATTAATCCTAAAACTTTGGTACTTAGTCTAAAGTTACGAACTAACTTGAAAGTTGGCAGGGCCTAGTTGAGCGAAGCAATTGTTAGTTTACGTTTTAAATTGAGTGATTAAATAACTTATTTCTTAGAACAACTTATTTTGATTAGATTCTGAGTTTTATTAATCCAATTCCTTTGTCAGAAGTTACGATTAATTAATTTTATTTGAGGCAGTTAAAAAGATAAATATAGTCGTTTTTAGGGTTCTGTATCTCAGAGGAAAAAACGGAATCTTTATAGAATGTTAGTTGTCCGTCGGTCTGCCCGTTCGTCGGTTTGTCTGTCAAGAAACTTTATCTTGAGAACGCGAGGGACGTCGAGATGCAATTAAAACCATGCATTAATTGTTATATACTACAAGTACAAGAAAAAGTCTAAAAACTATACATTATTCATTGTATCATAAAAATATAACTAACAATAGTTTGGTAATTATATCATAAAAAATATAGTCTTTGTACAGAACCCTCGGTGGGCGAGTTCGACTCGCATTTTTCAGGGTTTTTTACAGGTAACGCATTAGGCCATGACCATGCTTCTTTTCCAACCTTCAATCCAACAAGTAACTACAGTCAGCAACAAAATTTGATAAAAAGATTAGTTACACAAAACTCCTGGAGACTTAATTTTTGTGTGGAAATTTGGCTAAAACTTGTGAAATTGTATAAAATCTGCGAAATGTAACTTTACACAAGAAAAAGGGAATGATTTACAGAAAAAAAATGTATTGGTTGAGCTTGTAGCGGGCCTCTCGGAGTGCCGAATCTCATAAGCTCGTCGACGGGGTAGACGTAAAAGAAATTAGAACTAGGCATACTATTTATTAAATAATCTTGTTCACTATGAACTGTAACCTCATATCTCAAAGTTACGTCACAAAGTATACCATATAGTCTTCAAAAATCTTCGCAATTACCCTTTCATGTCTTATCATTCAAAACTGTCGTACACACGGGTGAACTTTGTCTGAAACCATCAGACGTGACTGAAATATTACCAAAATATAATTTACGACCCCAATTGTCACCTCCAGAGCGATAGCAGCAATAATCATAGTACATATAATAATATGTCATTTACCGACATGAACACAAAATTTTACATTCACCATGACGCACAGGTAATGTCTGTGCCAACGATGACGTATGAAGCTGAAACTGTATTCAGAAGCATTCGCCGACTCATGGCAGATAAGCGAATGGGGACGTTAACGTGGCACAAGTGAAAAGCACGAGCGTCTCAAAGGACTGGTCCTAAACAGATAGGCTGGTCCTTAGGGACGTTGATTGATGTAAGGGCAAAAAGGATTGACACTTTAAGCCCTGCTTTCGCTCAAGGTACAATGTGAATGGAAACTGAAGCATCAAGGTAGCTATTTGAATGGAAATGAAGGTATTATTAACATAAGGAAATTCATGTGAATGAATAATTTATGGATGATTTAACACATCGCTGATTATATTATACATATTTAAATAAAAGGATTGGAAGTTTGAGACGTATTTTCACTTTGATTCAATATTCTTGGTGTGTGGTGACAGGGTGGTAAGTGGCGGTAGCCTAATGGCTAGGGCATCGTATATGCGACCATGTAGTCGCGGGTTCGAATCCCACCCATTCCTCTACCAAACGTGAACCCTATCGTAAAACAAACATTTACCTTAGCAGGAGGGGTTACAAAAAAACTAGCAATGTGCGACCCACATTTCTAGTAAATATGTTAAAAAAAATGCTTTATCTTGATCATTTCTTCATCTTTAATTAATACAGCAATCATTACTTGATTTTATGAATTAATTAAATTAAGATTATAGGTTAATCTTATAACAATGATTTAAACAATATTTTTCTAAATATAAATCACTAGCTACATCCTAAAAAGAATAGAGCTATCAAACGCAAAAAGACATGTTCATCCGGCGGGTAGTTCAGGGATTATCGAGTCTAAACAAACAGTTTATCTTGATGGTATTGGTATCGATGAAAAAAAAACAGGGATAAGATATAAAAGGTTTCAGTGTCATATTACGTATGTACCTTTTGAACTAATTTCTTTATAGTAAGATCAAGGTTGTTCAAGTCTCTAAGAGTTTCAACGTAGAGTTTTTTTTTTATATTACTAGCAATGTGGGTCGCACATTAATCTCGTTAACCCCTCGTGCTAAGCTAAGATGCTTGTGTTAAGAGTGGGTTCACGTCGGTAGTGTAATGGGTGGGATTCGAACCCGCAACCACATGATCGCAAGTCAGACGCCCTAGCCATTTTAGGCTACCGCTGCTTCAAAAGTTGACAAAACAGCTTGATTTGATGAAATCGCTAAACGCTTTTGCCTTGTCCAACTAAGTAACATTACAAAGTAAAGCAGAGCGGTGAATGCAAACGACTATAGAAGGCGTGTAATTGCGTCCGCCATTGTGTGTTCAACGTTTTTTTTTTCAGTACCTACGGACAAATCGCAGATAACGTACAACGTATTTTTATTGACGTTTCAATGAGCTTTGGATCGCAATATATTGGCTAGAGGCTGGAGTTTGAAAATTACTTTTTAATATTTACAGTTTACATCAGTTTAAATGTAAATATTTTTTTAAAGTTGATTTGGGAATTTTATCTAAATGAGTAACAGTATTTACGTGCTTCTGACAACAACAATTTAGTAAAATAATATTAAGTTTATAGCAACCCTTGAGTATATACATGTACATAAGCAAAAGCATTTTGGGAGCGAGGATAATTATAATCTATAATGGCCTCTGTGACAGCTGTTTTCAATCATCAAGCTATGACGTAAATACTATATTAGATACTAGCTGTTGCCCGCGGCTTCGCTCGCGCGTAATGTAAAGAGTAAGTAGTATTAAAGGTAGATGTATTCTGGGATTTTCAAAGTAAGGAGAATGTATAACATTTTTCATCTAATATTATGGCGTTAAAATAATAATAAAAGTAAAGTAAGTAGCAAAAGCATTTGCGTTATGGAATCGGAGACAAAAAAGGTACCATAAACGCCAGACTCAAGACAATGTATAAAAGTGATTTTCTACATGGATCCGTCCGGGGATCGAACCTGGAACCTTAGAGCTGGCGACACCTTAAAAACCGGAGTGAACCCCACTCGACCACGGGAGTCGTCATTTTAGATATGTCTTAGATGGTCACTATCTTATCTATTTATCTTTTCATCTGTCTATCTTTGAGAATACTGAACTTTACATACCAACTATTTCAGCCCTTATTTCACCCCCTTAGAGGGTAGATTTCTAAAATCTACCCTCATAAATACATCTATATTGTATTTCTATATACATATATAAGAAATACATCTTATTTATTTCTAACTAATGACCTTTGTATGAAATTGAATGTGTCTATCTTTGAAAACGACACAATTCATATGCCTACAAACTTCCAACCCCTTTTTTACCCTCTTAGGGGGATGATTTTTAAAATCGCTGAAATGTCATTATTTATTTCTATCCAGAAACCCGTATACGAAATTTCATGTGTCTATCATTGAAAATACCGAACTTCCCATAAAAACTTTCAGCCCCTATTTCACCCCCTTAGGGGATAGATTTCCAAAAGAAAAGTAGCCTATAGCCTTCCTCAATAAGTGGGCTATATAACAGTGAAAGAATTTTTCAAATCAGATTAGTACTTCCTGAGATTAGCGCGTTCAAACAAACAAACTCTTCAGCTTTATAATATTAATATTAGTATAGATAAATTAAATAATTATAGTATCCTAGCCGTGTGCAGCGCCCCTTAGTGAACTTCACTGCGGGTGACGTAACCTACGACAAACTTATTATTTGCGGTTGGTACAGTATTCGGGTCTAGGGATCGAACCGCAAAATTAAGTTTGTTTTTTATTGTATATACTTTTCCGGGATAAAAACTACCCAGTGTGGTGCCCAGGATATTAAAGAACAATTATACTAAGTTTCATCGAAATCGAACCGGTAGTTTTTGCGTGATGCCTGAACAAACAGACAGACAGACAGACAGACAGACAAAAAAATTTTTAATCACATTTTTGGGTTCGGTGTCGGTCTAGTAACACACCCCGCCATTAATTTTTTTGATATTTTCAATGTACAGAATTTTCACTTCTACAGATTTATTATAAGTATAGAATAGATAATTAAAATGACATTAATTAATAAAATATACCTTATAATATAAAAATACTGGCCTATTAATGTCCTATTGCTGGGCATAGGCGTCTTGACAAATAAAGAAGAATGAGCATTACTCATTTTGGGTAGGTTATTTCAAATTCTAATATTTGGAATCCAGGTTTCCTTCGATAATAGATATTCTCTTACCATACCTATGATAGAACACAATATAAATATGTAAAAATCACATTGAAACTTGCCTGTAATGGTTCGAACCTGCAATCTTGTGCAAAAACCCGTACATTGTACAGCTAGTATACCACAACCTTAAAACACGTAACATAAATATCTTAACTTGGGGACAAAAGGACCAAGGAACCAAACACCTGTCCCAAGGACTCATTTTTTAAGTTTAATACTAAAGCATAAATTTGACTGTCACCGCAAAAGAAATATTCAGCTGTTCTCAATAACGACACAAATTGATTACACCATCATCTCGGGGCAGCAATTTATCAAAAACGTTTTCGTGACACGAATAATCAGTAATGCTCTAAGGACCAGTCTTTGCGGAACCTAATCGTGTATTAATGGACTCAATCAGCTGGACTGATGTTCGTCGTTAACTTAAATAGTAATACTTTAAAAAGGTAGGTTACCTTCGCTATTCATCAGGGAAACGGTAGTAATCAAGGGAAAAGCTTCGAATGCGTGATTAATACCAATCTCCTTCTTAATACTTTCATGGGGTTTAAATCCATGAGTCACGAGTTCGAAAGGATCACGGGTCAGTTGTTTTATTTATTAGGATGGTTTATATGCGGATGTTGGGCCCATGGATTCATGATCGGTATGAGTCGCTCGCTTAGGTAGCACTTACCGTTTCCCACATACCAAAAGTGAATTATTTATAAATTTTTAGGTATGTTCAAATTTAGTTCAGCAGTTTGAAAACCTAAACATAGCATTTATCCTACTTATATTATAAATGTGAAAGTGTGGATGTTTGGATGTTTGGATATTTGTTACTCGATCACGCAAAAACGGCAGAAAGGATTCGGATGAAATTTGGCATGCACGTTGCCTTTAACATGGAAAAGAACATAGGCTACCTTTTATCTCGATTCCTTAAGTAGTTTCCGAGGGAAAATTAAAAATTGTTTACGAGCTAAGGCGTGGGTAGATTTGAAATTAATTTTCTCTATTACAGCGCAAGCTATAAACACGGGTGAAAATTTTATGCCAATTTTCATTACTTTCACATTTTTCATTTCCTTTGGACCCAATTCTGAAGTCCACGCAGACGAAGTCGCGGGCAAAAGCTAGTCTTTAAATAAATATTAAATTAAAAAAAAATATTACTAAAGTTAAATCGTAATAAGTAAGTAAAATACAAAACAATTTTTAGTTTCGGTTACCTCAAAAATGTCCCCTGAGTAGCTTCATTATTGCCACTTGAGTACTCTCAAAAATTCAATTTAAAAAGTTATAACGATATTATACACTCGAATTTTTCTTAAAGGTATCAAATTAATAAATAATTTTAGTCTCATGTGACCAACAGGCGAGCCTGCTATTTATTGAACAGAAATTCGAATTTCTCAGTGATCATCATCTGCCTAACCTTTTCCCGGGATTTTTTGGGTAGGTTTCCAGTCTTACCGGATTTAGCTAAATACCGTATTTTATATAGAGCAACAGCTTATCGTGTCGTACAAAAATGTCGTGGTGGCCTAGCGGTTCAGTGGCCGGATTCATACGCACATGGTTGAAAGTTCAAACCCAGGCAACTACCAATTTTTCTTTTTCATAGTTTTATTTATTTAGTTTTATTACTTCCTTAATTATTCTTAGATGCTATTGACAAACGGTGAAGGAAAACATTGTGATGAAACCAGGATTCCAAAAGTTATTATTATTACACTCGTTCCTTCTTTGAATGGAAAGAAGGAAAAATCTGCCCAACAGAGGGACATTTATAGGCTGCTATAAATTATAAAATAACATTATATAATATCTAACATCCACAACCCATTTTACTGGGTATCCCATTGTAAGACTGGTTATCAGTAATTACTGTTAAGAATCACCGTATGACAGTCCCAACAGTTTAACGTGCCACAGAAGGCTCTAGTATGTTTACAAATGGTCACCCATCCACGGGAAAACCGCGGCAAGCGCGGCTTTACTTCTACTATCGGTCAAACCTTGCAGCTTACAGTACGCAACGAGCCCCTCTCGAAAATCTTATTCGAATTTCTTGGTAACACAAAATAACTAAGTATGGTTGAAAGCAAATCAATATGCCTACTACGAGTTCGTTTTATATTTACGTGTTGGACACGTTTGTGACGTTCGATGCTCATATTGGCCCACTTAGTGCTCTTAACCAATCAAACCAATCAGCTTGATTCTAGGAAACTTTGATAGAATTGACTTGGTTGAACCTTCATGTAGCATTATGAATGAGAAAGTCTGCTCCCCTGGGGTTAAATTAAAAACTTGTGCAAGCCAACTTTACTCCGATGGGTCTTCATAGAGTTCTAATTAAAATATAGGTACTACGAGTATACGACAGTCACATCAACAGTTTTGAGTTTATTGATGAAAACAATTTACCTTAACTGAGACACTTATTTAAATTTAAATAATTCAAATTCAAATAATATTGATTTCAAATAATATTATTGTCAACAATAGTATTTTTTTTTCTTATTTTGCCTTCGTGTAACCAGTTAAGATTATGTAGTACTAGGTGCGCCCCATGGTATTACAATAGCCTTTTCATCCAGGGTGTTAGCTACCTCCATACCAAATTCTATCAAAATCAGTCCAGCCGTTTGAGCGTGAAGAAGTGGAAATATGTAGCTTTATTTGTAGCCGTGTATACAACACAGAACGAAATTTCAGTGATAACCTTTGTATACACTGTATACATAGTTTAGGTATTTATTATTCTAATGTATACAACAATAGATAAATTAAGTCCGTTAGTAATTAAGTGATTAGGGTTAAGATCTAACGAATGCCTCGCTAAGCTGATGAATGGAGGCTTTGCAGCTTCCGCAACGACCCGTTTAGCTAATAGTCGTTGCCGAGTCTAGTTTTAAGTTTATTTAAGTACCAATACATATTTACTAAAACTCTTGATGAGATGAATCTTGCTTTGAAATGTAACATCTGTTTTTTTATTTGGTTCCTGTAAACCTGCCTTATCATGACCGATAGATTTCTACAAACTTAAAATGTTATTGATGATAACCATATTATATTCGTTTTCCAGCGTATCAGTTCATTAATATTAATTAGGTAAATTATATTCATGGAATGGTATATATTGTTTTCCGAAAATATTAGGCCGCCTATTCAATTTTTTTTCAGGCTTGTAATGACAAGTACATTAATATTATTTCATTGAGTTGATTATATTCATGAAATGGTATAGTTATATTTTGTTATTTGATGTTATATTCTTAAGAATATACCTATCTAACTATAGTCTGTTTTCTAATCTTAGAGACTAAATTGACAAGAAAAAATTTCAAAATGACATAGATTCCAATAGCTTTTACTTCAGTTTTGATATTTGCACTTGTCAGTTTAGTTTCTAGGATTAAAAAACAGAGTTAAGATGTTTCCCGCAACTAACTTTTAGTATAATGCCTATGACACCCAGGATAGTGTAACTTCCCAACAGTGAAAGCTTAATCAAATTTTCTCTTTATCAATTTTTGAAAGCTTTATAAAATTGGTTCAATAGTTTCGGAGACTACCCAATGCAAATAAACAATCAAATTGTTCTCCTTTATAATATTAGTATAGCTGTATAGATAACAATAATTTATTCAACAAAAACAAAAGAGAATCATATGTATCCCAAATAAAATCTACAAAAACGAAACTACAGAATAAACACGAAACATTAAAACAATAATATCAAAAAGTGTATTTTGAAAATACAAATGTTTACGCATAACTTTGTTTAAACATGGCTTACAGAACAATTTGGTTAATAAACATATCTCGTGTAAAACTCTGAGTTTTAAAACACTCATGAACTTACTCTGTATAACGTTGCTACATATTTTGTTAGAGCTCTGAATTCATTTTTTTTAAAGATGACTTCCGCTCTAATTAATTTAATCCTTGTGTCGCGGGGGTTTCACAAACTTTCAAATCACATGCACAAAGAACACCCAGACTTGGAACAAACATTTGTGGATCACACAAATCGAACCCGCAGCACGTCGCGCACAGTGGTAATTAGCATGGTGACCTATACCACTCGGCTATACGTGCTGCAGTCATTTCAATTTCAATGGTTCTTTTGTTTACTGGATTTTTGGGAACTATATTGTAGGTACAGGCAAATGTGACTTTTTAGTTATTAATATTATGTGCTTTCTTAATTATTCTAAGACACCATTGACTAACGGTGAAGGAAAACATCGTGATGATCAATGCTCGTTCCATCTCTATAAGAGAAGAGGCTTGTGCCCATTTTTATATATTTAACTATTTAATTGTATGTTCTATAATAATTTTTAAATGTTGTATTGATTGTTTGTTTCTGTACTTTTAACACATTAAAGTTATTTTTGTCTACGTTTTATTAAAAAAATACTAGAACACAAAAAAAGTCGAATACCTACATTTGATTGTTGATTTAAACGAAACATAGGTATATTATCGTGTCGTTGGATTATATTACATGCCGTAAAGGGAGTGTTTGAGAGTACTTGCAACATTGTTTTATAGACATTAAACATAAAAATCGATCTATTTACTACGTTCGTTATTTCTTTTGCAAAATTAGGTTTGGTGCCATTGATTCTCAGCTATAAACAAAGGTTAAAATAAAATGGTTCAAAAGATAAAATTTATTTTATAAATTTTTTTTTAATTAATTAGTTTATTTTAATTAATAGGCAATTAATTAAAATAAACATTTAACATTTACTGAATTAATTTTCGAAGACTTATTCCGTTGAACTACTTTGTAATTTCTGAAAGAAACAGCTGTGAACTTATTGAATATTAAATATGTATGGGTAAAATGTTGTAGGAGTTTGTAGCAGATTAATTCTGGTCCCGGTGGTACAAAATTTAACCTCACAGTTTGTTAATGGGCTTAACTGTAAAGAAACAAAATGTCAAAAGTGAAATTCTAAATTCTTAATATTTTTCCTGTTATTAAACTTGATAATTAAAATTAAAAGGATCAATCTCGACTACGACGCCATACAGGATTAATTTTAAAGGAGTGCATAATATATTCAACGACGTAATCAGTTGCATAATTATCACTGAACAACTGTCCTCAAGCAAAATAGGGCGAAATCTTAAAATGGAAAATGAACTTTTCATACAAAGCACGTACTTACGTCTGTACGCAAAGTAGATTTTCAATATTAAGATTTCGACCTGTGTTTCTCGGGAAAAGTTGTTCAATTTTATGCACCTGATTACCTTGTTGAATAAATAATTTATCATGTAGGTATAATATGCTTGTATAATTTGCTATGCTATGCATAATTTGCTCATTTTAAATATATAATATGCTTTTCACAATTCTTTGCCTAAAACTCACCATTCATTTTCCCGGAGCTACACCGCTAAACAAAAACAAAACACCATCTATTTGTCTTTGTGGGGAAGCGAAAATGGGTCATCGTGGCGCAGGTGATAGCCCAGTCATCTATTTGTGTGTTTTGACTTATTTATTTCCACCTCTATTTTCCTTTACCAGTATTTGATGGAAATGTTGGCATAATAAATAAATAATAAATAAATGAGGACAACATCCCATACATTACTCCAAATCCAAAGTAAGTAGCTAAAGCACCTCTGTTATGTATTCAGTGACAACGAAGGTACCATAAACACCCAGACCCGAGACAATGTAGAAAAGTGTTTTTCTACATTGACCCGTCCGGGGATGGAACCCGGGACCTCAGAGCTGGCGACACCTTCTCACCTTCACCGCTGGTGAAAACCGTCGTGTACGCCACTCGACCACGGAGGTCGTCGAAGTGCATGGTATAGACTTATGATGCGAAGGAGTGAGGATAGTGGTATTATTTGAAAGGTTTTAAGCGTGAATGTTGATGATGTAAAGAGGACGACCTCCGTGGTCGAGTGGCGTACACACCGGTTTTCAAGGTGTCGACAGCTCTGAGGTCCCGGGTTCGATCCCCGGACGGGTCAATGTAGAAAAACACTTTTCTACATTGTCTCGGGTCTGGGTCTTTGTGGTACCTTCGTTGTCTCTGGATTCCATAACACAAGTGCTTTAGCTACTTACTTTGGATTCGGAGCAATGTATGTGATGTTGTCCACATTTATTTATTTATTATTATTATTATTTATTAAGGAAGCGATCATGGAAACGATGGATGGATTGTATGAAAGATGATATGGCTAGATAGGATGGTATTTGTGAGATAACGTCAGACATGCTGCACTTACCACAAATAATAAGAGTAATAGGATGAGGGCAGGAAGATGATATTGATGTTATTGTGCAGTCATGACGTGATACTTCTTTTAAACGGATTCTATCGCGGTTTATTTGATTTTAGTTCCCGACGTTTTGACGCCTTTGCAGGTATCCCGGTCACGGGCCGACAAAAGTAGTTTTATTTTCATACATATTTTTTTATTTAACTAATAATTGTAAGCCTCACATCTATCATTTATTCGCTCATCACGAAATGGTATCTTATTTCTATATAGATACTCAAATCAGTCATAAAAACAGTGCAATACCCAATTTTTATGAGTCTGTTGCCTGTGGTAGGTTTATAAAAACCTGGGTTACAGGTCACCAGGGCCCCCACCCCACTCATAAACAATTATAATGTAAGTCTTCTACCTAGCTTTTTCCCAAGTTGGGAGTTATCCGGTAAGACTTAACTCCCATGTTGGGAGTTATCCAGTCGTACCGGATTCAAGTTACAGAATATGATTAAGAGTTACATTCTGAATTAAAAAAAGCAAAAACTGCTTAAATTAGTCTTAATAGAAGATAAAAAGATGAACAGACATTTTCTTAATACGTAAAAAACGCACTGCTGGTTAACTTAATAAATAAAATACGTGAGTATAGGTTTAATTATATCACATATAATTTGTAACATACAACAACTACTTCTTTATTTTATTTATTTTTAAGTTTTATATTGATAAATATCAGGTATCACCTCACTTGTTACAAGCGTGCACGAAAAGAAACCTCAAAGAGAAGTAACAGTCAACAAAAATTCCTTACCTAGTCACGCATTTTAATAAAAAAATAATGTAAAACAAACGAAAATGTCCAATCCAATTCAAAATAAAATATTTAGATGCTTAATGTAAATGTTACCTTTACGTATTTGCTTTAATTAATTAAAGCTTGTAGATAAACCTTTCTAATTACCAGCGAAAACGTACCTCAGCAGATTTTTAGTAGAAAATAATGTCCCTATATTAATATAAACCGACCCTCTATTCGAAACACGCTGTTGAATAATTGAAGGCAATTTTCTGATTAGTACCAGTGCGAGTGTTACACTATCCTAACCGCTGTTGGTTCTAATGACTGCTATCTACGTAAAGTGGCCGCTCCATTTCGAGGGTAGCGGGTAATGTAAGGGGTACACTGAGATACGGACGCTGGAGTAAAATATGATTAAAATTTTGGTACTGGCCTCAGTTGAGATGTCGTTTCAAATATTTATATTGGTTCAAGTGAAAGAGACACTTGTTGTTTGAAGTTAGGTAGCTGTTATTACATTAAGGTACAGTTACACATGCTCGAAATAAGCATGCTTTCAAGCATGCTTGAAACAAGCATGCGATTTTCAAGTATCATTTGCACTCACATGCTTCTAACTAGCTCTTGCTCATTACAAGCATGCTTTCGTGTAATAAGCATGCTTGTTTCAAGCATGATCATCTGTATCTACACAACAAATTGGTAAATAGAAATGAATTGTTATTTTTTCGGTTTCTATAATACGATATACTTTTGATATAAAACTGTTTATTTTTTACACGTTTATTAGTCGCTCCTTTTCTTTTTGGACTTTCAAGTTCAAGTATTAATATGTTTTTACTATCAATCATTTAATGTTATAATAAAAATGTAAAAAATAAATATTACTTTAAACCAAGCTGTTTTTGTCTATATTTAAAAATGACTCGATACAAATAAACTGAGCCTTTTTTTCATGCAATGATCAATTATAATAAACTGTATTGTAAAATATCTGATCAAAGAGTCCTTTGTATTGACATTCTCTATAACTACGATTTGATACATTTTTCGTTCTTTTTATTTTAATGATAATAATAAGCCTCCCGACGCGAAAAGCTAATTGGCTTGAAAACGTTGCGCTCTTTCAACAAAAATAATCTTGTGCCAATTCATTTTAAGAGTAATTAAAATTGACTTTGGAACGATTTCTTTTGAACACTCAGTTCAAAATAAATCGTCCCGTAGCCAATTTTAATTCTAAACTAAATTGTATAATTATATTGTGCGCACTTTTTTTTTAACATAAATTTCGTTAAATCTGATTGTTGCGTATATACCGTGTTTAGGAAATGTGGGGTCATATTTGAAATATTGTTTTATTATATGAAAAACTATATCATGGTTTAATTTTCACAAAAAAAAAACACAAAAAAAAAAATTGGTAGGTATACAAAATTGTATACAAAATTATCGTTAGCTGATCATTTTTTTTTTAAGAAGATATAATTTTTTTAAAGAGAGGCAGGGAGATTTTTTTCAAACTTACTATCTTGGAGGGAGCTGTCCGTTTAAAAATAAATGGCTAGTTAATATTGTATCCGTAAGAAAAAAATACAAAAATAAAAACAGTCAGTTCAATTTTAATTTTTATGGCTAAGTTCAGTTAGTAATCTAGATATTTATGCTCATAGATATAAAAACCACATACAAAAAGCGTATTTAAAAATAATTTTCTATCTCTGTTTCTCATAAATGTGACTTAAACCACAAACAAGCTAAACTCTAATACACAACTTCATGTATGGTCTTGACCTAAGTTTGATCAAAGCGTCCCTTTTATTCCAGTTCGTTTAATATGCCTTCAGTTTGCGGGCAATTCTGTAACAATATCCTGTAAGTAAACATCTTAGAAGGGCTCTCGAATATGTTAATAATGGATTTAATACGTCATGATGTCAGTATACCACGTAGTATTTGTAACGTAGAAATTAATTAAAGACCATTAAAGATGGGGAAATGTACTGTAATCCTAGTAAAATTATAAATTTGAAAGTGTGGATGTTCGGATGTTTGTTACTCAATCACGCAAAAACGGCTGAACGGATTTGGATGAAATTTAGCATGCATGTAGCCTTTGACATGGAAAAGAACATAAGCTAACTTTTATCCCAATTCCTTTAATAATTACCGAGGGAAATTTGAAAATTTATTGGTATTTTTCTCTATTACAGCGCAAGCTATAACACGTGTGATAATTTTATTCAATTTTTCATTACTTTCACATTTTTCATTTCTTTTTGGACCCAATTCTGAAGTCCACGCAGACGAAGTCGCGGGCAGAAGCTAGTGTCTAATAAGTAATTACCTAAACACTGAATTTATTAATGAAGATCTAATTTTAGACATTTTGGTGTTTGTAACATCTTCACGTGTACACACATTATACACAAATAGTCTGTAATACTTTTCTTAGCATTTTTTTTCTTCGGTAGAATGATTCAGTGGTTAGAAGGAGTACGCCAGAATTGTGGCTAACCGGAATCGAGCAGAGAATGCGTGAGCGATCCCACGACGCTGGCCAAGGCAGAGTTGGGACCGGGGTGTTTTTGGTCGGTGAAAGTCCGACATATCCCCACTCGGTGTGGGTTGAAAGCATAAAAAAAGGATGATTCAGTGATGATTCTCTTCCATAAAACATTAGTTTTGAGTGAAAATTTGATGTTTGGTGAGTCATCATTATATCGAATCAAAAAAATTAATTGCTTGCAAAATAATGGATAAAAACAGTTCAAAGGATACAATACAGTAAAAATATCGGTCTAGTTGCGCGTCCTACATAGAACATTTACTTGTCGAAACAAAAGAAGGCTACTTGTCAAAAACACTTGTGAACACTCTCTTTGTTTATTACGTATCTTATCTTGCACGTTTTTTTGTTTGATTACTAGGTCGGCCTGATACAAATATAATATTACTATATTCGGAACAGAGATACGCGTTATATTTTTATCATTTCGTGTGGCTAAGTATAATTGAAGCTAGTTTTTGTGTATTGATTCTGGTTATGAGACCAATATTTGTACAACACACAGGGTGTTTGTTTGAGTGTTTGTTATGTTTACAAATACATGAAAAATATTGCAGATGTTAGGCTCTAAAAATGATATGAATGGAAAGAGAGTAACGTGTTTTAACCAATAGTCAAACCCTTCTATGAAGTGTATTTGAATAATAGGCAGTGAAAATAATGACTGACGAGTTCTATTTTTTTCTTGGAAGATATTATCTACTATTGTGCTATTTATTTTGACATGTTCTCAACCATACTGCACAGAAGACTTCCAAAGGTTGCGTTAAACGTTTAACGCTACCATGGTATGAAAGCACTGTTGCGTTAAATTAAAAGACCATTTCCTCTTCTTCCACTTTACTCTCTTAACGGGAATAATAAAGGCAATTTTGTCTATCGCCAGATAACTTATAGTCGAAGTATAAAATTGACGTTTGACAGTAAGTTTACGTATGAACCAACTGTCAAAATTATATGTCGTAAAATGTAGTAGATTCGTAATATTCTGGTATATTATACAGAGCGTTGAGAAAAAAAACAATCTTGTCATCATCTGCCTAGCCTTTTCCCACGCTATTTTGGGGTCGGCTTCCAGTCTTAGTATTAGCACAGTATAAAAACATACAGTAGGACGACGCCTTTGATCTCCTTGTAAATGCCGACAATGTGTAGAAATTGTCGCAACAGCCAGGGTTGTCTCAAGTTAACAATATTTACTTAAATTTATTTTTGATCAATATTATTTAATAATATTATAAGTATAGATAATGTTGATATAAAATAAATAAAAAAATATATATACCTACCTGGTACCTAATAAAAAAAATCGAATTTATTTTTGATCAACATTACTTAATAGTTATTATTTAATAATAACGTTTATCTAAAATAAATAAAAATAAATATTGTTACAATAATTAACAATAGCGAGATACACAATTTGTAAAACAGTAACTATTATGCAAATGTGCTTCGTCTATGGTCTCACATGCAAAAATTCTAGATTGAGATTGAGACGAACACATGTAATTTCATTTAAAGAAATGTCCTCCATCTTGGATCAGAAACTCTTGCGCGATAGACATTTCCGCGAAAGCTTGACCTCATTTTTATTTTCAGTGACCTCGCAAATCTTAAAAATGACTTATCACAAAAAATGCATATTTTTCTCGGCGCCATCTTGGATTCTAATTTCGACCCCATAATCGTTTTAAGCGACCCCATGAACCATGAAAATGACACCCATGAAGAAAAATTTGCAATTTTTCTCGGCGCCATCTTGAATTCCAATTTGGACCCCATAATCGTTTTTAGCAACCTCGGGTACCATAAAAATGACACCCATGATAAAAAAAAGCATTTTTTTCTCGGCGCCATCTTGGATTCTAATTTCGACACCATAATCGTTTTTAGCGACCTCGGGTACCATGAAAATGACACACATGATGAAAAATTTGCAAATTGTCGTCGGCGCCATCTTGGATTCTAATTTCGACACCATAATCGTTTTTAGCGACCTCGGGTACCATGAAAATGACACACATGATGAAAAATTTGCAAATTGTCGTCGGCGCCATCTTGGATTCTAATTTCGACCTCATAATCGTTTTTAGCGACCTCGGGAACTATGAAAATGACACCCAAGACGAAAAATTTGCAAATTGTCGTCGACGCCATCTTGGTTTCTTGGCACCCATTTTAATAAAATTATTTTATATTTATAAAACAAAAAGAACTAAACTAACACCAGATAGCCCTGAAAGTTTGCTCCCGAGCTACTAACACGGAAATGTATGCAGCTCGGGAGCGCCCTTCCCCCGTCTCGCCCCTCGCACCCCGCACGATTGCCCTGTCTAGACGTCTTCGTCGAACGACTGTATGATGTTAAGACTGTGGTATTAGTATGTTATTTCACATGGAGCGACTGTCTTTCTGACCTTCTCAACTCATTTTACTGGGTAACACAGTGTACCATAGTAAGTCTGGAATATATTCAAATTTTCTTTTAGCTTCTGTGTGCCCCAAACTTTATAAGATGAAATGGGTCAAGTCGGCAACGTCAGTCAATGACTAGTCGAAGTCGTACGCCATCATAATTTGGCTCAATGACGAAGGGACCACAGTTGATTGAAGATCCTCCCAAACGTATAATACAGCTTTAGTTTGTTACAACTTTATAACTTAAGTGGGGTAGGGTATTCGGATATTTGGACCTTACTCATTCATTTTTAGTTGGTCATGAAAATCTAGCAACGACATAGGAAAACGTTTGATAAATGTAAGTAAACAAATTTTTGGAGTTTGTTACGGTTGAGCGTGACACAGATCTATTGAAAAATCCACTACTTTTTTAAGTAATTTAAAAAAGTACGTGGCGGAGCTTAGTGCCAACTCATACATTTACCTTTAAGGATCCACTTTGTGACTAGGTTCCGTTTTAAAAGTTAGTATAACAAGTAGTTTTTTTTTTAATTCTACTATACCAGATAGTGCTCGTGAATCGTGATACGTTAAAATCAAGTTAAAATAATAATATAAAAAAAAGTACTTAAAAAACTGCAATCTGCACTCCTCTATATAAACTATAAGTGTGCTAAATCTCATACTCCTCCGTCCAAGCAATTTTCGTAAAAAGAGGTACCTACAAAGTTTCTGCTTCTCTTACGTATCTTCAATAAACCACCATTATAGGATTCAGAAAATCGCATAGTCAGCAGTGGCCGTGTAAGAGCCCGTAATTCCGCACTAACCCAGCAAAAAATACCAGCGTACCATGTAAGTCAACCTCAGATGGATCGACAAGGAAAATGGCACAAACTTAACGATTGAAAGGGATTTGTCAGCTAGTTTCAATCCCACGTTACTTGTTATAGATCTTATAGTAATAGTTTTTGTAACTTTAAATGACCTGCAAGATATCCGTCTTTATACTGATAAAATTCTTGATACTCTATATAAAATACCTGCCTATAAATTTCGCACTACTGAGCTTAGGCCTCGTCCCATATAGAGAATGAAAGAGCATTGATCACCACGCTGGCTCAGTGCGGATTGGCGATTTCATATGCCAATTTTTGGAATCCAGGTTTCCTCACGATGTTTTCCTTCACCTTTTGTCAATTATGTCTTAGAATAATTAAGAAAATACATTATAACATTGAAAAATTCATCTTGGTACGTGGTTGGGTTCAAAACTGCAATCATGTGCGGTAATTGAACCGCTAAAATCGGCATACAGATTTTCATAAAGCTACACCGAATAAGGATTATAACAACATCAAAGAATATGAAATACCAACCTTTTACTTTATTGACCATAATTATACCAAATAGGAACTGCACTGCAGGAATCCATGTAATCAAACCAAAAATTGAACTGAAAGAACGATTCCTATAATAATTCTTAGAAACGAATATAAATATTTTAATTTAAACATTTTATGTTCAGGATTATCTTTTTTTTTTTTCATTTATCACACTATTTAAACATTTGACGACCTCCGTGGTCGAGTGGCGTACACACCGGTTTTCAAGGTGTCGCCAGCTCTGAGGTCCCGGGTTCAATCCCCGGATGGGTCAATGTAGAAAAACACTTTTTTCTACATTGTCTGTGGTACCTTCGTTGTCTCTGATTCCATAACACAAGTGCTTTAGCTACTTACATTGGATTCGGAGCAATGTATGTGATGTTGTCCACATTTATTATTGTGCCGTAACAACAACAACTTTATTTATTTACGTAAATACAAAAAGCATTGCACCGTATCTCTGAATAATATCCCCGAGGCGATGAAACAGAAACTCAAGTAAAATGGTACTTAAGTATGTTAATTAACCAATATAGCAATTTTTATTCATCTCTTATTTATTCGGATATAATTAATGTAAAATTCAAAGAAATTATTTAATTATATTGTTTAAACGGGAGTAATTTGAAAGATTGAATAGAAGAAATTGCAAGTATTAATCAGTGCTTAAAATTATTTGTGCCATCACGCGCTTTGAGCAGTAAAAAGTTTTTACGGTTTTGTAAGAAAAACCCTACAGAATTCATACTTATTTCATTTTCCTTTATATTGTCACCGACAAGAAAAAAAAGGCTAACTAGCCATCATCATCATATGCCTAACCTTGTCCAACAACTTATTTTACTGGGTCTCTATCCCATAGTAAGACAGGTTTTTATAATGGTACCTACATAATAAATTAACGACTATCAAATATCACTGTATGACAGTCAGGACCAACGGCTTAACATGTTTTCCACGGCACGGAGAGGCCTCCATATTGGCCAAATCGTGCACCTTGCACTTAGGCATGAGCCCTTCTTGACTTCTTTAGTATTCAAGTATATACCTCCACGCAAACACTATGGCCCTGTTTTTTATTCCTAGTTAACCAATGGTTAAATATCCTAACGAATGGTTTTGAACTTCGGTAGAACGCGTATTTATTCATCAATTTTTATTCTAACAAATGCTTAAATAATTAACTATCCAACTATTTTATCATTTGATAGCCTAACAATTGAAGAAAAAACGCGTTTTAAAACCATTAGCATATTTAACTATTGGTTGAGTTAACTCGGGATCAAAAAACTGGGCCTAAGAGTTTTAAACAGGCACTCGTCATCGGTCACGATGAGACTTGAGAAATGTGATCCAAAAACACCACGTAAAATATAAAAAAAACATTGAACCTTTAATCAAAAAGCTTCACCGTCAGCTTATAAAATTGAATATTTCCTGTTTGAAAACGTTTAAAAAACCGTAAAGGGAATTACTTATTACCTCGCTTTTATCGAAGGATTAAAGAGATTTGAGAACAATCTTCCGTGTAAATCTTTCGAATCTTCGTAAAAGCATAGATTACCATTTTTTCAAGAAACATGTATGGTACCCCAGGGATTGGGGATAATCTCGTATACGCAGGCGAAACCGCATACATTAAGTTAATGTGTAGTCATAATTTTTAAATAATGATTTAGCTATCGAGGTTTTTTATGGGGTTATTAACATACATTTTATAGGTTTGCAACTGTTGCAAAGTACATTATATTAGAAGTACCTACAGGTACTTTAAGAGCTTGCAAATTCCTGTTTGTCTGAATTTATGTCAAAATACATCTAAAATTAATAAATTAAAAAGTATACCTATAATTTTACTAAGGATACTGACCTGTCCCTTTGTATGAAAAGTTCATTTTCCATTTTAAGATTTCGACCTTTGTTCCTTGAAGGAAGTTGTTCAGTTTTATGCACCTGATTACCTCGTTGAATATATGAATTCCTTTTAAAATTATCCTGTATAAAAAATAATGATGAAAAAATATTGTATTGATATCTATACTAATATTATAAAGAGGAAACCTTTGTATTTTTGTATGTTTGTATTGAATAGGCTCAAAAACTACTGGACCGATTTCAAAATTTCTTTTACCATTACTTAGAGGGATTCTTCCGAATTCGTATAGGCTATATTTTAACCCGGAAAATAGATAGGATTTTTCGTGGTAGTGAAAATTGTGGAGTAAGTCGACGAAAAAACTGCCGTACGTTAACGATTCTCGCGAACGCTGCCTAAGTGGTTAGAGATGTATGGTTGACTTCTATAGAAAAGTTGTAGAACTCAATAATGCCTACAAAAAAGTACGCGATAGTATAAACCAAACATTTGTATTTTAGCCATTATAACCACTTTTCCATAGAATAAAAGTAATTAAAATTATTAGCCTATGTTTATTGATCATATTATCGTCAAATACTAATCCTTATCCAAATACACTATTTATTGAGCAAGATTGTTTCAATAGCTATAAATTACTTTTTATTTTATTCCAATCGGACAATTCAATCAAAAGATATTACGAATTTAAAATTGTAATTGGTATTAAAATGAATGATGGCCGCCGGCCGATATGTGTCGCACGACTCGCACGGCGAAACCGCAGGGGAGGGGGTGCACATCTATGAAGAAATAAATGTCTACCCGTGCGAAGCCGGGGCGGGTCGCTAGTTAGGAATAAATTACCTCCAAACAAAATTATGGAAACTTCGATAAACGTTTCCAAAACGCAATAACTAACGGTCTTTAAGGAGATCAAGTTTTTAAATTAACTGTAAAAAAGCTTCCTCCTCTTTTTCAAGAATTATTCAAATTATTTAAATAAAAAATAATCTCCAATTTAAACAATTCATTTAAACTGTAATTAATTCTCTTCTTGAAGGTTATATCCGACACTCCTTACACCCGCCTTGATTTATTTGAATTAAGCGAGGGCACCGGGCGCCGGGCTTGAAATCATGTGGTCGCCGGTTCGAATCATTCCCATTGAATTACCGACGTGAACCCTCTCGTAACACAAGTATTTACTTTCTATCACACGAGGGGTTGACAAAAATACTAGTAATGTGCGATCCACACTACATGCAATTTAAAAAAAAGTAAGTAAGTATCGTAAAAAAATGTTGGGATTTCAAAAGCAGAATATAATGCGGCGTATAGTTACACGCTGATTATATAACCTACAAGAGTCCATCACCACAGACACTTTTACAAAATATTTCCTAAATATTGTACAATTGTCTACTGTCTAGCCACTGGATGTCACAGTAAAATGTAATTCATTAAAATAGTGCAGAGAAAAGAGTTATTAAAAAACGTATTTAAAGTTCATCTTTCCCCACTCAATTGCTGAAGCGTCTAGCCAACTGGAATTGTCTGAGATGGATGGGTTTAAGTTGCGGACAGAAATTACTGTAGCAAGCAGATTGCAAGTAAATCTCACTTGTTTTCAATCTCGTTAGTGTAACAAGCTGCTCGAGGAATAAAGAAAAAGTAAATCTATGCATTCTAATGACTTTTTTGTCAATAGGAATGAGTCAATTGAGTGGGGTAAGAGGACAATTTTGACTGCACGGATAGCCGAGTGGTATAGGTCACCACGCTAATGACCACTGTACGCGAAGTGCTGCGGGTTCGATCCCCGCATGAGACGTTGTGCGATGTGTGATCCAAAAATGCTTGTTACAAGTCTGGGTGTTCTTTTTCCATGTGAATTAAATTAAATGTTTGTGAAACCCCCGCGACACATGGATGAAATTCCATAATGCGGACGCCGTATTAAAAAAAAAAAACAATGTTAATTTTTTTTTAGTGTTTGATTTTTTAGATAATTATTGAAATAAAAATTTTGACACTTTCAGTGTGTCATTTTCTATACAAAAAAATACGAAATGAATGGAAAATTCGCGTGACGACACTCTGTGCTACAATTTACATTTTCAGTTTTATTATTTTCATTAACAGTAAAAATTTATTGCAAGTTTCTGTGAAATGACATAACACTGAATAACCTTTTTACAAATAATCGGGGTTTCACAATATTGGACATCGATGATTCCAATTCGTTTTAATACAAAAAATAACATCGAACGAAAAATATATTATTTTTAACTTGAACTGGCCAATAAAGTATAATGTAACACAATTTGCGTACAATAAGTACCATTGAGTCGGCTCTCATGCATAGAAATTGGATGAGTTTTAAGTAACAAAAATATTGAACACCATCAAACAGGTTGCGGAGATCAGTATTGGTTTTTAGCTGTGTACAGTAAGAGCAAATGCCAACTATATCACGGCTCTGCGCCCACGCTTATTACTAAACTTCATTGTACGCCTCCCACCTTGCTCGCTTTTGTTTTGTCGACCGCCTGAAGCTAACAGCTTTACGGACCAGTCAGTCTGCTTGTTTGAGAATTGTAAGAACGGCCTATAAATGTCCCACTGCTGGGCACAGGCCTCTTCTCATATAGATATGGAACGAGTATTGATCTAAACGCTGGCTCACTGCGAGTTGGCGATTACAGATATATTTTTTTGGGAGTCTAGGTTTCCTCACGATTTCTACCTTCACCGATTGTCAATGATGTGTTAGAATAATTAAAAAAACATATAAATTTGAAAAAATCACATTGGTACTTGCCTGTATTGGGTTCGAACCTGCAACCTTGTACATGAAAATACATTTATTGAACCACTAACCCACTACGACACTTTAGGGTGGATCATTTTATTTATGCAAATTAATAATCTGGCCTTTGGCACATCAAATTTGACATATAAACCAGCTTTAGTAATGCTCTTAAGTAAGCTAACTAACCTCGAATTGGAGATATCATACATTTAGTGCCAATAAAGCAGTAATACTTGTTCAGAACTTGCTTACGAACTAAAACTCTATCTCAACAGTTAAAACTATGTTGAGTAAGCTCCTAACTACAATATTATCGGCCAATTATGAGATCTCATAATTAGCTCCACTTCGGAATTTAAACAGTTTTGAGAACTATTCGTATAAAAATTTAAGCGATCTATTAAATTGTTAAATTTATTTTGATTTCAACAAAAGACAACAAAATGATAACAATATGTTTAAGAATTGAAATTAATATTGTGTTGATAAATAAACATTCTTAATCCTGTTTCCTCAAGTCGTACGTCAAAGACCTCATGTTCTGCAGAAATAAAACATAGCAGAGGCCTTTGCCCAGCAGTGGGACGTTATTAGACTTATTATTATTTTTATAACTATCAGCACCCAATCTTCTTCTTAAAGTGCCACTCCAATTAATGACGGTCGCCTACCAAGCTTCTGGAATCTATATCTATCTTTTGCAAGCACCCATTAATGGTATCGAAATGGCTTACACACGGTAACAGTAAAATAGTTCGATAAACGTAAAAAAAATTGACGCCATCACACTTTTCGCATATTCCCAAAAATATCGTACCATATAATAATTTTCAATGCGACATCAATCTTTTATAGTCACGTACCGAATGTGAAGCGTAACCTTAGTTTTTGCGTCAGTAAACGATGGAATAGTTTGAAACTACATGACTTATGAGTCGTAAAGGAGACGTGCCAACCGGGGACAGTTACCGTATCATACGTAGGCTGTTACTAGAATTTGATTCCAGTTGTGCACTTTACGATCTGCAAAGAATATACTTTTTTACTGTGATGAGTATGTGAGATATTATTTTAAACGTGAATTGCTGTGTTAACAAGCAACGCCTAGCGTGCATTGCAGCTACTGGATGTATGAGGACCACTCCATCAGCCGCACTCGAATATTATTTGCTCAATCTGAGGCCGCTGCATCTTGCTATACAGGAGGAAGCTATGGCGGCGGCCATACGATTGAAAACAAATGGGCTTTGGAAACAAAACATGGAGACAATGCATACATCAGTTCTGAAGGGAATCACGAGGGACATACCTCTACTTGAAGCACCCACGGACAGAATAGTATGCCGCCACACCTTCGATAGAAGATATGATATCCGACTCACTGCGGAAGCAGAGGATAGCTCTGGAATCAAGGAAGTCAGGATATACACTGATGGCTCCAAGACCAAACAAGGTACAGGAGCCGGTGTCTTCTCGAATGATCTAAATATAAAAATCTCGACCACTCTAGACAAATTAAACACGATCTTTCAAGCAGAATGCTTAGGAATAACAAAAGCGGCACAGGCGGTTGCAGCCAGAGATGTCGAGGATCTTAACATAAAGATCATCTCCGACAGTGCTTCCGTACTACAAGCGCTACAGAACAACAACATAACATCCGCCTTCGTTCTGGAATGCCACGATGCACTCCAGTCCATTGCTGGTACTAACAAAGTAACCCTGCAATGGATCAAGGGTCACAGCAACTCCCTTGGTAACGATGCGGCGGATGAACTGGCCAAACGGGGCTCGGGGGCGACAGTATAGTATAGTATAGGGGCCCGGAACCACTGCTGCCCATACCTTATGCCCAAATAAAAACATGGCTGCGCAACAAGACAGAAGAACACCACCATAAAGAATGGAAAAACAGTGAAGGATGTAGGCAAACGAAGGCAGCATTTTCGGGGGCGCCCAAGAAGTTTGCCCGCATCCTCACAAGACTAACAAGGGACAACGTTCGGAAAGTCTTAGGAACTGTAACCGGACATTGTCCCTTAAACAAACATCTATTTACAGTGGGTGTCACAAACAGCCCTCTATGCAGAGGATGCATGGAGGACGAAGAAACGCCACAGCACGTGCTAGTAGAATGCAGGAGCGTGGCCGCACAACGGGCACAAATTCTCCAATCACCAGCGTCGCTGCGGGAGGCCTGCAGCAGCCCAAAAAGGTTGCTGGCTTTCTGGGACGAGCTCGGATGGCTGGAGTGAGGAAGAGGAGAAGACCACGCACAATGGCCCATTCAAAGGGCTAAGTGCGGAAACAGCCCGGAAAAACCAAACCAACCAAACCAAGCTGCGTATATGGAAGCAAAATTTTAACAACTCTTTGTATCATGAGCACAATCGCGCACCGCGCGTTTATGAGATAAAGGGTTTTGACAGACAGACAAAGTGATGCTGTAAGGTTTCCGTATTTTTTTTTGAGTTACCAAAACCCTAAAAATTAACCTCTCAATCCCGGAACCTTTATGACACTCAGTGACGTAGATATTCCACAAACATCGTAACTGAAATGTAACGCCTCCACGAAGCCAGCGTTTATCACTGCTCCCATAAAACACAGTTTATCTTCCTTTACGTGTACCTGGTTACGTCATAAATTCCAGTTACGTAGAACCTACATGACAATGTTATGAAACTATCGTGGCCTTACAGAATATTGTTAATAATGGTACAGTTGACCTTTTGGTTTTCTTAATAGAAATAGGGTTGGGATATGGTACATTTTAAATGAAAAATATGAACCTTTGCAAGACAATAGAATATGAAACTATATAGCATTTTAAGTGATATTCTGATCGCGTTCAAACCTTAAAAGTAAAATATAAAATATTTAAGTTATCAGCTTAAAACTAGCCTAGCATCTACCGTTAGTAGATGAAAAACATTTGTTCAGGATAACCTTAATACAATGCGTTTTGATTGCTGGTATATAATTATAATAATATACAAGCCTATAAATGTGTCACTACTGAGCACAGGACTCTTCTCGTATAGAGAAAGATGAACATTGATGACCACGCTCGCTCATTGTGGGTTGGTGATTTCAGATTCCAAAATTTTAAATCCAGGTTTTCTCACGATGCTTTCCTTCACCGTTTATCAATGATGTCTTAGAATGATTAAGAAAGTACATATAACTTTGAAAAAGTCACATTGTTACTTGCCTGGGTTCGAACCTGCAACCGTGTGCATGCGAATCCGGTCATTGAACCGCTAGGCCACCACGACATTTCAAAATAGCAATATAAATATCAAATAGAATGGAAATTTAGTAAGAAAAATATATAATTATTATTATTTACGAGAACGGGAAAAAATACTCGGGTAAACCGCGGGGCACAGCTACTATCTAATAAGGAATAAGTTACCATTCAATCATAATATCATGTCATTACCCTACTATCAGGGTAATGACATGACTATCCTTACCCACCATTTTTACATTATATTGCCTATTTCAGTATAAACGCCTTAAGCATGACTGCAAACGATTACGAAGGTTCTAGAAAGCCTGTAAAACTTTAGGAGAAGAACACACGAGCGAAAGTTATTTGAAGGTCAAGGTTAGGACGGATTAGGGCGGGTTTACAACATATGTTACGTATTCAGCTTAGATATGGGATAGGGGTTCGTGTCATTGTCAATGGATAGACGATTTTAAGCTATCGAGATATATTCTTTTAAAGAGAGCTAAATGAGAGTGATTTTTTTTTTACATAATATACATACAGTATATTTACAGATTGAAAAAGACATGGTTATTATCTTTTTTTTTATTGTTCCATGGCTTGCTTTTATCACTGTGCGTATCAAATAAGTGCTTTGAGTTTTATGTGTTACTTAGTTCAAATATTTATTTATTTATAATATTGATATTTAGAGTCTCCACAACAACATTGTTAATGTACTTAAACCAAAGCTATTGCTTGACTTTAAAGTAAATCCATCAGTTTCTTTTTTTTTCTACGAAAAAAATCTGAAAAAAAAAACCTCTTTATCTTCTTGCCCTTTTCTCAAACAAATGCGTTGCCGCAATTTGTATTTTCCTTCCATTCCTCGTATCGCACCGTTCACTTCATTCTTCCACAAATCTGAATAAAAAAAAGTGGATACGACAACCGAAGAACATACCTTTACCTCCTGACATTAGCTTTCCCAATATAAACTCATTATAAAATCATTGTTCGGAATTCCCAGAAGCGACCAGTTACGCAGTTCAGGTCTATTTTCAGCCGACAGTTTGGAAACTTTATCTTTAAAGTCAGACCTAGTTCGGCGTGCGTGTCGCATCAAATTCGTTACATCACAACAGCTATAAGGAGGCCAAACACGCTGAATAGAAGTTTAGAAGTTTTCCGGCTTTTTATTATATTTCCTTGTGTGTAGGTATGTGTGGTGTTGGTAGCTTGAAATTGAGTGACAATAAATAACTATATTAGTGAAATATAAATCATGAATGATATTAGTATATTAGGCCTTGAAATACCATAAAAAATATTATTAAATTCATAATCCTTAATCCTCACCCCATAATCCTAATCCTCGGCGGCCAATCTCAAGTGAGATCTGCCATTTACGCAGGGGATATTTCAATGCACACGTGTATGCGCAAACACAGTGGCATTCTCTGTTCCTTCACTCTTCTAGTCCGATGAGCAGACTGACCAGACTGGGGAGAGATCAGGCACAGGACCAACGGCTTTATGCTTCTTTCTGAGGGACGGGGGTGTAACCAACACCACACCTCCTGATTCCTTGCTGTATTTTTAGCAGAATATCCAGTAATTATTTCAGGCTCGACCCGGGATTTGAAACCGAGAACCTCGTGCTCAGCAGACGCACTACCACTAGACCAGCGACTAAGACTTTAACTCCTTAATTGTTTAAAATTTATTAAAAAAAAAAGGAAGAATGCGCATTGATCACTACTGATCACCCTGCGAGTTTACGATTTTGGTCCACTTGTCATTAACATACATATCAACAGTGTTGACATCACATTATATAAATTTAAATAACACTTATTCTCATTAGTTTTATTTCTTATTTAATTCTTATTCTGAATAATGTGAAAACAGAACTGTTACGAGGCAGGAATATCTCAAAGTTTGTTTTAACGATTCTCCTAAAGAGACATTGAGTAAGAAAGTTTTGCAATCTGACACATTAAAAGCTCTGTAGAAAAAAACCTTTTAGGGAGTGAATCAATCATTCATTGGTAAAACACCAATGAATGAATGATTTATTTGTTTCGTTCTTTCGAGTTCGTTTCAGTTTCGGAGAATCGATATTGAAGATAGATTAAGTTTATCGATTGAATCGTTATTAAGGTAAATTGAACAACTAGATTAGACGATTTGATTTAGAAGGAGTCTCTGTTATTTATTTTTTTCTGAGAGACTGTAAAATTTTATGTAGGTACCTATGAAATAGTAGGTATACTAATGCGATAAAGCTTAAGCATTAGACAGAGTAAAATGTCGGTTTATAGACTTGAGTCAGATCATACGCTAAATGAGTACTTTAACAAATTGACATTAAAATAAAACTACTTTTCTTGTAATTAAGCTGTGTTAAATATTGGTGTACAGTACAGTATATTCTATTTTACATGCCTGTTCCCTTGGCACGTCATGTAAAGGCCACTGAACAAACACGCACACACAAGAACTTAAATCAAAATAAACTGCGATAGTAATATATTTGCGATAGAAACCGTTTAAAAAGTAGTTTTATTTCAACTTTTACATTTACTCGTAATCCGTCTCCATGTCAATGCCAGTCATTGCTGAAAACCAACTCTGTGGTTAGAATCTCAGCACATGCTGAGCGATGACCGTTTCGTACAGATGTGACGCATATTCCCCGGAACAATTTTGAATGTTCGTTTTTTCTTACTTTTTTTACACCAATAACCAGTTTATATAGTAAAAAACTGGTTAATAAATCAACCGTTTATCTGTATAAAAAGAAAACACGATCGAGTTTGATGTTTGTACGCGTCACAAAAACCGTTAACGCAACAATAGCAAGATTGGTAATAAATAATTTCCCAGTAGATCTTTCGTTGAATTAATGATTCGCGACCCGGGAAATCAGGGGAATAATATTATAGTGACACGTTGCCTTTCGACGGGTAACAGATATGTTGGATTGAATACTGTCTTTAGCAGATTTATATCCTTAAACGTGACTATATATTATTTATTTCACAGTTTATGTTCGCAAATAATAATGTCACAACATTGGGACAACGTGTCGTGGTGGCCTAGCGGTTCAACAACCGAATTTGCATGCACATGGTTGCAGGTTTGAAACCAGGCAAGTAACAATGTGACTTTTTCAAAATTATATGTATCATTGACAAAGTCAGTGAGGAAAAACATCGTGGGGAAACCTGGATTCCAAAAAAAAAAAAAAACTGTTATCGCCTCCCCGCAATGAGCAAGGGTGGTCATCAATCCTCATTCAAGAGGCCCGTGCCCAGCAGTGGGATGGGATTTATAGGCCGGTACCTATTATTATTTATTCTAAAAAAGATGTACAAAGGTAGGTATTATTATTAGCTGATGATGACAATATAACATTCATTTGTTTTTTGTTCAACTTCCAATGTGTGATTCCACTTCAGTCATTCCCACAAAAGCCAGCGGCCGTACCATGACGTTTAAAGTAGATTGTTCCATTCTTATTTTAGTGTGGGAAAGAGACAGAGTTATAAAGGTTATCCAGCGCCATCTCTTTCCCAAACTGGAATAAGAATGAAACAATCTTACTTTAAACGTCATGGTACGGCCGCTGGTGTTGAACTATACCAAATTGATTGTGTGACACTTGATTTATTATATTCGAATACGTCAAAACATTCGGTCTCTGTATTACATAAATATTTTAATAATTTATTTAGGTTCGTTTGGTTTTTAAATGAGAATTCTAGGAATCAGAATTGCCTGTTGGCGCACTTAAATTTAAAAATAGATTCTGCTCTATTTAAATGTATTTTGAATATTAATTTATAATTGGCGTTTCAGAATGGTCTGTTTCACGATAATTATTCCGAGAATAAGGTAATTACCTACGTACCAACATTTGATAATTTTGTTATAATTTTTTATACTATATCTGTGATTTTTACGGTAACATTATTTTTTAAATTACTTTTCTCGTTTTGTAAAAAAGTAGTAGGTACCTATATAATATACCTAATAATGGTTTTTAAAGCACTCTTTAATTTTTTATATCAAGGATCTTACGGGCTATTGAACTTAAATGAAACTTGAAATAAACTCACATTAAATGAAAAATGTTCTAAAAGAATAATATTAACATTACTTTCCCTATATTTTTCAGCGGTCCATACATAATATACCTAGTATATTATACATAAATTCCCAAGGAATAAGTATACGTATCATAGAAGTGAAGATTCTAGAACTTTCGAGATTAGACAGACGTGGGAACTATTTGTCTCGAGGGAGGAGAACTGGCTGCCAATCTAAGTTCACGTCTGTGAGATTTTCACGAGCGAATAATATTGCGTCTTGGTTAAAAAAAATACTGAAGAAAATTTAACGGTTTTAATAAAAGTAATTCTTCTATATCATGTTAATTACTTAGTGGAACATTACTGTGGAAGCATATTAATCTTAATTCTTTTAGTTTAATTTAAGTTTCTAATTAGCGAATCGTGTAGGTGTTTCGTCAAAATTGGTTTAATAGTTTTCAAGATATAGACTGATAAGAGTGTGCGAAAATACCAGAATAAGCCTGTTTACTCCTTGCTTATGTCTCTCAAGATTCAATAAAGATATGAAACTAAAGGCACTAATTTGAATGAAGCTTATAATTGAAATTGAAATTAAATATTCTGTTAGTAAGATTATCAACGTTTGTATAATTTGTACTGGGAGTTATTTCGTCATCCTCCTGCCCTTATTCCAATTCAATTCAGGGTCTGATGTCATCTCACAAGTAACTTCCTATGGAGCCATATTGTCTTTCACACAATCCATCCATCGTTCCTTTATTGGTCCTCTTCCTCTATATCCATTCAAGTTCATGGTCAAATACAGTGTGATTTATTTCTATTTCATTTGTCTCTTCTATGGACCAAAGGAAATGTAATAAATATAATTTAATTCTTGATGAATTATGTATTTGTTTTTTATTTAATTAAATTTATTTCAAAAATAGTATTCATAAAGTTTATCTTATTTCGTATCGCTATTTTCTTCAGACCTAATAAGAGTAGTGAAATTTCCCAATTACAAATACTTCGCTCCATTGCCATCTGAACATTAGAGAATTCAATTCATTACGTCATCAATCATGTGATGTCATCACGGTGAGCTGTTTTGTGTAAATTCGGGTCTAACCACAAGAACCTGGGCAAAAACAGAGGAGCCATCAAACATGCTGAGTTGTGAATTGATTAGATGAGCAATTCGAGGTTTGCGACAATAGGGATGTTTACTAGGTACCTATGAAAAGAAAAAATCTAAAGAAATATTCTAAAGTTACATACATACTACCGACGTGAACCCACACGTAACACAAGCATCTTAGCTTAGCACGAGGGGTTAACAAGTTTACTAGTAATGTGTGACCCACATTGCTAGTAATCTTTAAAAATCTTTTTGTAAAAAAAAAAAAGAAAAAGTAAAGTTTGAGAGGTGAAATAATATTGGGAGATTAGCTCAAAAGATATGTTATGCGGGTTAACGTTTTCAATTTCCAATTCAAGAAGTTCCCCGTCGCAAGTGACTATAAGCGAACATTACTTCTTTTTTGCATATTTTTTTTGGCTGTGCAGTTGGTAATAAAATGATTTTTTTTTTAATATATTTTGTGCTATTCTCAGACTCTTAGAAAGAATTTCTACTTTGAACTTACAAAAATAATGATAATTCATCCTAGATACTCTGATTTTCCAAGCTATTATTTATTACCAGTCAATATTTAAAGCCTTGCTATATTTCTTTGAAGTATCTTCCTTACATCTAATTAACATATTGATAACTTTCCAAATATCTGCGGAAAATTTTGGCATCATTATAAATTCTTATCGTATAGCTTCATCGCGTTTTAAATTCATCTCAGTAAATCTCATCCAATGGTTCAGTGGAATATCAGATGTTATCTAATATCTTCAACATATTTTGTTTTTGTTCGTTGGTTTGATACTAATATTTTAGATGCTTATAATTAATACGTGTAGTAAATAAAATGTGAACATTTTCTTCTCAGGGTAGTAAAAAGTTGGAAAGGAAATAATGTCGACTATATTGAGCTGAACGTGCCTAGTAAAACGGTTGGTGTAAAAATAAAATATTTTTAAATGTATCGAGAATACTTAACAGATCAGTCACATGGAGTATACACCAAAAGAACAACAAAAACCATTTTCAAAATCAACTAGGTCACACTCCTCGACTATAATCTGCTTTTTCCATAAAAAAAGTTATATCGAGTTTTTATGGTCGTTAAAAAATAATTATGTTTACCATTTTATTTATACTCAAAGGGCAGGTTTCCAAGACATGTCACCAGCACACAGGCCTCTGTTATAAAGAAAGAAGGTTATATATCTACTTGACATATTTATACCTATTAGATTTAAACAACTTAACAACCAAATACCTTTAAGAGTTGCTCGTTGGCTAAGTGTAAGCTGTTCAGTTTACTCCATGGATGGGTGACCATTTGTAAACATACCGAGACCCCTCCTTGCCTCGAAAAGCGCGATACATTGATCTTTGACAGTCGTCACTATAATTCTAACAACCAGGCTTACTATGGGATACTGTGTTACCCAGGGTTGTGAATGTCAGATATGCAAAGGTTCCGAGTAAATTACGGTATCCAGCTAAATCTAGTTAGACTAGTTAGACAGTTGGGGTCAACATAGCTTGGGAAAGTCTAGGCAGACGTTAGATTTTAAATAACTTTTATTAAAAGTGGCATTGTTGTCATGGTCTCTTAAAAGCACTCATACACAGGTTAATCTGTGTGTACGATATCTATACATTATGTAAAACAGAATCCCTCGTTGCGTCTGTCTGAACGCGATTCTCAACTAAACACGAATTTTCATTTGGCTTTCCCCAATGGATGCAGTGATTCAAGAGGAAGGTTTTTATGTATACGTATAAAGTACATTTTTTGCTGGCTATCCATAAAAAGCCTGGGTGGATCTCTAGTTTAATATATAAAATACATGACCTCCAAAAACAAAGTTCACTAACCTTCTACCCGCACGCACGGAACCTAATCGAAACCTTCGGGTACCCATTATTCAGGACCGTTACACAACCAAACTTACGTACTAAAGTTTTACTATTTACTTTGCTTCGCGAAACATGGCCGCGATTTTAAGCTTACAGTTAACATCAACCCGTACAACGCTATAAAATTCGTGTCTTATCTGCCATCACGACAGTATTGTCACAAGTCGTCAACTTTTTAGGGTTGCGAATGTCAAATGAAAATGTCGCTACATACGTGTTGTGTCAGAAAAGAAGGTCACAATACATCCATGTATTATATATACAATCATTCAGTGAGATGCGTTTACTTAAATAATAATAGCTTCAGAAATTTCGTGTCTTTGTCTTTCTAGACTTGAAAGGAGTTTATATTTTGTTTTATTGCCTCTGTAAAGTGCTATCTTGCTATAAAGACGTGAACCTTTGAGAATCTTACAAGGATGTAAATGACTATACATAAGCTGAGAAATATACTTCATGTACCTACTCATACAACACACTACGTCGTGTTTATTTTCGAGATTCAGAATACCGGCCTATAAATGTCCCACTACTGGGCTCTTTGTATAAAGAGAAACGATGAACATCACGCTTGCTTATTGAGGGTTGGCGATTACATTTTCCAATTTGTTGTACCCAGAATTCCTCACGATATTTTCCTTCACCGATATCGATGATGTATTAGAACATGTTAAAAAGTTAATATACCTGTGGAAAGGGCTCATTGGGACTTGCATGCGTTAAATTTGAACCTGCAACCATATCTTAAGTATTATTGAACCGCTAGGTCTTCAAAAATATCCCAAGATTTTTACACCAGTTGATTTTAGTTGTACCTCAAAGAACTACCTTCAATTGACCTGCCAAGGAAATTAAAAAAAAAAAAACACTAGCGCACTGTCCAAAAAGATAAACGAAACAATTTCAAAGCGAAACAAAAAAGCCGCAATATTCTTGTAACCATTTACCTACTCAGCGTTTGTACAGTCATCGCCCGCAAAAATGAGCAACTCAATCCGTATCAATGTCAGAAAAACGGAACCATTATTCTTTGGGTCCCGAAACTCGGACCTTGACCTCTTTGAGGTCCACGTCTCATGTCTAACAGTGTGTGAATTAGAATTTCATATTACACTCGAAGTGAGCTCCTGACTAAGTGTAAGTTGTAAGTTTGAATCGAAAATAAAGGTTAAGCAGCGCTCGTCGCGGTTAGACCGTGGATGGGTGGCCAGTTGAAAACATACCGTAAATTCTCCATTGGATAAATGGTTTGACGTGCTTTCCAAGGCAAAGCACGTCAAACCATTTGTCCAATGGGCCAGATTAGTAATCTTTGTTAGGCGCTGTCATTACGATTCTGAGAATCAGTCATACTACATAACCTATTTTACTGCGTTACCCAGTAAAATGTGTGAGATATACTATCCCTCCATGTAAAATACGGTTCTACTGATTCTGATGAGGCTGTTAGCCACACGCTCTAGAAAGTTCTAGCTAGAAGTACTTTAAGATGAGACGCTACTATTTCGAGATATTGAACAAAAAAAAAACTATAATTAACGAAGTCCATCACGATTTATTTAAATTTTCCTGGTGTCATGGTCAGGAATTGACTAGAATCTAGCCGTGCCTACTAAAGAATGAATCGTCTTATACACCGCAATAGGATCCTTTTCAAAATCTTTTTTTTTATAACGACACTTCGTTTCTTACATAATATTCTAAAGAAATGTTAACAGGTTTAAAAAAATCTATAAGGTAGTATGTAGGTATAAAAAGATAATTACTATGCAGCTGATCTGGGTACATGGAAAATACGTTTTTTACACCATTAGCAAATTGCTTTGTTAAAGTCAAGTAATCTGTTACCCGATGCCTCTATTTATACAAGCCGTTGTCTTTACAAAAAAGCTTATAAAAACTTCTAAAATGTCTCCGTTAAGGAATTATTATATAATTGTTTTGTTTGTTACAGGTAATCACATTTACAAATACATTTGTATTATAATCAAAGTTATGGTGTCTGTAAAACTTGGGTAAGTTCTATTTTCAATTCAAAGGCCTTTATGACCTATAAAGGAATTGAATGATGGTATGATTATTAAAAAAAAATACTGGCCCACAATGTCATCAATTACCCTAAGACTGAGAAAAAATGGAAAGCTTTGGAGAAGGCCTCTACCTTAGGGGGGTTCCAGTGAAATAGAATTTAACTAATGTCTACCTACGTCTACTAACAATAATTAGGTATATATTTAGATAACCGACTGCATAGATAATAATCTCTTCATTTCATTTTCCTACTAGCTTCTGCCCGCAACTTCGTCTGCGTGGACTTCAGTGGGTGCGAAAAGAAAGAAAGATGTGAAAGTAATGAAAAATTGAATAAAATTTTCACCAGTGTTACGCTTACGGCTTAACTCGTGAACAATTTTAAATTTTCCCTCGGGAACTACTAAAGGAATCGGTATAATAGGTAGCCTATGATTTCATTTCCATGTCAAAGGCTACATGTATGCCAAATTTCATCCAAATCCGTTCAGCCGTTTTTGCGTGATTGAGTAACAAACATCCAAACACCTAAATATCCAAACATCCACACTTTCACATTTATAATATTAATAGGATTGTTAACTAAATACAAAGCTAGATTCAATATTAGATATTTGTGAATACTGGAAATAAAAGGCTTATTTATTTTATTTATATGTCTTGAAAAGAACTTTGAGGTCGTTTTTCCCGACTGTATTATTCAGATTGCTCTGAACAATAGGCACGTTCAGGAGACACTAATGGCCTACTTAGCGGCACCAAGCAAAATTGCTGAAGTCTAAATGCCTTTTTTACGTGGTGAAATTCTACCGATATCAATCTTATAGATGTCGGATTTACATGTTTCCCATCCTTGTCTTTGCGAGACCGCGATATCACTAAAGCAGGTTTGGCGCGAATCCGGGGAACATCGGTCTTTAAAGGACTCCTAACTACGTTAAGTTACCCAATGCCCCCAGTAGGTACAGAGTAAACCTCATCCATAGACTTCAACCTTGCTCAAACAAAACTCATCATAGGCTGAAGTTCAAAAATAAAATACCAGTCACTTTATACCGTAACGAATAAAAATAAATATATATTTTTGAACTTAATTGAAAATACCCAAATAAAATCACATTTGGAAAATTGTACTGGTTTTCTGAAAACGACTCTATATCGGGACATTTCAAATTCAAAAACTCAAATTTTTAAATAGAATGTAGGTCGACATATGCCTAAAGAAGAAACTTTTTAATTAATTTCGTGTTAGGTATAATGAGAAGAGTTTGTTTGTTTGGTTGAACGCGCTAATATCAGGAACAATTAAATTAGTCTGATTTGAAAATATATTTCCGTAAAAGCCACTTTTTCGATGAAGGCTCTAAGGCTACTTTTTCTCACGATAACCGACACCCACGCAGGGAGAGTCGCGAGCAATAGTAAGTATATTATAACATAACAACTTTTTGTTTTTTTTATGTAAGATTTTAAAATTCTTATGAATAAAATAAACGACTCGAAATACTCTAAGTCTGTGAATAATTAAGCATTTAAAACTTGAAATCACCTATTAAATAAAAATGTAATCATGATTATACTGGCATGATGTAAAAATTATACTTGTACATAAAACATTTCACCTTTCAACTAAATATGCATAAAACAACAATAACACTTAAATGTCACCTGAATTTGTTTCACTTTAAAACAAACTTTGTGGTTAAATGAATAAAGTTTGTTTTTCAACCTCTCAATGTCAACAAAGGGAACAAGAATGTAAAATGTCGCATTTACAAGATTTTTAAAAGGAGTTTGTCTACCTTACTTGGCACTCCGTACGACGTCCCTTGCCAGGAAACAAGCTTACTCTACTGTGAATTTGCAGTTTTTAAATTTGGAATATCTTGGCTTGAATATCTATAGAAAAATTAAAATGTAAAAGTTTTCTTCTGGATAGATTATTTTTTTCGAGTTTTTTGTTTTGTTGTCAACTAGTGAGGTGCTTTAGTGATTTGTGTAGTACTGTATAAAAGTTTACTCACGTTATATAATTTATAGTTGTTGTAATAATAGTATGCTTAAGCACTTTAACAATTATGTTTATCCTTTTATCAGCTTAGTTGGTGATTTGTTTCTTTGAAAAGTATTTTGTAACGAAAAAATTACTATGTCATATTCCGACATCGAATCGACAATCGAATGTTTTTTTTTAAACAAGGAAAAACAGTTCACAGTTACTAGTGTTTAACAGATCGAACCTAATATATCATCAAATAAAAAACGTAGCACACTTGTCACACGAACTAAACTTTTATAAAAAAAAACACAAAACTTCGTCCCTCCGTCATGATCACAACCAGGTGTCTATTGCACGACTCATCCATTTATATCCGTCTCTAAACTTACGCACGTACTTCGGCCTACCTGGTACCCGGCCTCGGTTTTCGGCCTACTTGGAACTCGGCGTTGCTCGTTAATACGTTTCCCATCCCTTTGAACTTTCACTGATGAGAGTAGAATATGAGTTTGTGTTTTGTTTGTTTACGTTTTAATAAATTGTTACATCATGACTTATGTGTGTATTATTTAATGACTATATTTTTTTTTTTATTGTGGAAGAAAAGTACGGCTTAACCCCTCGTGCTAAGCTTAATACTTCTGTTACGAATGAGTTCCCGTGAAAAATGCTATAGGTTGATTTCGAAACGACAAGCACATGATCGCAAGTCTGGCGCTAGCCATTACGCCACCCCCGCTTCGAATTTTAATTGAAAACTCCATAAGATACTATTTGCATATTTTAAAGAAGCCTTCAAGTTCAGTACCTACTCAACATACCATATAATAATAATAATGCCGGCCTATAAACGTCCCACTACTGGGCACAGGCCTCTTCTCATATAGAGAAGGAATGAGCCATGGATCACCACGCTTGCTCATTGCGGGTTGGCGATTTCAAATTCCAATTTTTTGGAATCCAGGTTTCCTCACGATGTTTTCCTTCACCGTTTGTCAATGATGTCTTAATGATTAAGAAAGTACTTATAATTTTGAAAAAGTCACATTGGTACTTGCCTGGGGTTCGAACCTGCAACCATGTGCATGCGAATCCGGTAATTGAACCGCAAGGCCACCACGACATTACATACCTTATTAAATAGAAATACCTTCACATAAAAATAACCACCCAAAAAGCAGGTAGCACTAAATATTCTAATCCCGTAGATCTGGAAAACCCAAGACTGAAACCTGAAGATTTTATCAGAAATTTTAAATCAGCTTGCGGGGACTTGGATTTGTTATTCATTGAGGTAACTTTAGAAAGTATGGAACACTTTAACTTTTAAACTTAGATAACAAGTGGAAAAGATATTAGGACTTTTTTAAAGTCTAGAGAAATTACTTGGTTGACGAGAATGAGGATTAATTCTTTTTTTTCGTTGAAGAATGGGATTGTGGCCTTGACTTTCTGGTTAATGGTTTTTAAGTTTTAATTCATCGGTTTTCTTTTTAACAATTTTCTTGCTTGTTTGCTAGGTATATGCGTGTTAAAATTGAAATTTATTATTATGTTTATACTTGGTAGAAATAGCAATAGAATAAACTTTTCAACTGCAATTCACAATCTTATCAAAATGTTTTAAACAAGTTGTTTTAGTGTAAGTAGGTGAGAATATAAGGGTTACATTTTTTTATTTTAATATCTTATATTAAATATAAATAAAAATATTAAAATAGATTTATGAAAATAATTATTCAAAAGAAAAAATATTTTTTTATAAATCCTTGCCAGAAATACAAGAACTTTTTTCTTTTGCACTTATAAGGTTAGAAATAAAACAAAAGTATTTTTTTATATATTTCATCGCAATATGAATTAAGATTAAATGCTTTTTGATAGAACTCAATAAATATCAGGCCTATTATATTAGCACTTCATAAAATCCAAATCACAGAAATGATAATAACTCACTGGAACTTTGAGATTTGTGTGGAGATGTGAAACTTTCTGACTTATCTGATGATATAGTTCCCGACTATAAAACTTTTGTTTGCGATTTGATATTTTGTTATTGTTTCGTTATTTAGGTCAAGATCAAGTTTCAGTGTATTCTATCACAAGCGTGTTGGTCTAGTGGTTAGTGACCCTGACTGCTAAGCCGGAGGTCGTGGGTTCGATTCCCACCCAAATGTTTGTGTGATGAGCACGAGCATTTGTTCTGTGTCTGGGTGTTTTTTATCTATAATATGTATGTATTTAGAAACATATAAGTAAGTTTATCAGTTGTCTGGTTGCCATAGCACAGGATCTGCCTAGTTTGGGATCAGATGACGGTGTGTGAGTTGTCTCAGGTCTCAATTGTCTCAATTGTCTCATTATTATTAATTCTCAAAAATGTCTAACTGTTTTTCAGTATAGAGGTCGTTTCTATTCCGAACTATTTTAGTTATATATTATGACCATTTGAATAAGTTTAAAATCAAAATTCCATAAACGTACACGTTACTTAAATAATGCAAGAACATTCATGTTATAGTTGGAAAAATATTATTTTAAATATTAAAATGACGTAAGCCTGACAGGACAGTAAACGATTTCAGTATAATATATTTTTTATAAAGGTTACCAAGTATGTGGGTCACACATGACTAGTATTCTTGTTAACCCCTCGTGGTAAGATAAATAATTATATGCTTGTGTTACGAGTGGGTTCACGTCGGTAGTGCAATGGGTGGGATTTGAGCCCGCGACCACACGGTTACTAATCCAATGCCCAAGACAGGCTACTGCAGCTGCAATAAATTATAATGAATTTAAATTACTTCAGGTTTTACCCAAAATCTTCGCAATTATAATTTTTACCAATGAAGTATACCGAATTATTTTATAAATCCAACGTATGGAAAACAAAATTGGTGTGGTTTTCGCACGAACCCTTTCAGATTGAATGGCTGTTCGACTGAGTACGATCGCTTCATCATATCAACCGGAAAACATTCACGAATGAACATCAATTGAAACGGAAGGCAATGGAACGTGTTTGTAAATAAATATATAGTTACTAACATATATTGTGAATCTATAAATAATAAGATATTTCTGTATCTTACCAGATATGAAACTCTATACAAATAAAAAACATTCTCAAAACTTTTTTTCAAAATATATAAGAAAATTATATACAAATCAATAATTAAATATTGCCAAATAGTTATATATATCGTCAATATATATATATAGTCAATAAATCATGACTTCATGTTGAACATATTAAGACTCTTTTCTTCAACAGCTGATACACTATACAACAACGATTTTTTTTTTCTGAAACAAAAGAACATAAAATAAAATACGTCCCTAATAAATACGTTTTGTGGATAGAGCTCTATTTTGAATAAAATAAATAAAAAAAGTATCCTTTGAATTATTTTTTACATGTAAAATACGTAGAGAGTACTTAATATACTATACAAAAATTGTAGAGGGCAAACGAAATGGTCGTTATCAACAGCACAGATATCCCGCTCTCGTGGACTACAAGCGAGACAATATACATGTTAACAGCTGCGAATAATTATGCCAAACCATTTATTAGAATCCCATTTTAGAATTCGTTTGCCAACTCACGAAGCCATTGTCAAATCTGAACTTTTAATTAAATCCGAAAAATCATTTATACGCAACGCAAACAGGAGAATTGTTAAACATTCAAAAATAAAAGGGTGTATGAAGTGTCGTTCGTAAAATTTTGTTCGAAAAACAAAACCGTTTTGAGATTCAGGAAACGGTTGGATCACCCTGTGTACTGATAGGGTGACATTCGGTGTAATGGTCTACGGATTTGAATTTCGCTTTGTAAATGATATGAGTTGGGACAGTTACGGATGGGGTACGCTATATACGTAAGTGTACTTCTAGTAGAAAATATTATTATGTAATATTTACAACAGAGTACTCGAGCTTTCAAATTGTGATGATACACAAGCGGTGGTTTAAGCGGCGGTAGCCTAATGGTCGGACTTGCGATCATGTGGTTGCGGATTTGAATCCCACCCATTACACTACCGACGAGAACCCACTCGTAACACAAGCATCTTAGCTTAACACGAGGGGTTAACGAGATTACTAGTAATGTGCGACCCACACTGCTAGTAATCTTTACAAAAAAATAATAATAACAAAAAAAAATAACACAATATTATCCTACAAATAACGTTAGTGGACGTTTCCATCGTAATAACAGACGCTGACTCCTGTACTATGTTTTGCAGTAAATGGATTGTGGAGGTCAAATATTTCAATTGAAATTCAAAACCATTCTGATTGAAATACTGGTCTTCAGACGAATAAGAAATGTGTAGAGTGGTGCCAAGTAGCTTCCATATTTTTTCCTGTTTGACATTATATTTTTTTCTTTTAGATGATCTTTTCACATAGTTTCTCCGATCCATTTCTTTATCATTTGCGATGGTGACAGGAGCACAAGCCTCTGTTTTTCCATAACAATTTTTTTTTCTTCTACATGGTGTCCTGATTTCAACCAAATTAACCCTTGCAGAGGTGCATGGTGATGATTATTTTCTTTTCTACATCGTGTCCTGATTCCGACCAAATTTACCATTACTACCTGACTATCTTAGATGGCAAAAAAAAATTTTTTAACTCTTTTTACTGTAAATCTAGTCTCATATTTTTCTGTATCATGGAGTTACCCTCTAAGCGTTATAGGATTTTATGCAGTGCGTCATCCTCAGAATAATTACGTCACTGTCGTGGTGAGCCGGTGATGTAATAAAGTTTGCGTTCGCCGTCGATTTGCGTAGAACGTGACTTAAGTGGTTGAATTCCTAGTAAACGTTAAAATTGTGGCGAAGAAGATAGTGAAATATTTTCGGCTATATTTTGAGTAAGTTTTTTTTAATAATAGAGATTTGATTTTCAAAGAAGTTTTAATAATACATGTTGTATATGTTATGGACCAAGTGATAAATTGAGCAGTATACATAATGCCCGGTCATTATGAAAAATGCCCAATATGAGAGTGCAATTTGACAATAATTATTCAAATAATCTAATTGACCGGGCACTATACATATTGCCCATCACCTTTTGGGTAGAGTAATACAAACATATTTAATTACTATTTTTTTATTGTTATTGTCATTTAACTTAAAATAAACTAAATATTAAAGGGGAATTATAAAACGAGCGATTAAAAAAAATCCTAGACTTTGTGTTGAAAACTTTTTGCCCAACGTCCGGTAGGTTTAGGTTAGGTTAATATGGTGACCCTTACGTGCACGAGGGCGGCGAGCGGAGCGAGCGGAGTCGCGGCAGCTACCGCCCCGTGCTGGAAAACCTTTCAAGCGATTGACGACTTTATGTGCATTAAATATAGCTTATTATCAAATTGCCCAACTATCATGTAGCAACATAATAATGACCGTGCAATGTGATAAATAATGAAGTTAAGATAGTAATTAATCACTTAGCCCGATAAAGCTAGACATTATTCATAATGCTCGTGCATTATAAATAATGCCCGCATTAATCACCTGGTCCACAACATATATATTAAATTAAATACGTTATTACGTACTTAAATTGATTTTTTTTTAGAAATAAAAATCAATCTACAATTTTGTTTATAATCACGGCACGTCAATATTATTAAGAAACAAAGTGTCTATAAAGAATCACATTTTTTCACCATAGTTTATTATAAAATAATCATGTAAATTCATAATCGTGTGTACGTCAAAAGTTAAGTAAATTGTTGGAATTAGTATAAACAACTCACAATTATTATTATCAGAAAACAAAGTCCCCAAACAAATTATTACAAACAAAATCCCAATATTGACGATACGTTTTTTTTTCGCATCATTAAGCTTAATTTTCTGGAACAAACACTCTTAAGATATTATTTTACAATGTCATTACTTAAAGAAAAACAACTGAACATTCAGTTGTCTTGGAAACGGACGGAAAATCTAAATGACGATTGAATTTAGAATGATCTTGTATTTATGTACGGTCTTTATTAAATAGATTTTCAATTTTCAAAACCATAAACAATTCCCTACAATTATTATAATAACTTCCGTGAGACGAATTCATAATTATTTAAGGATTCAACGGTTTACTCACGCGCATTCTCGGGATCGCCCGACTGAACATATTAGAAGTATGAAGAACTTGGACACGGATAAGTCGGCAGTGGCAGAACACACCTGCAATGAAGGGTCTACACATTACATACGGTTTGATAAAGCCTCCGTACTAGCGAGGGAAAAATATTTCGTGCCGCGAAAAGTACGTGAGGCTATCGAAATCAGCCGTCACCCTAATTTCAACAGAGATGGTGGTTGGGCATTGTCGGCGGCATGGAAACCGGCACTAAAGAGGTCTTCTTATATGACAAAGCCGAGTCTGGAGCAAGACACAGTCAGCATGGTATGCACCGACTCAACAACATCTACGGGAGCGCAAACGACGACAACGGCACCTACCCCCGTGCCTACATCTGCGACGCTGGCGCCACCGCCGCTCTCCGCGCGAGCGCGCCGCTACGCAGCACGGTGTGGTGCCACCGACATCAGTTCGACTCGCGACACCGCCGCCGCCGCGTCAGCTCATGATTAAGGACTCCTATTGAGTCTGAAACTAGTCGGGCGATCCCGAGAATGCGCGTGAGTAAACCGTTGAATCCTTAAATAATTCCCTACAAAACCCTATGAACGGCTTGTCATGAATATAATAATTATGTTTCAATTTAATATGATTGTTAAAACTCGTAGAAAGGACTATGAATGACTAGCTAAGCCCCGCGTTATTACCCGCAGTTTACTCACTTAATTTTTTCGGGATGAAAAGTAGCCTATTCATGTTCATTCAGGGTGTTAACTTAGTCAGCTTTAGCCATACCAAATTACATCAAAACTGGTTCAGCCGTTTTGACGTGAAGGGTTTCAAACATACTGTATGTATGTGTATGCTCACAAATATTTGCTTTTATAATATTAGTGGCATTAGTTGCTAAATAAAAACTAAATTACTTACTACTTATGTATACCGGACTACCGAATCCGATAGCGTCTAGTCAGTCGTGTGCCAAATCAGATCTCTTCGTCATTCTTGACCAACGAGAAACAGCATTTACAGTTTGAAGTAAACGATGAAGCTGTTACCAGTCTTATATCAAGCTTATTAGAGGTTTTCTAAACTCAACATTAAAACGAATTCTCAAGAAACTTACGTAAGCTGTTTTCTTTGAAAGGAGTTTCAAAGCAGCATACAAAGTAGGTGTCACTGCCCTCGTAACATATGATAAACGCTGATTGGCCGTCAACGTTCCCAGCTATTTCATTCAAGAATTTTCAAAGACTTTTTAACGAAATTTCTAAAAATATCTTCCCTTATCGCCTTATAGCCGCAGCCTTTTTTATTATTCCCCATATCAAAGTTTCATAAAGCGACCGACGATGGTAAGTAGCAGTCACAAGTGCGGGCTCTTAAGTTAAAAGCTTTTCAGAGCTATTCTGAACACCTGCGCCTCTTAACAGCTACTTACAATGTAGCATGCGTGTTAGATACTGTTTCCTCGTTTACGCAGATATTAGTGTTATAACAGGCGACACGGTTTTGTGGTCGCTTGGATTTTTATTTTATGCCCAACTTGATATTTTTTTTACTCTTAACCTGTCAACTGTTGTTTTCAAGTTATGGTCAAACTTAAAAATAAATATCAATGTTCATTTTACTGTGTTTTTCAGTAATATAGGAGATTAGATAGGCAGTCGCTTTACGTAAACTACGTAAGTCAGCTTAATTTACACGGATTTACGTCCTAAATAAATGATTATTATTATTATTAATTTGGTAAGACTGGAAGCCCACCTCAGCATAGGCTAGACAGAAGAAGTTCAATATTGATGCAGTGTGTCGCATTCATTTGAATACTAGCTTGCACTCCTCGCGGCTCCACCTACATGGGAGTAAGTAGGTCATCGCGGCAAACCACCATGAGGTTTGGCCTGCGGGTGACTGGGAGGGCACCCCGTCATCCGACCAGCTGACAGGCCACGGAGGATACAGGCGCGAGGTCCCACACGCCTATTCTCGTACGGAGTGAGGGGTGGGCACTATACACCCACCCCTCTGGAAGGGGTCCAGTGGAGACCGAAGCCTGCTGGAGTTGCGCAGAGCTTGCGTAAGTGATCCCGCGGCTCCAGCAAAGGCAAGGACGGGACCGGGGTGTTTTTAGTCGGTGCAAGTCCGACATATCCCCACGCTGTGCCCTCAGCGTGGGTTGAAAGCAATAGCGTTTCACCCCGCCAAAAAAAAAAACACAAATTTTGAATCGGACCAGTAGTTCCTGAGATTCACGCTTTCAACCGAAGAAACAAACTTTTCAGCTTTATAATATTAGTACAGATTTTTTCTGTACATGTAGCTTGCCAAAAGAGTTAAATGTAAAAATGCTTTAAGTACAAAAAACACCTTACACGGTAACATTGTTTGTTGGTACTTACCTTTTTAAATGCAACGTCAACATAATATATTTTCTTTTGCATCGTGAAATAATTTTGTGAAATCTACTTACTAATTTACTTGTCCATCATGACATTAGAATTTTCAATTTTATGAACTAACTTAAAGGAGTGTTGCTTTTCTTCGTATTCGGCCTATAGATCGATCAAATTCTTATTAAATGTCTTCAAGTTGTTCAAGGCGATACGAAACTTCAATACTTGTTGTTATACTTATTTAAGAAAGTATTAAACTTCCGTATACATATATTTTCAAATATTTATTACATTATGAAGACAATTTGGTACGTGTATATGTAACTTCTTGTATAGAACTACTTGCATTACAAATAAATGGATATAATTTAGGAGTTTGAAATTCTTCGCAAAATTATTATTAAAGACATGAATTGAATTTAACATTATGTAGTGATTGATACATTATATTAATTTTTTTCTCCTTTTTTTTACTAATATCGAGCTACTTGAACTAAAAGTGAAGCTTTCTTAAGATACTGCACGGATAGACTGCACGGACGCTAATTACTATTGTGCGCGACGTGCTGCGGGTCCGATCCCCGCATGAGACAAGCATTTGTGTGATTCACAAATGCTTGTTCCAAGTCTGGGTGTTCTTTGTGCATGTGATTAGATTTTTTGTGAAACCCCCGCAACACAAAGATTGAATTCTTTAGTAAGAGCTTCGTTTTTTCGAAATAAATCTTTTCCTCCGCAATAACCATAAAAATCTTGACCAAAAAGTTTTTCAATCACCAAAACCTTTCAAGCTATTTTCTTAATTAGCTTAATTGGATGTGACCTCCAAATTGAAACTGACCCAGCAACGAAATTAACTAACAAGAAAGAATTGTTTCATACCAACTTAATAGAGGTAGGTACCTACGTGATCCGAATACGTAACATAAGGCCTCCTTATCGTATTGAACCTTTATTTTCTAATAATAAATTGGTTATCTCAGTACTAGATCTAGAGGTAGCGAAATAAGTAAAATAATGCCTTGAACAGATTTGAATTCGGAAAAAAAATATGCATAAAATATGACAAAAAATTTTTTTGGCATGTTTTCGACCTATATCAGAGTTTGGTTTTTTTAGTTTTATTTCCGTAAGCCCGGTATTATTACACTGAATATAATTATCATATTGAAATCGTCTTATTTCTATAAATCATTCATGGTATCGGCACATACAAAAGAAAAACAAATGTTTTATTTCGAGTAGACCCTTCCAGGTCTTTTAAAACGTAAAATAACTCTAATTGCGCAAAACTACCATTGATTCATTTACCAGAAAAATTGCATTTATTTACTCAATATAATCTAAACAATCATTTATCTGGACTTTAAGGCCCCTAAGTTTTGACTCCACCGAGCCCAAAAAAGTGACGTGTATAATTGTTTGTAATAACCGTAATTGCATAATAAGAAATAATTTGGATTCGAATTAACTTCTTGTACAAATAGACTTAGCTTGTGCTATTTGCATTCTTCTGAAAAACAGACACACAATGGAGTTTCGTAGGGTATAATGAGGTTACATACGCAATGCCTTTAACTTAAAATGTTCCAATACATTTTTACAATAGCTAAATCAGATTTCCAATAATTACAGCCATTGCAATGGAAATTCTCCACTTTAAAATCTCATTATAAAGCGTAAATTCAATTTAATGGCTGGTGATGGTCATGTTAGGCTTCATTTGTTTCTATTGTAACAACTTAATTGGCTTGCCTTTTACATGTTCAGTGGAATTATCAGAACTAATTTAACAGTACATTCTATCTGATTTAATTATTGGTAGAATATACTTAAATTGAAATCATAATAATTAGTATACGTATTTAGAATTTACTTTAAAGTATTGATTTTACACTTCAGTACATTGTATATTTTGAAGAATTTGGAAATATTGATTATGTAGTTGCCTAGAAACCTGATTAAAATACTTGGTCCAAAAATAGCTTCTTGAGGCATGCTTCACAGAAATTAATGCAGTATAAAAAAAAAACTACAGTAATCATTGTATAGGGCCTTTGATCACAACTGAAATTGTCAAACGCCTACGCTACTATACAACCTTTTCCTCGAAATTTGTTTGAACCTGTGCTGAACGACAAGCAATTAATAACTGTTTTTCTTCGAAACCACTCAATAGCTCTATTCAATTCTTTTACCAGGAAATTGAACTCAAACACATTTTAATTCTCACTATCCCAATTCCCATCTATAATGATTACTTTAACGATGCTTCTAATTGAAATCCCTTTGTCCTATCATTTGACCTCATAAACCTATCATGAATCTAAAGAGCCAATGAAAGAATCAACCCCCTCAATAAAACGTTAATAAAGTCGCCTTTGATTAAGGTTCAACAAGATATTACCGCTGTGAACTGGTATTTACCGGTTCCGGTTGGTATTTTCCAGGTGATTGGGGGACTGGCTCTCTCTAATAGAATATGGACGGAATCAGAAATATGTCAAAAGGGTACTCGACCGATAAGTGTCGTATTAATTGCGGCCGCCGATATGAAATAACTGATATTCTGAAAGGGTCGAGCGTGTTATTTATTTAAAGGTTTCGTTTCGGGTTGGTTATAAAGTACGGTCATATATTAATGTAGGGGAACGTATTATGGTGCTTAAATAAACAGGAGATTTATTACCTTGTTGCTCGGTTACGAAAGTATTTAGGTATTTATCATTGAGTTTTGACGTAACAAATGATTTTGAAATAAAGTGACAAATTAATGAAAATGGAACATTGAACATTCTTAATCATCATGAGCTTTCATGTAACTACTAATTAAATTATTTACTGGATAACAAAGACCTGAAGAAATTGGTTCTTAAAAAAAAGTTTTGCCATATTTGTTTTAATTACTTATGTTAGAAGTTCGAGCAGTTTGAATTTTTAACTTTCAATTTATATTTACGGAAATTAATTTCCGTCTTGACAGAAATCTAATTTATCTTAACTTCGTAATACTATAGAGGCTAGATTCCAGAAAATGTGAAGATGAATACCTAGTGACCGGATTCCTCTTCTATTTCGTTAAAATCAAAATGAATCTCATTATTTTGTGTTTGGAGACTTCTGAAACTGTTCCACTGAAATCGTGTACTTCAGCGAGCTGTTGCGTCCAAAATTATTTTGCTCCAATAACATTTGAATCCAAACTTCACCAACTTTTTGATCGTGGCCCAGTTTTCAATGAAACATTAATTTTGTGTCTCAGTTATTCCAAATGTTATGGAATCTTTCCTAAATTGTTTGTTAGCGATATTTGTAATTTGTAAGTAAAATCTTCCATTTAATTTTAATTGTTTATCTCGGTTTTGCTTGAGGCATAATTATTTTAATTTAATTTGTGTGTTCCACAATTTTGTTACTCTAGCTATTATTAAATACTTTCATTATGATTATTTTAGTGCTTGAGTTTCAAACGTATCAATAAAAACAAAAATGAAGATTTTTTCTGGAATTATATTTTGCTTTGGGTCGTAATTAGTACTGCTTTTGATTAACTACTTATAAACAAATACTATTAAACCAATTTTTATTTTTGCATGCAATAAAACTATTTTTATAAATATTACTTCATGATCAAACTTTTCAGTAATGTTTGAAATTTTAAAATATCAATAAATTTATTATACTGTACACACAGACATTTTAACATAAAAAAAAAACAATACATTTCAACAATGACATTTCTTTATCAAGTGACTATAACGTAGTTATGAATTTGTTATTACCAAAGTAATGGATGGAGTTCAGAAGAGAATACTGTATATACCGAAACGAATCGATCATAATTAATATTTATGAAAGATCGAAGTTCCCGACTCGAGGGAAATTCATAGAAAAATAAACGACACAAACGTGGAAAAATAATTTAGTTTTTCTGAGGAAAATGATAAATATAGCTTTGTTTGTGTTTTCTTGATAATTAAATCGTGTATAAATGGTATGTTATGACACTCATGTCATATGTGGATACGAGGAATAACACCACTTAACTTTGCTTGTATACTACCATTAGTTGTAATGAGGCTTTTTCTATTAACTATGGTTTTAACTTTAATTGCTGGAAGATTTATTTGCTTCCTATTTTTTTATAGAAATATTAATAGGTAGTCTTAACATTAACCTTCAAAATATAAGCATGATGATGATTATAAAAGAGTAATAACTAACGATATAAATCACTGGCACAATATAGAATGCTCTTTTTAATACTTCGGAAAGAACAGTGTAATTAATCTACACACATCAAAAGTGTCTAGGGATCAACATATATTTTTGCAATAACTTTTCTCCTGATTGATATTAATTAAAATTTTCTTTAAGGATTCATCGAATAAAGTGTTTTCGTTTGTCACAGTAACGATAAACCAAGTCACCTTTGCATTAATAAATTTGCCATTTTCCTAATAAAGGGATTTTTGACATTTGAACTACTAACACAAAAGTTCGAAAAAAAGACTGAAATAACAGTTTTCTTTAAAATTTTATTGGGTAACTTAAACAATTAATAATCCGTGTTTCTACCGCGAACACTAACAACACAAGAACATCGGTTTGGCATACTCAAAATGAGTTCATCCAAATCACGCTGTGGAATGGCCGCCCATGTTCGTTGCAACAACAAAAAAAGGTCTTCTTGCGACTGGATACATGCATGCTCAATCGGGTTCAAGTCTGGCGACTGAGCAGGCCAGGGCAGGACATTGATGTTAGCTGCGGCGAGAGTCTGTCTTACAACTCTTGCGGTGTGCGGTCGTGCATTATCATGCATTAACTGAAATAAGGGACCGATTTGCACTTGTAGAGGAACGATGACGTCTGATACAATCGTCTCAGCATAAATTTGAGCGTTGAGGTTGCTTCTGATCCAAATCAACTCAGTTCTTCCGCCGATCCAAATACCCGCCCATACCATGATGGTTCCACCACTATAAGGATGGACTTCCTGGCAGGATTTTAATCGCTGTTGGCGTCCAGGGGTTCTCCAGTGTCGTATACGTCTTGTATCCGGTCTCATACCAAAACGAGACTCATCAGAAAAGCACACGAAACGCCATTGTTCTTCTGCCCAATTTCTGTGTTCAAGAGCCCATTGATATCGAATCCTACGATTGTGCATTGCTATAGGTGGTACCCGTAGCGGTCTTCGGGAATGAAGGTTCACTTCATGCAAGCGGTTTCTGACTGTTTGGTCGCTAATTAAGTTCCCTGAAGAGTGATGAAGCCTCACGGCTAACATCATGGCGGTTATTGTTGGAGCTCTTCGAGTTAAGATTTGAATGTATCGGTCTTGTCTCCGTGTGGTGCAGCGATACCGTCCTCCATGGCGCTCAGCCACGGTACCAGTGCTTCGGTAACGTGTCCAAAGTCGACTGATAACACTCTGACTTGTATTCAGAGCTAAAGCCACAGTACGTTGCCGGGAACCAGCTTCTATCATTCCCACGGCTCTGAGCATTTCTTCCCTGCTTAAATGACGTCGCCGCTCCATAATAACGTTGGTTTTAATCAGTAGTAGGGAAACAGTAGCACTAATAATGTCTTCAATGCGTTGTATGTTTTTATAGGGAAAATATTGACAGCTGATTTTCATCTTTTACTCGAATTTGATTCACAGTTCCTGATTCGAATTATGAAATGCACCAAAAAGGATCCATATAAATTTATAAAATAATAAATTTATTACAAAGCCACATCTCAATCTCAAGAAATCCGCATAAAAATGCTTGATCCCTAGACACTTTTGATGTGTGTATTTGTGATAAAAGAGCCAATTTACAAAATACTTTTTAAACATCTGAACAAAGTGAATATTATTTAGGTACATTATTTTTGCTAAAACCGGTGCTAGGTTTGCGTATTGTTTTTGAGTGTTTGTTTTTTTAATTGTCCTTTTTGTTTAAAACGATGCAAATTTTATATTATGGATAGGTATAAATTGTCATTATTTTCTATGTTACTTATTTGAACAAGCTTAAAAAAAAACTTAATATTATAAATTAATGCAAATAACGAAAATAGTACGGTGACGTTATCAATGAAAACAGCTATTTTAATTAGAACTTTGATCTGGCTTACACACGATTCCGTATCAGAAATAGTTTTTTTTTTCTTTAAAGAGCTTTACCAGCATTGGTGATAAAACTCTCAAATCAAATTAAAATGCTTATTGGAAGGCAGTTCTCTTTTGTAATGTTCTAAGAAAACACTCAGTCAGCTGCTAATTCTCCCATGTGAGGCAAAGGAAATAGGTTACAGCCGTCTTTGAAGTCGAGTTGACAACATGTAATGCGCTTAAAAGTCAGTTCGATGCCAATTCAAAGTCATTTAGAATTTAATTTATGCTGAATCGAAATTGAATTCGAATATTTAATATTTATTGTGCTAAAAAACAGCAACTCCGCAGCAGAATATTCACGTCAGTTTCCCTAGCAAAGTGACGTTTTACAGGCGTTATCGATACTAAAGATGAAATTACATTAAAAGTATTTACAAAACATTTGTACCTATTCAATAACTCACGTGACTTAGACTTGTCATTTACATACATTTAAGCGATTGGATCAGCGTTGACGCTTATAGAAATATCACGTAGCTAGGGGATCAGATAAGGTCCGAATGTCGTAATCAGCTGATAGAGGTGTACATCTAGCTGGAGTGTCGGTCTATGCAGATTCGCAGATCATTGTTACTTTAATTTTGACGGGCCTGTTGGTCTAGTGGTTAGTGACCCTGACTGCTAAGCCGGAGGTCGTGGGTTCGATTGCCACCCAGAACAAATCTTTGTGTTATGAGCACGATGTGCACGTGTAATTTATCTATACTAAGTATGTTTTTAGAAGTATATAAGTATGTTTATCAGTTGTCTGGTTGCCATAGTACAGGCTCTGCCTAGTTTGGGATCAGATGGCCGTGTGTGAGATAGTCCCAAGATATTATTATTATTATATTCTGTTTCCTTATGAATAAAATCACTACTTTAAAACCTACAGCATTAACCTCAAAACTACATGAACACCTATAAAAGTCAAATAACTTTAACGGGATCACGTTGCATACTTCTAAATTTATTATAAGGACTCAATTCAGTAGCCAGCCCCGGAGTGCATGTGACGATATAAACATGACGTGCACTCTCCCGGAATGACGAATGTGCAACATGCGACGCCTTCAATAAGGCCATAGAACAAGCGGTTTAAGAAAGTATAAAGTCGATTTATTTATTACTAGCTTGTGCCCGCGACTTCGTCTGCGTGGACTTCAGAATTGGGTCCAAAAAGAAATGAAAAATGTGAAAGTAATGAAAAATGGAATCAAATTTTCACCCGTGTTATAGCTTGCGCTGCAATAGAGAAAAATACCAAATTTCAAAGCAATTTTCAATTTTCCGAATCGGGATAAAAGGCCTATGTTATTTTCCATGTCAAAGGCAACAGGCATGCCAAATTTTATCCAAATCCGTTCAGCCGTTTTTGCGTGATTGAGTAACAAACATCTAAACATCCACACTTTCACATTTATAATATTATTAGAATCTATGAAAAGCTTACAGCTAACCAAACAAACGAATGTAAATAAAACTGTCGGCCAATTAAAAGTCTTTGCTTTTAAAGAACGGAGATGACTAACGCGTACTAGTTTAGTGAAAACTTGTACGTGTATGAAGCAAATAATAGTGCTGACCTATAAATGTCCCTCTGTTGAAAACAGGCCTCTTCCTATATATAGAAGGAACGAGCATTGATCACCACGCTTGCTCACTGCGGGTTGGCGATTTCGGATTCAAATTTTTGGAATCCGGATTTCCTCACGATGTTTTCCTTCACTGATTGCAGTCAACGATGTTTTAGATTTGAGAAGTAAAGGACAAATATAAGCATAAAGATTTTTTTTATTTAGTACCTACAAAGAGTTCTAGTTAAATTAGTAAGTATTGCAAAGGTTTTTATTCATTTATTTTTATTAATTTATTTATATTTATCTTAATCTATCCTCTTGCATGATCCTTTATTTTTATGTGAATTTAAAATTTTACATTTAATAATAAGAAAAGGTTTTTTTTATAATTGTAATGTGCACCACTTTTCTCTATATGTGCGAAAATCTTAACAAAAGCGGTAAAATCTTATTCATCACATAGATAATATAATATGTGACTCTATCTTATCGTGATTCTATATTATGTATGTAATCTATTGTATGTGTACTTTTTATTATTTGTAAAAGGTACATTATTGAATTCATTGCCCAAAGAATACGTTTTTCCTCAATCGCAGCTCATAAAATAACAAAGAAAACAATTGTTTGAAATAACAATAGTTCAATGTATTATTAATATTTTAGAAATGAGAGTTTTCTCGTTCGTAATAAAAAATGTTTGATGTTTTTTTTTGTTCTTAAAATCAAATAATTATCACTGGAGATCGTTACCGATGGTGCAAGAAGGTATTAAAAAAGTATTAAAAAAAAAAAAAAAGTTTTTTGTTATTCAATCTAATTTTTGTCCCACTGCTGGGCAAACTTCGTTTGGCTCCAGATTTTTCTTGGCCTTGAGCTACTTGACACTAACAACTTAAGAAGCGATGGATATCGATCCCGCATCATAAATCAATAAAAAAAAAGTGGTACGAAGGGCGGCTTTATTACACACGGCAATTTTTTCCAGGCAACCATTGGACGGTTTTTTTTGTGAAAACTAAAAACAGTGTACGGTAAGTATAATCTAAACCCTTATTATGGACCTAAATAAATAAAAAAAAAACTTAACAAATATTAAAAAATAATAATGACAAGAACACAAATTTTATAACAGTGATTTTGATAGCGACAAGAAATGTTTTTTCAACGCTTTACACGCTTTACGTACCGTCAACAGCAAAAGTAGATGATGATTTTGAGTTTATAACTTTTGTAGTCAAAACTGATCACGAATATATGACACCTGTACTAGTAGTAAATGTTTGGTATAATTTACAATCACATACTTCTGAATCACTTTGACGCCACACAGTTCTGACGCGTACGCCGTTCATTAGTATTAAAATTCTGATTTTAATCATTTACTTTTGCTTTTGACTGTATCGAAATGTTTTCAGTATGGATAATTCTTCCAAACTAATAGGTATTCTTCACTGTATTGAAATAATTATTATTCCATCTTTATATTCCACTACTGGGCAACGGCTTCACTTCATTTCCTCCTCAATTATTAGCAACTGCGTCGAATGTTGCTTTATTAGTTAAATGGTCCATTTAATTATTCCTTCCACATACAACTGAACTAATCTGCCGATTAATATGCAACACACGTCAGGAATACAGACTGCGGGTGCAAGTTGATTGTTCTCAAGTATATCTACATAATAATAGACCACCCTTTGTAATTAACTACAATTCCGTTCCTCTTAGATAATTTAAGCAACACAAAATGATTTAAAAATCAAGCTGTTGTCACACTGGCTCCATAAATTAGCCTACCATTTTATATCTAATAGATACCTTTTTATTTGAAGTTTTCACATGCCTGCTGAAGGCAAGGATGTGTAAAGAGCAATTTTTTTGTTTATCACTTTTTTTATATACCACTATTTAATTCATCTTATAAAGATATCATGATCACATAAAGTCATGTCAAGATCTATTATATTGTACCAAATATTTCTCCTAAATCCGACTTTTAGTTCCAAAAAATACCATTCATAACATATCATTTAAATAAGCCTTAAGTCGTAAGCTTTCGTATTAGTAAAAATAAAATTAGGTATCTCCCGAAGATACCTCGAAAACAAAAAATACGGCTGAAAATATACATGACGGGTTAAAATCGTACCGTTAGTCAAAATACTCGCCCACTTTAACAAACCTGAAATCTGGGAAACCCACTTCGACTACAATGCTCTCAGAATATCAAGTGCATATAACTTTATAAACATGTTACTTGACGTGCACTCTTTCGGAATGACACAAACATTTTCCAAGCATGCAATTCTTGAGGCTAGGGAAACAGCGGGACTCAGCAAGTGACAATTTTATCAAAACGCTTAAGGGTTGATTTTACCAAACTTTTATTCCCCGGATAAAGCTTATTCATCGAATAAATATTGATTTTTTGACATATTTTAAAACAAAAACCGTCTGACGTCATTTTAAATTCCACGAATAAAAATTCTGACTGGTAAAATCCACCCAAGAAAAACAATTTTCAGGTAACCTATATCAGATACTTTCGAAACTTTGAAACACTACGGAAGAATAGTACCTAGTCGTCGAAATAGATTCTGTAAACAAAAAATCATAAAAAAAAATATCTCTGTCATCTCATTTCTGAGCATGACTTTCTTTTTCATGGCAATTTTCTTCTGTTCTTAAGCAGTAATTTTTTACATGCAACCAATTTATTGTAACTTGCTTGACTGCTGGTTAATGGTTTCCTCCGTTTGACTCCTGATTTTTATGTCTATTCAATTCCGTTACGCACCGATTACTGCCACAGTATACGTTTGGATAAGAAAAATGGGAGGGAAACTGAGTATTGCTACCGATTCATCTCTCTGAATAGTTTTGGTAAAAATCTGGATTTTTCTAGTACGTGGTATTTGATTTCGAATTTGGTTGTGGAAATATACAAATTATAAATCAAATACTTTTAACAAAATTTATTATAATTCAAATTAAAAATATTTTTTTCGTTGTAAATCTTTGCGTTTAGTACCTGCAAGAGGTACCTATACAATGGTGACGGTTTTTTTTACAGATAAAACACATTTTTTTTAAATACGGAAACTTCTTAAAAATGCCTGTTACTTGAATAAAAGGCAAATTGACTTACATCCTAATTTTACCGAAAAAAGCTAAAGCCACCAAGTTAGCCACCACCCCAGCCAAAAAGTTGCCAAAATTTCATTCCGTAAAAAACTGATTTGAGAATCAAAATCTAAATAAAGAAAATACTTTTGGCCCTTGACAAATTATTGAAATATCGTAGCTCATCTTGCAAATCTAAGGTCTAAGCAAATTGAGTTAAGTACATAAATTGCCGGCTCTGTTGCTAGGGATAATCAGTGCGGAACGGGGCGAATTTCTACAGTATGAATAAATTTGCAATGCTATTTTGGTAGCAGTATTAACGTAATCAAGTCCCGATAGTCCAGCAGAGTACTGAATGTTTGGTATTTTGAACGCGAATTCTTGACGTCACATTTCGACAACTTACGTTATTATTACTTTATTTTGTTTTTTAGTTTACATCATTAAAATAAATGAGCAATGATTTATAAAGGTGGTGATATTTTCTTTCTGCAATTACGATAATATAATATCATCACTTTAACATCGCATAAATACATATATATTATTTTTTGAGCTTTCTGGAATTGTCATTTCGTTACTGGTTACCCTGAGAAGAAATTTTGAAACAAACACATGGATTTCTTTTAACGTCCAGACGATAGCAAAAATTTATAAAAATGCAGCGTCTTTTCCACACTGACGTTCTTAAGAAAGAACTAGATCGTCCTGAAAAAACCTGTGCCAACAGAGGGCAATATGCGTCCAATAGTTGAGTCATGCAGCACAACAATATTTGAGGGAGCTGCAATAAATAGACTGCAATGGGTAACACTTACAGTTTTAATACGTCACATCGGAATTCATTCATTGATTTTTAGTTGATAAGGCCCTACATTAGTACAACTTTTTTTACTTGTCTTTTCTGTCCATTGCTGGGTAGAGGCCTCTCAACCCACCTTTCAGATTGTTATTTCTAATCCTGGTCCTGGTGTTACATATAGGGCCTATATCGTGATCGCGATTTCTTACCGTTAAAAGGGTTCCACAGGGTCGTCAGTTTGGTCCATTAGTCGTCTGACTCAACTAAACATATCAACGTATATTACATTACCCAATTAAGTAATTAAACAGTGATGCGCAGTCAGCCAGACGATTCATGAAACAAATTCAGGTGCGTCCAATAAAACACAAAATTAATTAAGTAAGAAAGCTTATCAAAAAATGCATAATTATAATTTTGGTCCATACTACTAATAATAATAGAATCTACTTTAATCATTGTCAGTTTTATAACAGATGTTACTACTTATGTACTTATAATTAAAGATTAAATTGGAATTCAATGAGGAAATTATTTTGGAAAATGAAATTGTTTCCTGTTCTCAAAAGCTTTTTACGGAATTAAGATTCTGATTTGAATGTGAGCTTTGGTTTTAATTAGTCTTAGTTTCCTTGTTTACTTTTGTATATTTTATTTTTAGAACAGATACTTGTAAAATATTTTATATATGTGAATTCTAAGTCATTTTTCGTGACGTTTCAAAACAGCGCGGGTGGAGGTGTAACCGCGTACGGTAGAGCAGTCTGTATTTTGAACACGACTACTTGCTGGAGCAATCCCTACCTATATGAGCTAACTTTATCAAAATTGAATAACCAAAATTCATAGACGTCTGTAAACGTCTATGTTTTCAAAATCTGATTAGTATTATAAAGCTTACTTACTTCTATTTCTCGAAGATTACAAAAGACGCCTTACCAATCAAATATTAATTAAAAAAAATTTGGTTGAAATTTAAATTTTAAAATGTTTTCCAGTCCTTCAAGTACAGTAGCATTTTGATATTGTAGCACTAAACATGGTTTTTAAATCTACTTTCAGCAGTAGAGTTTAAAATTGTTAGTCTTGTATTTCGTGGCCCCTGGTAAAACTAAAGCTCACATGTAGCAAATGGACTTCCGTTCTTGTCTATTATAATTAAGATTGGTATGGCTTTTAGTATGTCTTTCCAAATGTGAGTATTTCTGTTCAGTTAAAAGATAAGAGGTTTTCCAGAATTTTATTTTAAAATAACACATGATTTATCAGCTCTTTCTATTTTTTCAACTTAACTGTTAATTTAGTTAACAGTTAAGTTGAAAAAGTAGAATGCATGGCATGCCTAAAAAAATTATTACCCTTTGTATATATTGTCATCATAGGCTAATTTAAAAACCTACACCAACATCCAAGGTTTTATTTTATTATTTCGTTAACTAAATTATATAACCTTTTGAATCCATTTTAAGTTAAGTAGTTAATATCATGGTACTTTAACATGTTATTATAATATTTTTTTTAAGAACGCCGCACTAATAAATTTAATCCTTGTGTCGCGGGGGTTTCACAAACATTCAAATCACATGCACAAAGAATACCCAGACTTGGAACAAGCATTTGTGGTTCACACAAATGATTGTTAGAGTGTATTAATTAGTGAGGTGACCTATACCACTCGGCTATCCGTGCAGTAGATTAAATTTTTGTATACGATAAAGCGTTAAAAATTACGTCATTTTCCAAACTCCTGCTTACCTACACATAAATACACCTTCCTCCAACCTTACAGAGCCAAAGAAGTTAACGTACAGTACGTGAGTGGACTTCCGTGCATGTCCTGTGTCCTTAGTAAAGGTTGACTCACCTTTGAACCTCTCAACCAGTATTATCTCGCACATTATGATTTTATTTCTATACTTAGAGCACTCTTCTTCTGCCTAGTCTTTTCCCAAGCTATGTTGGGGGCTTTCAGTCTTACCAGATTTAGCTGAATACCGTATTTTACACTGAGCGACTGCTTATAGACCTCCACAACCTATTGCTAGGTAATACAGTATTCCATAGTACGATTGGTTGTCAGAATTGTAATGACTTAACGACAGACTATCAAATATAAGTCGGGACCAACAGCTTAACGTGCTTTCCAAGGCACGGGAAGTCTCGATATATTTACAAATGGTCACCCATCCACGGACCGACCGCGGTGGGTGCGGCTTAACCTTTATTATCGGTCAAACCGTACGGCTTTCACTTAGCCACGAGCCCTTCCAATATTTAGAGCACTCTAACGTTCGAATTTGGTAAGAGTATAGTAACTTACATAATTATCGTGTTAGCCTAGCTGTTTAATGAATGGACTTGTCATGTGTCCAAGGTTGCAAGTTTGAATACATAACAGGCAAGTACCAATAATTATTGTGATTGTGAAAATGGAATTTTCAAAGTGACGACGTCCTTAATTATTTTGAGAAATCATTTACGTAAAGGGAACATAAAGAAGAAAACTTTTCGTAACGAAAAAAAATCGAGTTTTAAATTACAATGAACAACCGTGGTGATTAGTCTTCGTTCCTTTTCTATAAAAAAGGTGGTCAATATCTGTTTTGTTTAGAAAGAGGCTTGTGCCCAGCAGTGGGACATTTATAGGCCGGAACTACGGTAATACCTTTCCTAAAAGTTTACCTCTTGTGAGTATGCATACATTAAACACGAACATAAAAATATTATCCATTTATGGTATAAACCTACAAAAGATAAAACACTCAATGTATTCCTTTTTTTAATTTTAAATCTAGATCTTCTAACAGAAAGTACTCAGGAATAAGACAACAAAATAGTCTAATACAATATAGCTACAGCGTAACAGTAGTTCAAAAACCCTTTTACTTAAACATTCCATAAGTGTTCTAAAATCTACATTCGAATTGTGTAGTCTTCGTTTTAAAATCGCTAGTTGGAAACCCGATTATTCTGCTCTCTCTGCTTTACCATCTAGCTCCTAAGCTAAACGTCAAACATAAAACGTTCGTTTTTATTGGTCGTCTCTTAACTTCGAATTTACGAACTGGCACGAAGGATCGCGACAGTTCTAAGTGGCCTTTTTAAGCGAACGTCAATGTTGAGTTGTGTAGCTATTACGTGTATTCTTTTTATTTTCTTTTGTGTTCATTCAACTGATGTTCCATTTATAAACTTCTACTTGGATAGTGATTAATGTAAATATTTAAGATATATTTTGTAAGATTTCATGATATTTTTGCAGAGACTAAAAGCCAAATTGATGTCCAGATAATAAGAACTAGCTACTGCTCGCGGATCCGCCTGCATGGGCGTTGTTTATCGTGACAAAAAGTAGCCTATAGCCTTCCTCAATAAATATAATGGGCTATCAAACACTGAAATAACTTTAGCGTGTTTAACCACACAAACTCTTTGGATTTATAATATTAATAAAGATATTTATTACCAATACGTTGTTCGTATGTTGCCTCAACGATATGCAGTAAATATTAAATATATTCTCTAAAAGCTTGCTACATGAATCTTTCTTGTATTTTTCCTTTATTTATAATATCAATGGACTCTAAAATTAACGAGAACGTCATGCGCGCATATTACGGGGCTACAGAGCGGGGAACTAACCTCACATAAAACTTCATTAGTTTTTACAATCATATTTTATTTAAACAACAGCTCATTTCAGTCAACTCCTTTAGGAATTACATTCACAAATATATACATAAACACGAATAATGATACTCACATATTTATTTAACATGAAAACCGAACATTCTCTTTATCTAGGGAACGATTTCAGTGTCCATTTTATCCGATAATTCGCGTACTGAGCCGCGACAGGTTTATTGTTGTCACACATCCGATATACTCGTAAGCTTGGATATGTTTTTATTTGTAGTTTTAAAATTGAGGGCAATGATATGAGATTAAATGAATTTATGGAACATATCGCTAGTACCTAAAATACAACTATTTACGTAAGTAGTTACGTAATAGGTGACTTGACACGTCGTTCTTATTTTGTAAGTATGAATTGTTATTTCTATTCATAAATCAAGTGACTGAATACTGATATGGTCTAAAAATTTTAATGCAATAATAGCATATTATTTTCTGAGGTTAACGCGAATGATAAACATTCACTGGCCCTATGGCCTAGTGGTTAGTGACCCTGACTGCTAAGCCGGAGGTCGTGGGTTCGATTCCCACCAAGAAAAAATATTTGTGTGATGAGCATGATCATTTGTTCTGTGTCTGGGTGTTATTTATCTATAATATGTATGTATTTAGAAATGTATAAGTATGTTTATCAGTTGTCTGGTTGTCAGAGTACAGGCTCTGCTTAGTTTGGGATCAGATGGCCGTGTGTGTGCTTTCCCAAGATATTATATTATTATTCAATATTGTTGGAGATATTTATCTAAAATCGATTCAATATTGTCTGATATATCGCGAAGCAAACATACAAATAAAACATACATCCTCGTATTTTTGAAATTGGCTGAAATATTACATTATTTAGCTCAGCATAATGATAACTAGGTCAGAATCTCAGTCAGTGCCAGTGGGCAAGTAGAAGTCACCCTTCGTCAAAGTAAAGCCTTATCGCGATTAGAAATGTCATATTCATATCCAAGGTGGGGTGTAATGGACCAAATCATAGCAAGGGTTAACAAATGTTATGTTATTATAATTATACAAAATAAAGGTCCTATTTACAAGGGTTTTCTAGTTTTTTAGGGTTCCGAACCTCAAAAGAAAAAACTGAACCCTTATAGGATTACTGAGCTGTCCGTCTGTCTGTCAAGATCCTTTTTCTCAGGAACGTGTGGAGGTAAGGCTATATTAAAGTCAAGCTGAAATTTATACCAAATACTCAACCAAGTTTACTGTTTCTTGGAGCTGTGAAATTGAGAATTTGTGCTAGAACCGTAAATTTTTAATTACATCATGTAGGTAGTAAAAATACTCTTAAAGATAGGTTTTTTCAAAAAAGTTACTAGGTTTTTTTGCTTGTTCACGTGATAATTATATGTTTTCGATAGTTAAAATAAGTAGACTTGCTAGGAATAGATAAGTGAACGATTAAGAAAAGAGATGGCCTTTTTAATTACATTTTGAAAAAGAACTTACTTTTTTGGAATCCAGGTTTCCTCAGAATGTTTTCCTTCACCGTCAATGGTGTCTTAGAATAATTAAGAAAGTAAACATAACTTCGAAAAAGTCTCATTGGTACTTGCCCGGGTTTGAACCCCTGACCCTGTTCATACGAATCCGGTGATTGAACCGCTAAGGCACCACGACACTTCACTTTGCTGTTATTGTTATTGACGTTAATAAATACAGTGATCAACGCGAACAATGTCGCGGGTACAGCTGGGTCAAAATAAAATATAAAACCGTTAGCGTAATACGAGTATATTTACACGTACACACCGAGCTTAACCTATTTCTCCTTAATAGCACACGCCCATAAAAATATATCTTCATTTACAGCACTGTCATACGCAAACATATAAACTGTACCGTCCGCAACAAAAGTCCATGAACGCAATCAAGTTTACACACCACCAGAAGCCAATCATTCCAATAACTCGTAATAGGACTAGGAAATCGTAATAGGACTGCACGGGTAGCCACTCGGCTACCAGTGGTAATTAGCGTGGTGACCTATACCACTCGGTATAGGTCACCACGCTAATTACCACTGTGCGCGACGTGCTGCGGGTTCGATCCCCGCATGGGCCATGCATTTGTGTGATCCACAGATACTTGTTCCAAGTCTGGGTGTTCTTTGTGCATGTGATTTGAATGTTTGTGAAACCCCAGCGATACAAGGATTAAATTCCTTAGAGCGGGCGTCGTTTCTAAATAAAAAACAAAATATATATATATCTAGAAACAATGGTGATACACACGCATACACATGTGATAATTTTATAAACTTTAACGATGGTGGAAAAATCTCAAATGTTGGTAAGTGTCTAGTCTAAATACTTTCTGAGGCTTACGCGAATGTTACATTGATTAATGTTATATTAAAATAAAACTTTTAAAAGGATTCTATCGCAGTTTATTTTGATTTTAGTTCCCGACGTTTCAACGTCTTTACAGGTGTCACGGTCACTATAAAGCGTAATCACTGATAAAATCGCTCAAATGTATGGAAGTGACAAGTATAAGTCACGTGACTTATGGAAGAGAAATGTCATTTGTTTACATTTAATGTCATCTAAACGTTTTCTATCATCGTTAACGCTTGTAGAAATATACCTTGTCTAAGGGGGCTGTTCTCAATTATTTCGTTCCCATTTTTTTTTATCATCTGTCACACATTTTATCCTTCTTCGGCCTTCTGCATTTTCATTCTCTGTCACCCTTATAACTTTTTAGTCATGAGAATTCCATCTCCATATTATTCATACCTGCGTTGCTGACTGTACCTCGTAAATAGACAATAACTCTTATTCAAGGTTATAACGTATCTTTATCGTTTATGTATGGCCAGCCTATAAGGAAATGCTCATTGTTTATGTATGAAATATGAGAGATTTGCGAAAATCTATTGCATACATAGACTTATCTTTTCCTTAAGGAAAATAGATGTTGTGATAATAAATCAATATGGCGTCCAAAGATTTTTCGTATTTTAAACTTTTACACGGATATTTTCTTTTTTTTTTTTGATACGTGAGTTCATAAACCTTCCATTGAAATAGAATTCTTATTAAAATTTTGAGAGCTATATTTTGTGTCCTGTCTTGCGATCACAAATATTTTTTCAACAACTGTAAGCTAAAAATAATCTAAGCCACTAATCTAGATGGTAATAACAATAAATTACAATAACGGCTTTTTGCTGATTGCTGCTACAGATGACGCAATATTTCTCTAAATATTACATAAATAATCTGAAATGAAAAACTGAAATGAATCGCACTAATATTATTAAAGCGATAGTTTGTGAGTGTGTTCAATATGTTTGTTACTTTTTCACGCTCAAACGGCTGGACCAATTTTGATAAAATTTTGAAGTTTATAGATATCGCTGGTACCTTGGATTAACACATTGGTTAGGTACTTAATATTTGATAAACAGCAAGTAACACTAAGGACCACAGTTAATAGACATAGTTAATAAAACAAGTAAATTGGAATGGCAACGTAAATTCTCAAGTCAAAATGTTTGAAATACCAATGGAGTTTAGCAATCTCTGTATTTTTTCTTAGAAGTCGTGACGTAATCTACTTTTGTATTTAGTTCTCAAGTGCACATTATGTTGTAGGTCGGAGTGAATTGTGAGCTCGGCTGAACAAATAAAACATTCGAGCTGTTAATGCTACAAATGTAAACAGTCCAGTGAATCTCAAAGTATTACCACTGATTTATACAATGATAGAATTATTTTGTAACAATAAAAGTGGTAAAGAACAAGTACACTATTATTATTACGCACAGATGTTTAAAATGATTATGTGTGTATACTATATAATAAATTAATGATATTTACTAGTAAAAAAAAAAGTTTTTTCCACACGAGTTTTAAAATGGCTGCTTTTAATTGCCTACATGTTCATTCATTTCTAATTGCCTAGGAAATTAATATTTTTTAATACTTATGCGTTTTTAAAGCTATTTTTGTACAAGTCGATGATCAAAAAATTGAAATGAAATTATCATACTTCCGAATCAGAACGGAGCTGAAAGAAAATAGGCTTACTACATTTCCATTGAACAATCAAAATTACAAATAAATGCTTCTTCAAGAAATGGTAAAGTAACTATTATAACAATACTATTGGCGATATAAATAAAAAACTGAATTATAAAATATGTGCTAATTCGAAAACTTATTTAACCTATTTCTCATGTTAGTAGGCAGATACGTAGTATTTGCACTAGCTAATCTCCTAACGTACCCGTTTTGCTTCGTTAAATCTTATCGCATTCGTCAAGCTTCTGACTCTGTATATCCTATGTATCTCTGCTTATTATTCAAAGACGAAATACTAAAATGGTTCCATTTAGGTCATAGTAAGCATACTTTAATTAGTGCCCTGTAACATAGTAAGTATAACATTTGTTTCGAATTTTTCCCAAAATTATTAAAATTTAATATTTTTGGATCATCATAACATGCGAAAAAAAACACTATAAGGGTTTTTTCCAGATAGTCTTCATTTTTTGCACATTTTGGGACAAAGGTTTATAGTAAAATAATAATACCTAAACACACCATTCAGACAATACTCCAACACAGCAAACAATTAAGCAAACATGTATACCTAAAAAAATGTGGATAAGCAGAGTACCGACTTCATATTTAAACTAGCTTTTGCTCACGGATCCACCCGGTTATCGCAACAAAAAGACTAGCCTAACATAAATCTCTTCGATACATGTAATGGGCTATATAATACTAAAATATTTTTTATATAGGTTCCTGAAATTAGCGTGTTAGCGTGACCAAACAAACTCTTCAAGAATAAGTTAAGAAATAAAATCAAAATTTTCACAATACCAAACATAATACACGAAAAAAATATTCTTATACAATATTTGTACTATTCGTAAGTCATTAAAAACATAGTTACCAAGTAACAGTAATTCCTTGCAACATGCCTCGGCGGTTTCATATTTCCGTGCATTACAGCGTATGTTCTAGCACTCATTAGCTCACATTCACTACAGACTCACAGTTAAATTAACCATAAAATTAGTTTTACTGCAAATATGAAAAGTTTTAAAATAAAAATCTTAAGTAAGTTTTTCTCTAAGTAGTAAACTTAGTTTTTATTGGCAAGATTTACTGCCCACATTAATGCTTAACTATGTATTCAGCGGTATATTATCATGAGGTTAGAAACAATTATTTTTAATTTATATCTTAATAAGTTCACTTAGTACTTAAATCAAATGAACGGTTGAAGATGCTTTATTTCTCTTATGAATCAATTATTAACTGAGGTGAAAAACACACATCATTAATTTCTACAAATTATTAATTATCACTTGCAGGAGTCAGTACATTTTTCTCTTACAAAAAAAACTGTCCGATTTCGACCACCGATTGAATGAATATTGAATGTACCTTACCCATACACTGAACTAAGATACACTTGAAGCGTTTTAGGCTCACTTCAATTAATTGCATACATTCAGCTGTCACTAAATGCACCTATATCCCTTGGATAACATACACACAAACTGATGCCTTCAAACGTAATTCCTGTACATCTCCGGTTATGTCGACACGTGTTAATGTGTCCATTACACGTGCAATGACTACTGATTTCCTCATGAACATTTATTTTATGATAAACTGTCTTTTGCTCGCGACTTCGTCCGCATGGAGGAATGACTTCCGTCAGAATTTTAGTTTTTCACTTAGTTATCGCCTGTTCCATGGTTTATCGATTACATGTGTAAACAAACATTAAAAAAATCAATCTACATACAAAGTTTTAAGTGAATCCATTGAGAATAAACATTTTCAATTTACCACCCTTTCCTCTCTTTGGGGTGGAATTTCCAAAAATCCTCTCTTAGTGGTAGCCTACTCCTTCCAACAAACACACATGCCAAATTTCAGCTCTTTACGATCAGTAGTTTCGGCTGTGCGTTGTCTGTCAGTCAGTCAGTCAGTAACGGAAGAGTTTTATATATATAGATTTAACATGATAGTATGTATATTGTTTTCTGAGGTTTACGCGAATATTAGACATTGAAATAAAACTAGGTACTTTTTAAACGGATATATTGCGGTTTTTCCTTATTTTAGTTCCCGTCGTTTCAACACCTTTGCAAGTTTGCTGTCTGCCCGGGACAATAAACCTGATAATTGCAAATTACGACACGAGGCAATAAAACCGTGACGTAATATATATTTTTTTAATTTATAGGTAATTAAAACATACATTTTCAATTCTCTCCTAAAATCGTACTTCTGAGAATAAATAAGGAAACTAACATACTTTTTTCATTCGTTTTTTTTTTTCTAAAATACTTTTGTCGTTTCTAAAAACTTTGAGAGCCAGTACCAACCCTCAACGGCTACATTCGTAACGTACAGTGCGTTTGAATAATTCAAACAGCCTTCGCATTTTGCACGGTAGAGGTTAAAATTAAGGCTCCCAAGGATTTTCATTTATTAAAGGAGTAATTTTAGTATAATTGGACAACGTGGTAGCTAGATTGAACCAGCAGTGTTACATTTTCATGTTTAATTTTCCGTGTTAGGAATGAAGACAGACCTGTTGATTTATTGGTCGTGTTAAATAAAGTAATTATGAAAACAATGTTTCGTTGTATTGTAATTTAAAAACCTTGACATTAGTTAATGAGGTGTTGGTTGAGGTGAAGGTGGTGTGTGTAATGTTAATATTTAGTATTAAATCATCGAAATAACTTGTCAATAATATAAGAAAAAACATTATTTTCTTGCTATAACACAAAAAAAGAACATTTATTATATTTATATTTATTAAGAAATATATACACGAATATATTTCTTAATAAAAAGTACAAAGTCATACAATAACTAAAAAATATCAAGAAAATGCAACAGAAATTATTTCACAGCACAAAATAATCCATCATCGCTATTCATTGAAACATCTACGTCGTAGCAAGCAAGTCTACGACGTAGCGTCACGTAACCCCTCGTAGCAGTGCATCGAAGCGTCCTCCCATTTACTTAGTCATGGCAGTAGCGTAGCACATGTACTCGTCAATATTGATGTACTTAAATAATACACATCTTAGTGTAGCTTTTGAGCTTTCTTGGATTTTCTGTTTCTTTTGTTTTAACTTTTCTCCTACGGTGCTTCGTAAGACGTGGTTTATTTAGGATTTCATTATTAAGGTTTCAACATTTTATGATGTTTGTGATTTATTTTTTGTGGGGTTTGTTAATTTATTTATTCTATTTTTGTATGGACAGAACATTTGGATAAATAAGGTACTGCTTATTTCTTAAGGAAATCTCTTACAGCAGACCTGCACAAGGAGAGAGTCATTAAATATAACAATATAACAGTTTGTTTTTTTTTTTTGACCTGGTAGTAGGGTAGAGTATAAAACAGCCATGTAGAGCCGTTTTTAAATCCGTGGCCCTGAACAAACAAGGAAACGTGCGTTGAAATAGAGAATGTGCTTAGATAACTTATTTAGACAAACAAAAAACGTTTTTTCTTTTATAAACACATTTTTTTCCTCACAATCAGAATACATAAAAAAGGAAACATTATTATTCTTGCAATATTTTATATCAAATTTTAAACGCAGATAGCTATCAATCAAAGCTCACAGTCAAGAGCCTAATTGTTTGCTCACTGTTTAAACTAGTCCTCAAATTGAACCCATTAACAATCTACAAACTCAATGACAAATGCTTCTGTTCAGCCAGATTTATCCGAGATTATGACAAGTAGTAACCGCTGGAGCTACAGTCGTTAGCCAGGCTTTAGGGTCAACTAACAATAAACTAAGTTAGGCTTCCAACTTCGGAAACCTTGAGCCTGACTTATTAAAACTTCGTTTCACGTTTCACTAAGACGTATTATGGGGAAGATTAATGAATTATTAAAATCTGCTCTACATTTAGTTCGTCAGATACCAATTATGAAGCTACAGGACTCTATCTCTATCTTTTGCGAGGCAGTTTAGATGGACTCGCGATCCCTGTCCACTCCTGGATGTTGTAGACCTTTTTTTTTCGAGGTGTAATGCTAATGGGTTCAACTTCTTCTTTAGACTTTCAACCCACGGTTGAACCCGTTAGCATTTGCATTAGCAATGAAAATCCGACATACCTCATATCGTGACGTGAGGTATGTCGGACTTTCATTCACTAAAAACCCTGGTCCCGTCTCTGCTTAAACCGAAGTCTTGGGATCGCTCGGGCATTGTCAGTTTGACTCCGGCGGGCGGATGTTGTAGTCATGGTTTCATGGTCATATAATCCCGCTGACAAGCTGTCTCATAGTATTCAAGTCAATAAATTATTAAAAATATTTTTATCCTCCTTGAATTGCAGTGGATTAAACAACTGGACCAAGTCAGCGAGTACTGCCAATGAGTGTGTTGTGGGGCCCAGAGTAACAGAAACCAGCTTTTTAAAAAACTGTCAAATGTACCCCTATGTTTGAAAACGTTAAATTGTATGTTGAGGTCTTGTTTGTGTGTATCATTATTATTAACTCTTTCGTGTCGATTCATACAACAGCAGAATCCAAGCGCACTGAAATGACGATCTAATAGTTGATAGTAAATTCACCCTTATATAAAAAATGTAAGGCTCATATTTCTTCTAACACATAACACGTTTGTTCCGATCAAAGTATTCCTTTATTTAAACTTTACATAAAACTTAAATTCCTGTTAACTACATTCAGGGTTACTTTGCAACTATCGTGTTAGTTTATTGGATAAGTTTTCTTTACATAAATAAGAACTGTCCAACATTGATGAAGGTTGAAAACGTTTGCCGACTTTAATAGTCCTGTGTGGAACTTAAATATGAATTTTGCGAACATTAATCATGTGGCGAGTAAGCTTGCTTAGTGGAAGAATAATTGAACATATCGAATAATACGTCAAGGTATGTCACCATATCTATCTGTGCTCTCTATAAAGAGTGGTAATATATGAGCTCAATATTTATTGCTGCATGATTTTTTATTTTATTTACATTTTTGCTCCTCATGTCCTCACCAGCGTAAATTGACACCGTTTCCGTACACTTATTTTTATTAAAATTCATCAAGGATCATGTAAAGCAGTCCTCTCAAGTTAAAAGTGTTGTACCAAACCCGATTGGTTTTATATAATTTTTACTAGCTTCTGCCTGCGACTTCGTCAGCGTGGACTTCAGAATTAAGTCCAAAAAGAAATAAAAATGTGAAAGTAATAAAAAACGGAATAACATTTTCACCTGTTTTATAGCTTGCGCTGTAATAGAGAAAAATTAACAAATTTCAAAGCTGTCTGCCCACGGCTTTGCTCGTAAACAATTTTCAATTTTCTCTTGGGAACTACTTGAGGAATCGGGATAAAAGGTAGCCTATATTCTTTTCCATGTCATAGGCTACATGCATGCCAAATTTCATCTAAATCCGTTCAGCCGTTTTTGCGTGATTGAGTAACAAACATCCCATCATCCAAACATCTAAACATCCACACTTTCACATTTATAATATCAGTAGGATTAATATTACATAAATCCTTCCATCAAAGCTCAATAAAATTATCAACACCTTGGTCTTCAATATGAGCTCAATATTTTTCACAAAAAAATACTTGCCACAGCAAAATGCACCATAAGCCTATATAAACATAACCGAACCTAACTTTAAACGTCAGGGAATCGCGAACACTTTTACTAGTTCGTTTTTCTCTGAAGAGTTCAGTTCTGATCCCCGATGACACCAACTTTCTTACCATTATATAATACTTTCAGGAAAGCCCGTATTGTATTCTAGAAACCTTGAACGCTAAAACTTTCAAAGATTTACGAGCTATATTTCTATGGCGTGTGCTACTTTCAAAGACTTTTAAAAGAATCTGTAGGAATTTCTTAATTCTTTTCTTTTTGTTTTAATACTTTATTGAGATTGTCTTATTATATACAATTATCAAACCCATTAAGCGCCAAAATTAAACTAGCAGCATTTTAAACTCAAATCGTTTATTTTCTATTTATTAGTGACATAATTAAATACAAATGAAAGAAAAAAGAAAAGTTTTCCTATTTTGGAAAGTTTTAGAAGGGTGTACTCAGATGAGTACAGCGGCTACTTAGCGGTGAAAAATTTCAAAGCACTCTCTTTCTATGCACAGTGTTTTCAAGCAGGTTTTACATTGCCACCGGACTCTATCATGACACACCGCACACCGCAATTGTTTTTCTCGTTTTTGAGGATAGTGGCCTAAGCCACTGTTGGCCAAACCTGGCACTGTTGAAGATGAAAGGCGGCTTTTACTTTGGGTTTCTTGACGCAAATAGTACCTGGCAATATTGCGCCTAAACAACAACTGGTCCATATGATCATCGTGACTGAGAATATATAAACGCCAGGCATTAGCTACAGCCATATCTATCATATAGGTGAATAGAACCCACCACCACTTTTTACCATAAATAGCAATTCTGTAGAGAGATATGGATTGGTCAAGTTCATCCACTCCACCCATTCCTTTATTATAATTTTTGAACAGACAAGGAATATAGAATTTGTTACCATTGTACAAAGGCTGTTATCTTTCCATCTAACCAGCAATAACTCATTTGTCCTGTTAAATCGATAGTCATAGGCAGTTCGTTCTTCTTTCTTCATCGTCTTTCTTCGTTCTTTATAAACTCTCTCTAGGCAGTTTGTGATACCCAGAGAATATCAGAAAACCTATAATTTTTTTTAGTTCATTTGCGTCTAACTGAAATGAATAGCTGTTATTTTGTTTTGCATATAAATTGGTGTTAGAAACAATGAGCTCAATAACTTCTTCATCCAATATTTTTTCGAATATTTGGGTAGGATTCAAATCTTTGAGTTCCTCTATGACAGCTTCTTTTTACGATCTACTTCAGAAGTTTCTTTAGCTGTCGAAGAATAAGTTGGTTCACACTTACGCCAAGATGGGATACCTTCCTGTTGATCACGTCGAAGTCGCTTATTGGCCAACGGTTCATTGTCACTGATATCACCATCATCGGAATTATTACGTACGAACATTTCAATATCCCCGGGAACGTCTCGACGCAGTGAAGCAGACACTAAGTCTTCATCCGTCACCACGCTCGGAGGTGGAGGTATAATGGCTACATCATAGTCGGCGTCATCGTCACTATGTTCAAGAATAGCTTGAACAGCTTCTTCTAAGCCTTTATAGTGGTTAACAGTCGCCAAACGTTTGGAAGCCATTTTTAGTAAACTAAAACAAAATTGAGGGTTTTCCTTATATGCATGTAGCCGCTGTACTCGATTGAGTACAGCAATGTGTACTTCAACAAATTTTCACAATTACCTGCAATTTACTTACTTTCTGTGAATAGTTTTATACAAGAGTGATTACTAAATAGAAATATATAAGTTATATGGTCTAAAAATTACATTTACATATCATAAATTACAATAAAGAACACTTACCTAAGCTGGCGTGATGTCTCGTCAGTATGCAATGCTCCCTTTGATACAATTTCAAATCTACCCTTTTAAAATAATAGTATTTAGATTGAGTTACTTTAAAAAAAAAAAAATTACCCCCAAAAATATAATAAATCGTTCGAATGTAAAAGCTAGGTTATAAAAACTATCTGTACTCAAACGAGTACGGCGGCGGTTAATGGGATCACAATATCATTGTATGTATTAATACTAAACTAGGTTGGACTAAGTTTGTTAATAGATTTTATGATACTTAAATAATTTATTTGTCTAAAACAATAAATCCCATTCAGAAACAAAAATAAAAATTTATTGGTATTTTACTGTAAAAAAAAAATTTTTGTTACAAAATATTTTTTTAACTGAATTAAGATAATTAAGTCCTATTTGTAACCACAAAACATAATTAATTTACGCACTCTTTGCTTTATCTTTGTTAATATATATTATCGTGTTAAAACAAAAACGCGCAACGAACATTTCGCCTGCTTTTGTTCTTTGTTTGTAGATCTGTCCATTTAATTTTGGTCTGTAGGCGTTTGTGCAGACATTCGACGAAAACTTTTGACTTCCTGAATATTAAAAATGTAAACTTAATTAGTATTTCGATGTTGTTTGAGATTGTAACTGTTTTATCGTTTGTTTTCTTTTTGTTTTTGTCCTTTATTTTGTTATAAATGAAAGTATGTACAATCGAGTATGAAATATATTAACAAAAATTACTATATTTATATACCTAAAAGTAAACAATAATAGTTAAACAAAAAAACAGATATACTAAAAAATAGCTTCAAAAAACTCTTCCATATCGCTGTTGACTGGAAGTGTGCCCAAAAGGCAGCCACGGTGAAGGGCAATGCTGTTTTAAATACGATAAATTAATACAAACACAAACTGAAATTTAAGAACTGTCAATTTCCTTGAAATTATTGGTAAGTCTAAGGGCCGAGTCACACCGGAATGGCAGCGGCCGGCAGCGACGTGGCGAGCACTTTCAGTGTGAAATAATTTTAAACTTAAACTACCTACATACTTAAAAGACCAGTATCGCTTGAAAAGGTCGCGAGACCGCGCGCTTTGTTGGTGTTTCCAGCCGCGGCTGCCAGCGGCGACGCGAGACCGCGAGTGGCACCGCGGGCGGCTGCGCGCTCCTATACGATACCAGGTGCACGGGGTCTGGAGGTCCCGCGAGGCCGCCAGCGGCCGCTGCCATTTCGGTGTGACTCGGGCCTAAGTCATCAAGACAAAATATATTTTATTAATCATGTAGTGCACTACAAGCTGAAATATATTAAGTATTTCATCACTTTTAATATTAAAAAACTAAAGCCTAAACCTAATTAATGCTTTCTAAAGCAATATAACCAACCTGTAATCTTTAATGGCTGTACTAAATTATAGGGTAACTCGAAATAAGTAACTATTTCAACTCACCAAATGTCAAAGAAACTCCCATTCACAATTACCCCTTACTCTTTCATTTTACCCCGCTCTGGGTAACCTCTATCGGGCCTTTAAGAGACAGAACAAAGGACGGCAAGGTTAACGATCGGAACGACTAACAATTACAACAGTAACCCTCTACTGCAGATAATACAACCAAAACCGTCATGAGAACTTGCAAATTCACGAACATTTTTTCAGGTCAGATTTGGGAGTTTCGTCAGTAATTTGCAGGGTTAACTTTAATTAACGGACCTAGAATGATGGCTGGTTGAGTTGTACTGTGTAAGGTAGAATGTGGCTGGTGGCTTGCGTACATTTATTTTTAAGTAAATGTTGGTGCCAAGATTGGTGGTGTGCTTAGATCATTACACCTTTACTTCCTCGAGAGAAAGCCATGATTATACGACTGCAAAATGACTTATATTTATTTCGAAGCGGCTGTAGCAATCATTCCCGTAATAATAACAATAGCGCAAATACGGTTTTAGTCGTAAAACAGTAAACTTGTGCAATCCCCGGGAAACTAATATATTTTGACTCCTATTAGCTAGGGAGTCAGATTTTGCGATCATGTGGTTTTAGGTTTGACACCCACCCATTGCACTACCGACGTAAAGCGACACAAAACAGTTTATAAGAACACTAATAATACCCACGTTGCTAGTAAACATTAAAAAGAAATAAGCTGTACCTTTAATCAATTGTTTTACCTTTTTAAATAAGTCAGCAGTGATAATTAATTATAAAAATATCTTATTCCTTACTTGATTCCAGAAACAACAGAAACCTAGAAATCTTACAATTATAATCAAATTTTAAAATTTCGTTCTCTTTATTTGAAAGTCATCTCAGGTCTAAAATTATTGGAGCAGTACTTTTTTTACCAAACTTTCTCCCACAGAAAGGTTTGTAACTCAAAAAGTCGAAATAAAACAGGGTGACTACTTCCCTAAACTTTTAATTGCAAAATCTATGTCCAAGGAAAGAAAAAAGTTATATTAAAACGAGTTTTTTATCAAAAGTCTGTTTCTTGTTAAGGAATGTCTGATGGTCACTAACTAAGCTATTTTCGCTTCCTTTGTAGCTGAAATTTACAATTTATTCTTTTAAGGTCGTAAAAATTTACAAGAAGCCAGTTTTTTTTCACAAAAAAAATGGAAAATTTGTGTAAAACACACAAGATTATAGATATCCTTGTACCTATATTTTCTTCTGTATTTATCCTTTGTTGTGTGTGTGTACGTAAATTATAATAAATATATAAATAAGATTTTTAAAGTTGCATAATACACAGAAAAATATTTGGCTGTCATTTTTTTAACTGACTAATTTATTCGTTTTTTTTTTTTAATAAGTGCTCCTTCGCAATAAAGTTTGCTAGAAGCTAAAAGAATAAAAATACAAACATATTTATCTAAAGAAATATTTCTTGGAACATGTTAAAGGGAAGATACATGAAATATGAGGCAATTACCCAAATTGGCCTGTTTTCTTGCGAATAACACTGCATACGAGAAAATATTAACTTTTAATAGACTTTGAAATAGTATATCCAATTCAAAGAATTCAAACTATGTAATATTTTAAAGATAACATTAATAAATGGTTACAATATATATTAACAAGCGAGGGTTGAAAAAAAAGTGGTGAAATTCACATACATTACTCCGAATCCAAAGTAAGTAGCTAAAGCACTAAACTTGTGGTATGGAATCAGAGACAACGAAGGTACCACAAATACCCAGTTTCGAGACAATGTAGGAAAGTGTTTTTCTAAATTGATCCGTCTACATCGACTGTAAGTTTCAACGTTATACTTCTATGTGCACAGCAAAATAGATAGTTAGGCAGGGCACACTAACAAAACATTTGTATGTAAGCAACGGGAGTATAATACCTATTGCATTTACATGTCTGTGTTATCATTGTCACTCGTTTCTTATACTCACTCACTTGCTTTTAGGTTATATAACGCATGTGTTTATGACAGAATTGGTTATCCCACACATTCACTTTCTAAATTATGCTCATGGCGGTAGTTCCGATTTAACAATAATTTTCTTTTATATTATTGCCGTTGAACTGCTTGAAGCAGTTCAACGGCTTTGAGTGGTCAACAAAACAAAAATTGACGTGCAAGAGCGGTTGACAGATACAAAATAAGTAAAAAACTAAGTTGATATTTTACCATTTACTATCTCACAACAGAAAATATTATGTAACCAAAATTATTCATCATGTTTTTTTAAGTTTTAATTTGAGTTTCACTAAAATAAATTGCGACCCTTCCAATGGGAATATTATGTTTAGTAACTGTTATTTGTTTGAGAGGGTACTTCATATCCCATGACGGAAATTAATATACCATGATTGTTGAATATTGTTTTGAAACTTTCTCCAAAAGTAAATATTCAATGGTTGAAATATATTGAACAAATTATTTTTAGGGTTGGTATTGGGAGTCAAATTGGAACATTAATATTCCCTGTCTTGTGTACATACAATTTTGGGTTAGTGGTTAAATCGTACAAATTGACCGATTATGAAATTTCAAGAGTTTTATCCCATATCTTTGAAAGAGACTTTGAGTTGTGGTTATTACCGTAATTCCCGAACAACTTTTTTATATTGGATTTGTATTTATAAAACTGATTAACCTGATCTCCCATCGCGGGTCTACCGGTTTATATTTCTTCAGAAATAACCAGTTCCTTTGTTATATTATGTTGTTTTTAATGTATTGAATGTGTACAAATATTTTATATTCTCTTTCGAATTTTACGGTCTTTTTCGTTTGTTGAATCTGAAAATCCAACGCTGAGTGGCATACCACTCAGCGTTGGATTTTCTGATTCATGGATATGATTACAATGATTACAATAATTTAATTCCGTAACAACATTTGTTCCAGATTATGAAGCCCTGTGGGGGGCGGAGCCTCGGCCTGGCGATATGTGGAGTGCGAGCGTGTTCTTCTTCACACAGATAGTCGTGTGTCAATTCACAACTGGTAAGATTAATTATTTATTATTAATTCTACTATATGATAGTTATAAATAATAAAAATACATTATAATACCTAAAGAATAATAGTTTTGATCCAACAGACAAACTATGTGTATAGTTTTGTTGGACATTATGTAATTTATAAAACCTAAAATGTACCTTTTGATAAATGAATAAATGAATAAATAAGAACGGGCGAATCACGGTGCTTGACATTAAAAGATTTTAAAACATCCATTCCATAAATTTAAGTGGCGGCTTAGAATTAAACTCTCTTCCCATTGGTGCCGTAAGAGGCGACTAAGGGATATAGAAACAAGGAGAATGGGCAGCAGCGTTTTTCTAAAACAACATATACAAAACTGTGGTTACCAATCCGCCCAGTGTGGTGACAAGGGAAACAAACACCCCATAATGCGCACCATAACATAAAGCCTTCAGTTCCCGGCAGTCCCACTGTGGAAAACGGAAGACCAGGTGTTATGGCGTAACTTGGGAGAGGCCTATGTCCAGCAGTGGATCACGAAAGGAAGCTTTGATGATTGATTAGTTTTAGGCCGCTACTGCTACTACTTGAATCGGAGAGCTACGCACGTGTATCATACTAAACTTTATCTAAAAATGGTAATGATACCATCCACTGCACTCGCGGATACGCTAAACGTGAAACACAACAAACACTAACTAACAATCGGACTTATGCAGTGTGCCATTGGCCTTATGCATATTGAAATTATGCTTAGAAAATACCTAAAATAAACACCTGAGATGGTTGACGTAACAGTGTGGAGAAAAACCCCTAAAAAAAAATTAAGAATATAAAACACCTGACATCACTTATGCAGCAATAGTATTCAATGCAATACATTGTTACTATATTATAATTATAAAACCTAACATTATAAATGCGAAAGTAACTCTGTCTGTCTGTGTGTTACGCCTAAACTACTGAATGAAATTTGCTACAGAGATAATCTGAGAAAGAACATAGGCTACTTTTTGCTGCGTTAACCGACACTCTCGAGGGTGGAGTTGGGCTAGAGCTAGAAAAAAATAAAAACGAATCTAAAATAACCAGTGTTGCCAAAATACAAACAAGGAAGCTGTGAAAATAGCGTTAGTATTTTTTCGTTCTGGTTTGGTTTAAAATAATAAAATGTTTTTTTAACACCTAAAATCTGTCACCGGTTCCACCATTCTCCCCAGTTTTATCCAATCTACCTGTCTAGAAACTAGTATTGATTTATCAGTTTTCTATTCAAAAAGTTTTTTGTAGACGAAAAAGGTTAAAGTCCTAGACAATGGAATTAAATTTTTGATTGATGAGCAAAGAATTCAGGCTTTCAATTATTTCTTCATTGGTGTCTGACATTGAGTTAATCAATTAAATTTCTTCTAACTTCATCATTTTTTATTTTCAGACGTCGATCAAAACTTAAAAAAAAATACTAAATAAAAGCTTGTAAAATATTTTTATTGAGATGTCAATCAATAAGAAAAAAATAGAATCCATTTTTATTTTTATGTTGATCTAATTTTCAACTCTGGTTAAGTGCACATGACAGTCAGTTATCTCGGCAAAATGAAGCTTCACATATTTGTTGGAGTTTATCGTTTCTGTACAAGTGATAACGATGATAGAAATCGCTTAAATGGCATTAAATGTATGGAAATGACATTTTTTTTCGATAAGTCATGTGACTTAGACTTGTCAGTTTCATACATTTACTGTCATTTAAGCGATCTCTTTTATCGTTAACGCTTGTAGAAATTTCACTTGGCTAGGGGGGATAGTTCCGCCGTGAAAACCGAACAGACGAATAATACAGAATTACTTTCACATATAAACGATTATCTTCATGTTTCCTTATCTTCATGGTGACCAAATTTAAAAAAAATCTGTTCACAACTCTTTTGTTTCTCCTGCCTCCAAATAATTAATACTACGTATTATTTTAGTCATTCCTAACTTTGACTTTCTTCCCCAGAGAACACGCCTACGTCAACAACCGAAGAATCCCAAACGGTGACGACGTTCTACGCGTTCAGCACTGGCATAGTACCAGCTCCTGTAATGCTAAGGCTCGGTAACTCCACCATCGACAGCACCAAATCCTTCAAAGTCCCACAACCAGCTCCAGAGAGTGGTACTTCGAAACCAACGAAAGTAGAAATGGTACCACATGTGGTATCAGTTAAGAATACATATTTTGACCATGATAGGAAGTATGGACCCAGCTTTGAGGATACTCCAGATGGGAATATCACTAAGATTACTGTGCAGTTAGGGGAAGATGCACATTTGAACTGTAGGATCAGTTTGCTACAGGACAAGACGGTGAGTACAGATCCATAAAATGTTCATTATGTTGTATAAAAAGTAGTTATAATATTTTCCTTTAATTAAGAAGATTTAGTAATAACGTCGATTATCTATAATAATATAAAAGCGGAAGAGTTTTTATTTTTCGTTTGATTGTTGAAGCGCTAAATATCTAGAACGTCGGACATAAAAATATCTTTGTATATTTGATAGTCTGATTCGTAAAGAATAGGTTGGTTTTATATGAGAAAAATAATTAGGGACAAGATGAGAACACCACGCATAACATGAAAAACGCATGAAACTAAAATACGTGCATGAAGATACCAGGGGGCCAGCTAGTATAAATTTCCTTCTGCCTAGTCTTTTCCCAAGCTATGCTGGGGTCGGCTTCCAGTCTTACCGGATTTAGCTGAATACTATATTTTACATGGAGCGACTACCTATCTGACCTCCACAACCCATTTTACTGGGTAACACAGTATCCAATAGTAATACTGGTTGTCAGAATTGTAATGACTTAACTGAACTGACTGTCAAAGATCATCGTATCACAGTCGGGACCAACGGCTGAACGTGCTTTCCGAGGCACGAAGGGGTCTCGCTATGTTTACAAATGGTCACCCATCCACGGACCAACCACGGCAAGCGCGGCATAACCTTTATTATCGATCAAACCGTACTAAACGTGGCTTACACTTAACCACGAGCCCCTCTGCCAGCTAGTATAAATATGAAATAGAATATAGTTAGTAAGCAGGTTTTAGCAGGTTCTTGAAATTAGAGAAGGAGCGTGTCCTTAGAGAACCGGAAAATAAACTTTAATATCTTTGTACTTTCTTCTCTCTATCTTGAGTTACACGCCTGAACACAAATTTGATTAAGGTTAATATCCATACAAAATATTATAACAGTACAGAAATTATCAATCAAGTTATTTTGAAGACCCAACTTTGAACTTGTTTATGTTTCCAAAGTTAAACTCAAACAAGTCAGTGAATCCGGCTCACTATTGGATCCATATTCCTTAAGGCTTTTAACCAAAATGTCAATCCGGTTGTCAGATTATATAAGGCTTGTTATTTGAAGGCTTTTATGTAGATCAAAGGATAAGGACCCTACAAATATCGGTTTACGATTCCTCAGTTTTCTTCTTTGTACTATTTAATACTGTGTTACCTGAGTATTTCCCGTTTTTGGGATTGAAAAGATATTATGTGTTAATAGTTATAAACTATATTTGTGTCTCTTTTTATCCAAATCTGTTTATTAGCCCTTCTTCTTTTGATCCTGTTTTTGAAATGAAGCGTGAAAAAGCTCTTAAGCCAAAAAGGTGAGGCTGATCGGCGACGGCGTTGAATTTTCCGATGTCAATGCATCTCACTTCTGGATCTTCTCTGCTGCTTAAGATAAGGCGAGATGGAGCCATCTTGTAAGGTTAAGTCACCCTGACATGAATGCTCTAGCAGTCAGTGATCAACGTATACGACAACTCGCGCCATCACGGTCCTCCCGGCCTGCTTGTTAATTTGTCAAACGCTTGATGAGGCCAAACTACTAACCTGTCCGCGCGGCATTAGTCATAATTCTAAAACAGTGTGTATAAAATGACCTATGTGAATTCAGATTCATAAAAACAATCCGTAAATAAATATTAAACAAAACTTCTAACAATAGAAGCTCAATAACATTACCTTTCGTTTATTTCAATAGGCCGGAATATTATAAGCCCGAAAAAGATCACGAAAATATTATAATTACTTATGGAAGACTTAAACATTCCAATTCATACTTCCGATGAAATACAAAAATAACTTAAAAGTAATTTCGTAGGTAAACAAAATTAATCTTCTAAAGCTGATGACATTTGACGATTTGTTATTTTGCAGTGTCTTATACTCGTACAATAACTTTTACACACTTCGTTACTCGCCATTAAGAAACATGACATTTTACGAAATCTCATCCAAAGCTTTCCACTTTACGCCACTTCTAAACTTGAACTAAGTAGCCCGAAGCCAAGTGACATATCTTCATCTCTCTTTATTTATTAAACATCGTCTATTGAGTATTTTGTTTCCGTTTCTAAATCTCTTTAGATTGAATTTTTATCTCTTCGTTAAGTGTGTTTCATTTTGTTACTCAAAAGTTTTGAGATTGGTTTTCCATTTCAGACCATTTTAAAGTACCTACAGAACTTGCCAGTTTCGTCTCATAAAGTTGAAGAAACGAACACTTTATAAACGTACTTAAGAACATCATTCCATCACTTCTTAATGCTCATATTATTTTTCCTGTTTTATACTACTACCAGCGGCTTCCCGCGGTTGTACTCGGGTTTTACCCGTGTCCGATTTTCCATTGTATCTAATATTTATTTTGCTACTTGGGAGGGAGACGAATCCACAAAATAAAGAAACTAAACAACTATTAACGTTCATGAATTGAGCGATTTGGGCAACTTTCTTGCCACATTATAATAATAAAGTAAAAACTGTCCCTTTAGTCTTTCAACATGGCTTCAAAAATAACAATGTTAAATGGTCAATTCAGGAGCTATTCATCTAGAAATGGAGTGATCAAGACAAGAACACTTTAAAATTGGTAATAGCAGCAAGAGTTTCATTGTCGACAGTGGCGCCACCTAGAGTAATTATAGGAATTGCTACAGCCATTGTCTACAAAGTGGTTCGCCTGGGACCTATTAGAAAGGATTATTAATCGGTCGCTAAAATTTATATGAGAAATTATCCTTACTTTAAATATCGGCCGTGGATTAAGCCCCAAAGGACTATAAGTTATGGAGTTATGGTTTACGTTTAAATGGATAGATTGAATGTTGTTTTGGATTCATTGGCTGTTAGTAAATCGAACTATTTATCAGACCGACTAAGTTTTCATTTAATTTCTTATCTTCGTTGTAAAATTTATCACAGATTCATCTTGGCTTTTTCGGGGTTGCTGGGCTTGCTAAAATATTATAATATAAAATTATTAATAGCAAAAAAAAAACAAACTCTTAGATAACTCAAAATGGAAACCTCTGCCTCATCTGCGGATTGAATTGTGCCGAAAACACATAATTGTTCAAACATTGAAAGGAAACAATGGATTTGAGCAGGCGAAAGCAAATACCTAATGGCTAACAATGCATACACCCTACAATCTACATGCATCTCGTCGTTACATCGTGTTTCACCTAACTCAAAGAGATTTTCCAAGATCTTAATTAAATTTACACTACACAAATTACGAAGCAACGCTACCAAGATAATTTTAACATTAATCTGAGATTAGAGAGGCAAAATTTTGCTAGTTAATGTAAGTTTGTGTATGTTTGCTGAACTTAGACTTGACCTTTGAATTTCAGAACTGAATAACTTAATGGTTTACCTATTATGTAAGTCAACATAAGGTTGACTTTCGTATACAGGCGAATCCATTTTTTTGTGTTATCATCATTATCCTCAGCATAAGCCAGAATTATCCACAGCCTTAGTCCTCCCACTGCTTACAATAAGCCTTTCTTTTTACGTACCATTCTCGTTGAGCCTGTGCCGGTCCCTTCAGATTCGATTCGAAACTTTGACTATTTCATTGACCCATCTAGCTAGCTATAGTATGGAATAAAACCAAGCTTGTGAAATTGTTAAATGACAAACATTTTGCAGGTAATAGTAAAAAAAGAAGCGTCCGACGCTTCTTTTTTTACTTTCACAAGCTTGGTTTTATTCCATACTATAGTCTGTTTTTAACTGTTTGATAAGTAAAAATGCCAAAATGACATAATTCCGATAGATTTTACTTCAGTTTTGACATTTTCACTTGTCAATTTAGTCTCTAGAATTAAAAAAAACAGAGTATAGCTGTAGTCCACGACACCGCCCGCGAGGGTGTCGGTTATCTCGGAAAAAGCCAAGTCTATGTTCTTTCTCTAGACTATTTTTGTACCAAAATTAATTTAAATTGGTTCAGTAGGTAAGGTGTGATTACCAAACATACAGACAGACACAGAATTACTTTCGTATTTATAATATTAATACATATAATATCTATAGTAAATATAATTTTTATGTATTTAATATTAGAAAAGCTTCTCTGAAACCATTCAAAACTTTCCTTAAAACGATTAGTTTTCAGACATGAAAATTAAAACTTAATCCTAGTTCTGAAAACAGTTTACAATGAGTACTTATTTTTGTTGATCTATTAGTTTGAGTTGGTATACTTTATATATAATTTTAATTATAATACCTACTAAAAAAAGTTAGGCAGTTTGTCGATTTTTTTGCGCCCGATACCTATCACTATTTCATATTCCTTGGAACGATAAATTTGGATAAGGTTTACTTTAGCTTAAAAAAATATGTAAATTTTACACATTCTGCTACCTCATACAACCCTCTAAAAATTCGAAACAGCCATTGGGTTGTTAGCCATAAGCCATAACTCAAAATTTCATGATCCTTATGAAGTAGGCTTTTGTGTACCAGACCTTGAAGTACCCAGAGTAAACGCAGCGTTGTAACATAAACGTGTTCAGGAACCGTTACACTAGAAGTACCACATGTCCAACCCCTTCAATCTGTCACGGGTCGACAGCCAACCCTTCCGCGGTTTATAAGCATACGTATACATTCGCCAGATTCCTGTATACTAAAATATGTCCTCTTAACTTAAAGTTGACTGATATCCACACGATATCTTAAGTCATACTGATCAAAGATAGTTTGAGGCAGTTGACATTACTTTTGGAATCGCGTAATTTAGGGATAATTTATAGGAAAGTTGAAGCGTCGTCTAAAAGGTGATATCGATACTGGAAATATGAAATAACGTAAGTGACACTTTGTCGAAAATGAGTTATATATTATATCGTTGGAATCGGAATTTCTTGCTCTATCGATTGGTATATAGAAAATTCTATGGATGAATTTTCTATGTCAACTTTTACGACTGAAAAACGCAATGGTTGATTTTTTTCTACGACAAAAGAGTAAAATACTGTAGCATGCATGCAATTGCGGTCGAAGTCGCTTGCCGTCGTGCGTCTTTTGTTGATCTCGGAAAAAATATAAGCATGACGTTGTTGTGAATTTTCTGTACATTAAGGTCTAAAATTAACTTGTAGATCGACGCTTAAAATGTTCTGTAGCATGAACAAACTAATAATCTCTTTTCGCTGTTGTTTTCATAGTTTGATGTCAATCTTTTAATCTGTGTCACGTATTAAAAAAAAAATTATTTGTTACTTCTTGCACTGTTAGGTACATGTAACTCTTATCCAGAGCCTTATTGCAGGCGTAGTACTACCACTTTATTATCGACCCTGAAATATATATCCCATAATTTCAAAGTAACGACCGCAATCTATTTTCATATCTTTAAAGTAAATTCTTAATTGCTTCTAAATACTTAAACAGTCTTCGAAATTGGTTTAAGTAATTATTAATAAACGACCACATCAAAGAGTTTTTGAAGTTCTAGTTTAAGTACCAAAAAGGCTTTAATCCGGATAACGATTATTAGGAAGACTGAAATTATCACGGAAATTCTATAAAATATGTACCTATTTGTATACGTTGATGATTTGCTGATGAAATATGACGACATATCGTTGCGATCACCATAAGGCGCTAATTGGTCAAGCGGTAGCATACCTACATAATATAAGACACACTATACATATAAAAGCATTTTAATACGACTTAAGCTACGTACACACTTTAGGACACTTTTTTTTTTGTTAGCCCGTTCTGTCCCACTGCTGGGCAAAGGCCTCCCCTATACTCCTCCATCCTTCCCTGTCGGAAGCGTGCTGTGGCCAATCGGCGAGGAAATCGTCTAGATCTTCTCGCCAACGCTTCCTTGGTCTGCCTCTAGGTCGTCTTCCATCCTCAGGGATCCATTGAGTGGTGATCTTCGTTCACTTATCACAAATTTTTTTATCGGTTTAGCATTTTTCAATAGATATATAAAATACTCTTCTGCCCGCTTTGTCTGCGTTGAGAGATCGTTAGCTATAGAAAGAACTTATCCTTTTCCATAGCTTATGTGACATGTATACCAAATTTCAAAGCTGTCTGCCCGCGGCTTAGTTCGAAAACAATTTTCAATTTTCCCTTAGGAACTACTTAAGGAATCGGAATAAAAGGTAGCCTATGTTCTTTTCCATGTCAAAAGCTACATGCCTGCTAAATTTCATGCAAATCCGTTCAGCCGTTTTTGCGTGATTGAGTAGCAAACCTTCAAACATCCATACTTTCACATTCATTTATAACAAGGTAGAATATCACGTCGGGGTCACCACTTTTGTAGTATGGGGTGCGTGTGTGTACATAGAGAAATGATAGGTCCCCAAATTACTTATTGAAATTTATTAATTACGAACTGATTACAATAACTACAATATGTGCGTGACTGCAGTGCGGTGTACTAAGCGACCACGGGACAACTGAGGTTCGCAGCGCACTACAGTACCGATAAATCAAAATATTGCGTCAGCATCACTGCTACAATAATATTAGTAGGATATAACGTGGAACAAAGTTTATAGAATTAAATTCAGTCTGAACGACAACCTTAATTTTTATTCCTCTCTTCCATTGCCCCAATTATTTTAAATAGTTCATTCACAGCTCCACAAAGTAAAACTATGCCTTCAAAAACCTATTATTAAGACACAAACCTTTCGTAATCACTTAAGTTTCGGCGGAAAATTGCATTTTCTATTTCCGCAATGTCATGGTTCGCTATTAGTGAGTGTTCAACGAGCCTTTCACAATTGATGCGTCGTTTGGTTAATGGTTTAAATTCCTAGGGATTAATGCCCGTCCAGTGGTAATTATTTTGATGTAAATCTTAATGGACTGATAACTGATTGGTAAAATCTGTAATCCTATTAAGGGATTGGACTGAAGGTTTTATTGATACTTTTAGCATTAAAGGGCTATTTGCTGTAAGGTAGATTTTGTAGATATTTTTCAAGCGTTTGGTGAAACTATAATTGTGTATTTTTGTACTTTCCTGTATTTTTTTTGTCATCTTCTACATTTATGTGTGACTGCGGTTTCACCCGCGTTACCTGTCACCGATCCCATAAACTTCTTTTTTAAGATTTTTTTTTTTTTAATAATGTTTCTACTATTTGCGATCCAATAAATAAAGACGATGAAAATCAGCCCACTCGATAACGAGATGAATCAGATAAACTATTTTTTTAACAATATACTTCTTAACCCTTTAGGTCTCGTGGGTCCGACGCAGAGGCAAAGACGAGATGCCCGAGTTATTAACCGTTGGTGCGGTGACCTATGCTGCGGACAACCGGGTGACGGTAGCCCGGAGATACCCGGGCAACTGGCGGCTTCTCATCAGGGAGGTGAAGCCGGATGACGAAGGAGTATACGAGTGCCAGATATCTACACACCCGCCGAGAGTCAGCAGGACTTATCTTCATGTTAATAGTAAGTGGGATTCATAAAAATAAAGTTTGACTATTAATAAATATAAAATAAATAAATATCTTGGGACAATCTCACACACGGCCATCTGATCCCAAACTAGGCAGAGCCTGTACTATGGTGACCAGACAACTGATAAACATACTTATATATCTCTAAATACATACATATTATTAGATAAATAACACCCAGACACAGAACAAATGATCGTGCTCATCACACAAAGATTTGTCCTGGGTGGGAATCGAACCCACGACCTCCGGCTTAGCAGTCAGGGTCACTAACAACAGGGTCACCAACAAGCCCGTCAATCAATCAACGCGTGAGTCAAACGTCTGCGTGATTTAATGATTGTTCTAAGTATTGTTTTTCGTGTATGTGAATTGGATGTGTAATTCTATACGAGACAGAAATAGAACTAGCGTGGGCGGGAATCGTAAAAAAAAATGTCACTGACTTCCACAATTCCTGAAAATTTAGGCTGAAATGTAGAACGAGTGGGCTTTTGTTTTTAAAATTGCAAGTTTTATCTATAACCTCCCTATACAAAGTTGATAATGGCAGCTGTGTATCAGCAAATTATTCAACCATTTTGTCAATTTTCTGAATGAGTTATCAAACATCGACGGGCACCATCTTGATTAAAAATCAGCCGTTTGAAAGAGTTGGTTAAGCCTAGAATTGAAATTAAAATATTCATCATCATATTATTATATTAAAAAGAGTGAAGGATAAATTTTAATATTTAGAACAAAAGAATCTGAAAATAATATTATTATGAACATTTAAAAATTTAACGTTAGACAATTAAACATTGCAATTAATTGAATTAAAAACCAATACACTCAGCTTTAACAGAAATAAAATCATTTGGATTTTGATTTATCTTGCTAAAAATATATAAAATTATCAAGATATTCAAAAAGGTTTTATTCAAGGCAACCCCTCATTGTACAAGGTATTCCGTACGTGGGCGAGTATTGAATTATCGGGTACAATAGTACATAATTAATCCGGTATCTTAAAATAGCCCCTAATACTTACCAATACCTTTTCTATTGATAACAATGGACGAAACCTTGCGCTCTGTATTTACCATCCGAAATTATTAAATTGAATATAATGGAGCTTGTTGATGCTCTTGGATACGTATTTTTTTTGTGTTGAAATCTAATGATAATTAAAGAACTTGTATACAATATAACTACATTTTCTTTTTATTTAATAAAAGTTTACTAGAAATGTGGGTCGCACATTACTAGTAATCTCGTTAACCCCTCGTGCTAAGCTAAGATGCTTGTCTTACGAGTGGGTTCACGTCGGTAGTGTAATGGGTGGGATTCGAACCCGCAACCACATAATCGCAAGTCCGACGCCCTAGCCATTAGGCTACCGCCGCTTTTAAATTATTATATATGTCAAGGATATGATGGGCTTGCACCGAGGTATGACTTGCATAGACTAAAAACACCCGGTCCCGTCTTTGCCTTGGCTGGAGCCAATGAAATGGTTAAATATGATAACTAATGGTTTAAAAACACGTTTTTTCATCAATTGTTAGTCTATCAAATGGTCAAATAAGTTGGAGAGTTAATTATTTAACCATTTGTCAGAATAAAAATTGATGAATAAACATGTTCTACCGAAGTTTGAAACCATTAGTTAGAATATTTAACCATTGGTTGAGTTAACTCAGGATCAAAAAACTGGCCCTTAGAAAAACTAATAAGTGGAAAGTCGGGTTCAGTGTTTTTAAAACTACCCTTCTTCTTTGATATAAATCTCTAATCTGGTATTAATGCCCTAATGTACTGCGGATACCCTGAATCTCCCTGAATTATTCATTCTGCGCTAGACTCATTGATGTTGAACTCGATTTAGGTTTTATCTAGTAAATCCACACTGCCCTGTAAATACTTAAAAGGTATGTTTTTTTATTCACTTAATAATTTACGTACATATATTTATTCTATTATATATATCTGTTTATTATTGTGTATCAAGTGAAATTGCGTAAAAGAGTACCTACGATTACGTAATTTTTATGAATAGGTAACATGAGTAATTCTATCAAACTTTATAGTTAAGCGGAAGTGTGCAACAGTAGTAGTTTTTTTTTGTTTGGTGATACGCACTTATCTCTGGACCTACACAGTCGACTTCAAAAAATCTTTGACCATATAATAGCTGCCTGTCAAAAAAGCTTTTACCGAGAATACAAGGAAAGAAGTTGTATTATCCATTCTCTATATTTTATATATAAATGTAATTTTGTCTATGTGTCCCTTATAGAATCGAAAACTATGCATTTGATCATGTCGCCATGATATTGAAAAAAAAAATAAGTTGTTGAGCATATTGAGCTCACAAGGATTTCTGAGTTGGTACCACCAATTTTTGACAGATGGCGCCTCTGTCATTCCAATGATTATGACTGATTAACGCAAACAACCTTGTGGGTACAGCTAGTTTAGTGATAATCAAAGATACATATAAAAGCAATTATAAAACTAATCGGGCAACAATACCCTTTATTTATATTTCTCATAAATAATGTAACAGGGACCCCAGCCGGTCTTTTTACCGGAACACGGTTATATCCGGCATAAAGGTCAACTATAGACCCTTTTTAAGAGACTTTGGGGAAATGCAAAATCTTATGGCCGCTAAAAGATTGTTGTTTGATCGGAAATAGAAAATCACTGTTTTTTGTGTGGGTAGTGATTTTTTGGAGAGAGGTCTTTCTTTGAAGGTTTCCATTAGTTATTATTTACATTAAAATTACAGTCGCTGTAAGTTATACAAGAAACGAAAACTATGTATTGTACCTACTAAAATTTCTTTTTTTTTGTTGGTCGATTTTTTACTATTAATATTTTTTATAAGTGATATTGAGGACATAGTTTCATCGGAGGGGCTTGTGTCTAAATGAAGTTTAACTTTTTTACGCACGTTTGACTTGGGAGTAAGCTGGTGATAGCGTGACGAGCGCGTTACGAACAGTGTGATCGGGACAGGCGAAAGTACGTTGAGAGGGAGATATAAGTTACAGAAGATAGAAAAAGAGAGTTACGTTTTGTATATCTAATACACAGTGCAGGCCTACAAGCTAAAGAAGTTTAACATCAGTCGTGTGGTCTAAAACACATTCGTTTTTGTTCGATAATAAAGGTTAAGCCGTGCTAACCAAGGTTGGTCTGTGGATGGGTGACCATTTGTAAATATACCGAGACCCCTTCACCTTAAGCTGTTGATCCCGTTTTTGATGATCATTACCATTCTGAAATCCAGTCTTCCAATACTGTAAGATACTGTGTTACCCAGTCAATGGGTTGTGAAGGTCTGACAGGCAGTCGCTCTATGCAAAATACGGTATTCAGTTAAATCTAGTAAGACTGGAATCTAATGCAACATAGTGTGAGAAAAAGGCAACGTAAATGATTGAGGGCATCGTTCCGATCACGCCTCGATTTTACAACTTTAACAAATCATTTTGTAGAGTTACTTAATATTAAATATTTTTCTGTAAAAGGATGCAAAATTTATCACAATTTTGGTTATAACCAAAATGAAATATTAGACTTTCAAGTATTAAATAATAATAATATCTTGAGACATCTCACACACGGCCATCTGATCCCAAACTAGGCAGAGCCTGTACTATGACAACCAGACAACTGATAAACAAACTTATATATTTCTAAATATGTACATATTATAGATAAATTACACTCAGACACAGAAAAAATGATCGTGCTAATCACACAAAGATTTGTCCTGACTGGGAATCCAACCCACGACCTCCAGCTTAGCAGTCGGGGTCACTAACCACTTGACCAACAGGCCCGTCAAAATATCTAAGTATTACAACCAATCACGTGGCTTGATTCTTGTTCAGGTGTGCAATCACTCGTAGCTTAATTGATTCAATGGTTTAGTTAAATCGAGCGACTAAGTTGTCAATGTGAAATCAGTCGAATGTTAAAGAGCATTAGGTACATAATTGGAATATCTACACGTATTATTGTCATACATACAAATTACATCATTACCTACATACTAGATTAATTCTAATTCAAGTTAATATATTCCATAAATCAATTAATTACGTAGTTTTTTTGAAAGGTTACCAGCAATTATTATTATTAAGAATTATTAAGAAGCGGCGGAAGCCTAATGGCTAGGGCGTCGGACTTGCGATCATGTGGTTGCGAGTCCCACCCATTACACTACCGACGTGAACCCACTCGTAACACAAGCATCTTAGCTTAGCACGAGGGGTTAACGAGATTATTAGAAATGTGCGACCCACATTGCTAGTAATCTTATTAAAAAAAAAATGTGGTCGGTTATTACTAGTATTCTTATTAACACCTCATGCTAAGCTAAATGCTTTTAAGACGACGGCATTCACAAAGGTAATGCAATGGGTGGTATTCGAGCAGGCAACCACATGATGGAAAGTCCGACACTCTAGCCATCAATTAGGCTACCGCCGCTTACTGATATGATGTTTCAAAAACCGTCACCCGCTCTTAATACATTGAAACTTCATTTTTTTGTAATTAAAATATATAATGTGGACAAACAACATCACAACCATTGCTAAAAATCCAAAGTAAGTAGCTAAAGCACTAGTGTTATGGAAACAGAGACAACGAAGGTACCACAAATACCCAGACTCGAGATGTTGTAGAAAAGTGTTTTTCTGCATTGATCCGTCCGGGGATCGAACCCGGGACTTTAGAGCTGTCAACCACGGAGGTCGTCGAATTCTTTGAATATGTGCTTAATTCCCTTCCCTTTACACGAACAGTTTGAACAGTTACACAGTTATCAACGTGTAGTGCCACGAGCTGGGGATCAAATCTTGAACTAATGATTATTATTTTACTAATTTAATTTCGCATAGCCTAAATAAGACATTAAGGTTTAATTTCCCGTTTGAGCGAACGCAGTATAATAACCCTGAAAATCCTGGAAATTTCAGAGTTGATACACTAAATTCAACAACAGTTCTTCTTTTTATTTTCTACATGATCAGTTTGTCACAACTTACTAAGTATTTGTGTTATAGTTTCAATGATGCTCAGAAGCTGTTTTCTAAAGGCGCTCGTTTAATAATATGTAACCTATTAACTCTTTTTTGTCATTATTTCGTGGATAACGATGCTGGTTGCGTGATTACCAAATTATATTTTTATCTGTCTTAGTATTAGGCTGTATTACGCAATTGTTTGTTGTCTTGAAGAAATTAAAAAAAAAAACACAGCGACGCCGTGACCGGGTATCTGACCCTGGTGACGAAGTTGATGTTGTTGAATTTTGTGGCAATATACACTATTATTTTGAGATTGCGAGTAAGCTGTCGCTGCTGCGCGCCTTTTGTTTTATCGGCCGCTTTAAACAGTCGACCTGTTTCCAAGCAGTCCATGTATAGGCAGCCGAAAAAAAAAAAAAATACCAGCTGATTCTTCAGTCCAGTTACTCGCGGACATATCTCTTCGAAATTTCAACAGCCTGCCGAAAACAAATGAATTCATGCGTAGCTAAGTCGCTTGTACCATACATTATACTAACCTACCATTTATTTATAATTACACAGCCTTCGGCATTAGCTTTCAGGCTTCAACGAAACGGATCCGCGTAATACACGAAGACTCGAAAAACAAATTAACTTTAGAACCAAATGTATTATATAACACGTAATATTCTAATTGTTGTTTCCGTGCGCGGTAGAGATTAGTAATCCAATATGGATTTAATTGTTTTTATTAAATATGTTGTGCTTTTAACCGACTTTGAAAAGGAGGAGGTTATATGTTCGACGTGTCACTATTTTTTTTTTTATGTATGTTCACCGATTACTCCGTCAATTGTGAACCGATTTTTATAATTCTTTTTGTATTCGAAAGAGTATTCTTCCGAGGTGGTCCCATTGTCACCAAGTCAGGATCTGATGATGGGATCCCAGTTAAATCGAAGGAAACCCTTAAATTTTAAAGAAATGTCGAACGTGTTTCATTATTCTACTGAGCCTATTTAGGTATTTACGTCCAATAGTCATCACCTCAAGGCTTTTGGTAAATACTGAGCTGATGATGGAAGAAACCTTGAGTTTTAGTAAATATGTATTGACCCTCATTTACATTTTTTAACGTTTCTAAGGTGAGCTGTATTGTATTTTATAATAAATATTGTGAATACAAAAAATGAAAAAATAAATAAACTTTTGAAAAAAAAATTAACCGACTTCAAAAACCAAAACAAAACCTAAAAGGCACAAAATAGTGTAAAATAAACTTAGAACTATCTAAAATATTAATACAAAACTAGAAGTTATCTGTTTGAAGTCGGTGCCAAACAACAATATACCAACAAAAAATAAATACCTACAAATACTAGTACAAAATACGAGTATATAATAGTTTGGCATCAACTTCAAACAGATCACTTCTAGTTTTGTATTAATATTTTAGATAGTTCTAAGTTTATTTTACACTATTTTGTGCCTTTTAGGTTTTCTTTTGGTTTTTGAAGTCGGTTTAATTTTTTTTTCAAAAGTTTATTTTCTAGTTTTTTATTTATTTGGAAGTCACCTCCGTGGTCGAGTGGCGTACGCACCGGTTTTCAAGGTGTCGTCAGCTCTGAGGTCCCGGGTTCAATCCTCGGACAGGTCAATGTAGAAAAACACTTTTCTACATTGCCTCGGGTCTGGGTGTTTGTGGTACCTTCGTTGTCTCTGATTCCATAACACAAGTGCTTTAGCTACTTACTTTGGATTCGGAGCAATGTATGTGATGTTGTCTATTTATTTATCATCGCATACATCCTCCGTCACAGTCATCCGAATCCAATGTAAGTAGCTAAAGCACTTGTGGTATGGAATCAGAGACAACGAAGGAAAAACACAGGACCCCATAACCATTTCGTAAAATCATCATCTTCCTGCCATTATCCCAATTCTATTTTGTTAGGAGAGCTGAGTGCAAAATTTCGAATCGACTTGATGACGCGAAAAAATTCACAATGGTTCCCCACAAAAGTGAAGTCCGAATTTAATAGTCTTCAATAACAATAATAATCATTTATTTGACACAAACAAAAGTAAATATAAAGGTGTTATAAAAATAGTCATAGTATTAAATTTTATGCATATCTATCTATTAAGTATCATATCTATTATATCACTGAAAAAAACGGCGGAACTTGCCGAAAGTATAAAAAAGAGACTTTCGGTGCGAATAAGGCTCTACTTTTCCCATCTGATACTGAAAAATTAAGGTATGGAGTCAGATTTTTTTTTTACTTTTGGGTTCAGCGTTGTATGTCTTCTTTTTCCACTTACGTACTCTTTTCTGACGTCATTTCACAAGTACTCGTAACAATATTTATAAACTAAAATAAATCACAAAAATATTCAGTGTGTCCATACTAAAGAATGTATAAGGGTACTCATAAATCAACTTTACGAGATGTCTCTGAAAGGTTTTAGGTTCGATCTAGTTCGAATATTTTCCTAAAAATGTATTGAAATTTTCATCGAGAGTACGTTTTTGGGACAGTATCAAATTACTCGATTGATGTAGGAGCACTGGTGGGGTAATAATTCATTGTTTGTAAAATGTATGAATAGCGTGGCAAGGTAAAAAAAACTAAGTATGTTACAGCACATTATACCTCCAAAATATTACAAAAAGAGTGAGAGTATGCCACAGATTTAGTTAAAAAACAATTTAAAAATTAATACTTTATGTATTGTCATGGCTCTTTTTTTTTCTGCCCGTATCCCATTTAGGTGGAGTTGGCGCAATGCGTGCTTTCCTTCCATTCATCTCTATTACTGGTCATCGCGGCATCCACTCCTTTCTTTCTCATATCATCTTTCACACGATCCATCCACCTCTTTTTTTCGGTCTATTTCTGCTTGTATACCACATCCACAGTCATACTCATAGCTTGTTTAGTTATGTGACCTCCATCCCTCCTCATAACATGTCCATACCACGATAAACACTCTTACCTTTTCATTCATGGGCGCTTCTTTCAAGCTTCCTCAAATATACTCATTCCTTATCCTATCTAATCTCGTTCATGTAATAACTATTTATTGCTATTAATATATTTTTGTTGTAAATAGGTGTCAAGGGTTTAAGCTGAAAACCAGCGCTTAGCAACCGCCTGGAGAGACCTTCTTTTGCTTCCGGTATTATAGTTATATGTGTATGTTACTACTATGAGCTGTAATACTGGAGACAATAAACGTTTTTTCTATCCTATTCTGTAAAGTAAATAGGTAATTCTTAAATCAAGCTCGCGGCGATCAATGCTCGTTCCTTCTTTCCTTGAAGAGGCCTGTACCTAGCCGTAGATAATTAAGGCAAGCAATATAATAAAACCTTTATTCATATTTTTAAGTATTTTATTTTTACATAATTAATTGTTTTTTGAATAAATGTCTACGGTATGTATTTAGTTTGCGTTAATATTCTTGGTCTGTGAATAAAATGTTCAGCTAAAAGTTTTAAACAATAATAATTGATGATTATTTAAAAATAAATTTGAGAGTAGAGAAGTGTATGGCGATCTTACATGGTATTTAAAATACAATCCTGATTAAAAATGATCATATTAATATTTTCCATAATGAAGGGCTTTCCCTAATATAGGAGAGCAAGTGTAAGTTCGTGTCTAAGTGTAAACCGTAAGGTCGATTTTGATGGATGGGTGACCATTTTTAAACATACCGAGACGATAAATATTTTCCTAAATTTCATTTAAACTTGACCTTATTAATCAAACCAATATCTTCATGACACTAAATTATGATTTACGGCAAATTCAAAATGATCACATCTTCAATCTTCCTGTCTTATCCGTAATCATATTATTGCTTTGTAATCAGAACCGATTGATCAAGCTCTAACTTTCAAGACAAAAATATACATCTTGAAAGTTAGTTATAATATATTATCTAGAGACCTGACCCTGTCTTCATGCGAAGGTCTTAGAGATTCTGAGCCATATTCGGCCTTATTTCGGTTTTATTAATGTTTAGGATCCATAGTATTCCGAACCGGCTTTTAGGCAAAATTTCTTGGTATTGGTGAGGTAGGATAGTCTTAATTAAAATGTTGTACGTAGCATAGTTCAAAGTGAATATTCAGCAAGCTTACAACAAAAATGGCGTACATATTTTAGCTTGTTGCAACGTTGATGAACATGTTTAATTTGTTCATTTCCTTAGAAAAAGTTTTGGATTGTTTCGATAGTAATTTTAATTTATTTGCGAGCAGTACAAACAGATTTATGTAGATTCAGGCATAAATTCTCATTTTGCATTTATGTATAGTGTTCAAGTTTGTTTTTTAATTGCATCGATTCATTGATTCGTGAAGAGTAAAGAACAAAGTAGCTGAATATATTGCATTAAAACAGCATAATTATATGCACTCTGTTGTACTTATTTAAACGAGATCGCCAGTAGGGTATAATTGGGGATTCTGGAATCATTTGTTCTCGCTTCGCTCGAACTGCATGATCCCAGAATCCCCAATTATTTTTATCGAGCGATGACTAATCAGACTACAGACGATATGATTTATAACATAGGTATTGTTGATCCAGATTGATCTATTTCAAGTACAATGTGGCATCGTATACATAAATATACTAATAGGGTAGATATGATCCAACTTAGAACACAATGCATTAGCGCATATTCTAATATTGTAATTGTTTCAGACAGTTCTTAATATAATATATTCCTTTCACAGCAATCAAATAAAAACATTGAGGAAAATGTATAGCATGTTGCATCCAAGGATCGTCGTAAATCTCCCAATCTTCTATAACACCACCACATGAGAAACACGCTGCTTTATCATTTACACCGTTTCCAAAATAAAAAAATCCGGCTTCAGCCATTTCCATCACCAATCTTCTCCTTGAATTAGCCGTTGCCCAATAATGTCTAAACGAAATTTCACGCATTTTATACGCATTATACATGTCATAACGAGGGTTACATTTATTTTCAGGCATTTTCTATTCACTCACTATATAGTTCTTCATACAGATAATTATAAAGGTGAAATGACATCGTACTGCGGTAGCCAGCAATTTATAATTATTAACATTTGATGGAATTGGTAGGGATAGAGGATTTGAAAATTAAACAAGCAAATATTTATTTCATAAATGTATTTTCTATACACCATTTATTTATACATATTACATTTTTTAAAGCACATATTTTATTATGATAAATACAACTATAGACATCATGAGAATGTTCATATTTATTGTACAAACTTAAAAAATTAGGACAACCTTTATCTTCTATATTATTTATATTATTATTATTCAAAATATTTTTTAACCACAACACTTTTTCTAAACCTTTGGTGTAAATACTTTTATCTTTTAAAATATCTACAATCAAATTCTGATGATTCGAGTAGAGTATAAATCCATCTCTCCAGAATATTCTTCTATTATGTTCAATCCAACTGACTTGTCGTTTTTCTGGTTTCGTCAAATCGTAAAATGGAAATGGCGGCTTAAATAAAAACACCTGAATTTTGTTATTCAATAATACAGCAAATTCTTTAATGATAAATTCATTAGTTTCTGTTTTAAAACCTTGAACATCTACAATGGCTGTCATGATAATCTGCGCACTATGTTACTTAAAGGTTTATATTCCACAAGTCGATCATTAATAATTAAACAATATCCAGTTGTGTTATCTGGTATTGGCGCTAAACATTCAATCTCCAACCGTACATCTACGGGGCCTGTTTTCAAACTATCGTTTTGTCTTGAACAGTCTATAATAAAGAGAGGAGCCTTCTCCTTAAAATCGATCAAATTAAGCAAGGGGTCTGCAGGACAATTGTAATACGACTGACGAAATTTCACATACATTTCATATAATATATTGTATTTGTTCTCAGAAAAATTTAAGCTTAGAGGCTCGTAGGGATAATACTGTGAATTCAGAAATAGTGTTACGTTAGTAACCCCGCAGTGATCAAACAGAGAACTGTCTTTGGTTTTATTATTTTTTCTGTTGGTTTGCAAGCAAAAAATTACATATCGAGGTTTCTCTAATTGCGATGCAGTCTTAACTGACCAAGAATGTTTTGTAGTTTTAGGGAGCAAAGGATACTCATATAAATCCCAATTTCGAAACGCTATTTGAATAGGTTTATCTCTTTCCAAGTGTTTTAGTAGTGTCAGTCGTTCCCGGTCTGACACTTTTATATGTGGTACACGCCATTGCAATCTTTGTATGTCTATTTGAAAATGCACAATATCATCAGTTGCTATGATACTGTTTAAGTTAGAGTTACTTCTATTCAAAATAAGTTCATGTTTACAATTTATCACAATTTTATTGTAATCCTCAGCAAATCCTAAAATTTTATTAAGAGGTACAATAGCACTAAAATGACCATCACTTTTGAATCCATCTAGGTTCCAGCCCCACAAAGCAGCAACTTTATTTTCTCCATCATTCATTGAAACGTATGACTTTATTGTCGACGTTATTCCAGAATTTTTAATGCGATCTATTTCAATGCCATTTATTTCGTATCTGATATCTTGAAACAAAAACATAACAGGGTTGTTACTGAACGTAATATTTTTCTTAATCGGTTTTCCATCTTTGTCGAAGAACTTTGCTTGACCCTCGATGTAAATTGAACTGGCTGATGGTAACACGTATATGTCTTGTTGGTGTATGGGAATTCTGATTTCATCGTTTTCTCTAAAGCTGTTAGTGTAGGGATTGTATGTGTGGACTTCATAGCTTTCAATCGAACTATCGAAGTGAGGTAATTCAGTAATTTGTAGTATATTCATACTTTAAAACCTAGAGCTTTAAGAAAAGCTTTATTTGCTTCACTCAATTTCTTCACTTTTTTCTTACGTCTATGCACCTTAACGGTCGTAGATGGAATGAGACGTTTGATTTTCACAGGAGTGTTTTTATAATATACTATCATTTTATTTTTCTTAAATGAAGACGTAACTGAATATGTTCTTCACCAAAGTTAATACAGTTACCAAATTGATCAACAATCTTAACAGATATATATGAAATTATATTTTTGTTCACTGGGAAGTAAATAACGTTCTGGGGTATTTCTATGTAGCCGTGACTTGAAGCAGTATCAGATACGAATTCATGAATAAAATGAGTCGGTAATCCGTTGTGATATGAACCGTGCACAAGATCACATTCAATTCTGATTACAGCTGTTGAACTGGTGTTATTAACGGATACATTTGGTCTTGTTTTTAATACTGAAAAGTATAGTAAACCGCACTCGTATTGATCAGATAAATGAAGAGGTGGTTGAAAATATGAGACCAATTCTGATGTATTTCCAGAGATGGTAACCGTAGTAGACATGTTTGCATACTGAACTCTTTACAATGATCCTGTTTATTTTATTTCTTGATTATACCAAAAATTCTTTAAGAAATTTAAACATAGATGTCCACAGTTGAATGGGTGATCACGTTGTATGTTTTCATAATTATATTGAATTTTAGAACCTACATATTTTATAAACTCCTTTGGAGGTTTAAGATTTCCATAACTGTCGAAATACTCAACATAATCATTATATTTTGCATAGGCTACCCAATGAGAACCAGGGTTTTTAGAACTATCTAAATTAATAACTCCACATTCTTTTTTATATGGATGTTTAGGGAGCTCATCTCTCATAAAGACACCTCTAAAATAAGGAATTCTATTTCCATACTTTAAAATGTCAAAGTTAGTTAAGGCCCGTTTGGGTAGCCGATATTTTAGTTTTTTTCTTTTGACACGAAAATTCCCAGACCGTCCTTATGTGGTTTAAGATGTAGTCCTTTCCCAATACATAGAGCTTCCATTTTTTCATTGTGTCTTCTCGATTCCTCATACAGCTTTTTAGCCATTTTGAATTCATTTATGGTTTTGGCAATACCAGCTGCACCGCCTGCTAAAGCTCCTGCCGCTGATAATCCCGCAAAAATAGGAATCAGAGGTAGTACTCCCCCAGTTTTTGGAATAGGAATAACGCGAGGGAGCTTAATCGATGAATCATCAGCTAATTCTCTGGTAGCGGCAATAGCTAATTCTATAGCCATTTTCTTGCTCTTAGGTTTTAATTTTTTTATGTGTCTTTTTGCTTTTGTAATAACAGTTTTTAATTTACTTTTTAATCCTTTTCCAGATGTAACTTTTGGAGAACGCTTTTTCCTCAAACCAGAACCAGTTTTAATTTTTGCCGACATAGCCTTACTTACTAAGCGTGCCGCGAGTTTTTCGCCTATACTGGCATCGGAAGCAACCGCTCGCTGTTTCGCCATTTTTAACAAAATTAAATCAGCCTTATGTCGATCTTTTAAGTTTGATGACTTGTGATATGCAATATCGTGATCTTTGCAATATTCGTCCAACTTATTTACACCGTTATCTCCTTGGGTTAGTCTTTTTATTAATTTAGTACCAGGACCACAGTAATTATATCCTGGTAAGTGTAATTCAAATGGTAAATTATTAATAAGCCAATTGAGAAGACTACTCTCTCCAAAACACATTATACGACTGATGATTCCGGTTTGAATAATTTAATAAATAGTTATCGATTCCAGTTTGTTGTTAATATTATTTACAATATTAAGTGTATATATGTATAATAATTTATAATATTACATTCGATTTATCAATCCAACTGCTTTCAGCTGAAGACAAACCTAGCCATTTTACTAAAACTCTGTGACCATTTCTTCTAAGAACTTTCTCAACTAGATATAAATCGGGATGTTTTGTTTTTTGAAGTTCTTGTGTGTAAAATGCACCTAAAATAGGGCGACCTCTGATAGTATCTTCGATTAAGTAAGTTATGGGAGCTGTTTTTTGTACTTTACGAATTTTAAATATTTCCGTTGACCAGTTGGGCGTGTAACCTTTTTCAAATGTTCCTTTGTATTTACTGATACGCACATAATCACCTACTTTGTACTTGCTTTTTAAATTATATTTTTTTAGCAACTTTAAATACCTTTCTAATATCATTTTTTTATTAATATTGTCCACATTAGCAGGAATTTCATTAATAGTGCGATGGTGAGTGTGATTGTATTTGTAAATAACATCATTTAGGATATTATTTATCCAATTGTAATTGCCTTTTAAACTAAATTCCTTATAAACTTTAGATTTCAATGTCCTGATAAATCGTTCAACTATTGAAGCCTTTTTTGTTGAGAAGGTTGAATAATGGTTAATATTATATGATTTCATAAGTTTCTGAAATTTGTAATTATAAAATTCTGCTCCATTATCCGTTTGCAGATTTTTAGGAACACGTCCTTTATCCAACAAATTTTTGAAAGAGTTACACAAATCTTCTTTGGTTTTACTTCTCATAGGAAAGGCCCAAGCATATTTCGAAAATGTATCAATAACGACAAGAATATATCTGTAATTTTTATTTTCTTTTGAAATTGATTGCATATCAATTAAGTCTGCTTGCCACAAGTCATCTATATCTTTCATGATAACATGTCTTCGTGGATAGTTCACCCTCGCATTTTTATGAATTTCATTTACCACGTCAGCTTTGCTCATGTTCACAATTCAGTATACTCGTACTTGTCTTGAACTCAGCTATTATACTGAATAAAAAGCATATTATTATGACTATTTATTGTTTAATTATATCAGCTTCTTTTAATTCTTCGATTATTGATAAAATTTCATTATCATGGTTTGTATTACCAGCATCTCGGGAAGCAATTAATAGTTTCAATCTGTCAACCAGTTCGTTAGGATCATCCCAATATACCAAGTCAGTGTTATTTTTGTATCTCTTTAGCGTTGGTAATCTTCCTCCAAATTTAGTGATAATATTATTGTTTAACGATTCAGAAAACAATGGTCTAATTATTTCACAATATTTTATACCTTTATCGCCTCTAATTTGTCCATTAGGATTGAAATCTCTCTTATGTGCATTTGTATAATGCAACATATCTTTATAGACAAGTTTATCTTTGCTCGATATTAGTTTCAAATCAGGTTTTCTTCGAAGTAAAAGTTCTTTTAAACCAGGGGTTAAATTGTAGCTTTTGTCGCCAACTTTAATTAAAATGACATTATCATCATTCACACTATCTATTTTAGAAAATGAAACTATTGAATTACCCATTAGTAATTTTTTGTTTGCACTCCTTATTCCAAATGGTATATTTACCCCATCATAAATATCGTGGATGTCACTGCCCTCTAATGATATTTCTAAATCATCCTGTAATTCTGTCTGAGGAGACTTTTTAACGAACTGCTTAGAATTCAGTTCTGGTTCGCAGCATTCTTCAAACTTTGTAGATGAGCTAGTATTAATGTCATCCAATTCCATTTCTTCAAAATTAGAGTGAGTATTTTCTAAATTTTGTATTTTTTCTATTGTTTTGTTCGAATCAACTAGGGTTTTAAGGGGATCTGTGACAGGTTTTAACATTTTGTCAAGTGACAAGTTCATTGAGTGTTCCTGGTTTTTCATTTGTTTTATTTTTTTCTTTATGGAGTCTACAGACTTCATTAATTCTATTTTAATATTTTTCTCCATATTGTACCTATCATAACAACTGCATTACGCTAAAGAACAAATTATACTGAATTTGTTTTTGCATGTTAATTACTTATATCACATATAAACAGTCAGTCAAATTTAAAAAACATATCAAAATTCTGTCTGTACCTTCCGTTATTTAATGGCGATTCTTTATTAATAAGTAGAAAATTATAAGGTTTACTCCAAACAGTTCGACAAAGATTTCTGAACTCTTTCCATTGTAAATCAGAACTAACATTCTCTTCATAAATATGCTTTAAATTAACATCATCTTGTTTGAATATAATAAGAAAATTAACATTGTCACGTAACAATTGCTTCGGAATTTTAGAATAAGTTTGAGATAAATAGAAACAATCTATTTGTTTATGTCTACCCATACAAAAATAATTGCGGATATTTACTTGGTTTTCACATGCAACATCATCGAAAATAAATACAGAATTTGCTAAAGCTTCACTCGGAGAAATGACATCTTTATCATCATTGAACTCGTAAAAGTTAATCTGTGGCACTCTTTTTAATACTTCAGTCAAGAAACTATATTTTGATTGAAAAGAAGTTTTCGAGTAAAGATAAAGATTTTTAAATTTTAAACCATTTTCATGTAACAGTAAACTAATCATGGCATTAGTTTTACCACAATTTGAAGGACCGCATATTATACATCGAATCGTATTAGGCAATAAAGCACTGTGTCTGATTGAACGAGAAGATTCATTAAAATCGATATTATTAACCTTCAGAGATATGGGTTGCTTGATCAACTTCATCTTGCCGATTGCCACAATGAATAGGCAGCCTAAATATTTATATCTAGTAATTTACATCAAATATATATTTTTTATAAACATTGAGTACAAGAACAAGTCCAAATCTGTTCAGAGTTTCTAGGTTGTTGGAGATAGCGTTTACGTCAGACAGTTAGGACTGTCCATGAGGGGGAGCCCTCCTTCCTCATGGTATCGATGGATCCGTAAAACACATCACGGTTTGACAGGTTTAGACTTGTATCGTTAAGATAAATCATTAAAATGCCGCAAGTATCAATTTATGTTATTTGAGACATTAATTTTTACATTATAAAATATGTATCTAACATGACTAAGGTCTTAAATATTCTTCAGTCTGCAGCTGTGGTTTGAGTCAACTGGTCCTTTGTTTACAATTTAGTTATTTTGAGGTAAGTATTTTCCAATAATATTCAACTTATACTTTTTAATTTCATTTATGACAATCTTGTTATTATCGCTATTAATTTCAGAATCATGTTGAGATCACCATACTACAGTCCGGATTTGAATATTATGGATCCTAATAGAAGTTCGTCATTGCATAACGATTCGGAGGGAATAAATTTAGAAGTGAGTAACATGAGAATTTTCATTATTATTAAATATTATTGTTAATTGCTGCCATGACTTATAAAGTTTTTTTTTTCAGAACACGACAGACGTCAATGATCCTATAACTCATCCTTTTAATTATGCTCAAGATAGGGAGAGTTGGTATGCTGAAGTAGCAGCAGCAGCACAAGAGGAATATCGTCTTGAAAAAGCAGAGAGACAAGCATTAAAGAAGAGGAAAATTAAATCAAAATCTTTGAAAACTAAATCCTTTATCATGCGTAAAGAATCGGATCGAGTGCAACGCGTAATAAAAATTATGATTTATGACTTGGACAGTGGCAATATGGATGAAATATCATCTAATCCTGAAGATGCAAGTGTGAATGTGCAGTATTTAGTGACTACTGAATATGATGACATTATGACTGAAACTGAATATTTAGTTGGTAAAATTGTAAAGAAATTAAACAAATAGATGTGTATTATTATTACATATGTATTAAGTTGTAGATAAAGAATAAGATTTTTTGTTTATTAGCTTGTAAATAATACTTTTATAATGTACATTTTAAATAAAATTTGTAATTAAAATAATATTCCTAAGTTTAGTATAGTAGGTAGTTCACTTTTTAGTAGTACAGAAATAGTTTGTTATTTAGTTTTATTAATAGTTTATTTTTTAGTTCTTTAGTGACTGGTACCTTTGTATTTATTTATTGTGAAAATTAAAACAAATTATTTAATGATATACTTAATTGTTTCATTATACAGTTAAATCGAAATAAATAATGTCCTAATGAGTGATTTCGGCTACAGCGGCTAGTGCCATTAAACAAGGCGCAGTCTCTGTTCTCTTACTCTCACAGCCCGATGGGACGATCGGAGAGAGATCAGGCACAAGACCCAAATTTTTACTTACTTTCCAAAACACTGAAGGTGTGATTTTTATTTTATAAAACGCACAGAACACTCGAAAAGTCAGTGTGTGCCTTGGGCTGAAATCAAAACCTTTGACTTGGCAGTTCCACGGTCTCACCACTATGATATAGCTTCTATATTCGAGATAAATGGGTAGGTATGTATCAATAACAATTAAACACAAATCAGTTGAATACAAAATATTTATTTCATTTCAAAAAATAAAAAATACATAATGATTAACTTAATTTTATTACAAAAAAATAATAATATAATTATCCTGTTAAGAAAAATAGTAATAAATATTTGGTTCAGATTAGAATAGAGAACTATAATGACCCCATGGTAAGGTAAAAGCATAATTTTTTTTAATTTGACGTTTGTCATCATTCCCATCAAGTACCACTTTATTGATTCTTTGTGTGTAGAGTTTATGATTTTTAGATCTTATAACAAACATAGGGTATCTAAAATTGATACTACAATTTAATGCATTTTTATATTTGTTTATGGTAATTTTTTTTGAAACAGATTTTTTTACACCTTTGGCTTTCTTAACTATATCGCTCAGCGTATTAATACAGTACAGCTTAGCTCTTAAACCAATAAACTCTGATATGACATCTCCGCCCATTTCATCCTTAAAGAAACCAGGTATCTGTTTATTGCAATGTGGAATCCCATAAATATTGTTAATCTTAAAATTACTTGTATCAAAGTATTGAATATTATTTTTCATGTCTTCATAGAAATCTTTGGTACGTATTAAATATAAGAGACTGTCGGTATCGGTATAACATAATTGAATGTTATTTTGGTATATTTTTTTCATTATGGAATAATGAAAATTATATAGGTGACTCTTTGCTAGTTCCAGTATCGTAAACCCCATATATATTGGGCGGTCTAAAACTACTTTTGCCGGCTGTAACTGAATAGCAACAAGATTTTCAGAAATTATAGCAAGGTTTTTAAAATTGGGAGCGCCTATGTACTTTTCAGCACCATTAATTTTGTTAGTTTTATTGAAGTCATCTTTCCATAAATTAACTAACTTAACATCAACTTGTTTTCTTTTATTTTCAATAGTTTTCCCAAATATTGAATTATTTTGCTTTTTAAAAAAATCCCTTTCAAAATCTGAAGTGGCTTCCTGTCTGAGTCGAGTATTTAAATTTATATATGGTTCTAAGATCTTTTTTTGTGTAAATGAAAGTATTCTATGAATTTTTAACACTACGATACCATTTTTTACGCACTCTTGCAAATGAATATAATGTATAACATATTTATATTTATCATAAAGATTAGCTATTAATTTATTAGTTTTACTGGAGCATGGCATAGGAGGAATTATTTTTTCTGCTGCAAATGGTAAATCAGAATGTTCATCGTGTATTGCAAAAGGATAATGAATATCTACTTCAAGTATATAACCTTCATCATTGTCTGATGAAATAGAGTTAATATTGAATTTGTTAATTTCACTATTCGTAAGGAATCTAAAATTTCCGACCGGTAAACTTTGCATCATAGCATAACCATATAAATTAACACAATCTAAGTAAGCTAGGAAAGTATTAGGTTCTTGTTCTTTATAATTTGGCAGGTATTTGTTATTAGCTTTTGCATACCTTAAAGAGCACTGGGCTAACCCTCCTCTGATGCCTTTTTCTAACATTTCATACATTTCTATATCAGATAATAAGTCCAATTCAACTTGAGTAATTAATAACATAGCATCCCAACTTAATGATGGTGATGAAACATAATGACAAGGATCTAGTCCATAGTGCTTTAAACTCATGGATCTAAATTTTTCAAAAATGTCGCATAATAATAGCACATCACATTTTTGGTATAAATCAGTGTATTCTCCTATATTATTTATGCGAAATTTATTCCATACAGTTAATGCATGATTATAATCTTCTTCTGATACAGTTTCGGATGTGAGTCTACTATAGAATTTGCTTCGATCAGGTAATTGTGTTTCTTCATATTTTTTCCAAGAGTTTATATATTCGGGTGGTTCTTCAAAATTTGGTTAACTTGGTGTTAGTAGCAATTTTCACATGTTTGTATCTATTTTATTCAACATTTGAATTTCCTAAGTGATAATGTAAAGTCCATGTCATTTGTTCACTCACTTTGATTATATATCACGTTTTTATTTATTTTCGAAAATCGCTTCATCCTACTCCAAATATCAGTCCCTAGCCATGTAAGATCTCCCAAATTCATCAAGCATTTAATTGTTTTTCTAATCGTATATTAATACTTTGATTTAATTCGACTTAAACACGTTTACTATTACATTAATAACCTGTCAATGCTAATTACTTTTTAATAACAATATTTATTATCTATTTATTTCAAATCAAAAAATGTAAACGTTAAAAAATGTCAGTCCCTAGCTCTTTGTGAAATTCAAAAATACGCGCCATCTAATCATAAGGTACATTTTATAACTTGCCTAAGCTAAAGCATCGGTTTGAAGGTAGTTGTAAACGCGACCGATGCCGCGACAGCCATCTTGTTGTTAGTGCGGTCGCCGACTTTGTCTCGGATACACGTGCTGTGCCAGTCAAACTCTCAGGCCCTAGGTAAGTCGTTTCAAAGATAGTTAATTAATTGTAGATTTTATTACAAATTGTAAATTTGACCCATGTCTGCCTTGTTATTTTGATCACCTGCTGGTTTTGATGTTAGTTTAAATTATGAGGTTATGTTTGATTTTGCTTTAATTAGTCAGTCCCTAGACCGTCAGGCCCTCGTCGTAAAAGTGGCGAGGGACTGACGCCACACCTAGGGACTGACGGCCATACTGCGTGATCCATGGTTTTAATAATAAAATTTGTGTATTTGTTGTAGAATATGGCGTCTAGAAAGAAAACATTACTATCCAAAGAGGAACTCGCAAAAAAAATGTCTGAACAGGCAAAAAAACGCTTGAAAAAAATTAAAAATGATCCTGTTTTGCTGGCAGAGTACAAAGAAAATTATTAAAAAAATTTTTATTAAAGTGACTGGCCATTTTAGTAGTAACAATGTAGATATTATACCTACAGTATAGAATTAGAATTTCATTGGTAACCGTCTAAAAATACCTTTGTCATAATTAGGCCACAATTTAACCAAATTTTGAAGAACCACCCATTCATAACAATATACACCCTTTTTTAGACACAATCTTAGTAAATCTTCATCAATGAAAAATGATTTTAAATGCATAAAATCTGCAACATTTAGAGTTTTCGCTAAATTATCCAAACTAGAACTTAAAAAATTAAAAGAGTCAATAAATTTTAGTTGGACCGTGTTTTTTGAATCCAGAGGCACAAATTTACTGAAAGAAATATATTTTTCTTTGTTTTTTGGAATTAAATTTATGTAACCACATACTGCAGAAATTTCATTGATAAATAAATGGCTGTCATATCCAGAAAGATTATGAAATATAACTGGAATAAAATTACATGATTTAGAATTTAGATTACATTTATTATGAGCTGGCCCTCGATATTTACCAGTGAAATGATCATGATCACGAACAACATGATCATCAGATGCAAATTTTTTTTTACAGATATGACATTTTACGGTAGTTTTAAAGGAATGATATTCTTCACTCGTCAATGGTAACATTTGTCTGTGCATTGACAAAATCTGATATAATCTTTGCGAGTCGTTGATAATTGACTCAACGAATTTTTTTGAACAATTAGGACCACGATATGATATTAAATTATTTAATTCAGGGTTAGACTCACAGCATATGTAATAAGCAAAGCAAGTGGCTTCATGAATTTGAATGTTTTCAATATACTGACTTTTACTTTTATCTGAATATTCACGTAATAAGCTTTCAAAATCTCCGTAAATGACGATTGGAACTCTTTGAGTTTTTTGATAATTTGAAAATCTAAGTTTACTATTTTCTTCAGGAAGAACGGTTTGCAATCTACCACAATTATGATTATTTAGTTTTTCCTGTGTTTTAAAATATAAAAAACATTCTTCACATAGATGAATCTTAGATTTGTGTTTGGTAAGTTGACTGCGAACCATTTTTTCAAGATTTTTAACTAAACAGAAATGATTCTTACCATTCTTGCTAATAAATAATAAATTTATATGATTTAACTTTCGCAGTTTAGTTTTGTATAATGGTCCCGTTATAGTATTGTTTTTTTCCAAACCATAAATGTTCACACTTATATTAAAATTATGTTTTTCAAACCATTTTATATCTTCAAATGTGGGGGGAAAAGACATTCCGTTAGTATTTAAGATCTTAGAATAATGCGGATAAGATGAAACTCTATTAGGATTATTTTTAGCTGGATACATATGAGCAATGATACACCAAAGAAAACAATGGTTATCCGTATTCTGAATATTAAGACATGTCTTCATTTTGTTAATCCTCAAAGGTAAAGCAATGTAACTTCCTGCTCTTAAAGGATTGTATTTTGCAATATTCATTTCTAAATGACTTATTTTCTCTATTGTCCAGCCAGATTCTGATAATTCAAACTCTAAGCATTTACATATTAATCGTTGCGTGTAATCTTTGTATAAAGATATGATATCTGTACTCTGATTTATTATGGAATATTTAGTATTAAAAGACTTAAGAGATAGTTCTTCATTCTTAGGAAGTAAATATAGCACAAAAAGTTCAAAGTTTATCTTTAATGATTTATGTTTTTGTAATAATGGTTGTAATAAATTATAAATGGTGTTGAATACATCAGATAAAAATAATTCAGGTGTTATTATTTCATTAGTTTGAGGATTTATTTTGTAGCTAGCTATTCTGTCTTTGAAAGCACTGGCTATCAGCTGAACATTTTGGTATTCCGTACGAAGTAAACAATTTGTTTTATGTTTGTTACTTTTCTTATGTGATGAATACTTTGACTTTGAGACATGTAACTGACAACTATGACAGAATTTCATTTTTGTAAAGAGCACGATATTAATACTCGTCAATCTCGATAGCTAGAATATTATATTAATTTGAGCTTTTACTTTTAAATTTCTTTGTATCAATAATGTCTGGATATTTGAATTTCAGAGTTGCATGATTTCTGAGCAATATTGAAATATCAGAGTTTTTGTAAATTTTTGGTTTAGGTCTGTAAAAGTAAATTATTATGATGAATATTTAACAAGCTTAATTTCTAGATATTTGAATTTCAGAGTTTCATGATTTCTGAGCAATATTGAAATATCAGAGTTTTTGTAATTTTTGGTTTAGGTCTGTAAGAAAGGTAAACAGCGTAAAAGTAAATTATTATGATGAATATTTAATATGCATGATTTCTAGATAATTTGAATTTCAGAGTTTCATGATTTCTGAGCAATATTGAAATATCAGAGTTTTTGTAATTTTTGGTTTAGGTCTGTAAGAAAGGTAAACAGCGTAAAAGTAAATTATTATGATGAATATTTAATATGCATGATTTCTAGATATTTGAATTTCAGAGTTTCATGATTTCTGAGCAATATTGAAATATCAGTTTTTGTAAATTTTTGGTTTAGATCTGTAAGAAAGGCAAACGGTGTAAACAAGTAAATTATTATGACTTCAAAATGAGTTTAATAAATGTTTGGCTTAGACCTATGTAGTAACACAATACATTATATTGTTAATATCATGCAGAAAAAAAGGGGTCTATACTAAATTCAAATCTGAAGTAGATAAGTGCTACAAACACATGTATAATAAAAAAATAAGATAATCGCAGCTACAAAATATAGAATAACAAGTTGCTGTTATTAGAAAACGTTTGATTGTTACAATAGGTATACCGAGACTTTATATTTGGATACAGGATTAACTAATCCTGTAATACCTTCTCAATTCCTATATGAAGCAAGAGTAAACAAAAATAGCATTTATAGTGAATTTAGAAAACATTTGAAGGATATAATATAGGTTTTATGTTTGCATACTCTTGCTTAGCAGCGCTAACTAAACCAGTAAGAGCTTTCCATACAGGACCGCTGTTATCATGTGATGAGCGAAGTGTGAAAAGCGCTCGCTTCCAACGATTAGCAGCAAGTGTCTCTGCTTCCTTGCTGTTGTAGACACGCAGCTCTATATAAAACTGGCCGCTGCGAGTTGGATCACGCTGCAGGGTGTACCCGGAACCCACGCGCCGTGCCAGATAACTTCTTAGAGCAGCAGCTCTAACAGGCTCCGCTGCGTCGTCCTGAAAATATAATAAAATTATTAATTTAATTAAACAGCATAGCAAAAACTCTGATAAAAGTTTATTGTTAGGCTACTAAACTCACTCTATAAATTTATACTATTCTCATTTATTATAAAAAAGACCGAGTTGTTAGTACCTATACATATAACTGTCAGATACTATAGCAACAATTTAACATTATTTTAGTCTGAAAATCACTAACTGCATGAAATCGGTGCAAAATAAGGTAGATATAAACAGACAGTAGGTACTTCATGTTCGAGTAAGATGTTTCATTTAAACACATTTGATCGACAAACAACAGGTAAAAAATTAAAAGTGAAACTGTAAAAAGTATCTATTAGATAACTATTATGCTTACCTCAGAATCCGAAAATATTGAGGATTGTTTTCGAGCTAGCTTAGATACTGGCTCGGTTTCAGAGTCTTCGGATAAATCAGGAGGAGGCGCAGTTATCTTACTCTGTTTAGGTTTGTTGCTGATGGTTTTCCTTTTCCTCGATTTTTGAGGCTTTTCACCACTCGTGCTTGATTGCAAAGTAATCTCCGTATCAGAGTCAAAAGGATTCCGAGATGCCCTAAAATTATATAATGATTCATTAGAATGTAGTTGTTATTTGTCATTAAAAAAAAAACTGTAAAATTAAATAGGTACATACATACTTATTGTCACCGATCTTGTCACTCAAAACAATACAATAAAGACAATGCACACCGAAATCACAAAAAAATCTGGATGCGCTCCTCAGTGATCGCTTTTTATACTACTTAAAATTAAGGTAGCGATTATATTAAATATTGCAAACGTTAGATATCACCATTATCATCAATGATTATTGGTATTTCAACCATATGTATTAGTCAAATAAAGTCGATAATTAATTAATCATGTATACTCACTATGCTCATCGCCTTACATTTCTTAATTTGGTAGTAGACGCCACCCACGATGTCGCGGAAACCTGTGACGAAATTCTAAAAAGGAAATCGTATGTACTTTACTGGTCTAATGATAATCTTATGAGTATCACATTTAAATGGTTATTACAATTCCTTAAATAGATAACCAATATAATTTGAACTTTATATTTTTTTATGTTATAAACCTAAAATCTATAAATATCTCAAGACTACGGAATTTATAAACCTTTAAATGATATTTATTTTGCAAATAGGTTGAAATCAATACTTTTACACGTCAATACATTTTTTCCAAAACGAGATTTTCCTAGCTGACTACTTTGAGAAGAAACGCCGAAATAAACTCAAGAGTCATATTCTCTTTTCAGGTACAGACATAAAAATAAATTATATAGTAATGTATGAGCTCCAATCAGGTATACTTTAGGTAAAATCAAACAGTTTATTACATATAATGATGGTGCTTAATTATGTTTTGTTAATCAATTATACAGAAACAGTTTGGATAGCAAATTGCATTTCAAATGTATCTGGATTGACTAAGCATACTTTGTAGCAATGACCGATGCGATATCCATGAGGTCAAAGCCATGATCTAACATCAATATAATAAGCTTAAGATTGGCTCCTCACACTTTCGTACTTAAGTTATAAAATGACTATGACCAAATAATAAGTACAAATTAACTCGTAGTGAGAAAAAAAAAAGACTAATGTGAATGCTGTATGTTATATTTATAATTTTTAGTTAACAATGACATAAAAAGATGAGTTATAAAATGATAGCGCAATTGAGTTGGCTCTTTGACTTAATATTCTTGTTTATTTTATTGTTCGCTGTATCAGTTCAGCGCTTATTGATACATAATACCTATGCAGGTATGTTGTAAATCATAACGTTGGTGGTCTGATTAGTCATCGCTCGATAAAAACAATTGGGGATTCTGGGATCATGCAGTTCGAGCGAAGCGAGAACAAATGATTCCAGAATCCCCAATTATACCCTACTATCGCCCGACTAGTTTGAGACTCAATAGGAGTCCTTAATCATGAGCTGACGCGGCGGCGGCGGTGTTGCGAGTCGAACTGCTCTGTTGTAATTTTAAAACTCAAAAAGTTTTTTTTTGTAGCATTTAGTAATACGAGAGATTAGTCGCAAATAATTTTTCTCATGATCTCTTCTGTTTTACGCTTACAGCAATCTTATTTGAATTAGAAATTGCTTGACTAAACAGCGAACGTTCTCTTACGGTACTCCAAAAAATATAAACAATAAGGATGCTCTTTTGAGTTCACACAAGCTTTACAAGTCTCTAAAATAACAATGTCTTAATTGGAACTCTTCGCTTAAGAGCATACGTGGAATCCGGATGTTCGTGGCTGTTTCTTTCAATAGGCAACATGAAAGTTTTAATGAGTTGCTTTAACTCAATATACGAGTGTTATGGAGCTATGCCATGGACTCCATGGAGCAACTTATGGAAAAGTATTTTGAAGTTGGATATTGTTACTTTGTTTGTGTAACTGCACACTGGAAAGTTTATCGTATGACTTTAATGTTGTTGTATACTTTGTTCCTGTAATTGCACGTTTTGGAATTTTCTCGACAGTTATATATTTTGTTATATTGGAGTTCTTTATTAAATGAAGAATTTGGATAGGAAGAACGGAAAATTTTCTGAGGTGTCGGGATTAAAAGAAACTATTTATTTATCGGAATACACGTGTTTAATAGTTGAATACCAGCTTACGACTAATACATTTCTAGATCACTACACTACATTTCGTTCTTGCAAGTACCTATAATAATAACACATAATATAAGTAATAAAACATGTAAAAATGTCACTTTTGGTTGGTTCCCTACACCTACTCCTGGAAAGCGCAGATTTTCAGTCCATGCCGAGATTTGGAAGATTACTAAAATTCTTTGAGCTTTCAGTATTTTAGTTGAAAATCGATAAATATTTCGCCTGTTTTATATTCCACTAAATTATAAGTCCCTTATATATCGGCTCTACTTGCCATCACATCATAGCATTCATATCCACTTATACTTTCGACAAATTCTTCTAAAATACAATTTCCAATCCTATCCAGATAAACGTAAACACTGAAATCTGGACTTCCTAAAACCCATTTATTGAACATTATTTTTCTCGTTTGTCTCCAGCACCACAAGTCTGGGTAGTAGATGAGGCAGGAGCCCCTCTCCTGGAGAAGTACTATGAAGCGGAGTCTACGCTGGCCTTGCTGTGCAGGGCTCGGCATGTGGAAACACCAGCGCTGCTGACCTGGCTGCATGAGGGCAGAGCTCTGAATGCTGATACCACTCGAGGGGGGATCAGGTAAGATAATCAAAATACACGCTACCTCATTATTAAAAATTTTAGAAGAATTATGATGAGATAAGCAGATTTAAGTTATGTTTGTTGACCCAACCGATTGTGTACACACATAAATGTTAAAAATATTGAAACGATTATCCTCGCGCGCGAATATTTTCTTTGAAATCTTCGGTGTTGGTTATGGAGACATGATTCCTTAATCCTTTTTCACGCTTCTAATCGCTGAATTTGGGCTCGTAGTTATTCGGGTATCTCTGATATCCTCGCCAAAGCCTTAAATATATAAATGTTTTAATTAACACTTATTTATACTATTCATAAGATAAGGGAAATTGGCACATATTTTATGTGCGTATCTCAAGTATTAAAGGAACACTTCGAAACATCATACCCATCTTACACCTCAACAATTGAGGTCATCAGTATATTATGCAACCGTAAATAAAGACATTTAAAGATTAGTTACAGCATCCGTATTCACGAATACGTTACCGAAACATTTTATACAAGTTTACCTCCAAAATGTTCTTAAAATGAATTCGTCAACGTCGTCGTTTAGACAAACGTGTAGTTTACATTTTCATGGTAGACGAAGACAAGATAAACAACACCAAACTCCTTAAGTCTAAGAGCTTTAACTTTAGTGGAACAGGACACGAAATTGTGCGAAGAAACGCTTTACTTGGCTCCAGACTGAAAATGTTCTCTCTCGTGCATTTTGCTGAGCGAAGAGACGAGTCACATTAGTTTATTGTGTGCTTTTTAGTTTTGTACGTAAAGAAGGGCAATCTTATTGAACAATATAAATCCTTTTTGCTTTATAACCTACTCAGAACAAAAGGAGAAAATTTTGTGCAAAAGAAATTGAGGACACAAATGAGCTCAGGTCTTGATTTTTATAGTATCTTCAATTATACTTTAAAATCTATGACCCAAAAGAAATTTTTCTTCTTACATAGAAAAATATCGAATTCTGAAAGTTCACTCCAAGACTATGAGTCCTTTGAATTCTATCAATTATCGATACACACAATTAATAATTCAATTTCCACTTTGAAGAAAGGTAATAATGCTTGATTATGCCTTACCTATAGTAAAGTGAAAAAGGGAAGCAAACCGGATTGCTTATAAATATACAATGTTAACAGCACAGCCCACGCAAACGTGGAGCTCAGGCCCTTCGTACAAGGGGAAACGCAAGTCGGTTCCCAACGACTTTTATCTCTAAGATTTTGTATAGTGATAGTCGGTATAGGAGACTTGCGTTGCCTTGTGTACAAACGACCTCGTTGGGCCAGACATTTATGAAATTTTAAATAGACCGCGCTGAAAACATGGCGGTTGACAACCAACTAATAAACCGCTATTTTGAATATTCTAATAAACTTTCTTAACGATTTGAGAGCTTTATTCGTGCCTAAAATTTCTGTCAAAGAAAACGTGCTATTTTGTATGCATTTCAAACATGTTTGGGATGAAAAGGCGTTCTGTATGTTATTAATATAACAATGTCATGCCTGTCATGTCATGTCACCTAATACTTTTAAAAAAAATTAAAGAAATAGTCGTTTTTGATATCGAATCGTGGACTAAAATTTGTTATCCTATGAAATCGATTGATGAAGCCCGTATTGTTTCGATGAAGGGCAAAGGTCTTCGTGGCTCTTTTACAACTACTTCCTCCGTCATTTTATGGTATCTAAAAATACTAATCCTACTATATAATATTATAAATGTGAAAGTGTGGATGTTTATATGTTTGGATGTTTGTATGTTTGGATGTTTGTTGCTCAATCACGCAAAAACGGCTGAACGGATTTGGATGAAATTTGGCATGCATGTAGCCTTTGACACAAAAAAGAACATAGGCTACATTTTATCCCGATTCCTTAAGAAGTTCCCGAAGGTAAATTTAAAATTGTTTCCGACCTAAGCTGTGGGCAGACAGCTTTGAAATTAGGTATTTTTCTCAATTACAGCGCAAGCTATTGCGTATAGTGTGCACACGGGCACAAAATTTTATTCCATTTTTCATTACTTTCACATTTTTCATTTCTTTTTGGACCCAGACGAAGTCGCGGGCAGAAGCTAGTATTAAATAAGTATTTATTTTTCAGTGTGAAGACAGAACAAGTACCGGGTGGGGCTGACAGTCAGCTGCGTTTAGCACGTGTAAATAGCAGTGACGCTGGGAACTACACGTGCGCAGTCCGCGGGGCGAGGTCACATACCGTATCTGTGCACGTGCTCAATGGTACGTGTCCTGAAGATATCCTACTATACATTATGAAAATTTTGTCAGCCTGGCTGAAATTTGTTTAGATTTCGTATTCGAAGTCAAAAACTATCGAACAGATTTGGCTAAAATTTCTCCAACCGAAATTTTTTAACCTTTACCCTGAATGAACCTGAATCGCACAACATTCCCTTCGGAACATAGGTAGAAATTTTAAATTTAAAAATATCTTATCATTCAAACATACGTCACGACCGTGACCTGTCACTTTGTATGAAAAGTTAATTTTAGATTTTAAGATTTCGACCTATGTTCTTTGAGGAATGTTGTTCAGTTTTATGCATTTTTATGAATACGCACACGTTTTAAATTAATCCTGTATATTATTATCATGGGATATTAAGTCCAGAATCATTAAAATGTTTGATATTGCAATTTTTTAGGTAAGATCTTGCGTTTCATCCAAAAGACCGTTGAATAATATCAGGAATTATAAATCAAATAATTTCGAGTATTTTTATAGATCATTGTATTTCGAGTAGACTGGAGATTTTCCCATACTTCACATATTTTCCTGTCTCCAGGAATTTCGGAGCTCACAAATTAATCCTCAATTTGGGAAAGGGATAAGCCATGCCTTCTTGGAACTCTTGGTTAGATTGGGAGTCGTCTTTGAAATACGATACTTACGTTTTTTGTTGAAATTCTTTGGTGTCTGATGTTATTTGAGTAGGTATTACCTACAGAGTTCTATAGAATGATGAAAAAAGTCCTAAGAACCAAGTAAAACATACCTTTCCTAAACATGATAAAAAAAATTAAGAGGTCAATTGTACTTCATTGGATAGTAAAGTCTTGATTAATAATAATAATAATAATTAATAATCCACAGCACTTCTTATCCCACTGCTGGGCATAGTGGGCATAGGTCTCTCTTTTGTAGCATTCTCTCCGGTTTTGTACCAGTCTCTCCCAAATTCGGTCCGAAACTGTTAAATATTTCGTCGAGACATCTAGCTCTCGGACTACCGCCGCCTATTTGACTTGCCTTAGCCAACTTGCTTTGATAGCATTTGTTAATTTCTGTAGATAAATATTGATATAGTCTTCAATTTTTAATTAGTGTAATAAGAGTAATTGCAAACAATAAAATTCTTTCTTCTTGCAGTTTCCCTATTCTAGTTCCAGTTACTTATATACGTAATACCTGCAAAGTATTTTACATACAAAAACACGTCGTGGAGTGTACCTCAGAAATAGGTTTTCAATGAATACGAAAATGAATAAAAGTAGAACGTTTGTCGAGTTTCTTCAAGGAAAATCCTGGCTGCGAGTAATTGTGCTCCATTCAAAGAGCAGGAACTAGGTTCTATAGAATTCACTTAACTTATTACATCGCAAACTATAATTTTGTTTGTTTATGATCTAACTTTAATTAAATATAATCTTAAATTATGATGAAAACTGTTTACTGCTTCTATGTATGCAATTTTTTGTTAATAATTTGTTAGGTTTTGTTCTTCTTTCTTTCGTGTTACGACTTTAAAACATATATAAAATTTATACGCCTTTTCAGGCAGATTTTGGTGAAACAAATTATTATAAACATTTGTGATCATAAGTAATACCCAAAATGTAATGAATGAATAAATTAATTTGAATTTGAAAACGTATCTAAGGTCTAAATACCCCTTTAAAATAAAATGCAAGTGCAGTTTTTGTAAATAATAGTGATTTTTTTCGCAAAATTTTCGTCAATTTTTTTTTTTTATGATATGGCATTCACCTTCCGATATCCGATACTCTAAAAACTTGAACGGAAGAGGAAAGAACAAACATCAAAATTCAATCTATAATATCGAGGTTGCGGAAAAAGTTCCTTTAAGTTTGATCTCAACTCACAAATAATATTATGTAAATTGGGAAAGCCGAAGTTTTTATGGGAACGCCACGCCAACTGAATTAAGAAATAAAAGAAGTTGAACCAACGTTGTAGTGACTGAAATAATAATTTTGTGTATTTCATGTTGTTCATCCAAAGGTTAATGAACCTTATTTTAGCGACGGAACGAAGAAGATACGTAAAAGAGGTTGTATATCGAGATATTTTCAATGATTTTATCTTGATATGTAAAAGGCAACTTTGACTAACTGATCTTTCAACGCACCGTTCCAAACCACAGAACGGATTGCGCTGAAATTTGGCACACACATAGCTAATAATGATGTCTGCGTGCGCTAAGAAAAGATTTTCCAAAACTCACCCCCTGAAGTGGCAAAACGGGGGCGAGCGAAACCACGGGAAAAAGGTCGTCATCAATAAAATGGCCACAAATGATTTAATTAATGAGTGTTTGAAGGAAAAAAATTGAACTTCCATCTTGTCGAAAGAATTATAAATTAAATTATTTATTTTAATGTAGGTTACACTGTAATGAAGTAGAATTTGAGATTCTGTAATTTCTTTTCCCACCAGTGGAAAATATCAGTGTAGGACAGTTACACTTTATTTATTATACCTACCTACTTATTAATATTATAATGTGTTTACGTTCAAAGAAGCACTTTAAATGATAATGTTCGGTCTTGAATTTTACGAGTTCTGAGAAGTTAATTCCTTGAATATTCATGAAGTCTTTGTGTATGCTACTGGAGAGTTTCAAGGAAATAATTTTCCTACTTTTATAAAAATAGAAGTAAATTTTCATTTTCTTACTAGTATTCTTGTTAACCCCTCGTGCAAAACTAAATGGTTGTTGAGTGGGTTCACGTCGGTAGTGCAACAGATAAGTTTCGAAGTGGCAACCTTATGATCGCAAGTCCGACGCCAAGAATAATTTAAGGTTTCTGTAATATTTTTGGCACTGTGCAGGAGGTCTATGTTCAGCATTGGGTATATAATGACTTCGACGATGATGAATAAAACTTTCAATTGAATAAAATATATTTTTTAACTACTCAAAAAAAATGTTTTGGGGTTCATGTACTTCGTAAGCCACTTTCAGTCGACAGCGATGTTTTTGTTTATGCTATATTTTAGTTTCGTTTAATTAATATAGTTTAGTATTAAGTGTGTATACAGGGTGAATCTAAAAGGTGTGCGTATATTCTACGAATTAAGCGGCTGCTTAAAACTAAACCAGTTTCCCCAAGGATCATAGGTCAAATTTTAAATTTTAAATACAACTTTTCCTACAAACATAAGTCACGTGACTTTGTATGGAAATTTCATTTTCCAGTTTGATTTCGACCTATGTTCCTAGGGGAAAGTTGTTCAGTTTTATGCGCCTGATTTCCTCGTTGAATATACGCACTCCTTTTAAATTAATCTTGTATAGTGAAGTTGAAAATGTTAATTTTATATTACTTTGTAAGTTTCTTCTTTATTCCACCATAACTTTCAGATGCCTGAATAGATTTGGATGTATGCGGTGTCGTTAAAATTCTATGTGATACTAGCTACTATATTACTATATTTAGTGATACTAGTACTATATTTTTTGCGACTATATTGCTCCATTTTTTGGGATTGTGTTAAGTTACTTTTTTTGAGGTTTATGTGAATGTAGACATTAAAATAAAACTACTTTTTAAATGGATTCTACCTCGGTTTATTTTGATTCCAGTTCCTGACGTTTCAAAGCTTTTGCGGCATAGTCACAGGTTAACTGAGTCTACCCGTGACCATGACTATGATCAATTAACTGTTATCAAAATAAACCGCGATGGACTTTATTTAAAAAGTTGTTCAAAATGTTTAAATTATTTGGGTGTATCAACTACTTTGTTCGAGTTTTTCTTCAATTATCACATAACTTCAGTACCATCCTTATTTTTATTAGTTATGTACTTTTTTTAACACCTTCCCTTTGTTTCAGAAGAAAGCCTAGCCGAGCTGCATGCCGGTACAAAGTCACTTCACCCACCTTCGGCGACCACACTAATCTTACTCCTTACTTTAATTTACATAACGGGACAAAAACTGTTATTTACACCTGTAATTATTTTCCCAACACTAGCTAATACTGATCAGGCCGAAAGCCGAATATACGAACTTTATATATTGTTACCTACGTGATATGAAGCTTCGAGAACAATGTAAATATACGTTTGATTATGAAAATAAATTAATAAATAGTTATTGGGAAATAAAATTTCATTGTATACTTCGTTTGTTTTATTTTTTACCTACACTTTCTTTTGTTTTTGCGTGTTTTAAATTAGAGAATTCTAGAATTGAAATTTTAAAAATGGAATTGTGAAAACCGAGTTTTTATTTTTTTGGGGAATTGTTTGGCACCTGGTTTATTGTTAGTCCAATTATTTAACAAAAACTAATTAAATTAGTTATACTCCATTTAAAATAGCATTAGACAGAAGTTAAAAAAGGTTATTTATAATGTACACTTTGTTGCAAAAGTACAATAAACTTGTTACAGTTACGATTGACGCCTATAAATTAAAATCTATTTACATACCAGCTGTCACACTTATTTGTAATCATGTTAACCATTTTTCATAACAAATTATGTGGCTTTCATTTATTTATAATATTTCATTCCAATCTAAAATGACAGTGTCAATGCTAAAAAGCTAAAAGAAGCAGAGATGAACAATACTGGAACGTTTTTCGTTTTACTATTATCCTACCATTATTTGTTTATTTATTATATATTTATTATTTTATTATGACTAAATCCTATGATGAAGACGAAGAAGTTTCACTATAGTGTGTTGTAAGTTGTTATTTCAATTAAAATATTGTTCTAAAAATTACTTTTATTTTAATCTTAATTAAATCTAAGTCATCATGACATGATTGGTTGTCTCATTCATTGTTTTGGTGTAAGTTTGTAATGTGTGATGAAGATATTGTTATAAATAAAGCGTAATTTAAAAAAAAAAGTTTTATTTCGTTTATTTAAGTACTTAAAACAATTTCTTTGAAATAAAATGTTTTCAATTCCTGCTTCTGCGAGCCTCTTTTTTCTAATGCTATAATAAATGGAGTATAGTTAGTTGCAAGTTTTTAAACTTTTTACTTTATTTCACTGAAAGAAAATTTTTAAATAGCTGAACTGGAGTGATCTTTTAAGAAGACATACATTACACACACAAAATCATCGTTACTTTTATTATTTAAATTCTTAATTTAGGTAATATCGCCTATGATTAAAGTATTCAACGTTGTTTGAGTTTAAATTCATAAATGAAACATTATAAGGAGAAATATTTACTTTGAAAGGTGAATGTACGAATATTACATCATAATATAATTATGAACACAACCAAGTAAACTGACGTAATTGAATTTCGCGTGTTATCCTATAAATTTGTTGCGCATTCGTATTCAAAGCACATGGCTAACATTATCGTGCTCATGAATCTCAAATATTGTTTCGCTATATGTATGAAATACAGGAACAGATATTAATACAACATTTATAAAAAAGATTTGCGGCTCGACTGAGATTCGCTGAATTCGGTAAGATTAAGTAGGCAGGCCCTCTTATAATTTTTTCATACTCGTTTTAAGATGCGCGCTGTTATACCCCTGTACTGTAGGGGATGATGCTGAGCTCGCAACCTTAAGATGCAAGTCAGCAATATAGCTCTTAATATAATAGCCGCACGGCGCCTCGCGCGCCAGTCTGCATTTCTAACTCCGGGCGCGTAACGTTGTTTCCAGACCCTCTCTTTGTATTGTGTATTAATAGTGAATAAATCTAGTGTTTAATTAAATATTCTTTTTTTAAAAAGCCTTTCGAGAGGGTCCCTATAACATTTTGGTGGCAGCGGTGGGATACGGAAATCTACCGGTTGCTCTATCCGCGGTGTTAAAAACTAAATAAAAGTGAAGTGAATCCTGTGTTGTGATTATTAAATTATTGACCGGGTAAACCAGTTCCAACAATTCACTGTGAAACCGCGGAGTGCAGACTCGCAATCATAACGTTACCGTCCGTCGCCGTATCCTGGAAAGAAACAAAAATCCTAGAATCTTACCAATATCGCTGTATCCTGGAAAATAATCAAAATCCATACTCTGACTTCAACATCTTAATAAGTTCCTGATAACTACTAAGTTGCCGAGACAAGGTCCAGAGACCTTGAGCTATTCGCCGTCGCGCCGCTCCGTTTCCTGTGTTCCAGACATCCTTATCGCATTGAAATGCGATCTCCGCTCGGACTCGCCATAATCATCGTCGCCTTCGCAACCCTGTAAGTCTTTGGTTATTGCATTAAGGTACAGACATTAATTAAATTGTAACATTAAATACTACGAATTCGATAATAATATCCAAACTTATCAAGTTCTATTTGCCTACATTTAATGTCTGTGTCCTTCTCCTAAGATACTATCCTACTGTATATTCGTGTAAATTTTGCTTGTTGTTTCAAAATGTCGAAATCAACTAAAGAATTAAATGTAAACCTCGAACCTCCTACGGCTGCCGAAAAGGGCCAGTCAACGCACACTACGCCTACTTCCCTCTATCCAGAAGCCAAAATAGAACCTAAATCGGGTAAAACAAAACCTTTACCTATAGAATTTATAGAATTAAATACGCTCTTAAAGTTTATAAAACCCTATAATGGCACTAGGGAGACTCTGAACTCTTTTATCGTTAACTGTAACAACGCCTACGAACTGGCTACAGAGCCACAGAAACCTATTATTTTCAAGTACATATTATGTCAACTACAAGGTAAGGCGGAAATTGCTTGCTCCATTAAAGAGTTCACAAATTGGGACCAACTAAAAGAGTTCTTGAAAACTCAATTTAGCGAGAGAAAACATTATTCACATTTGCTTACCGAATTACAAGAGAGTAAACAAAATGCTAATGAAAACGTTTCTCAATACGCGTTACGCGTCGAGACTTGCCTATCGCAAATTTTAACCGAAATTTCACTGTCTAATACTAAACAAAAGGAAGTCGCAGGACGCATTGCAGCTATGGAGGACCTAGCCCTTCATCACTTCCTAATTGGCCTTCTTCCGCGTATATCTAACATCGTCCGATGCAAGTCTCCGAAATCCCTTAATGATGCGATAAATACTGCTATATCGGAAGAGCGTATACAACTAAGTTTATATAAGCGTAATCCAAACACTGAATCCAAGCCTAATGACTCTAAATCCTTAACGAATCAAACACGGAATATGCAAAAATCATTCCAAGGCCCGCGACCCTCTACTTCGCAGCAACGAGGTGGTGCTAATATCATGTGTAGATATTGCAAAGCATTCGGACACGATATCCGCGACTGTAAGAAACGCGAATATAATAACAACCGATTCCAAAAACCTAATCCTGGTCCCCAAAGATTTAGTAACGCAAATTCTAATCGTGATCAACCCCGTGTAAACTTCACAATTGAAAACGAAGACGAAGGTCATGACGAAGTTGATACTTCCGAAGTAAATGACTATCCCGATTTAAACGTATAAGCGCCTCGCTAGGGTGTCGTGCGAGACGCGACAGTAGAACCGACACCAATAACACTGTTTCCACTAAATCATTTCCGGAGAGAGTTACACGACAGGGTAACCAGCCCCAAAAAGGAAACTCCTCCACTCCCACTGTTTCCACTGCGTCACGTCCGGAGAGAATTACACGACAGGGTAACCAGCCCCAAAAAGGAATCTCCTCCACTTCCACTGTTTCCACTGCGTCACGTCCGGAGAGAGTTACACGACAGGGTAACCAGCCCCAAAAAGGAATCTCCTCCACTTCCACTGTTTCCACTGCGTCACGTCCGGAGAGAGTTACACGGCAGGGTAACCAGCCCCAAAAAGGAATCTCCTCCACTCCCACTGTTTCCACTGCGTCACGTCCGGAGAGAGTTACACGACAGGGTAACCAGCCCCAAAAAGGAATCTCCTCCACTCCCACTGTTTCCACTGCGTCACGTCCGGAGAGAGTTACACGACAGGGTAACCAGCCCCAAAAAGAAAACTCCTCTACTTTCACTGTTTCCACTGTGTCACATCCAAAGGAAAATACATTGCAAAGTAAATGTGATACCCAAGAAGCAAGGGTCTACGAAGTAAATGTAGACACAACAAAAAGGTCACTTCCACATATTATCCTGAAAACTCCTGTATCTAATATCCCATTGACCTTCCTCATCGACTCAGGTTCGGCTATATGCCTTCTCAAACATTCATCAATTAATAAATACCCGTCTCTCACTCAGGAACCTGTGGGTATCCGAGGTATTGATTCCGGTGACCAATTAACTCCTACCCTTGGTCACTTTAACTTAAATCTCAGATTTCTAAATCATAAAACACTTTCTCATAAATTCCACGTAATTCACATAAACAACTTCCCATACGATGGCATAGTAGGGTCAGATTTCCTGACTTCCTTTGGTTGTAAAATCGATTATAACAATGATATCCTTCACATAGGCACCCTATCCATAAAACTCCAATTCACTGAGCCCTCTTATATCATACCTCCTCGTACAGAAGCGGTAATTGAAACCACAGTCCTAAACCCTGAAATGAAGGAAGGAATAATAATAGATCAACATATTTCTAACGAGGTCTTCGTAGCCAATTGTCTAACTTCTGTAAAAGAAAATCAACGAATAAATATAACCATTGTGAACACGTCTGAAGACTCAATCAACATTAATTCAAATCTCAAACTAAAATTAGAACCTATCGATTCAATGACATGTTTGATTAATTCCAACCCCAAGCCAAATTATAACGTTTCGCGTCGAACTAAAGAAGTACTAGATTCCCTCAGAGTATCTCACCTTAATCAAGAGGAAAAATCAATATTATTTGAAACCTGTTCCGAATATTCTGATATTTTTCACCTTCCAAATGATAGTCTAACTCACACTAATGCTATTAAACATGAAATTCGCACAAAACCATCCGCCCCTATACACACAAAATCCTATCGATTTCCAGAATGCCACAAGGAGGAAGTGGCTAATCAAATTAATAAGATGCTAGATCAGGGGATTATCCAACCTTCCGTATCACCATGGTCCTCGCCCATTTGGGTTGTCCCCAAGAAAACTGACGCCTCAGTACAACGCAAATGGCGCGTTGTAATCGATTACCGTAAATTAAATGATATCACAATCGGCGAAATATACCCAATCCCTCAGATATCGGAAATTCTCGACCAATTAGGTAAAAGTCGTTACTTCTCAACCCTAGATCTTGCATCAGGGTTCCATCAGGTGTGTATTTCTCCTCAAGATGCAGAAAAAACCGCGTTTTCTGTACCACAAGGCCATTTTCAATTTAATCGCATGCCGTTTGGCTTAAAAAATGCTCCTTCAACTTTTCAAAAATTAATGAACACCTGTCTGTCAGGCCTCCAAGGTATCCGCTGTTTCGTATACTTAGATGACATTGTTATCTATTCCGCCGACTTGTCTAGTCACATCGAAAACCTTAACTCAGTTTTCCACAGGCTTCGTTCTTTTAACCTTAAATTACAACCGGAAAAATGCGAGTTCCTTCGTAAAGAAGTCGGGTACCTCGGTCACGTTATTAGTGACGAGGGCGTGAAACCTAATCCAGATAAGCTTAAAGCAGTTGCGAATTTCCCTATTCCAAAATCCGCAAAAGACATCAAATCCTTCTTAGGATTTGTTTCATATTACAGACGGTTCATTCCTAATTTCTCAAAATTAGCCAAACCCCTAACCGCTCTTTTAAAGAAAGATACGGTCTTCCTGTGGCAGAATGAACAACAATTAGCATTCGAATCCCTGAAAGAAAAACTGGTCTCCGCACCAATATTGATATACCCAGACTTCACGCAACCATTTATCCTCACCTGTGACGCCTCTGCCTATGCTATATCCGCTATCTTGTCACAAGGTCCTGTCGGACAAGATCGCCCCATCGCCTACGCTTCCCGTACGCTGAATAAAGCTGAATGCAATTACAGTGTCACGGAGAAGGAGTGCCTTGCCATCATATTTGGTACAAAGACCTACCGACCCTATTTATACGGTAGACGTTTTAAAATCATTACAGATCATAAGCCATTACAATGGCTTTTCAATTGTAAGGACCCTGGATCTAGACTCGTTCGATGGCGTCTAAAACTTGAGGAGTACGATTACGAAATCCAATATAAGAAAGGGAAAATTAACACTAACGCTGACGCTTTGTCCCGCTTTCCGGTCAATCCTGTTCAATCAGTCGATGATCCTAGCACTTTGAGTTGTGATCAGAACCAAAATCAAAACCCGCAAGAGACGAGACTTGCCCCTGACACATATGAAGATGATAGAGATCTGATGGACCTCTTAATCTCACCATCATCCTTTAACCTCGATGACATCTCTCCGTTTAATCCAGACGAACTCGAGGATCCTACCTCACAGCCAGAACCTGCCCAAGTGACTTCCGATGCTCCTAATCTTCCTGAAGTTAATGACGCTGAATCATCCGCTGAAACCCTTAGAAATCTATCTCCTCCAATTTCAGATCCACCATCCACAGACTATAGCAGCTTCCTGAAATCAATTTCGGATAAAAATAATTCATACAATACTGAAATCATAGAACACAATGAAAATCTCCTTAAATCAACCTCTAAAATCCTTCTTATCCCAACATCAATCGATCTTGACGATTCTAACCCGTATTTCCATGAGATTCTTAGCAACCTGGAAAACAGCGACGACATCATTAACAGTGAAAAAGAATTACACTCCTTTCAACGTATCACGTCTAAAAACAAAATTTACTATTTCATATTTACACGTGTTCATCATTTCGAAGAAGCATCATATCCTGAAATATTCAAAACCTTAAAAGCTGTTAGGGACGAAATACTAATCAACGGAAACATCGAAGAAATAGCCATTTCCGATTTGAAAAATCCATTCGAAAAACATTCTTTTATAAAAATTTACAATATTCTCACATACTTATTTCAGAATACTTCTATAAAGATTAACATATACCACAATAATATCTTATATCCTTCTCCTACCGAAATTAAGAAAATTCTATACGATAACCACGATGTCCCGATCGCAGGGCATTTAGGCTCCACGCGCATGTATAACAGGATTAAAGAATCTTATTATTGGAAAGGAATGCGTAGTGACATCGAGTCTTACGTTAAGAAATGTCAATCCTGCCAGGAAAACAAAGCCCTTAGGAAAGTAAATCGAAGCCCTATGCAAATAACTAGCACTTCAACCGCACCTTGTCAGCGTATTTCTATAGACATCGTAGGTCCTCTTCCCGAAGCAGGAACAGCCAAATTAAAGTATATCTTAACTATCCAAGATGACCTTACCAAATTTTCAGCTGGCTATCCCTTAAGAAGTATAACCGCAGAAGAAACTAGTGAGTGTTTAGTCCACTTCATTTCCATCTTTGGAATTCCTAAAATAATCCTGACGGACCAGGGCACAAATTTTACTGCCGACCTGTTTAAGAAAACCTGTGAATTCCTTAAAATTAAACAGCTGTGGTCCTCTCCTTATCACCCACAAACTCAGGGAGCACTCGAAAGGAGTCATTCGACCCTCAAAGAATACCTAAAATCTTATGTCAATGAGGATCATACCAACTGGGCTCGCTATGTATACACCGCGATGTTGGCATATAATACAGCCGTCCACTCCACGACTCACTATACCCCTTACGAACTCATGTTTGGGCATAAACCATTTATACCAAACTCGGTCTTTGACGAAGATACCGGTGTCACTTACCCTGAGTATGTAAAAATGCTCCAAAATCGTTTGAGGTATTCACGGGAAAAGGCCTTAGAACATATTCAACGTTCTAAAACTAATTCTAAAAATTATTACGACCAACGTAGCCGCTTAACTCAGTATAAAACCGGCGATCACGTTTACCTCAAAAATCACCCGAGATCTGATAAGGCGCTATCGCCAATCTGGAAAGGACCTTACAAGGTAGTAAAAGTACACGGTAACAATACGCTGTCTTTGCTCATAAACCGACGTCATGTACGCCACCACTTTGACGAGGTCAAACCAGCCGACGTATCCAGTAACCTGTAACAGAATTAATTATAATAAATATATTTCGTAAGTATAAAATTAGTTATTAAAATCCTACACAGATAGTTGAATAAGTTAGGTTAGTGTAGTTATTAACAAAATTGAATGTTAGGACATACCCTTGTTATAAGTACCTATCTACGTAAACATCTAGGTAAGTAAGTATATAGTAATAAAGTAATAATAAAGTAGTAATAGTGTAAATTAATGGTAAGGGATACAGTTATGTAAATATAATTACAATAACCTAAATATGGTTGTTCACAGTTTCGTCGCAAATGGCCAACCAAGCTATGTACAACCAATCACATCAAGTTCCGGACTATATTTTGACCATCTAGGCTCATTGAAAATTTATCGTAATCAACTTAGTGTAATTACACCCCTGGATATTTCTAAATTTAGAACCCATATTGATAATATCGAATCGACATTGGCAGATTCGAAACAAATGTTCGAAAAGGTACCCATATTAGATGAAGAAGCCCCAAATCATATGTTGCAACCTTTAATAGCTAGATTTAGTGATATTAAAAAGGAATACACTTCGATTTCTTACCTGATCGAAGATAGGTTTAAACGTGCCTGGATAGGCGGAATTGGCGGTGTGTTAAAAACAATATTTGGAACATTAGATGAAGATGATGCTGTAAGATATAATGAAGCCCTAGAATCCTTGCAATTTAACCAGGTGAAGTTAGCTTCCTTAATGAAAGAAAACATCTTAGTAACCACATTTGTAATTTCCTCGTATAACGAAACCTTAAACAAAATAAATATTAATGAAGCTATACTTTCAGAGGCTTTTGACAAGCTTTCGGTAGAATTGGAAAATATAACAATCAAAGTTGACGAACTACGTCTACAGACTTACATAAATATAATTATGGATAGATTTTCTACTTCAATATTTACCTTGTCAGCACAATTGGAAGATATCGTAAATGCTATCTTATTTAGCAGTCAGAATATATTACACCCAGCTATATTAACACCGTTACAACTATACCAAGAGCTTGTCGAAAACCACCAACACTTACCTCATGATCTGGGATTCCCCGTACCGCTAGATCTAAATTATATTCATAAACTATTAAATGTATCAAAGTTAATGTGTTATTATACTAATAGTACGATTGTATTTGTATTACAAATTCCTCTAGTGTCCATCAAGGAATATTTATTATATCATGTAATAGCCTTACCTGTACCACATAATGCTAAGGATCCAGACTCTTTTAGTTTAATATTACCGGATAACAAATATGTTGCAATAACCAAAGACAAGAAGCAGTACTGTAACTTAGAAAATTTATCTGAGTGCCGCGTAGTCGAAACCGGATCTTATATATGCGAAATTACAAGTGTATTTACAAGTGAAGCTAAACCGTCTTGTGAAAGTGAGCTAATGTCAAAAGCTATCAGTGAAATTCCTAAAGAGTGTAAAGCCACGCTAGTGTACGGAAAACTAGACATTTGGAAGTTATTATCTAATAATAAATGGCTGTATATTCAATCAGAACCTACTAAAGTATCCATAGATTGTTTTAACTCAGACGTATCGGAAATAAATGTATTAGGCTCAGGAATACTTACCATAGCTAAAGGATGCACCGGATATTGTAAAAGTACTATTCTAACATCCACTAATAATGTAATTAACATAACATCTCCTGTAATAACATCAGACTTTAATTTATTAAATGACTCTTGTTGTAATATTGATAAAGTTGATCAAATTAAAAGAAAAGTGTCTCCCATTCATTTGCAAGATATTGATCTAGATAACTTAAAAACAAATAAGGACCTTCTGTCAAATTTAGTTAGTGAAATAGACAATGTAATAGACACTCCACATATTGTCAAATATGGGACATACTACTGTAGCTTTACCATCATCATAATTGTCGTAATTGTATCATTTACCATTTATAAATTGATAATGTTTTTTAAATGTAAATCTGGAAACAAACGTCTCGATTTTTCTCTTAGACGCACATCCATAATTCAATCAATCAATAATACTGATAATATTTCTAATCATGGTTCAGAATTGGAACAAACACCTGGACCAAGTATTAGAGCTCACTTTTAACATGAACTTCGAAATTGCAGCACCGAAGTTCATTCTACCCCGGGAGGTGTTATACCCCTGTACTGTAGGGGATGATGCTGAGCTCGCAACCTTAAGATGCAAGTCAGCAATATAGCTCTTAATATAATAGCCGCACGGCGCCTCGCGCGCCAGTCTGCATTTCTAACTCCGGGCGCGTAACGTTGTTTCCAGACCCTCTCTTTGTATTGTGTATTAATAGTGAATAAATCTAGTGTTTAATTAAATATTCTTTTTTTAAAAAGCCTTTCGAGAGGGTCCCTATAACAGCGCGCATCACTGTTAAGTATATCTTTTCACGCGCGTACACGAACCAATTTCTTTGAGTTCCACAATCCTTTATTTGGTAAGTAGCATAGTTTCCTTGGAAATATTAAAGAGATTTTTATCAGAAAACATTAAAAAACAGAATGGCCTAAACATTTTTAAACCGTGATTTTAAATAAAATAAATTTTCAATCTTGATATTTTACAAAAGCATAAAAAGCACTCAGTTATGTACCTACATAACAGTATAGTTACCTAAGTAAGTCAAGATAAAACTTATAGAACCTCCTTGGACTTTACCTGTTCTTGACGGTTTCTTTTAATAGAAACGACAATAAAACAACTCAAAAAGAGTTTTGTTACACAATATTTACGGAGAGAGAATTTGCCTCAAAATATTTACTCAACAGCGGTACAAAAGTTAAATCTGTTTTCTTTTGTTTTTAGGGACTGTCAACATTAGAATTCGTTTTGTATGACTTTTGAAGACATTAAACATTTACGAAAATAGTCTGAGTTTCAGATAAATATTCGAGTATATACTTTACTGTCTAGCCAATACAAATCTTCTGGTTGAAATGTTTTGATTCCCTATAACCATTCAAATTACACACAATGAATTCTCAGACTTGGAATAAATATTTTTGCACAATGCTTGTCGGGGATCGAACCCGCAGTACTACGCGCGTAGTGGTAATTGGCGTAGTGACATGTACAACTTGGCTATCCCTGCAATCGTAATTATATTTTTACCGGTTGACCTGACAAACTTTGTTCTGTCATATTTAAAAAAATCTAGAGAGGGCCACCCCAATCAGTTAGGCATGTGATAAAAAAATATTGGCCGATTCTCAAACTTACCGAACATGCACAAAAAAAATCATACAAATCGGTCCAGCTATTCGGAGGAGTTTGGGAACAAACACCCCGACACGAGAATTTTATATATGAGAATATACAGGATACTAGACAATTTCGGTAACATTCATTTCATTACATAATTTTCCATTTCTTACAACTACCAGTTTCTTCAATAATTATAATATATTAAAACAATCTTCGTTAAACTGCTCCCTCTGGTACCAGGAGCTCAGAAAATTCAAAAGAGTTTATAGCCCCTTGTACGACTGTTAAGTTGATATTACGAAGTAAGTTATACCCATCTAGTGGTTTCGAAACTTATTTCTCGATCGTTTTCAAAGAGATCTTGTTATGTCATGTTTTCCTGGTACTTTTTTTGGGTATCCTTTATTCTGTTTTGAAGAAATTATAAAACACGTGTTTTTTAAATAATGGTTTCTGTTGCTGATTGGGGTCCAACTCAGTTTACATAAATATATTTATTATTTAAAAGGTCAACATTTTTTTTCTGCCCACGCTTATCAAAAACGATATTTAAACACGTCGCCCCAAGAAATGCAATAAAATTAAGCAACAGAAAGAACTTAGTTGGGAAGCGACTGGAGCGTTGAACCAGGCGTTTCGAGTTCGAGGTTCGAGTCCTGCAGGAGGTTAAGTTTTTCTTTCTTTCTATTTGTATTTAATTTAATTTATTTTAAAGTTATTAATAAGAAAGTTAAATAATTAGATAGAGGATACACGTAGAATCTAATAAAAAAATAATTCAACAGACTTTGGTCATTTTAATCACCAAATTAATCTTCAACAGAAATAGACTAAACTATTTAATCTTTTATAAGAAAATGTAACAGAATTTAGGTTAAATTATAAATAAGATGACTTTTGTTTGACGTCAAATAAACTAGTAAATAATTAATATATCACTTAAAACAAAGCACTGGCTTTGATTTTTCAGAGCCAGGCAATTTGTATCTGTATTACTCAAGAAATAGAAGTCTTTATTTGATAGCAAACTAGGTTGAAGAAATAGAGGTCTTTATACCTATTTTTTATATTATTTTAAGTCTATTACTCGAAAATATCCAAATTACTTTAATGATCTGAGATTGGACAGGTGCTTTAATTCTGTAAAGAGATATCACTCAAGTGTGACGTCACCATACTTTTGTCTAAGGGCCTAACATTAAGTATGAAACAATATTTTTTCTAAGCATCAATAAAAATTTAAAATGATAATAATTTATACAGTACTTACCTTCGTATCGATATTTTCTGCTGTAAACATTTTTCACTGAAACAAAAACAATGCATTCGATAAAAAAGTCACAGATAATTAATTGGAAGTAATTCTCTATGTATAGAGTGCACAAAAAATAATATGAAATGACAAAGACTAAGGAATAAAAGGTATTTTTTATGTTACACATATTATTATTGTCATTTTATCTTTTTTATTCGTAAAAAGACTGTTATTTTTGTATTTGTTTCGTGTTGAATTCGATTGTTGAAAATGGTATACAAAAAAGTAAATATATTTGTTGACAGGATAGAGATAGAATTACTACTGTTAATATGACTCTATGATTGACAGTCCTCCCGAAAATAACGAGCACTTGAACAACGCTTCAGTCGAATTTAAAGCAAATTTCAGTACTTAAATAGGCCTTAATTTAAAATTCACGCTTACAGCCACATAAAATGGTTTGTACATTTCAATCTCTGAAAGTTCTTGTGAAGCCTACCAAGCTGTAACTTCAACAGTCCGTAAAGGTGGATGAAGAAAAAATTACGCATTTTACATTATGGTATGAATTTAATTCTATTTCGAAAGGTTTTAAGGTTCATGTGATATTTAAATTCCAAAAATATGTAGATACAAGCGGAAAATATAAAAGGTATTTTTAAACCATTAGTTGATATGCACAGATGCATATTTTCAACACTTTTTCAACCATTGTTATTTTAATCCCTTTTTAATTTTTATCGTCGCATATGACGCGAATAAGTGCTTTTTCTTTCTGTCGCACGAAAGTTAACAAGGTATTTTTTATCTATAATCAAATAATATTATAAACTTAAATCATACTATTTGAGTTAAAACATGCACAGTAGCAAGCACTTTAGTTTCATTAAATCAAAAGTAAACGATAAAGTAATTAATAGGACGCATTACATAAGAGCAAAACGGACGTCGCTCACCATATGCCAAGGTAAATATGTCATGAAAAAATGTTGTAAATAATCTTCACTTATCTATCGTCTTATTTAAGAGCTACTCCAATTATAAAGGTCAACCAGCTGCCGTAATATATCGCTATCTTTTACGATGCGAAACAGTTCTGATACACTCGCGATCCCTCTCCACTCCCGAATGTTGTGGAGCCACGACTTCCTTCTGCACCCAACTCGTCCTATCCATCCGAGATAGGACAGCCACTATATACTAACCCACAGTATTTTATAAAATAACTTCTGCCCGCGACTTTGTCTGCGTAGACTTCAGAATTGGGTCCCAAAAAAAAGTGAAAAAGTAAAAGTAATGAAAAATGGAACAAAATTTTCACCCGTGTTATAGCTTGCGCTGTAATACAGAAAAATATCAAATTTCAAAGCTGTCTGCCCACGGCTTACCTCGTAAACCATTTTCAATTTGTCCTCGGGAACTACTAAAGGAATCGGGATAATAGGTAGCCTATGTTTTTTTCCATGTCAAAGGCTACATGTATGCAAAATTTCACCCATATCCGTTCAGCGGTTTTTGCGTGATTGAGTAACAAACATCCAAACATCCACACTTTCACATTTATAATACTAGTAGGACTAGTAGGATGATATCAAGGTACTATTTGTTAAAATATTTTCTACCTTATTGGTTCGACGATAAGATCGTGAAATTACAACTGTCGTTGAAACCAAGCGGGTACGGACGCTGGGAACGTCTAGCAAAGTTTTCCCACAATACGGGATCCTAGTACCACTAGTACTGCAGTACTTGGTACCTAGTAGAACCAATACGCTTTGAAATGGAATTCGTCGTTCAATCAACGTTCACTTTGAGCTTGTGGTATATAAATATTATGGATGAGGAAAGTTTTGTAGATAAGTTAGCTAGATGAGAGGAATGTTTGCATTTAGAGATTCCGTGAAATATAAAATTATTTTTTTGTTTAGTGTAGACTGAAAATACGAAACAGATATGGATTAATTTAGTACGAAAATATCTTTCACCAAAGCTAACTGGAAAATTAATAAAAAAAAACACTCAGTAACCAAGTAGACAAAATAAAAAAAAAATGTTAGTTCCTGCTCATTTGTAAAGGCTAAATGTTAAAATGTTTTTGACATGAACATTTTCAATGCAGACAAACTCTGGAGCTCAAACTAGTTCTAATAATTCAATGTAAATATATTCAGCTGTGACAATGTAATTCGATTGAGTTATCAACATACAAATAGACCAAAAATTTTGCATGGATATTGGTTGGAACACCGGATTCTGCTAAGCCGTGGTTACAACAGCGCAAATAGCTTGCAGTCTCATAACTCAGTTTTAACGATTACCAAGCGTTTTACAATGTCTACAAGCAAATCAGAACATGCGAAAAACATAGTTTTTTTTTTGTTTCCTGACAAAATAATTATCTCGTTAATAAAACACTAGTAGGCCCATAATTTTCTATAAGTTTCCAAGAGATGTGTGTAATTCAAAAACTCCCAATTTCACATAAATTTATACATTTTATTTTTTGTCTCCTTCTTCAAGTGCCTCTCCGACTGCTGAAGGTCAAAAGTCAGCTTTGTATACTTTTCTTTTCTTTGGCGAGATGTAATACTTTTTTAGTAATGTTACCTAAAACACTGTAGAACTTATTCGGCAAGAGAAAATAAAATTGTTCTACTTAATTCCGACTCTTAGTAAAATCTGTTAAAATATTTTCACGCTGCATTTGTTCAAAACAAATTTAAAAACTATTATTTCCCACTAGTACATCTGAACACAGACATAACATTGATTTTCAATTTAAAGATTTCGATCATATGGAAAGTAGTTCAGTTGTTTCAGTATACACCTGATGACCTCGTAAAATATACAAACTCCTTTTAAATTTACCTTGTGTTATGAGATCCTAACTTAAGATGAAAAATATACTTTGAAATAACCAACAATTTAAATAATTGTAATTGGATCTGCTAAACGTTTCATTTCACGCGAACATAACTGTTTCTCTATGTTTAATATCCACTAAATTTAAAGCTTACTCTGAAAACGGAAGACGGTACTCTCCGATAAATTGCAAACGTAATGCCTCTTAATTCTCCTAAATTTAATAGATTACCTTCAATACCAGATAATATAATATTATTTCTGCTGTAGCAAGAAATATGGAAGAAATAATAATTATAAAAAGATTTTTCTGGAATGTTTTAGTATGAAAATATAAGTGATAGTTACGAACGAAACTGAAACCATTAGTTAGCATATTTAACCATTGTTTGATTTAAACAAAACTGGGACTAAGGCCCAGTTTTTTTGTACCCGAGTTAACTGAATCAGTGGTTAAAATTAAATATGCTAACTAATGGTTTCAAAACGCGTTTGTTCTTCAATTGTTAGGCTATCGAAAGATCAAATTAGTTTTACAGTTAATTATTTAACCACTTGTAAGAGTAAAATTCATTGAATAAAGGCTTTCTACCGAAGTTTGTAACCATTAGTTAGCATATTTAACCATTGGTTGAGTAAACTCGGGATCAAAAAACTAGGACTAAGTAAAGACCAAAATCTCAAGTTAAATATATACATATTGTAATACATCAAAATATTTCCTTGAATCAGACTTACCTTTTCCTTGTACTCCGAGAGCTCGAATATATAACAAAACTAGTGGCAAATAATATATTCATCGTAATTTTGCGACATTTCCCACGCACACAGGCTCCCTCATAAAAGCGTACAAGTTGAATTTACTTTGCTGAATTCCTTTCACATGCACGCGTAGAAACTCACACACGGGAATATATTTTGGACGGAAACGATGAAACGAGTATAAGTTATTTATATAATTATCTTTTTATTTACAGCATATACAGAAGATTTAATACAGTGTTTCTGATTAGGAGTAATGTTCAAATTATTGTATTTTCCGACCATATTATTACGTACCGCAAAAAAAAAAACTGGAACCCGTATAGGATCACTTTGTTTTTCGTCTGTCTGTTAAATATCATCATACACTTAATTTTGTTTGTGAGGAAAACGAGTTATTATAGCTTTGTGAGACGTTAGAATCTTGGATTTAAATATATTTTGAGAGTCAAAGTCTCTTTTAGCATCAGATGCTAATTTAATTAATGAGTTCATTTCTCGACACATACTAATAAATATGTTTTAAATTGATATATTATAATTTAAATCTTAATTTTAATTCCTCACATTGAACCCTAAATTTAATTAAAATAAAATATGCTAGACTTATGAAGCAGCGGTAGGAATCTAAGGCTTCGGACTTGCGATCATGTAGTCGCGGGTTCGAATCCCACCCATTGCACTTACAAACTCGTAAACCAATCATTTAGCTTAGCACGAGCGATTAACAAGAATACTAGTAATGTGTGACCCACACTACTAACATGTTTTTTTTAATAAAAAAAATATATGAGTTAACTATGAATCCGTAGCGTGACAGTCCATATTGTGTTCCCGTATGTTCCTCACTTACATGAACGTTTAGCGTGCCTCACGCGAATTCCCTCGTCTATTGAAGTGGCATAATGTCGTACTCCTATCGTTTACCACAAGAGAAACATGTATAGGTGAGCGATCGTAGGTAGAAGTTCTTTTCGTCATGTGCTATTTACACAAAGGATGTTACCGAAGAGGTACCAATTTGAAAGAGGTGAGGACGAAATCGTGTATAGTTGGTTTGCATAATTACTAAATTTTGCAAAATGTGTGATTCGTGTTACTACTATTACATCTATTATACCACATTTTCTGGCAAATAAAGATATTTGAATTGACAAGATTTCAGTTTGAAATGAGTTTCACAAACTACATAGTATCTAACAAAGTCGCTTCCCGCTGTCTGTACCTATGTATGCTTAGATCTTTAAAACTACGCTAAGAATTTTGATGCAGTTTTTTTAATAGATAGAGTTATTCAAGAGGAAGGTATATAGGTATAATACTTAGATAGAGGTTTCTAATGTGATGTCATATATAAACACATTTTGTTGTATATTTAGTATCAGCATTGGACCCGTGCGAAGACGTGGCGGGTCGCTAGTAATAATAATATCTTGGAACATCTCACACTCAATAGGCAGGACCTGTACTATGGCAACCAGACAACTGATAAACATACAACATATATATTTATAAATACACACATATTATTGATAAATTACACCCAGACACAGAACAAAATGATCGTGCTAATCACACAGTGATTTGACCTGAGTGGGAATCGAACCCACGAGCTACGACTTAGCAGTCAGGGTCACTAACTACTAGACCAACAGGTCCGTCAAATTATTTTAATTGATATTCGAGACCAAAAATCATAATATTCAAACTTATATTTTAATTTTAATGGCGGTTTCCAATCCTTAATGTAACTGCAGTAATCATACTCTTTAAAACAAATATGTTGAAATCCTTTGGATACTAAAAATAATCGCTAATAACGTTATATTTAATTTTATTTTAGAATCCTTTCCAATTTGGTTCTATTACTAAATTGAATTGATATTCACACACGACTACCTCATAAACATTTAAATTCTCCAAAAATAAAAGCGAGCTTTTCAATTAAAATGGCATCGGATTGGTCCACATTTAAATCGCCACGCATTTTACTGCTAAGCGAAAAACCGTTTCACCACAAAAACTCAATTACAGAAGATCCACATTCGGATTTTAACAATAAAATAAATAAATTGAGAAGCCACAAATAAAGTTTGTTTGAATTGCATTTTGTTTTTTCCGGTTTTAACAAAGAATAAATTCAGTGAATGACTTGTGGTCAGATCAGCAGTTGTTTGATAGAAAAACCTTTTTAACCTATCCTACAGTGGTGGAAATTGGGCATAATCGATCTTTTAATACTCTCTTTTAAAACTGAATGGCATAGAAGCAAAGCCCAAAATATTTTCGGAATAGTAACACAAATATAATCATGTTATTAAAATATTTTGTAGACAATTATGTGTATTGGGTATTTTTAACCTCACATTATAACACGGATACTGAAATCTTTATCCCAAAATTGTCAAAGAGTTTCGTGAATATTTTGCAGTTGGAAAATTAAATATAGTACCTGGATCACCGAGCCTTGCTCGTTTTTATTTTGGTAGTGTGTTTTTTAGAAATTATATTTAAATACGAATTACATACTGATGAAATGAGGAAGTATGAATAATATTTTTCGATCTTACCGACATAATAGGTAATAAAATAATGTGAACTGGTTATAAAAATCACGAGTGCAATTAGTTTAATATTTTATAAGAAACAAATACTATTTTTTTTAAAAGCTTATCAATAAATAAAATGTATTAACATTAAAATTAAAGAATTGTTTTAGGGACTCTAAATTATCATGGCGTTTAGATCAAGCTGTAATCTCTAAATCTGACAATATAAATCATAATCCAGCGGATTAAGATGACCAGACGACGGCCAGTCTTCAGCTCTGATGAAGTCCGAAACGTTCGTTTCCAACCAAGACTTCGTAGAACAAGCTTTATGACCCGGCGCCGAGTCTTGCTGGACCATTCTTGGTTATTAAAAAATGGTTAAGGGACTTCACTACCTTCTCAAGAATGGTATCTTGATACCCTTGTGCCGATGTTTAAATTCCTTTTTTACAAAAGTATGGCTCAGTCACTCTTTCACAGCTAATAGCCCACCAAACCATCACTAAAGTTGGATAGTGCGCACTTTGTCGGCTAATTGGGAAACTTTCTTAGAGCTGTGAGCATAAATACGGTCATTTTGTATGTTAAAAAGTTGCTCAATAGTAAAAAAAAATCTCATCCATAAACAAAATGTTTCTGTGACCTCCTTTTGCGTACCGCTTCAGTAGTTGTTTCGATTTTACCACCCTTTTCTTTTTTAAAGTATCAGTTAAGAAATGACCAGTACATCTCTTATAGACTGCAAGTCCTAAGTTATCTTTTAAAATACGCGTCATGGTTCTAGGTGCTATCTTCATCTCCCGAGATAAAATATTTTGCTTTCGGACAGGATTTCTTCGAATTCTTTCCCTTACTGCTTTGACCACCTTTTTCGTACGAATACTACGTGGACGGTCTGATTTTTTTCTGTCACTAACAGAGGAGGTTTCATTGTACCTATTAATAGCCCGACAAACATTTTACTAATACCAAGCGTATGGAGATTTTAAAAATTGAATTTGGCTCCTATTACCTACTTTGTATAATGCAATCACAGCGATTCGGTTCTCTTTATCACCCCACTCCATTTTAATATCGCAAAATATTGTACAATGTATTGGCGCCAAAATGAGAAAACACAATGAACAATCATATAAAAATGACAGATTCCAAATTCAAATGTAATATTTTGTTTATTTTGATTTGTAACAGTATTGATGGCCGTATATACAAGAATTGCTCGTTTAAAGATTTAAGATTACTGAAAACACGGATATCACGACATTTTCTGAAAATGAAATCTAGCTAGATCGATTTAACGCCCCCGAAACTCCCTGCATACAAAATTTTATGAAAATCGTTGGAGCAGTTTCCGAGATCCAGATTATATATATATATATATACAAGAATTGCTCGTTTAAAGATATAAGATTATAGAAATACAAAAAATGTCTTTTCGTTTTTTTTTTATAACCTAATTATTGTCCCACTGCTGGGCAAAGGTCTGGGACTGCTTGGCTCCTCTTTCATATTATTTCATGGAAAATTCAGAGTGAATCTACCGAAAATATTTTTACAATGGCTTAACGCGGAGAGCGGTTTGTGCGCTGAATTCAATTGTAAGACAATTTACTGACAATTCCCTGGTTTCACACTCTGTTGGCGACGAGCTCACATCAAACAGAGCTCGCTTTTTGTAAATATATCAAATGATAATCTGCATAATAACATCGTTTGGAAAAATGGGTGAGATGTTGTAATAATGATACTGTTTGTGTGGTCTGGTGTCTTGGCGTATCGTTTGATAATTTAATTATTTGGAAATTGATATTTTTATGCTTGAAATGAATTTTCACTGTGGAATATTTTTAATGTGTAACGATTACTACGAAGAAATACCTTCAATTGTTTTGCCTTCATTTGGAACAGTAGGAAGAAAATAAAGGACTCGAAAAATGAGATTACTTGATTATGGACACACAGCAAACTAAATAGTTATGCAGGCCAGACTTTCAAACAATTATATTTGTAAACAACGGTAGTATTAACGGACTGCACGTATTTGACTGCACGGAGAGCCGATTGGTATGGGTCACCACGCTAATTACCACTGTGCGCGACGTGTTCCGGGTTCAATCCCTACATGGGACAAATATTTGTTCATGTGATTTGAATGTTTGTGAAACCCCCGCGACACAAGGAATAAATTTCTTAGTGCGGGAGACGTCTTTAAAAAAACAAGAAATTAAAATACCTATTACGCTTACATGCATGTCTCAACGTAGTAACTCGATTCTACTACACACACACTTGCGTTTAGATAATATTACGTTTTTATACATGACGTGTTATTGACAACTTTTGTTGGTGTTAAGCACTACTATCTAGATCGTTGTGGGCCTATCAAGTTTTGAGCCATTGCTTCATAATTTTCTAGAACAATGTAATTCACCCAGTTCAATAACTCACACGGTAAAATCAACTTGTAAATGTAAATATGTAAATGTAAATATCTTGGGACAATCTCACACACGGTCATCTGATCCCAAACTAGGCAGAGCCTGTACTATGGTAACCAGACAACTGATAAACATACTTATTTATTTCTAAATACATACATATTATAGATAAATAACACCCAGACACAGAACAAATGATCGTGTTCATCACACAAAGATTTGTCCTGGATGGGAATCGAACCCACGACCTCCGGCTTAGCAGTCAGGGTCACTAACCACTAGACCAACAGGCCCGTCATGGTTTGGCAAGTACTTTTATTACCAACCAAGTCGTTTTTTTATTCAAATTCGTAACTTTGTCAACACACTAATCACATCTGCCTGTTTCCTTAAAGGTGAATATATTCTAATTTGTACATATACAGGGAGTTTAACGGTTCTCTTATCAGACCGAAGGCGTGCAAATGGCATATAACAAATTACTTCCTCGTGTCTTACAATGCCTTATTTATCTTTGCTCGTTCCTTTTATGTCTGCTCACCCATCTGTAGATAAAACGGTAAGTTATAATTGACTTGATTGTGCGTTGAATATGGTCATATACAGATTATTCTTAGTATCGTATCCATGAACTAAAAAGCCAATTGAATTTGAGTGGAAACAAGTTGCGTCTTATATTTTATTCGTCAAGCGAAAATAAACCCAGAAAAAGTAAGAACGTTATATTTTTTATTGATTTATTACACATTAACAACGATGAAATACAAATAAAAACAGAAAAAAAATTAATGGTCAGGCAGGACTCGAACCCGTTGCCACTGGTTAGGCGCACCAGCCGCAAACCACCTAGTAACTAACTTCACAAAACGAATTTGTGATATTTTGTTAGATACCAGACCATCGAATGAGAAAAGATATACTATGAAAAATTATACTTGTGCGACTTTAGCTTAAACCTTTAAGAATAAAAAAAACGTTCAAAATAAAATAGAAGAAAAAACTGTCCATAACCAAAAAAATAACTAAGTAACTAACTTTTTGAGCCACACCGCCTCACGTACCGCAGTACACGAATTCAAAATATTCCAACGACTGTAAGAAAATTTAAAATATTCAGACGCAACAGAATTCACTATTAATTTTCCAGTAGCATTACATTACATTTAACGTATTAAAAGTGTAATCAAAATGTACCTACACACGAAGAAAAAGCTAAAAAAATAAACGCAAAAAAAAAACTAAATAGAATTAAAAAGCATCTCTCAAATTACGCCGGTTTTTATCAAACTCAATTTATTTTTAATTGAAAGGAAGTACTGGCAGCTTAGCCAAGTTTTCCCTGATGAAAACTTGAGGAAATATCCGTGACTAGGGATTTGTGTATCGATTTCGTTAAAAACCTCCTTCAACGTTTCGAAAGTACCTGCAAAGGTAAACTTGAAATAAAAATAATTTTTATTTTGATGTAGAGCCTTAATCTATATTTATAAAAATCTGACTGCCTCGTTCGTCGAGTGGTCATAAGCGCAACTGCCGTGCACGAGGTCTCGGGTTTGAATCCCAAGCCGGATCAAAAAAATAGTTACTGAGTTTAGAAATTCTCATTACCGCTTGGAGTCAGGACATAAATAAAAACTTCAGCTCAATCGTTTGAAGATATCTGCTTCAAAATTGAGTACCAAGGTTTCACCCAAACAAACATACATTGCAAGTTAAATAAAAGCTTTAGAAATAAAATAAATAAAATGTTGACAATATCACATACATTGCTCCGAATCCAAAGTAAGAAGATAAAGCTCTTGTGTTATGGAATCAGAGATAACGAAGGTACCGCAAACACCCAGACCCAAGACAATGTAGAAAAGCATTGTTTTTTTTCTACATTCACCCATCCTGGGACCGAACCCAAGACCTCAGAGCTAGGGACACCTGGAAAACGGGTGTGTACGCCACTCGACCAAGGAGGTCGTCAAAAAATATGGCGGTGTTTACACCCCCGCGCTACGGAAAGCCGTTGGTCCTGCACCTGATCTCTCCGGTCGTGACGGTCTGCCGTCCCATCGGACTATGAGGTTGAACGAATAGAGAGTGCATCTGTGTTTACGCACACACTTGTGCACTAAAATATCTCCTGCGTACATGGCTGACCTCACTTGAGATTGGCCGCCGAGGCTGAAATTCCGTCTGCACATTAAATAAACAAAAATGAATCACCAAATGTGTTGCTAAGCCCAAACTTCCGAACTGACTGCTTTGCGTACATGCTATGGTGTCCCATAAAATGTTCCAATGATTTATGGTGTTATAAAATATATATTTGGTTCACATAACTAACGGTGAACGTTCAGCGTTATGGGTGTAGCCCATGAAACACGTATCGTATTCGTCAAGTGTGAGTTTCATGGGAAAAAATGGTTCCAAAATTTAATATTAACGTGGTAATCCTATTGTACCTAATTATAAATCTAAAAGTATGTTAGGATGGATTTCTCGCAAAAACGAGTACACAAGGAGATTATAATCTAGATACTTATTGTTTTGATAAATCCACGAATCATCATCAAATTCTACATCAGTAAAACCGGGAGGCAGTCGGGAATATACAAGTAAAAATGTTTTAACACTCCAATTCCAAAAAATATTTAGCAGATGAAAGCGAGTATTTTATGTATTGAATTCATAAAGCAGTAACCAAGTGCATAATTTTTAACTCATATAAACTTAATCACAAATTTTAATTTGCTCTTATTCATTTTTGCAACATGATACACAATCTAATGTGCGTCGCCTTATAATAATACCGGCCTATAAACGTCCCAATACTGGGCACAGGCCTCTTTCCATATAGAGAAGGAATGAGCATTGATCACCACGCTTGCTCGTTGCGGGTTGGCGATTTCAGATTCCATTACTTTGGAATCCAGGTTTCCTCACGATGTTTTCCTTCACCGTTTGTCAATGATGTCTTAGAATGATTAGGGATGTGTGTTTGCCAGGCCCAACTGACAGCCCAGCAATATAATTATGATGTCTTGAGTTGATACTTGACTGGCAGAGTGGCATATAATTTCTGCAGGATTGTGTCCAATTGGTGTTTTCTGACACAAAATTTTCAGCAGACCAATTAAAAGAGGTGACATCAGTACTATAAAACTTGTCAATCTTTGAATTTTAGTAAGAAAATTAGAACTTCTTTTCTCTCAGTCAGAAGAAATACATCGTTTCCATCTTCTCCATCAATCTTACTAATAAGGTATGACTCATCCAGGAGACTTACAAAAATATATCTGAAGCAATAAATTCCATCTAAAAATCGCTCAGTATACGCTAATCAGTATAAAACACACTAATTTAAGTGACAATATCTGATGATATTACACTGAATTATTCGCACTATTCCCCTAGTGACCTCTATCTGAATCAACTGCCCTACATTGTACGGAACAACATAATTATACCCTCAAATAACTTCGCAGTTCACACATAGTTTCACCGCCGACCGCGGAACCCTAAAATCGGTACTCCACGTTTCTTGAATACCTCAATTTATGGGTCACTAAAAATTTATGAAGCCGATTCCTTTTCAGCTGACTTTGATAGGACCCAAATATTCTTTGTAATGACAACATGATCTGTAAGTGTCGTTTTTTGACTGACAAAAGCCGTTATAAAAAGTGTATTTACATTCGACGTCCGTAAAATGGTTACTTAAACAGTTTGAGTATGTCTTTATTGGTTCGGCTTTATTAACTTCAAGACTGTAATGTAATAATGTGTCCAGACACCACACACTCGGTCATCTGCTCCAAAACTAGGCAGTGCCTGTACTATGGAATTTAGACAACTGATAATCATACTTATTTATTTCTAAATACATACATAATATAGATAAATTAAGCCCAGACACAGAACAAATTATCATGGTCATAACACAAAGATTTGTTCTGGGTGGGAATTGAACTCACGACTTCTGGTTTCTCAGGCAGGCTAAAATATAGAAATTCTAAAAACATTCCGTATCTCAACGTCAAGCAAAGCTGCGGTTTTTTGATGCCAGTATTATGCAGTACGGCTGGAATGGATAACTCACGTCTAACGCACATGCATACTAAATTAAACTGGGTTAGAAGAGTGCCCTGCATTGCGCCTACTGTGCATATTTTGCGAGCTTAAGTGCCAAGTATTTGCCATAAAGGAATTTAATTCTAATTCCAATAGATCAATTTTTCCTTGGCGAAAATTAGCGCATCTGACAGAAAGAAATAAATGAATAGAATTTATTTGGCGCAAGACCTACCTACTTAAAATTAAATCTGAACTAAAGACGACAAAGTTATTACAAATTAATATATACACTCGGTTCCAAAAATAACGGGTCAGTCACATAAACCCGAATATCTCCCGAACTACGTATGCCATCCTAATGAAACGAAGACTGTTCAATTGAGAATTTAATTATACAGATAAAAAATAAAATAAAACTTAGTTACACCCACAATATTAATCTTAAATTAAAAAAAAACTAAAGTAGTCATATTTTTCTTAAGATTACATTTTTTTTATGATTGTTTTTTTGCTGTTTTTCATCACTTTCTTCATTTAATACTTTGTATTGCCTCCACGAGCTCTTCTGACAGCTTCCAGGCGATTAGACATGCTGTACACCAAATTTCGGAGCCGGTGCTGAGGAATACCTTCCCATTCCTCCACCAGTGCTTGTATGAGCTCGGGAAGCGTGATTGGTGGGGGGTTTCGACCTTTCACGCATCTCTGAAGCTCGTCCCAGGCGTGCTCGATGGGGTTTAAGTCCGGGCTTCGCGCTGGCCACTGCATGAGTTCGATACCGACCTCTTCAAGGTAGTCATGTACAATTCTGGCGGTATGGGGACGCGCATTATCATGCATTAATATGCCATGCCGGTCCATCCTGGCCATGAAAGGACCTACATGTTCATTGAGGATCTCTTCCACGTACCTCTCTGCATTTAGAGTTCCATTTTGAATGAGCACCAGCTCGGTGCGGGCCTCAGCAGAAATCCCAGCCCAAACTTGTACGGAGCCTCCACCGTACGCCACTTTTTCCTCCACACACGCTTGATGGAAGCGCTCCCCTGGTCTTCTGTACACCAACTGCCTACCATCATGCTTATAAAGCATGAATTTAGACTCGTCTGTGAACATTACCCTAGACCAATCGTCTAGTGTCCAGTTTAGGTGTTCGCGCACGTATCTCTGTCTTGCAATTCGATGTCCCCGTTCCAGTTTGGGGCCATTTGCGGGCCTCAATGGTTTCAAATTTGCTTCAGCAAGACGTCTTCTTACTGTTTGAGCGCTTAAATTGCCACCTCCAAAGCGAATAAAGTGAGTTTTTAGACCAACAGCAGTTTGAAAACGATTTCGGAGCATTGTAGCCACCAGTTGTCTGTCTTCCCTGGCCGTTGTGCATCTTGGTTTGCCATTTCCTGGTCTTCTAAGGTGTGATTCGGTCTCTTGGTACCGCTGGACTACCCGCTAAACAGTCGACAAAGATACACCAATGTTTCTGGCTGTTTCACGCTGGCTCCGCCCAAGTTCCAAAAAAGTTAGGATTCTGGTACATTCCTCTAGCGTGACTGCCATGCTTCACCTCACAGAATAATAATTATGCACGTGGAAGACGTTCACGATATTTTTTTTTGTGACAGAATAGAAATGGAAAGCATCCATAATGACATGAAACAAAAATTTTGTTTTTAAAAATAGTCATATTTTTTAATTTTGTTTTTCTAATGAAGTTTTTTTCATCAACCAGTTTAAATAATATGCTATTAGAAGCGCAACTAAAAAGTCTTTATTCTGTTTTTTATTTCATTGATCTAGCTTTTACAGTTCTGGAGGTATTTCAATTTTTGTGACTGACCCGTAATTTTTGGAACCGAGTGTAGTAAACAGTGTACCCTTTTTTTTATGTTTTTTTTTGTCGGAGTGAAACTTTAATGACTTTTAACTATGATGAGCGCACAGCGTCGGGTTATGTCGGACTTGCACCGACCAAAAGCAACCCAGTACCGTCCTCGTCCTTGCCGGAGCCGACACAGTGTACCCTGAGGCTACGCTCAATAAGCCCAAATTCAGCATAAGGCTTTCAAATTACGTTTGTTAACTTTCACACTCAAATGGCTGATCTGATTTTGATAAAATGCACCTGATTCTGTTTTAATCCCATTGCGAAACGAACATATTATATTTTCATCATAAAAGATAATTATAACCACGTATTTTCGCTATAGTTCAACGATTATTAAATTCAGGGTTCATCCCGATTAATTTAACCGATTAAATGACTACTAGTGAAAGTATTTCTCTTAAATATCTCACCAACCATAGTACAGTCAGCAACAAAAGTTTATGAACTTTCAGTTTTACAAAACAGCTAAAACACAATTCAAACTCCATAAGTTGCTATTAGAATTCAAAGAAGCCTTAATTATCACGAAGGCTTAACGCTATGATCCCTTTGTCATTAATTTATGGAATTCAATTAAATTTAGGTGTTTTATAAATCTGATTGTGTTAATAGACGTTTGTTGTTGGCTATACCTAAACATTTCTTCCATGTAATTCACAACAGATTACTTCCCTTCAACCTAAATAAGGCGTTCCGTGTAACAATAAAAAAGGCGTGAGCTTTAGACTACACTAGTAAAGCTTCTTTAGCTCATAAGCCTGCACTGTGTCTTAGATATAAGAAACGTAACTGGCTATGAGAGACAGAGAGAAAAGAAATGAGTCCTTGCACCTCTCTCTCTTGTCCCTAAAGTAATATACGAACTTATACCAGTAATTTATCATCTCTTAACTTCCGTTCGCTTCGCCTGATCACATTTTTCGTAATGCTCTCATCACGCATTTACCAGCTTACTTCCCCAGGTCAAGCGTTCGTCTCGCCCAATCACACTTTTTGTAACGATCTCGTCACACTTTTCGTAACGATCTGATAAAGTATTTACCAGCTACTCCCCAAGTCAAGCGTTCGCCTCGCCCGATAACTTTTTTTGTAAAGCTCTTTTCAAACTTATCGCAATGATCTGATCACGTATTCACCAGCTTACTCCTCAAGTCAAGCGTTTGCGTCACCCGATCACATTTTTCGTAACGCTCTCGTCACACTTTTCGTAACGCTCTCGTCACGCATTCACCAGCTTTCTCCCCATATCAAACGAGCATAAAGAAGTTTTACTTAAAAAATGTAAGTACTATTTATCGGTATTTGGGCACAGGTGTTCCTCGCTATGATGAATAGTTATTCCGATGTGAACGGACTCGCAATACATTATGTCAGATTTACGTACATTGCCTGTTATTGCGAATGTAAAGGTTTTATTTGCTGTGGTTGGGAGTGTTAATGAATGTTTTATATTCGTTTTATTTTATGGAAGTCGACGTAGAGGCAGACCAAGGAAGCGTTAGCGAGAAGATCTGGATTTCCTCGCCGATTGGCCACAGCACGCCTCCGACAGGAAAGGATGGAAGAGTATGGGGGAGGCCTTTGCCTAGCAGTGGGACAGCAAGGGCTAACTAAAAAAAAGCGTTTTGATATGGTAAAACTTACTTGTAAATAAGACAATGTTTCATATTAAACTTATCTTGTGACATTTAAGAAAAGAAACGATGTTTAGTTTGTGGATACTATTCTCATATGGACTCAATGAGATGATATTTTTTAAGAATTAATCATGCGGATGAATTGTATGAGTTATTATACTTATTGTTTTTATTTGTGTCTTGAGATAGGTTTATTTTATGATATTGTTTATTTTCCTATCTTGATCGTCTGTTTTGATAGGTTCTGTTAGAGCCACATCATGTTTCACAAGTTTTCAAGATTCATGTTATACTTTAAATGTCATACAAACAACTGCAAAACTAAAATAAATATAGAAAAATACATGTCATAGCTCCTTTAACATACAACGAGCACTCAAAAATGTGCCTTCTTAATAAATTACCGAATTTTTAAACATTTTATTCGAGAAAAATATAAATATTAAGAGAAATTAAGTGTTTTCGATTTAAATACATGTAAATACTTGCAAACTGATGATAAAATTATTCACTGAACAACGTTATTGTAGCTTACAATGTTTTTTGAATAATGCATGTTGTCTTTAATGTTTTCTTTTTTTTTCAAACGGTGCAATGAAGCTATTTTGACAGACAACATTTTGGTAGAAACAAAAGAGTAGAAAAATGCACTTTATGTCATTAATATAAAAGGTGGTATTAATGCAAAGTTGTCCATAGATAAGTACTATAATTATTGTACCTACTTATTATGCAGTTGAAATTTAATACGATTAGCTTTAGGTTCCTTAGGCCTTAAATAAAAATCTAATTTCTTTGACGAGACATTTTTCTATCTTTACGATATGATACGTGATTGTTTGAAATCCTTTTAGTGCTTTGAAAAAAAAATATTCAACTGTTTTAGCTTCCATTAGGCCGCTTATAAACGGAGTACTCGAAGCAGTCGATATCGACTGCTTTAAGGCGCGACTGCATAGTAAACTATAGACTTCTGTGTCAACACATACTTCTTGAAGCAGTTTGTCTGCTTTGAGAAGTCCAACAGCCCAAGCAGTCCGTGTATAAGCGGCTTAATATATTTTTTTCGAAACACTAAAAGGATTTAAAACAATCACGTATCATATTTGTTTAAATAAAACCTAAATAAATAACAGTATTCAGATATTCACGTTTCATTTTATTTACTTTATTTTGCATTCGAATAATATTTTTTGTATTTCTATATGAAAATATCACGTTCAATTCCAACAGGGATCACCTATATCTGTCAAAGATAAAATTTCCCATCGTAATGTTAGCTATCATTTGTCATATTCCCCCGCCCTATGAGAGTGTGGCTAGAGAGGAGGCGGAAATTAGTAACTTTTTACCCGACTGCGCCAGAAGGACGCGTATATATTTTGAGTATAATATGTATGTATGTATATTTCTTTGGTACCCTCTATAGCCTAAACGGCTAGATCGATTCAAACATGATTCGTGTTAATTTTGAGGGTGGCCTTCGGCATAAGACTTAGTAACGTGGCAAGCCTTCCTTAACTTAAATTAGAAAGAAAGAAGAAGTATTTATTGCCCCACAGCAAAGACCCACACAAGCAAAAAAAAACTAAGTACAAAAATAAACTAATTTTATTTGGCAGATCACCGATAACTACCAACTTATCACCCCGTCGCGCGTCGCCGCCACCAGCTACCAACATCAAAACAAGAAAAATGAAAAGGTTTTCCAATATCCAAGTAGATATAACGAATACCTTTTCTTTCTTTTGTTCACAAATTCTAAAAATACGTGTGTAAAATTTTTTTGTTACATAATCCGGGCCTTGAAAAAAAAATAGTCGTCACCTTTGGTCAGACGTAAAATTTATAATCTCTGCCTTAAAGGCCTCACAGGAAAAGATATGACGATGTTCCGTAGATTATATCGAGGTTTTTGTTTTGCGACGAGAATTTATTAAGTGCCGCTGTGGGTGACGGATTGCTCTTTTAGGTAGCTACGTGGACAGACACTGGAATGATGGTAGCCAGTAATATAGACGTGAATGTTTTTTTTAAAGCACTCTTATCCTTCTTAGCGTGTTGATCAATGGCAATATGATGTTTATATTTTGTCAGACCAGTACTCAGCCACGCAGACAGCATTGTCGGTGGCGTTGTACAGCTCTTCGCGTGTGCGGTGTTGGGACACGCTGCGCAGTTCATTAAGTAGGCCATGGTTTGAGGGAAAATGCCGCACTCACATGGCTCAGGTGTACTATAACCCCACCGGCACATATTCTCTTTGCAACGGCCAACTTGGGTCCGGAGTCTATTAATAGACTTCCACGTTGGACATGGTAAGCTATTGCCGTTTTTCGCTTAATGTAGAGGGGAAAGTGAATGGATATCCCTCTTTCCATGTTTGGAGCTTGGTCTTTAGGGCATCACGAAGTCAGTATTAGAGTGTGGATATTAATTTTGTTTGTATTTTATTTATTAGTTTCAAGTTAGGTGTGACAAAATAAACTTTACTATTTACTAAACAAATTAATTTACTTAATTCCATTTTGAATAATGTTTCTGGGAATAGGCATGAAGTTTATTTTTTTCCAATATCCGATTTTTAGATTATAAAAAATATTAGACACGTAAAATAACTAATATCTCCTTAGATACATTGAATTAATGTTGTATACTTAGATACAGCGAATATAAGTACTAATCTCGCCTACATAATAATTATATAACGTCACAAACCCTCATTCGTGAACTTTAAGGCGCTTTATCTTTGACAAATTTTATTGTTTTGAAAAAATAAACAGTATGTTCCTAATATTTAATATCTCACTTACGTAATAAATAGATTTTAGTTTTTACACCTATTCCTTACCCCTATTTGTGTGGAATCAACAAGCCCAAATCGTTTCTGTATTTTCAAGACCTTTTGGTGTAAAAAACATTAATGGACGGCAGTTTTTACTGATCATTAAGCGAACTCCTGGCTTCATTATAAGCTACATTTAACAATTTGGTTCTAGTACCTAAATTTAAAAGGTCTATCTACATTTACTCCAGGTTCTCCTGTATTGAGCCGCTTCCAACCAATCTGGGATCCAGCGATCGATGTCATCTTGCCGGCGTCGTTTCCGCCTACCTCATTTTCAAGGCATAAAATAAATAGTAAAGAAAAATGCTTGCTCACAGCAATCACAACAGATAGTGTATTATATTGACTGCACGGATAGCCGAGTGGTATAGGTCACCACGCTAATTACCTCTGTGCGCGACGTGCTGCGGGTTCGATCCCCGCATGGGACAAGCATTTGTGTGATCCACAGATACTTGTTCCAAGTCTAGGTGTTATTTGTGCATGTGATTTGAATGTTTGTGAAACCCCCGCGACACAAGGATTTAATTCCTAAAAAAGCCAAAATTAAATAACAGTTTAGTCGCACAGTAACCTTGCAAATACAGCAGTTTCATACGTAAAATTTGGCATAAACACTATAGATACACCGCGAACAATTTTGGCAGAGTGAAGATTTTGGCAACACCCGCTATGTTTGCGATCGTGAACATCATGTAACATGCCTATGTATGCTCATGCACGTATTACCAAGGTTAGATTTGAATGCATCTTCATGCTAAAATTAGCCTGTTCTTAGCCTCTTTGATGAGTTGTTGGTAGTAAATATTTTAGAGTATCATGTACCTACTCTATTTGTCTGCAAACTCTGATTTGAAGTGTTTTTTTTTTATCTAGTGATGTGTTACAGTCTATACTAATATTATAAAGCTGAAGTGTTACTTTGTTTATTTGGTTGTTTGTTCGTAAGCACTAATCTCAGGAATTATGGGTCCGATTTGAATAATTCTTTCACTGTTAGATAGCCCACATATTGAGAAAGGCTATAGGCTATAATTTGCTACGATAACCGACGCCCACGCGGGCGGAGCCTCGAGCAAAAGCTAGTGTTTTTTTATAGTTATAAAAATAATTCGCAATGAAATATCCGAATGCTGCGAATATAATATCTACCAAATAAAGGACAAGAAGAGCAAGAAAAACAGAAATCACGACTGAAATAACAACAATATGGGAAAGGCTATATGCCTTTTAACAATTAAAATGGAACGTTACAAATACAAAATTATACACTGACCCACATACTCTATCTACAATGCAACATGTATGTAGATACACAGTACTCGTTCCAACAATAAGCATAGAAAGTGGTATGTATCGGGTTACTGGTAAGAATTTCTAGTAGCCGCTTACTAATGTGCCTCGCAAAGAGCAAAGGTCACAGAAAATTACTTAAACTAACTAATAAAACTTTAGAATTAAACTCGATTTTCGTTTTAAGATAATAAACAAATATATGTGGACAGCATCAAATATATTGCTCCGAATCCAAAATAAGTAGCTAAAACACTTGTGTTATTGAATTAGAGACAATGAAGGTACCACAAACACCCAGACCCGAGACAATGTAGAAAAGTGTTTTTCTACATTGACCCGTCCGGGGATCGAACCCGGGACCTCAGAGCTGGCGACACCTTGAAAACCGGTGTGTACGCCACTCGACCACGGAGGTCATCAAAGATAAAGAACGGTAAAGAAATATAGAAAATAAAAATAAATACGGTCAAACGAAGATAGTCAAAAACTCCTAGTACATTATTTACACTTTACAAATTGTTTTAGTTCTAAACATTTTTACTTTTCAATTCCATTTAATAAGGAACATTTTCATTAAATCCTTTTTGGTCAAAATAATATTTTGTCTTTCATGTTTTATAATTCTTACAGAAAAATACAGTAGGTACTTTATTTTTATCAGCTTTAGTAAAGCAATAAGCACCCAATAAGCCTTATCTATCATACATTAAGGCAAAATTAATTAAGTCTTTAGTCCAGTTCTGGGAAACCATCTAAAAAGTCTCATACTTTTTCTGTGAGCTAATCAATCAGGTTTTACGAAGAAATTTCTTTTCGTCGTGTAATTACAGTAATTACAAGATAATTACAGTATGGTGACATATTTCTAGAGAACTGAAATGGCAAGAAGGTTTTTAGTATTTTCTTCTGTAGATGAAGTTAATTAGATTTCTGATGAAATATTCATCAGTTTGGTCCATCAACATAGATGAAAATAATCATGAGGATTTGGGTAAATTAGTAAAGAGCATAGAAGTTTCAATCTTAAATTTAATGTAACAAATTTAACCTTCACTCCCATAACTTCATATTATCGCAGAAGAGATAAACAAAATAAATCAAAAGTTATATTTCTTCTGCGAAATAAGAGAACATATGACAAAATGTCATTTTCTTCCTAGAAAAATTAAAATCCAATTGTTTTTTTACGTAAATTGTCAACTGTTTGCATAAAGTAATGTATGATTTCCTATAATTGTAAGAACTTTACATTCATAATCACTATACAGCGACTTTTTGTATTTCATTTTATCGAATGATTGATTCTTATGTCGATATTTATCAAATGCGTCACAATTAACATGAAGCTGCATGGATAACTTCCTTCAAAAACCTTGTTAATACCTGAGTGAAATAATACGGCGAATGAAAGAACATATTTTAACTATAGTGAGGACACAGGAAGCCTCATATAGATTCTTATTTATCATATTTTTTTATAATATCGTACTAACGGAGGGTTTTTCCGTTGTTTCCGGAAGTTGATCCGTGGATGGGTGACCATTTGTAAACATGCCGAGATTACTCAGCTGAATCCGGTAAAAATGACAGCAGACCTCATCATAGTTTGGGAAAAGGCTAGGCAAAAATTCAGATTTAGAATAAGTATCCAGAGTGTTCTAATTTTGTTAGTTGAATAAAACATCTAGTACAGAGCTGATTGATTGGTCATGCCCTAGGGTTAGAGCCTGTTTACAGCCTCAATTAACCCTAAAAGGCCAATAAATAAACGTAAATATATGTTAGGCGTAATAAAGTAAGATTGAAGGACTACTTAATTGAAGCGTATTTTTAATTGATTCTTTATGCTCGTTCAGCTGAGACAAAATTGCTCGGATTTAGAACTAGTTACAAAATTTTAGGTAGGTTAAACATGAAATGCTTTAGTTAAATCGAAAAATTTGTACTTCAGGCAGTCCTCGAATCAAGCAGGTAGCAGTCGTTGTACCTATCAAATTGCATTGATAAAGAGCAAACATAGTAAAGTGCCAAACTTTGTGTTGTACGAGTATTTCTCTCTATGGTCTTTAGTAGTGAAAATCAGTAATTCATCTATTACGTGTGATTTGTTGATGGTGACTGATGATGATGAATGCTGTAGGTATCGAAGCCGTCGTCTTGCCAATTAATTTGTAAATAGTATTCTTGTAAATATTGAATAAACACAAACCTAAATAGTTGGAGTTAGGTACAGAAAATCCAGAATTGTTTAGTTTATCTAACGTCAAACTGTAAAGTGAAAGTGGTGTAAAGCCCTAGTCTAAAACTCTTCTGTAAGTGTAACAATTTGAGGAACTAATCTGATGTCGGATCACCACGCTAATTACCACTGTGCGCGACGTGCTGCGGGTTTGATTCCCGCATGGGACAAGCGTTTGTGAGATCCACAGATACTTGTTCCAAGTCTGGGCGTTCTTTGTGCATGTGATTTGAATGTTTGTGAAACCCCCGCGACACAAGGAATCAATTTCTTAGTGCGGGCGTCGTTTTTTTTTAGCACAGCTCTGTTAACAGATCTCCACCCCACTAATTATTAACATTCTACATTAAAATAGCAATTTTAATAAAAAAAAACGAAAGTAACTACATCCACGATTGAAGGCGAATATCTCCAAAGAGAGACTAAAAACCAAATCAACTTAATCAAATCTTTACATTTCGAATTTTATTAATATCCTAGTCATCCTTTTAATCAGAAACGGAAACCAACTCTCAATTTATGCTTCATTGGTCTATGTTTGTGTTTCTAATCTTAAACCGACGTTGGATACCAAACAGAATCAATAGCAGATGCATTGGAAATAAATTGAACGTATGCTGCAGTCAGCTGTTTTCAGTTCATGTGAGAATAGGGAGCGGACTTTGTATGAAAGTAAAATATATTACACTAGCTGTTCCCCGCGACTCCGCCCGCGGTACCTAATTTTTTTGTAATAATAATAGCCCATGATTAAAAATATTTAATCACCAGACAAATCTCACGTGTAGCACTGTGATTGGCTATTTGTTTTCTAGTCATCCAACCAACGCAATAACAGATAAAATTGAAACCAGGGGAATATATTTAAATGAACTTTTGTAGTGTTAATCTAAGTTAAAAAAATGTTAGCTGTCGAATGGCTGACGCCACAGTTAAATGATAATATGAATAATATGATTTTTAACACTATAAGAAGGTCTTGTATAAACTATTGTTTGAAAATATTTGTTTTTGAACCTAATTAATAATATAAGTGCTATTCAAAGATTATCTATTTTTTATTCAAACTTTGAGCGTAATTTTTACGAGAAGAATAAATTATAAAATACTAAATTCTTTCTATTTACAAATTATTATACGTTTGCAATATTTTTTAAATCAGTACCTAAATAATACGTCTAATATTTTGATGACACCAATTAAATAAGTAAATAATAATATGTAAATAATAGTACATAGGTATTCCAAATATTTACTTATATTTCTTATTTTTTCAAATGTACATTGTTACATACATACAATTTACACCTGTAAATTGCCGCCAGAAATTCAATTTTGGTTCCAGATAGAACGTCACACATTCGAAAAATCTCTTATTTATTTCCGGGTCGACCGGGTACACGGATAACCGGGTTTACAGCACTTTGTTGAGGTTTCGGACATCAAAAAGATTAGAGAAAAGGACAAGTCTTGTAAGTAGGAGATTGTAATCATGATTTATGGCTTTCCTGAATCATGTTGTGTTACGTATGAAGAAGGATCTTGGCTATGTTACAAATATGTATCCATCCAAACTGGTACATTTCTCGTAATTACATACACGGTTTCTTTAAGGGGAAGGCCTTCTGTGTTTAACAACAATGCACATCTATAATATCTACATAATTATAAAACAACTCTACGTGTTATTAACAAAAATCCTCCGCGGATGCCTGTCTGAACTCGATAACCAAAAACTAACGAACAGTTTTTTTTTATAAATTTTCACCAATAGTAGAGATAGTTAATTGAGCATTATACACGTGCGGAGTCGGGATTGTTGATCTTCTTTTTTAAGATTTCGACCTATGTTTCTTGGAAACAGTTGTTCAGTTTTATGCACCTGATACGCACTTCATAAAAAATAAACCTGTATAATAACTATTTTCAATTTTAAACTAACAATCTTTCTTAATTTTATTTTTTAAAGTGTTAGATATAGAGTAAAAAGGACTAGTCAATATCCTATAAAACAAGCTACCATCTCCATTGCATCTCACCGTGGGATTGGCCAACTGTTCGCTTGCGGTTTGGGCCGCCGAACTCTGGACCAAATGGTACTTCGTAATTTGCGTCCGTCCTAACTAGACGAAAGTTCTGCTGAAAAGGTTGCGCCAGCCTAGATGTGCGGAAATGCAAGGTTACTTGTGTAGTTTAATGGTGTACTTGTATTTTATAGAAAAGAAAAAAAACGCGACGCTATTGCCGAGAGGTCGCACTTCTATGGCGTCGCGACGCTATTGTTGACTGGTATTGCGAAAGTTGTAAAAATCCTAAACATAATACTAAAAACTTTGTCTCAATATCTTGGTCAACAATCAATCATTGTTAACATTTTAATAAATGCGATATCCATCACAACTTTTTCAATTCTAAATTCTCCTAATATAAATATTAAATGTTAGCTTCTTATTTTACTGCTACGAATAAAAAATAACAAGACAAGAGAAAAAAACCAACATGAAAAATAACTAAACAAAACAAATTTAATCCAATGCTACTGTTAACCTTCACACCAAATATATTATATAAACGTATAAACTAAATAGATCAGAGTAACAAATAGAGTGGGCAATACACAGGGGAGTGCGGGGTTAATTGGACCACTCGTTCGACGCCACTAATTGAACCGTCTTCCTCACGCTACGCCGCGCCTCCCCTGCCTGCCTTCATTCCACTGTAATATTTATCTTCAGTGCCTGCCTGTCTGTTGACTTTTAGAGTGATTTATAGAATTGTAGGCTAATTAATTAAGACATTTTATTGCCATTTTTAGATTAAGTTTTAATAAAGTGACTTGATCGTTTTATCATTTTTCTGTTTGAGTTTATTATACGTGGCGTGCATTTTAACCTCGTTTTGTAAAATTGATGGTGATTTGTAATATCATGGTTACTTCAAATCGAAAAGACGAAAAGTGAATGTGAAAAGGTTCTGAAAAACTTCAGTCATAATTATGTTTTATTATTGTCACTTTCTACTTATTTCAACTTTACTTAAAACTCTTTTTTTTGACAGCATGTAGTATAAAAGTTTCATCCAAACAAAACTCTTTATAATATAAGTCGAAATGGTTTTAATTGACTAATTGTGCTCTATTAGGTACTTACAGAAAAGAATCATAAAAATTAAATATCTTACCTAAATAAAAGAGAAGTAGAACTAAATTAGGGACAGTTTTTTAGGGAAGACCTATAAACATAGAGTTAGCAAATTAGAACAGTGCCTTTTCTGTGTAACCTTTTTAAATCAAGCCTAGTTTTTCCTTACGATTGAATTTTATCGGAATTAAATGAGTTTAAAAGCCTTCTAAGGGTAATTAGGTTTTTTGTTAAAGAGATTAAAACATTATTTTAACTTATGTGGCTAAGTTCATTACTCCAAGTCTGCGATAAGTCAATTTATACCATTGAGTAGGTATTTTATTTATGTTTTTATTATTACCTACATTATTATATACTAGTTGATGTTCTGGGTCACTCAGGCCATTGCCAATAACAATTCCTTTCATGTTAATGTACCTGCCCGACTGGGCCTTAATTATTGTATGCCCAAACGGGCTGATTGTTGTACTGTATATATACCTAACACCTGTAACCAACACAATCAACACAATAAAGATTACTTTACTTTACTTTACTTATACCAATTGTTCCATAAGTTCAATTCAAATAAAAATACTTATTTATTTAAGCTTTGTGTTAAAGAAAGAAAGATTTATGATCCAGTACGTAACTGTAACCAACCAATGATGTTATTTAAAAACAAAAAATACAAGTAGATTTGGAACAGAACTAGTGTGCGGGTTTATTTATCTATAGGGTACAAAAAAATGCCATTTCATTAAGGTACACAAAATAACAAAAGTACAGTACAGCAAAGATACTAGGTACAACAAAAAATGGTTGCCTGTAATAAGTTACTAAACAAAAATTCAGTCTAAAAAAAAACCTGTTTCTATTTTTGTTTCTGAAAGCGAGAAAATAGTTCGGTTTTTACTGTATTGTAGTCATAACCTTAATTAAAATACATATTTTAGAAACAAAACTGTCCCTAATTTTATACATTTTGTATAGGCCAAGGAACCTGTACCATGAATTCTCAGAACGACTACAGCCGTTGTGGAAGCGAGAGCGCACTACTCTACACGTAGCTGCTTCTCACTTACAAGAAACAGTTAGAAGCTGTACTAGCGCAGTTAGTAAAGCCTACATTATTAGCATTTGACTATTTCCCGCAGATATTGTTGCCTTGAATAAAATTGTTAACATTTACATTTTTGTATAGACTTCGGCAGAATCAATTGAATTTTCTCCGCGCGTGAACTTGATAAAGGTTTGATAGTCAATAAATTTATTTATTTATTTTCTACATTTACATTTTTTTCTGTTAAAGGAGCCGAAGTGTTCAAAATACACATATGGCCCTAAGTTTTTATTGTGAATTTAGTATAACATTTGAATAACCCCAAAAAATAGGTTCTCAATCGAAAAAAACCTTCTTTATGAATACTCTTGCTCAGTTTTCATCCATTATTTCCGTTGATAGTAAAGTGGGTGCTGATTTTAGTAAATTATAATGAGGAAAACGACTGCATGGATAGCCGAGTGGTATAGGTCACGACGCTAATTACCACTGTGCTCGACGTGCTGCGGGTTCGATCCCCGCATGAGACAGGCAATTGTGTGATTCGGGTGTTCTTTGGGCATGTGATTTAAATGTTTGTGAAACCCCCGCGACACAAGGATTAAATTCCTTAGTGCGGGCGTTATTTTTTCAGAAAAAAGAAGAGAAAAAAAGCTTTCTTTTTTTTCTCTTTTTTTTTCTTCATGAAGAGTGCATACAGTATTTGGCATCTATTCCAGAATTAACTTAACCTATGAGACACTTCTGACATTCAGAACCAAAATTTCATATTACTAATACAGTGCATCAAACCCAGACACACAATAACATGGTACTCTATATGCAATAGTCGGAGAGCTCTTTGATTCCATTTTTATGTCAATGTACACCGTTGAGTGCAACCTTTTCATAAATTTAAACAAATACATTTATTGAGATTGTTTATTTAAGTATGTACTCGAAAAGCATGTGAACTCTTTAACTATTTGAAGAGTATCTGTTAGTTTATTAAAATGTTTATAAATTACTAGCTTCTGCCAGCGACTTCGTCTGCGTGGACTTCAGAATTGGGTCCAAAAAGAAATGAAATATGTAAAAGTAATGAAAAATGGAATAAAATTTTCACCTGTGTTATAGCTTGCGCTGTAATCGAGAAAAATACCAAATTTCACAGCGGTCTGCCCGCGGCTTAGCTCGTAAACAATTTTCAATTTTCCCTCGGGAACTACTTACGGAATCGGGATAAAAGGTATCCTATGATCTTTTCCATGTCAAAGGCTACATGCATGCCAAATTTCATCCAAATCCGTTCAGCCGTTTTTGCGTGATTGAGTAACAAACATCTAAACATCCACACTTTCACATTTATAATATTAGTAGGATTAAAGCAGTGTTTGAAAATAACTAAAGATTAGGAAAACTTGTGTACTTTCAAGTGAGCTATTAATATTGTGTTGTTAGAAGCGGCCGTAGCCTAATGACTTGATCGTCGGACTTGCGATCATGCGGTTGAGGGTTCGAATTCCACCCAATACACTACCAACGTGAACCCACTCGTAACACAAGCAATTTAGCTTAGCACGAGGGGTTTACAAGAAAACTAGTAATGTGTGAACCACATTGCTAGTAATTTTTAAAAGAAAGACGGTGTTATTTTATCAAATTAAACCTTTAGTGAGTTGTCGAACAACCAAAACAAAAAATGTTTCGTGTATTTATCAGTATTTTACTGAAAAATAAGTCGACACTATTGGCTACTGTAAATTCTGATATAATGTAAACAATTAACATTCATGGTCAAAGTCAAAGTTCAAGGTCAATCGAATATGAACGTGAGTAAGCCGTTGAATCTTTAAATAATTATGAATTTGTCTCACGGAAGTTATTATAAAAATATAATAGACATTTTAACAATAGACTTCAAATAAAATGAAAATTTTTGTAGAACAACAAAGTTGTATTTATAAAAGTGAAATACCAATGAATTTCTTAAAAGACAATATAAACAAGCCTTTAAACATCCAAGAAACATAAACAGATCCACAAACAAAAGCAATGCCATCATAATATATTCAAAACAAAGGCAGAAAGTCACATAAAGTAGTGAGGGCCTGTCGCATCGGATATTTGCTTAACAATATGTGTTACCAATATGCAATATACTGAGTAAGGCTTGACGGTAGCCGTAAAACGGAATATAGTCGGATATATCCGCAGTACCTTGAATATCCGAAGGGGTTTATCCGCACAGCGGTTAAATCCACGCCCTGCTTATGTTAGACAATGTGGCGACGATTGTGGTTGGGTGCTTAGTGTAGAAGCGGTAGCGATTCGTTCATAAGCGGGAGCGGTTTAGGTTGAATGTAAGAGTTATTAAAGTGAATTTGTTGTTATGTATTTCAGGTTCTTTGCTGTTAAGTATTTGTTGAAAGAAAATAGAAAATACTCAGCAATAGTTTCGAACAAAATAAATTTACGTAAGATAGACTAGCTGCACCCCACAGTGTTACTCGGTCGACCGGTTAATATTTTTTCTTGATAAAAGGTAACATTTGTATTAATCCAGAGTGTTCGGTACGTCCATACCAAATTTTATCAAAATTGGTCTCGCTGTTTGAGCATGAAGTGGTAACAAATGTACGCATACACCAAGAAACGTTCATCTTGATATAATTATTATTATCCTGACAATAATTTAAAGTATCATTAAAAAACTGATAGAAGTATCCATTGTTAATGTATGTATTTAAAATATTTTATAATATTTACTTTTAGCTTAAGTCCTTCCAATACTGGGTAAAGGTCTCCTTGCACAAAAACATTCAAATATTAATTACTATAACTAAAAATTTACGGATTTCACAATTTTCCTTTATCTGTGCTATAAGACGTTGCTTCGTACCAAATTTCAAGATTCTAAGTTCACGGGAAGTACCCTGTAGGTTTTGATTTATACACGAAATAAAATTCAAGTTCGTAGTCCTTAACATGTCCTTACCCTTACATGGCTAGATCAAGATGATATAAAGTCTAGGAGCAAAGCATATATACGTGGTTCAAGCGTCTAATGCACCGTGTCTTCGCAAAATAGTTTCTACATAAAGAATATAATATTCTTCGCATTATGAATCGCATCAAATAATATTTTCAATTATAATAATGCAAGTCTATTTCATTCGCATGACTTCATGCGCGGATAAATTAAAAATACATTACATATTATAATTAAAAAATATTACGACATTCCTGGATCTTCTTTTTTTTTATAAATGTGAATCCAAAGTAAGCAGCTAAAGCACTTGTGTTATGGAATCAGAGACAACGAAGGTACCACAAACACCCAAGACCCGAGACAATGTAGAAATATGTTTTTCTACCTTGACCCGTCCGGGGATCGAACCCGGGACCTCAGAGCTGGCGACACCTTGAAAACCGGTGTGTCCGCCACTCGACCACGGAGGTCGTCACTCTTTTCTCGTCTTTTAAGTTTTATCGAATTGTCCTTCGACAATTTCTAGGTATGTTTAAAGAAACAGAGAGACAGCTCTGTCTCAATTTCTATTTACTCTAACATTCGTTTTTTTATCATATTTTTATTGTGCTCAAAATATCTGGCTGCGTGTATGTTTATGTTGTTAGACTCCAAGCTTATGAATATCAAGATATTTTCGATACAATATATGTAATGTATAATAGGTACATATTTATTCGAAAATATTGGCAAGCTTTCATTACTCTTGGTAAGGCTGAAATATTTTCATAGGATGTTTATGACTGGTATACAAATAAATCTCTACAAATGATATTGTCTCTTTGTTTATTTATTGTTAGAAATATGGTAAAAAGAAAAATATTAGATACAAAAAAATTAACTGCGCTCTTCGTAATAAAATAGAAATAAAAGAAAACTTATCTTTTCAACAAAATAGTTATTTATCCTGAGTCCCAGTTAGGTTTAAATGCATTCCAAATTGATTAATGAATTATTTTATAACATCGAAGTGTAAAATTAATCAGGATATTAGAGTAAACGTATAAATTCAACTGCCAATCATATTTACAGTACTTCTGGAAATTTAAGAATAGTTTTACATACTTTCACACTCAAATCAGCCAAAAACCTAGTCCATTTGAACAGTTTGCAACTCTTTACAACTGGATTAACTAAATTACCTTATTCCTGTATATTAAATGTAATAGAAGGAATCTTATTTCTTACAAGACATTAGAAACTACGTAAAAAACATAGCTGAATCGTTTTCCAATCTATTCAGCGAACAAGAGTTCCATTGTACCCTCACACAATCCTTTAATCGATAAGATATTGTTTGTTAGCTCTACAATACAAGCTTCTGGTACAGTTGACTGGACATTAATGGTTAGGGTGTCTGTCCATTGGCCCTACAACAACACGACAACGGTAAGAAAATGTCGTGCCGATTTAAGGGCACACAATTTTTTTATACATGTACTACTGTAACTAACTGCGAGTCCAGTGTCCGATTTTTTAAGGAGGAAAATAGAACATCTTTCGTCGAACAAAATGTTGGTCTGAAACCGTAACAGAATCCGATATATACCGACGATGGTCCTACAAAAAATCTTACGAGAGAGAGGGCTGAATTATTATGACAGTGGACACGCGTTAGACGACATGTTGGTGGAGTATCAGTGAAATATCGTCACGATATCGGCGGCATATCATTGCACCTTCCCTACAAATATACGTCGCACGATCGCCCATTCCATATAACCATGTTCCGACAAGCAGTCTTATAATGAATTACAAGAAACAACCTTATTCTTTTAAAATAAAGACGATATTAGTTTCATACTATTGCAAGTGATGTACTGTCGACTGTCTAATAGTTACAATCCATCCATAACAAAAGATTTAGAAAATATACGTTCGATATAAATCATTTTCGTTTGGAACGTAAGCATTTGTGCGACAATGTTCGGTCGAGCTAACCGCTTGAATATCTCATGAATATGAATGATTTTGAACATATAGTCCGAGAGTCTATACTCAACACGGTCGAATACTGAGCAAATTAAATAGGCTATTAATACGATTCTAAAGCTTGTGGTTGAAATTATTTTAAGGACATTTGTGTGATAAAATCATGAAGTTAAACTAACAGCATACATACTATATTATGTTTCAAAATTTAATAAATCCACTGTTTTGCAAACTTCACTGCTAAGCATCATGTTTTTCATTTTGGATATATTAAAGCAGAATTGTGTTAGTACTTGCATCATTATCGGTTATATATTATAGTAGTAAGCTTAATTATTACAACCTATCTAAATAAACTGAAATACTTAAGAAATTTATTTATTAACTAGCTTTTACTCGCTACTTCGTCTACATAGACTTCAGAATTGGGTCCAAAAACAAATAAGTATTACTTTCAATCAGATTTCTGTTTCAGTGTTTTGATTGCCGATCTTAAAAAATGGACTGTAATTATTTTTATTTGTTCCTTAATTGAGGAAGTAATAAAGGATTAATTTGATTGCCTCAAAAGTAACTTTTAAGTACAGATCTTTATTAAATGGTATAAAACTTGAGCTTGATAGCAGGACTTTCCTGTAAAAAGTTTTTAAATGTCTTGACAAGAAGTCTCTCATTAATTAGAATAAATTATATCAACCTAATTTGTTAAAATAATTTATGATGAATTACATTTCTTGTAAAATGTTCATACTTACCATTTTGCGGTTTCGCTATTCGCTTACCATACGACTTTATTCATTATACTTTTGACACCAAACTTTTTAAGACACACTTCCAAATGATATTATATTCTAGGATTATTTAATTGTATATCTGTATCTCCTTATCGACTAAATTTTGCTTTTGGTTATGTTACTTGTATACCACTCAGTTGGTACTTGCCGCTGAGCATGTGTTGCTTATTATTTTTTGGGAAATATTTTAGGTACCAATCGTCGATCAGTGCTTATTTCATCTCTGTATGAGAAGAGCCTTACTGTGCCCAGCAATGGAACATTCACATATTTAAGTAGTAGCAGTATTTAGATATCAGAATAATTATTTATAATACACTAGCTAGTGCCCGCGGTTTCGCACGCGAGGCTGTAGGTGAGCCAATGTATACAAAAACTTGACAATTTATTTTCTAAAATCTTCCTAGAGAACCACTCTGCCTATTGGTGAAAGCAGCATAAAAACGCAGCAGTAGTTTTTGAGTTTATCGAGGACAAATAGTCTTTTTCTACAATATATAGTAGTGATTGACAAATTTGGTTGAACATGAAAACTATTTCACACGCAATTTTTTTGTTTAATTATTTTAGCACTAGCTGTACCCGCGACGTTGTTCGCGTTGAAAAGTGTATTTATTGCCGTCAATAACTGAAAGTGAAATAACTAAAGTGGCCGTGGTGCCCTAGCGGTTAAATGACCGGATTCGTATGAACAGGGGTTCAAACCCGGGCAAGTACCAATGTGACCTTTTCAAAGTTACGTGTACTTTCTAAATTATTGTAAGACACTATTGACAAACGGTGAAGGAAAACCAAAAAATTCAGATCTGAAATAATTGCCAGCCCGCATTGAGTTAGCATGGTGATCAATACTCGTTTCGTTTTTATATGGGTGGAGGCCTATGCCCATATAAATGCAATACATGTTATAGGCGGGTATAGCTGAGAAGTGTCTCGACACCATAACAGAGTAGCGTCGCAACGCCATTGTAGAAAGGCGCCGCGACGCCACATTACAACGGAATCGCGACACCAAAGCTAACGGGCGTCGTTACTCTATAGCTGAGTGGTCACGATGCTTTAGTTGTATGGCACCGCAACGCCATAGTTGATAGGCGTCGCTACGCCATAGATGGGAGGCGTCGTGTAGCCATATTAGAGCGGCGTTACAACACCATAGCTGGGAGGCGTTCAAATCGCTACAATTGCGAGGCGTCGCAACGCTACAATTGAGTGGCGTCACTACGCTATAGCTGAAGCGTCGTGACGCTATAGTTGAGCGGTATTGCGACTTCGTAGCGGCGTGGCGCACGGCTACTGGAGTCGACTGTTATTCTTAAATTCGCCCTCTACCCCTCCGTCTATCTCCAAAAATAATTGTGGACTAATTCAATAGGTAAGTCTTCGAGGTGGTTTCATATGTATACATTTCAATCAATCAATTTAGTAGTTTTGTTGTTAAATAAAACAACTGGAAAATGTAACTAAAAATGACATATCGGTTAACGAAAAGGATCATGATCCATGAAAGACGACGAAGACGCATGATCTGCAAGCGATGGGGGATGGAAAGCAGCGAAGTAGTGAATCATGCAACCGGGACGGGGGTCAACTGACTGTCTTGTCAAAATGCAAACTCATATGGCTTAGGTGTGTTGTAACACCCCCAGCACAAATCTGCCTCTTAACTCTGAGGATAGGCTTCGATCTTGTTTTAGATTGATTATCAGCAGAGAGACAGCATGCAGGTTTTCCGGTGTCCACTCAAGTGCATTGTATAAAATTCCCTAATTGTTCTCAGACTGAAAGAAAGAAAATGCATTTACTTGCGCAACTTGCGACGCAAAAAATACAAAAGAAAAACTAACTTCTACAATAATTTCCAAAATGTTAGCGGTAATAATTAGGCGTCTCGTCCGTGCGGAACATCTGCTTGTTGATTTGGTGGTTGAGACTGAGTGTGACCAGCAAGAGTATCGTTGAGGTTGGAATCCAGTGTCGGAACAAAAATTAAGTATTGGTTTGAGACAGGCAGGCTAAAACTAATACTTATTATTTCAATGTCCAACGCCTCCGATAGTATGTATAACTGTTGGTTCCGACCGTCGAAAATGATCTTTGGTCATTGCTATTGCTTTACCCGTGCTTCCAAAATATACCGAATTACCCAGTAAAATGGATTGTGTAGGTCAGACAGAAATACGAACATACGACATCGACGGAGCTTGGTATACATTTAATTTTGAAGGTACCATTTAATGCTAAAGCTGAATAAAAACAGAAATCTGGTCCATTAATTGACAGAAGAAGCTGTGAATTTTAGTAAATCGTCTCTAATAATTTCGTAAAGTAAGTAAAAACAATTGCCCTAAGCAAAAGTTGGCGTCGGCGCTGTAAACCGTATATTTATTGGTCCCATAGTTTTTCAGCTTGCCATCGGACACTTGTCACAAACAGCAAAAGAAAGATATGGGTAAAAGAAAGGTAAATTTAATTTAATTTTATTATTTTTATCCAAGAAATATTACAAATTAACAGAAGAAAACGTGAGAATAATAATATCAATAACGACCAATAGGTAAACTACGTTGAACCTCATTTTTTTAGGGACAAAAATGATATTTGATTTAAAAGACAACAGCGAAAAGTTTTAAAAATATGATTTTTAACTAAAAGACACAAAAAGGGTTAGCTCGACTGAGATTCGAACTTGGAGTATCAAAATATTTGAACTTGTAAAAGAAACTGGATTATAAAAGAAAAAAAGGGCGCCGTCACACCTGGATTTGAACTTGCAGCAAGAACATTAATTTCGAATCGTTCAACCACCGAGTTGTTTTCACTACAGCTAATTTTCCTAAAAAGTGACTCATACTTCAATCAGATCTGGTCGTTATAGTAACGTAGTTTTTGCCATGGTTACTTGGTTGTTTACATTTTGACAGCGGGCAAATGAATTTTGTAAACAATTATCAATTTTCCCTCGGGAACTTCTTAAGGAATCGGGATAAAAGGTAGCCTATGTTTTTTTCCATGTCAAAGGCTACATGCATACCAAATTTCAACCAAATCGGTCCAGTCGTTTTTGCGTGAAAGAGTAACAAACATCCACACATCCACACATCCATTCTCACAAACTTTCACATTTATAATATTAGTAGGATAGTCATGTACCTACTCGTGTATAAAGTGAATAAAAACAACACGAAAATAAAGCTAGTATATTTTCTTTTACGCACCAAACGTAAAACTCTCAATATTTCAATTTTCTTTTATAGTTATTAAAAATATCCAATGAATATACTGAATCAGAAATTCTTAGGTCTTATAGAGGCACTCAAGATTTATGAACGTCGATCAAACAGCGAACATATTCAGGCACCTACTACTAAAGCAAGATTTTTCGAAATAATTATTCAATTCAATAGGCAAGTGACGCACTACAAAAAATGCTTAATTTTTTTTCGGATTTACTTTTAGTTGTCAAGCAAATATGAACTTAATTTTTAAGAGCTGTTAATTGGAACAAATATGATAATTCGATCACATTTGATATTATTTAATGTCCGAAAAGTAATATCTTAATATATAACGTATAGCTAAGGAGGTCTATGCTTCATACAAATAAAAAGATAAAAAGAAAGATTATAATAAAGATATCGAGTCTGAACCGTGTACGTAATAAAATGTACCTATAAGTACCTATTTTTTGACGTTTCGGCCAACTTGCAAAGCCCGTGGTCACAGGTAGACAGCTCTTTGCTGTACATAAGGTACACTAATAATTAAGGAAAAACATACAAGAAATATTTATCATAGTTCTATAAACCGTTACAGAACAAACAATATTTTTTTAAACTATTTCCGAGTGACTAAAATGATCTATAGTAATAATATAATTAATTAAAAGAGTTTGTTTTATGTTTGTTTAACTGCGCCTATTACTGAGACTTTACAGTTCTCGATATGTTTACAAATGGTAACTCATCCACGGACCAACCGCAGCGAGCTCGGCTTAACCTTTATTATCAGTCAAACCGTAAGGCTTAGAGTGTATATAAAACCGCGGTAACTTTGAGCACACATGAAGCTAAAACACGTGATCAGAGTCGCGAAGGACAGATACTTAATGAAATTTCCAAGACCTACCCATCGTAGTCTAAAATTGTTACATACGCATCTCAATTTGCCTGGCAACCAAGTCTTAAGTGTCACCCAGTATAAAGGAATACTAACCTCTAACTTGGTTACTCAAACTTAAGACAAAACCTCTCAGCATCCCTATGGTCCAATTATAACTTATTCTCTAACTTAGGAGACTTCTAAGCGATGCAATGCATATACAATGTTGTGTTTAAGCTAACCACTATGCATAACTTGAGTAAGCTTGCCTTTAAAATTATAAAGATGCTTGTTTGATAGGTTTCTGCTTGATGTCCAAGATATCTTAATTTTGATCTTTCCACATTGACCTATTTTTTTTTATTTAGAAAGATTACTAGCAATGTGAGTCGCACATTAATAGTAATCTTGTTAACCCCTCGTGCTAAGCCAAAATGCTTGTGTTACGAGTGGGTTCATGTCAGAAGTGTAATGGGTGGGATTCGAACCCGCCACCACATGATCGCAAGTCCGACGCCCTAGCCATTAGGCTACCGCCGCTTAAAATAATATTATTTGATAATACGAGTATATGGTACAAGTCACACAAGTCCATCTGATCTCAAATTAGGCAAAGCTTGTACTATTCAACCAGATAACTGATAAACATACTTATATATTTTTAAATACATAAATAGTATAGATAGATTATTACACCCAGACACAGAACAAATGATCATGCTCAGCACACAAAGATTTGTCCTAAGTGGGAATCGACCCCACGACATCTGGTTACGCAGTCAGGGTCACTGACAAGTGAATTTAATATTTAACGAACACTTAGACTAAATCTGTTCAATTCGAATAAACTAAATAAAATAAATCAAGCTCTAAATCTCTAAAGTACCTAAGTATAAACTTATGTGATTTAAAAAAGAAATATCAAACGTTTTGACTAGAATTCTTCAGATATTAATCGAGGTTGGATAAGTTAGGTTTTGGTGAATTGCTGAAACAATTTTCTGGGATCAAAGAAATGACTAAACATTAAGGTTATAAAGATTTGTGAAACAATATAGGTCGCTACAAAGTCGGGTTCCAACCCAGCTTATCTAAGCGTTTTACTTTTATTTTATACAACAACAACACAGTTCTTCTTTGGTTTAAAAATAAATCGTTATTCGCAAAGCTTCAATGTTGCCAATGTGAAACAATTAATTAGAAGTAACTGGTATAAATCAACTGGAATAGTTTGAAATTTATGGTTTATTAATAGTCAAAACAAATTTAATATTAAACTATAAATCAAAACGTATTTTATGTTAACGTTTTGCCACAAAGCAGAATTGAGAATTCCCACCAAATTATTGTTTTCTTAACGGCATGACAGGTGTCAAAATTGTGGGCACAGGAATTGTCACAAACTGCCAACATTTTGAGGTTCATTACTTCATTATAGAGAAGACCATTGTTTTGATCATTTAATTGATTGTAAATAATAAATTAAATAAATCCCCAGTATTTAAAGACATAATTTTTTGATAATGAAATAAATTATTGAAATAACTTTAGTAAATCAAGTAACATATAAGAAATAACAAACTATTTTATTTATTTCTTGAATAAACGATAGAGAAAATATTATAACAAACACGTCATCCACATACAGATACGTTGAATATGAAATCTATTCTATTGAAATTCATCCTCTAGGGGTTGAAGGGGGTGAAGGGGGCGAAGTTTTGTTAGAGATCAGGAATGTTCCAACCTCCTTTGGGGAAAGCTTCAGTAAGGTGTCGAGCCTTCAACTCTTTGAACTTCCTTTGAAGGACAAATAGTATCGATATGAAAATTGAATTTGTTTTGTTGTAACAAACTGAAAATTGTATATTACTGTACCGAAAATCTTATGAGATGACTGAAAACTATATAAGAAAGGTTTTTTTTCTGTCTATCCATTCCCAAGGTACCTATGTTAGGGTTGGGGTCTAGTCTTACCGGATGCAGCTGAATAACGTATTTTACATGGACTGCCTGTCTGGCCTCCACAACACTTTACTGGATAACATAGTATTCCATAGTAAGAGAATAGAATAGAATTTATGGTTATTATTGATATTAAAATTTTGCACTTATAATAATTTAATTTTGATCCTTTCTTTTTTCTATATCCCTGCTTCAAAAGCCAGTTGAATAGAATTGTAGAATTATTTTATTCATAACTAACGGTATCCTGCGGTACCTAACAACTGCATTAGTTATCCCAGATTCCTAAAAAAAAATTAATTTTCCATTGTTATGATACTTATAAAATTTACTCTATTATGCGGGAGGGCGACGCATCCAACAAATCAAGAATCATGAACGGTCCTCCCGTTCTCGAGTTTTAAAGTGATGTCGCAAACCCGACTTTATTTTATAAATATAGATATAGTATCACCATAATATTGTTCTATGAGAATAAGCACTCTTTAAACCATATAAGTGATGTTGGGGCCGTGATCGCGCATACTTTGCTCATTCATCGAGTTTGCTTTGGAAAAGTAAGGAGAACAACAGAATAATGTTGAGTTTGTCTTGAAATCAATATATTCGACTTATACTAAAATGTTTTGCTTTTAAAATAAATAATATTTTGTTTTGTTTTAAAAATTTCGTGGTGGCCTAGCGGTTAAATGAACGAAATTTCGGGCACAAGGATGCCGGTTGGACCCACCGTAGGCAAGTACCAATGTTACTTTTTCAAAGTTCGATTGATCGAGTTTACGATTCCGGAGTAACTTAGTTCTTTTTTTGCCTGAAGATCTAGCCTTTTACCATGCTACGAGGTTGACTTCCAGCCTTCTCAAGTCCGCTGAATACCGCATTTTACGTGTAGCGAATAGCTAACTAACCTCTACAAACAATTTATCTCTATCGACTGGCCTGTTCGGTCTAGTGGTAGTGACCCTGACTGCGAGGTCGTGGGATCGATCCCTGCCCAGTTCAAATCTTTGTGTGATAGATACGATATTTTTTTCTGTGTCTGGGTGTAATTTATCTATATTATGTATGTATTTACAATATATAAATATATTTATCAGTTGTCTGGTTACCATAGTACAGGCTCTGTCTATTTTGGTAGCCGATGGCCGTGTGTGATTTGTCCCAAGATATTATTATTATCTGGATAACAAAAACATTAAAAATGTTTCATTCTTTTAAGATCGTGTGTTCATTCCAATAATAAAAGTTATACATTTGGGAAACGCGATAAGCAATAAAACGTGACAATAACAAACAAATCCACTTTAGACTTTTATAATGTTAGAATTTATTCGGATATAGATATCCGTTCGAATAAAAAACTTAGAGCACGATTCAAGTCAGAACATACATGATGAAATCTTTATTTTATGTAAGTAGGGATCGATATTGTTGGTTGTAAGTTACATATTAAATATCAATGTAGAAATTAACTAATTGGACACAAAATTCGGCAGTACATCGCTGTACTTGAAAATAAAATCCTCGTAAATTTTACAATATTTTGCTTATATATTTACGGTAATCTCTACCGTCTGAAGCCGTGAAGTGTGCAACCTCTGACTTGTATCGTACTATAGAGATATTTGATTCGATTGCCCCTTGGGACATTCAAGTCTAGACGTACAATTTTAAATTTGTTTATCTATTACAAGTTCACAGTATTGTTATACTCTTGCGACTACCCTAGTATTGATTTGTTAAAGTTTTTCTTTTAATTCTCAGTTTCAGCGGCTTAGGTATGCATATGCAGTACATAATTATGTATTAAGAATTAAATGTAAAATTTTGGAAACTGATTTTATTGATAAGAGCTAACGTGTATTAGTGGGACAATTTCATACAACCTATTTTACATATAGATACCACAAAAATTAAACATTTTTTTATAAAAATCTAGGTCACAATGTTAAACTAATGCGTTGATTGATTGTGAACAGCTAAAGTTTATAACAAAAAAACATATTGTAACTATGACACGATAATTATGATCACATAAGAAGGAACTTTAGCTTATAAAAGGCACTGACAATGTTATACATCATTTTGATGTATGACAACTTCTGTGGAATACTTGAGCTAATAGTCGAGTTTAATTAAGAAGGTTTCCGTAAACTCTAACACCATTTAAATATTTTCTTTAAAAGATTTGAACACGCAGCAAGATATTTCACATTTCCTATCGTATAACCACCGAGATGTTTAATACTGCTGTAAGCATCTTAAATAGTTATTCATACTTTTTATAATATACACAACTTATACTAAACTATATTAATTATACTAAACTAAACTAAAAACTTATAAGATAAATAAAACTATCTATAAAAAGAAAACTTGCTAACCAATATTAAGTAATATGGATTACAAAATAAAGGCTAACAAGCATCAAAAATTTATATTGTGTATTAAAATAATAAAGACGCTGAAATTAAATCTGAAACAAAAAATAATATAAAATAGACATAATTTTGTATACCATTAGTGAAGCCGTCAGTTGTTTTTATTTTTAAATATCGTTATAAAACCTTCTTAGGTAGCACTCATGAAACAAATTCTTATTGATTACAGGCAGTCAACAAAAAACAAATACCTTACAATAGAATAAAATAGAATATCTTTATTTGCTAGCTTCAGAAAAAGAAAAGCATTTCAAATACAGAACACGTATTAAAACAAAAGCTACACGTTACGGCTCAGTGTTCGAACGCCTGAAGTTCACCAACCGCTAACAAGCTGAATGAGAGTAACGTCTCAACCATTTGTTACGTCACATCTATTACGTCACACCAGGTGTAGACTTTTATTGAGACAAATAGCCCGATCTGCAAGTTCGCACCAACTTTAGTTTGACTTTTGTCGGGTTTAGTGGAATAGGTATTTTTTTTCTTTCGTAGATAGATATGCAAAGAGTTTGGCAAGGAGTTTAATGTGACGAAGGTCTCTTAGTATAGTTTGAAATTGGATGGGAGATTTTTAAAGCCATTTTTGTTCTTTTAGCTTTAGATATTTAAAGCAGCAGAAACCATAAAAATGACTACTATTTACCTCCATACATTAAACTACTGAAGATTTTTCAAATCTGAAATTATGTGGAAGAGTTTTATGATGCTATTTTTTAGTTTTAGTTTTGTTTAATTAATATTGTTTAGTTTTAAGAGTGTTATTTAATTAAATAACTTGTATACGTCACGCTGGTATTGTTATTCGTGAGATACCTTACAGTCAAATGTTACTTAATTATCAACTCAGCCTATCGTGGTACACTGCTGAAAGCAGTTTTCTCCCAAGTTGCCCCACAACAAAAAATAACTCAGTAATACACAGTATCCGTACCAAATAATTTCGAAGCAATTTCCAATCCATCTATCACCGAAAAACGTGTGACACCGCCACCGAACCACAACTAATCGAAAATTCTAGAAAGATGTTCAGTTATTTCAAATGAACTTGAAACGTTTGTCAGCAGTTCTGAACGTCAAATGGAACGTAAAGCAGAATCTGTCAGGAAACCTGTCTAAGTAGGTTAGTGGCACAATTGTTAGACGAATTGCAAACCTCAAGAACTTAGTTCTTTCCGCGACGGATGACTTTTACAAGCAAGATCTGCATAACAAACTTCTTTTGTGTTATTCAATTTGAACGAACAGGTTTTACAGCTTCCATTAGTTAGTGATGCATCTTAATTTCTATTTATTCAATGACTGTGTTTCGTCATTGATAAATTTAAATAAAATAAAAACGGTGTAATTAGTTACCCTACACATTCACTAAAATCTTTGTTGAATATTATTGGTCTGTACTTTTAAATATCGCGTTGTATGATTATAATGAATTACGTCACGGACCTTAACGCTAACACATGCATTTACCTGATCAGGCTTGACTTTTCGCCGAGTTGCACCGACCTACTAAATATACTTAATATCATAATGTCTTCAGATATTATAATATTTGTAACATAATTTCTACAGGAACATCCATACTAAAAATAAATGCCTATCTATTTCATACGCATATATATTTTAGAATATCGGTCTCTATAATTATTTCTTCATTGTATAAATGCGTTTTTTTGAAGGCCTTATGTATCGATACCATTTCATTGTTCCTTATTCAATACACATAAAAACTGTAAATATGCTGTTAAACTCCTTTAACTTTACGTTTATTGACTAGGCAGGGTTTGAGTGTATAAACATATCGTCGATTCGAAAGGTCAGACTTAAGATAAATACACAAATAATAGCATGGCTGAGACGGATCCTAAATATTTGTTCTGCGTCAGAAGCCGCGATCAGTTTAGAATACAAGATAACTCAGGGATTAAATGTAGGTATTTACTTTTTTATAAAACAAAAATTTATCAAACTTAAGTGAGCCAATTTATCAGCAAAGAAAAAAAAACTTCAAATATAGTGCCTGAAATCCGCCATGTTGTTTTCTTTAATCTAGTCTTGTGACGAATATGACCTTACCAAAAAATTATGAAAACTGATCAACTTTTCGAAAACTGATTAAATTTTCATACAAAGTGACAGGTCACGTGACTTATGTTTGTATGAAAAGTTGATTTTTCATACAAATAAAGGAAGGTTTTGAGCATGAATGTGGATGGGTATAGGGGAAGGGGACGACCAAAGAAACGATCGATGGATTGTGTGAAAGTCGATATGGCAAGAAAGAATGTTACTTGTGAGATGACGGCAGATAGAAGAGTATGGAAGAACAAAACATGCTGCGCCGACCCCAAATAAAATTGGGATAAGGGCAGGAGGATGATGATTTCGACCTATGTTCCTTGGGAAAAGTGGTTCATTTTTATGCACCTGATTACCTCGTAGGATATCCGCTCTCCTTTTAAAATAATCCTGTAAATAAAAATACAAGCTTCATACAAAATATGCTTGAAAAATAACCCTCTCTTAGTAGACGGGACAGATTATATGTTATTTTATAAATAAGTAATTAAAAAGCTTTCTCCATACATTTTAAATATAGCCATAAATAAAATAGCTGCTACTCGAGTTCATAAATAATGAATAACTATTTTCTTAACACCGAAGTTGACAATTAGTCATAATCCAATGTTCACAATAGTCAAACTAACTTCAAAAGCCTCTTCAAATATGTATAATAGTTCTCAAATGCTGACAGTAATGGGGAGTGAATTTCTAAGATAAATCTCTCCCATTGCAATAGCTTCTCATCCAGTTAACTCAAACTAGATGGTACATGCGGTTCATTGAGTTTGACTCAAGAATAAGATTAAATTTTAATTAGACTTTGAGTGATGGGTGTCTTATTGATTAATGAAATTGTTATTTTTACTATTATTTTAAGAATACTTTTGTTATGTTTGCGCGGATGAAGGGTAAGCGAAAGGAGGGTAAGGTAAGCGAATCAGGTCGGGGAATATGTTATTAACGTTTAAAAAGTGAGTTGAGAACAAATAAATGAGTTTTGAATTTGAATTTTGATTATGCAATAAAGAATTTATTACATAAATAGAAACAAAACGCAAGGTGTGACATGCCCCAAAATGTAGCATTAGTGGAAAAAAAAACGATTACTAGGTATTAATTATGGATTTTTCACTATGTAATGCTGTGGCTTTATTTCATAATGAACACTTGACGAGTATATAATATATATAATACACTTGTAAAAATATTTATAAACTTAACGATATACACACCCAGACTAAACTAAAATAAATAAAACAAAAATTAAGAAAACATAGTTTGCGCATTTCTCAATGTTCAGTTAATTTCCCACCTTGCTGTTTGGTTTCACATTTCCCTTTACTTTAGTTACTATAACTTTTTATGTAATATTGACACAAAGTTACTACTAAAACTCAAACCAAATGTCGAAGTAAATCATTCTCTCAAAATCACATAAAATTTTACGTTACGATGTCCAATAAAAAATCTGCTAATGCTCCATACTTGGATTTGACAACTTATCTTTTCTTTCTATGATCCAACATCCGGGCCAATTTTACGGGCCATTTATCACGGATTAACAATTTACAATCTGCGTGAGGCCAAAGGCCGAGTTCGCTCGTCATAAATCCTCGTTCACAGACGATTGGCCTCGCCAGGTCATCGAGGCCTCAGCGGGTGCTTATCTTAATGATTTACATTTCTGGAGTCGTTCTTTTCTTCGATTTTGTATTTCGAGTTAAGTGTACCAAATATTTTATATTAAGTTTCACAAAATGATTGCATTAATTGTCATATGAAAAAGTTTAAGTAAGAATAGGAATCACGGAAATTGTTTTAACCTGAAAAAATACTTCTTTGTTCTTCCAAAATACATTTAAGTTGTCTTGAAATCCTTATTGGCCATTATACCAAAACTCGTTGAGTACATATAACTTTGATAAAGTCATATTGTCACTTGCCTGGGTTCAAACCTGCAATCATATTGTGCATACGAATCCGGTCATTGAACCGCTAGCCCACGGGACGACTCTTCGCTTTTATCTAGATACATTATTTTTTTCAAAATTGGTTTCAAAAATAATCTCATTTTAACTATTTTCAACTAGTTGTCTTGGAATCCTTATTGGCCATTACGCCAAAACTTGTTGAAAGTAGATATAATGAGATTATTTATTTAAACCAATATTGAAAAAAAATATGGTTAACTTGTTCAAAGTTATATGTACTTTCTTAATCATTCAAGAGATCAATAACAAACGGCGAAAGAAAACATCGTGAAGAAACCTAAATTAAAAAAAAAATGGAATTTGAAATCGCCAATCCGCAATGAACAAGCGTGGTGATCAATGCTCATTCCCTCTCTATATAGGAAGAGGCCTATGTCTAGCAGTGGGACATTTATAGGACGGTATTATTATTATTTATTTGAGCGAAGAAATATAAAGCAATTTACTAACTCATGTGTCAGTCAAGAAGTAGATGCACTCAATATATCTTTGTCTCGCAGCAAATGCCACTAAGATAGACGGTGCGAGATATTGTCAATCTCAAAGTAGGTGTAATATCACTTGTATAGTTGCTCAGCTAAGTAATTGTTATATGAAAGTAGCTTTTATTTATAATCAAATAGGTTTCAAGTTACCTTACTTATTTATAATAGGAAAAAGAGTAAAATGTTTTCAATTACTAGAATGAGCCCTATCGCGCTAGGTAAATTTATAAATAACGAAAATTGTGGGTGTAGTGGATGTTATCACTACCAGTTTAAACAAGGCGAGAGTATATAAGTAGAAACACGTGCGTCGCCTCTCCGTGCGCCTTAAATCAGCAAGAACATAACCAAAAGCTAAAACGAACTTAGGAAATTGCTTGTCAGTACTTAGCCGAAGGCAATATCTACAATATCTAGTATCACTGTAATACAAAACGGAGCCAAATTGCCGTCGCGAGGCATCAAGTAAGCACATAATACAGTCGAGAGCACAACTGCTGTCACAACCAATAACAAAAATCAACCTTACTGTTTTGACATAAAGGTTATATAGAATGCATTGTGTGACAAGTTTTGTGTGGTGGATTGTACGGTACATAAGTAGATGATATACTACAAGTATTGCTTGTTACTGTAACCGTCCGGAGATAATATTGCTAACGATGCTGGAATTGTTATGTTGTAGAGTCTGTAATGGCCTTTACTCTATTTAGTATTATATTAAGCAAACACCAGTATTTTCCGCAAGCGACATTTTAAGTGTATTCTTGTAAGTTGTGATTATGTATAAATATGCCAAATTGAAGTGGGACTGGGCCAGACACGTGTGCCGAATGCCAGTGGAAATGTGGGCGAAAGACACAACAGTATGGTTCCTTAACAGACGAAGGCCACGTGGAAGGCCCAGGCAGAGACGGACGAATTGGACGCTTTTAACATGGAGTGGCCTCAATTGGCCCTTGAGAGAAAAAAATGGACGGAAGAAAGGGTGGCCTTTGCCCTGCATTGGGACAGTTCAGGCTCGAAATAAATAATAAATATGAGAAAAATATTACAAAATACAAAAAGTCGTATACAAGAATAGAAGGTAGAAATTCGCATTTTGGTCAATTCAGGAGCTTATCACAAAAGACATAAATAATCGAAATACATCACGGTAACGGTACTTATTAAATTTTACTTAGGAAATTTACTATTATAAATATTTTGTCAATTTGATATATTTTAGAATCATACAAAGGCAATTTCAGAATCACGCATCGCAGACACAGCGACGTAATCGTCGATAATGTAGCTTAGATCTTGAATAATAATGACGTAGGAAGGTAGGCTGTATAAAAGTGTGCGCGCAGCGTCGTGTCTCGGTATGAACTGACCCTCAGACGCAGGCGCACGCCCTCAGCTGTTTTAAGAAATCCATGGACGTGGAGTTAGGTGTTCATTCATAATGATTTTATTTTAATTTGTGGATTCAATTGCTTGAGTTCAAATTTTTACTATTTCGTGCCTGCTTAACGGGCATAGGACCGGCGGAAATACCTTAGTTTGTGTACCGATCTAAATCTATCTGATCAACTTCTTTACAAATGATTTAATGTCTTCGTACAAATAAATAAATAACCTAGTTTACCTGGACGTATTTTCGACGTTTCCATCACCACAGGCTAGCACGACGTCGCTGATTTTCTTACAGCTTACACAACACTAAAATATTAGATTTAAAAGTGTCGAATTCACTAATCACTTTTGCACGTAAATGTTGCTCACTTGTGATTACTTCCGTGTACACTAACATTTTAACGTATCCCCACAAATAATCTGAACTGATGGCAAACATGCAGACCATCTGTACCAACTCAACATCAGAGTAAGTTCAGTCGCGAAGACCTGAATTTGCAAACGCATAGACACGGCGGCGGGTTTAAACAAACTGCTTAGTGCTTGTCGCGGTGACCGGGCGTCGCGATGACGCGCGCGCCGGCCATCTTGGAAGTTTGAATTGCGAACAAAGGTTTGCGTTTGTGTGTGTGGCGGTGCGGTTTTAAGACTAGGAGCAGACCGGCTGTGTTTTAATACGGGTGGTTTATACTTACCAATTTCTGTATTACTTGCACGAAGAAGAAACAGTTATTGATCACGATGCTGTTCAATATTTAATTACATAAATACTTCTGAAGTCTGGTCGAATCAGGGTGTTGTCCTTATGTAATTGACATTTGAAAAGTGCTACTTTATTAGCCTAAATTCAAATAAATGAATATTATTTCTTTAATATATACATAATCCACAAATTTTAAGGAAGAAATAAAAAAAAACTATCATTCTATTACCGGCCAGTATTTTTTTGGTGCTGATATCTCAAATTGAGAATTTAATATAAAATATTTTTTTATTTCAAATTCGAATGATTTATTTAATTTCTCTGAAGAACCAAGAATATTGTAGTTAGCTAGTAATGGTTTGTGTGGCGCCTAGTTAGATTTATTGTTTAGTATTGAGATTTCATTGTTGTTTAAGTTTCTCTTCTCGTGTAGTGCATATAATTATTTTTTGGTTTGTTATGGAACGGTATTGTCGCTCAGCGACAAAGTCCTGTTTAAATAAATAAAAATTAATAAAAAACGTATATACAGGAAATTTTTTAAAGGAGTGGGTTTATTGTACGAGATATCAGTTGCATAAAACTGAACAACTTTTCCCAAGAAACATAGGTCGAAATCTTAAAATTGAAAATCATTTTTCATACAAACATAAGACACGTGACTTTGTATAAAAAGTTAATTTTCCAATTATTAAGATTTCGACCTATGTTCCATGTGGAAAGTTGTTCACTATATGCACCTGATTACCTTGTAAAATAAACGCACTCTTTTTAAATTAATACTGTAGGTATTTACAATCACTATTACACGTCACTTTTTTGATGTCGCATGGCATCTATATTCTGCACGAAGCAAATATAAATATTGTAATACAAGTCCGTGTTCAAATAGCAGTACGTCCTCCTATTGTTTATGTGAGCAGGGCAACGCGCCAACCTTCTCATGTCATGAACCTCCAAAATGTATTGGGATTACAGATAGCTGTGAAATGTAAATTACATATGGATATGTATGTATGTATTTTTTATTGGGATAAAATAATATCGTTCCAAATTTATGGTATGATATTATTTATTTAAATATCACTTTAATACATACTTAAATACATTAATTCGTAATTGATAATATTATTATCAATAACGAGTTATAATTAATTAATACTAATTTAAAAGCTAAAACTATTTTAATGGTGGCACTATGTTATTTATAGGTACATGTAACAGGCAAAAAATCCCTCCTTTAAATATAACAGGCATACTTACGAGTAGCTTTTGTACTTCAATTAATAATAGTTTAGAAATCCGGACTTATTCAGCCCAGAGCGATAACGTTCGTATTAAACGATATACCTCCAGCTACCAACTTCCAAGGGATTAACTAAATTTAATTCCCTAACTTGGGTTCCTTACAGATTTATTGCTTACCTAGCTTTACCTTCGCTTTTACTTGTAGAATAACTATTCAGAAACAATTTAGTTTCGTTAATTACTTAATACTGATTTTGTTATTGAATATCTTATTATCTTAATTTGCACGATTATAAAAATAATAATGAGCAATTACACTGATCATTTCTAAACAAAAACCCCGTTTTTATTAGTGATGCGAACTGGGATTCGAACTCAAAACCGTACACGGTAGTCCCGCTTGCGACCACTAGACCATTAAGGCAGTCTAGAATAGATAAATAATAGGTATACGACAACTCCTCTGTTTCTGAAAGGCTCACGACGAATTCATCACGACTGTGATTGACCAAAATGCTTACAACCAAAGTCATCAATAAATAAATCAATCAACTCAGCAGGTCTACTACTGGACCGTGACCTGTTCCATGTTGCGCCACCACATCCAGTCCTTTATTCGGGGCTGTGTTGTGGCGCGTCATCATTAAGGAATATGCCCTACCGCAGTCTACTTTCAGTTCTTTAGGAGAACGCTGCTGCCCATCCACCTTGTTTCTTTATCTAGACCCACGGGGAGAGCTAGGGAGGTTCTATTCTATGCCAAAACCCAACGGCAAATTTGACAGGTGATTAATAAATTTTTGTTTTAAAATTTTGTGATGAGCCTTTCAGAAAACAACGGTCTATATTTTAAGTCATAATATATACAATGAACAGTCAGTCTTGGCACCGATAGCGATTTTTGCCACACAACCTATATTAGTAGTACTGTTTTTTGATTAAAATTAAATTGAATCTGAATTTAATCAATCATATTTTGTAAGTCGTGTATTGAATCTACAGTGGTTGGTTTTAATGCAATCTGGGGAAAGTAACCTAAATACGATTGATGTTATAAAAGAACATGATGTATTTTTTTTAGATTTCAGAGAGTTCGATTCCCGAGTAGGCCGAGCGTATTTAAAAAATCTATGAACGCAGTTTAATCATTTTTTTTTAGAATAAAGGAATGTTGCGTTTGAACATAATTTGTTATCTCTAGTATTTACTTGCCCTCAAGGTGGCGATAAGCCACGTTATGTTTTGTTTGGACTTTGAGAATAACCCCCCAGGTACTTCACCAAATATTATTTCAGTGGGACGCGTTAAACTTCCGAACTTAGTTTATGTGAGTTAGAAGTGAATAGAATTTTCAACTACCGGTACTATTGAAACTGTTGACTAGTTCGGTCAACGTAATGTGATTCGGTTCAACACATAAAACTTATACGTGTTGAACTTTATAACGATTTTACTTTATAAGTTTTAAAAGAAAACGAATCTAAAAATAAAGACCATGCAAAGAGTAATGTCATTATTCTATCAATACTTTTATGGAAGATAATGTAGAATAAATAACATGACAAATAAACACATATATTGGTATTTAATTAAAGTAAAGCCTTCAGGCAACCAGGATTAATTTAAAAGGAGTGCGTGAAACTGGACAACTTTCCCCAAGGAACATAGGTCGAAATCTTAAAATGGAAAATGAACTTTTAACACGTGTCGGCGATGGTTGGCGATTTTACATTCCAATTTTAGGAATCCAGGTTTCCTCAATTTCCTTCACCGCTTGTCAATGATGTCTTAGAATAATTAGGGAAGTTCATATAACTTTAAAAAAGTCAGATTAGTATTTGCCTGGGCTCGAACCTGCAACCATGCGCATACGAATCCGGTCATTGAACCGCTGGTCCACTACGATATGACAAAAATAAGGTAAACATAAGAATTTACATAAACATTGTTAAGAATCTTTCCTGCTGTCTCGTTCTATTGATTTATTACATTTTATATTCCTTAACTTCATTTATCCAGGGATGAAAAAACCATGGTTTCACCTATATTCTTATACAAGGCTTTACCTAAGTATTTGCAATGCTAGTCGACTGAAGCAACGCCTAACCAAATTAAAAACTACTTCTACTTCACACACTCACACAAAAAATCAATACTCTTACATTACGCATAAACTCGACGAAAGAGAATTAGCATTTGTCGCTTCTCTGCAGATAAAAAAGCTAAGGGGGTCGTTTGAAGATGTGTTCATCCAAGTACTTGAAGGTACTCCTCTGAAGAGAGCCCTCGGATACAAGTGCAGCCTGAATTGCCTGCTTGAATTTAAATATTGCCAGGATTCTGGAATATTAAAATGATTGTTCCCAAGGTTCATAAAGTTTTCCTTTTTGTGTGATTTTAATTTATACTGTTTTGCTAACTAAAGGATGATGAAGTCATTTTTTTTGGATAATACTTAAATAAAATATAAACAAAAAAATATATATTGTTATAAATCGTCTTATTTCCATCATTTAATTCAACAGGTTTTATTTAGTTCATAATTTGACTCAGAAGTTCTAAATAAAACTAATATTCAATTTGTGAGATAGGGTTAAAAAAATGTTTATGGTAGCCACGTGTTCTCGTGTTTCAAAAAACATCTAATATTGGTAGATTAAAATGTTAAGAATTAATTATGGAAACTGCGTGATGGATAAATGTCAATCGTATATAATATGGATACACTGAAATAAAATTGAAGTTCCTTAAATTGTATCTCAGATCCTTTAGCTAGACCTTTGATGATACAATATTACCTTGTAACATTGATACGTACTCATTTATCAATTAGTCAAAAAGTCTGCCTAAATGTATTAACTTGTGGACTCCAAAATTAATAACTACATAAGGTAAATAATGATCAAATACAACGTTAACGCTACCTAAAAAAAATCATACAAATAGGTCCAGCTCTTTAGGAACGAAGCCAAATCTATGTATATTTTGTCATATTTTCTTTACATCTACCATCAAAAACTACTAAACCTTCGCTTTGTTTAGTACCTATACAAAAAATATTTGAATCAATTGGTTAAATAACACTGTTATTAATATTATTAACAATAAAACAAAAGTTTGTATTTATGTAATAATTACCTATTTCGAAATGAGCCTTAGAAGAAAATAAAAACAATCACAAAATCTTTTTTATTCCTTATACCTTGATTATGAACTATTTTGTAATTACAAAGTAATTTACGGCCAATTATTAATTAACTTTCTTTTTCAACCTGTGTGTTTGGATTTCTAACATACAGCATTATGATAATTAAAAACTAAATAATTAAATCTGAGGTCGTATATGTCACAGTCATAATTCAATATAGTTTTAGTACCTGGAGTTTGTAGTGTTGCTGCTTGCTGTATTAGAACAAAAAAGAAAATCATGTTCACAATTGGGTTGGCTAGTTTAAAAATATTAATTTAGGACAAATATTTCTAAAATTTGACGTAAAATTGGCGAAAAAACATCAAAATATGTACACGACTAGCTGTTGCCCGCGGCTTCGCTCGCGCGTAAAGTATTATACATTGATTGAATCATAACAAAACTTAATACTTTTCTTCAGTCATTGACGTTTCGCGAAAATATTGTTTTTGAAACTTTTTTATGATAAACTCTTTGTTATGTGTTCTTTCTTTAAAAATTATCATAGTGTGCGAGCGTTCCAGAATCAGTGAGTCAGTGAGTCAGTGAGTCAGTGAGTGACGTGGGCTTTTATATTATTGATAAGCTTTTAAAGTATGTTGATGAATTTTCTATAACTTTTTCGGTAAATGACGACTAGTAATGGGCAGCTCCAGATTAGTATGGAGAAATAAATAGCGACGTCACAGCACATAATCGCTCTCTTGTCTAATATGCAATGTTGGAATGCTTGTAACTAGATCAATATAAAAAAATGTGTGCCGTTTTTAGAATTCCATAAAGTTATCTTAGAATTGAAATAGAATATGATAAACGTTTGGTGTATTTTATTATAATCCTACTAATATTATAAATGAGATAGTGTGGATGTTTAAATTTTTGGATGTTTGTTACTCATCACGCAAAAAAAAAAATCTATTATTCATTACTTTCACATTTTTCATTTCTTTTTGGACCCAATTCTGAAGTCCACGCAGACGAAGTCGCGGGCAGAAGCTAGTTTGAAATAAAAAAAATGTCACTATCCAATTTAGTTTTGTACATCATTTCCTGTAATTACGTCGTAAAGTAATGATAATAATAATAATTCGCGTTTATTTTGGTTTAATGTCCTGGAGACAACACCACCACCAACTAACTAGCTATTACTTTAAAACGATGTGGTAAACAAAAGCGCTTCTCCTTAACTCAATTTCGCTTGAAATTTATTTGCGAAGGACAGCTTCCAAAACACACCTAGTTTATTATATTTTCACGCGGCTTATACAATTTAACGATGTTTGCTTTGATATTAAATTCCAAACAGATTTTGAGCCTCAATTTTCAGCTGTCATACTGTGAATTCCCGTTTTGCGATTTTTAATATAAGTGCCATTTTCAAAATATTTATCCTATTTTCCATGGTTTTATTAGACAATCTGAGATGCCATTATCAAGTAACGTAGATTACATCAGCATTTAGAAGAATTTCCTGCTATTCAGTCTGACCTGTATTTTCTTCGTCAGAAAAGTTTCTGCGAATTCGATTATTTAATTTTGGGCCCAGCGTCGACCAGATAACCGGCACACTGTTGTATAGTGAGTATTTAAATAAAACAACCGAAAAAAGTGGAAGAAATGTGGAAAGTTACCCTTTTTTCCGGGTGAAATGCTTACGACTTTCACCGACTAAAAACACCCAGTCCCGTCCTTGACTGAGCCAGATCGCGGGATCACTGGCGCATTCCTAGAACAGCTGCAGTTTGCCTCAGTCCTTAGAAGACCCCTTCAAGAGGGGTAGGAAGACCTTTGCATTTGGCAAAAGAGAGTCCTGTGAAACAGTAAAGGCCTATCTGGGGTACATTTCTCCAAAAAATTTAGTCTTTAGTAGCGGAATGATGCGATAGATAGAATATTGGAACCGGCCGTAAGTTAAAGTAATAAGGATTACTCGACAAATAAACAATTAATAATCCGCTGTTCTTCAACCAATTTTTTCACGACCAATTTCTGGAACATCTTTGACAGTGCTGCCATCTTCGTCAAACGCTAACATTCTAACATTCGCTAAAATTCTAATTGACTTTGAACTGTTACTTGTTCTAACTAGATTATCTCTCAAAGGCTTTAAATTAGAAGGCTTGTTGATGTTAATGAATTTCATTTAATTAGCAAATGGTGGTTTTGGGGCGAGTTTTAATGTTATTGGTATAGTGTGTGGTGGGCTAATAATTAGTTTAATGGAGGACGTTACTTGTTTATTTTGTTAGTTTATTTAAACGATGTAGTAATTTAGTCGTGGTACGTAGTGAAAATTTATAAAAAACTATTTACGGTAATTTGACTGTCTAAGTAGGGAAGGGCTTTGGGGAGTTCTTGGTTGGTCTTTTCTTCTATAATTATGTGCTGTGGTGACCAACGCAATGGTTTTAGTGACGTAAAAAATCGCGAATCTTGGTTGAGTGAATTAATTTTGGATTTCAAGCTTAACAATGTTTGGATTTAATATTTGCCGTGATAAATTATATTTTTAGTAATAATTTGAAACATATAATTTTTATGAGATACAAAATGGTAAAAGTTAATAAGTTATTACTTTGTTCAAATTCTTTGATCTACTTATTATTGTTTCAAATTTGTGTGTAATCACTATTCTCTTAAGTTAAATGATTTTGCATTGAAGAAAAATAATTTGTAGAAAATAATAACGTCATGTATGTATTGCAAAGAATCTGTACTTTTAGATTTTTATTGCATGCCTTGTTTATAATTTTCATTGACATAACAAAAAGAAAGAATGGCTAATTAATTGAGGTTAATAAAGACGAGGTTAAGTAACACGTGTAATAATAAATCAACAAAACAATCGAATGTTTTCGGTCATTTATTCCAAACGAACGATATACAATTAAGGTCTCGAGGGAATAAATTCCCAACTCAATTAAAACTCAAAATAAATCCAATAAACGAAATCGCGGTGAAATATTCACCTACCGATTCATTCACTCATTCGATCAACAACAATAGCCGTTCATCGTATTATTAACACCTTCACTGAACGATTGAACGATATAAAATGCAATCAAATCAACTTGACTATAAAGGTGCTTTGAAAATGGCTGATTGCACACCGTATTCGGGCAAGATACTGTTCCGAAATGCTGTCATTATAAACTTTTAGGAATTTGAAAAGGGACCAAGAGGGGGCTTAGGCAAGGCACATTTCTACAATTGTTAACGGTGCCAAATCGCTCAAATTTATGACAGTGTTTTTTTTTTAATATATTGTTTTATTCCAATTAATATGATTTACAAATATATAGGTACTATGCTATGAAAACAATACTCCGATAAATGTACGTGAGTGAAGCCGGTTTTTGTTTTAAACATGTCTTTTTTTTCACAAATACATAACTTGAAAATTTTCATAATCAGTTTTTCTGTCATCTATTTTGTACGTGAACATACCAGACAAACTTTATAGACTAACCAATTTTAAATCCACTTTTCTACATAACTATCCTTAGTAATTACGAAACATTAAATGCAAACATGATTTTCAAATAAACCTTTTAATAAAACTCTTTCTGTCATGCTCCAAGTATGTACAACTTTTGCTTGTGACTGTAAAGAGAAAAATGTTTGATACTCTTTTTATTGTCAAACAAAAATGTTCAAAGGAACAAAGCGTTTGACGTTTTCGTTTCGTCCGGAACACGATGATATGACACTGAAAATGAAACAATGTTTTCAAATATAACAGTACGAAAGATGGCAAGAGATATCAAGTTTTATTTATTTTCTTTTAGACGAGGTTTATAACTATGAAATTCTAATAATATTATGAAAATTAATGTTAAGAAACTACATATAACTTTGAAAAAGTCACATTGTTCGAATCCGGTCATTGAACCGGTAGGCCACTACAACATATACCTAATACTAAAACTAAGTATTTTTCAAAAAACCAAACTCCTTATTTCTGTCTTTAACAAACGCATAACGGTACAAATAGATCTTTTTAGTCGACAAAGAGGTAGGTCGATGTTTTTTGTTTTCCATCGTCGGATCGTGCGAATTGCCAATAAAGCCCAATTCAAGGCAGGTACGATATTGATGCGTTAAAGAATACAAAGTTAGTCGGTCAAAAGGCGAAATGGTTTCATTGTTATTGTGAATTTGGTATTTTCTAGTTACAGGTATTTTGTTTGTGGTTTATCTTTTAAAGGACCTTGATTTGAGTTAAGTTTCTTTTCACAATGGCTCTGAAATTTTGTTCTTTTATGTGTCAGGCATCTTATTGAAATGATTATTCATTGATAAGACATGTTGGTCTTGTGGTTAGTGACCCTGACTGCTAAGCCGGAGGTCGTGGGATCGATTCCCACCCAGGACAAATCTTTGTGTGATGAGCATGTTCTGTGTCTGTGTTTTATAGATGGCCGTGTGTGAGCTTGTCCCAATATATTATTATCTCCTTTATTTTAAAATTCACATACAAATTACATTTTTAAATATATTATACGATTAAAAAGAAAAAATTAATACATTTAAAAATATAAAAAGCAGTCCCCAACCGGCAACGGGAACAAGGTCCAGGCTGCCGGTGGTTAGGGCTCCAGAGAGAGGAACCTCCTCACGATACGCGCCGTGTCGAGAAGTACCGCTTTCTGAATCAAACCCTTGACCCAGGTGCCTAACGAGAGCCTCTTTAGGTGTTGGTCGAGGCTCTTGGCTATTATGCCGTTAGCTGTGACGACTATCGGGACAATAATTGCTGAGTCCACCTCCCACATGTCGACAACCTCGTGTGCCAAGTCTAAATATTTCATCTGTTTTTCTTTTTCGGCTTTCACGAGGTTCTCGTCATGAGGGATAGTGATATCAACAATCATTGCCCGGCGCTCCGACCGATCTATCACCACTATATCAGGCTTATTGGCTACAATAGTCCTGTCAGTGATGATAGATCGATCCCAGTACAATGTGACACGACCATTTTCGAGAACTGGGTCGGGCACATACCTGTAGTACGGCACCTCAGATTCTACAAGCCTATATTTCAAAGCAAGCTGCTGGTGGATAATCCTGGCCACTTGGTTGTGCCTGTGCAAGTATTCACCGTTAGCAAGACGAGAACAACCCGAAACTATATGTCTTAAGGACTCACCCGGACAGTGACATGCCCGACATATGTCAACTGTACCATCCTTCACGATATATTTTCGGTAGTTATTCGTCATGATAACTTCGTCCATAATTGCACATACAAACCCTTCGGTTTCTCCAAAGAGATCACCAAATCGTAGCCAAGCCACGGACGCTAGGAGATCTACATCGGGCCCATGAAGGGTCCGATAGTACCGTCCGTGTAGCTCCTTGCTTTGCCATACATCCTTGCGATCCTGGATGCTTAGTACGGCAGGTTTGTGCCAGTTCTCCTTGCCAAGAGAGAGCGGAGTGAGACCCTTATCCACTACCACCACATCTCGATGCATCACCCCGTCAACTTGGAGGAAATACTCCCTGAGGTTACATACCTCGCGATTATGGAGGGTCTTAGCATTCAAAAAGCCGCGACCCCCACATTTTCGCGGGATATATAACCTCATCACCGATGACCGTGGGTGATGCATTCGATTTGCGGTTAATAGTGTTCGGACTCTTCTATCCAAGGCATCTAATTCAGTCTGAGTCCACTTGAGTATACCAAAGGAGTACATCAACAGTGGCATGACCCAACCATTAAAGGCACGTACCTTGTTGCCGCCCGACAAAACACTTTTCAGTACTTTGTTTAGGCGACCAAAGAAACGCGCCTGTAATGATTGTTTCATGCCGGAAACATTGATGCCTAACGCCTCTGACATACCCAAGTATTTGTAGGTCTCCGTTGCAGAGAGTGACCTAAGGTTTATAGAATCCGAGAGCTGTATGCCCTGGGATTCCATAATCCCACCTCGTTTTACATGCATGACTGCAGATTTGTCAACACCAAATTCCATTCTGATGGAATTACTAAAGCTTTCAGTGATCTTTAGTAACTTCATCAGTTGCAGTTTGTTGGAAGCAAACAGTTTAAGATCATCCATGTACAACATGTGGGAGATTACCTGGCTTCCTCTCCGCAAAGAATAGCCTAGTCTTGAATTCTCTAGCAGCGTGCTAAGAGGATTCAAGGCTAAACAGAACCACAAGGGACTCAAACTGTCGCCTTGAAATATTCCCCGCTCTACCTTAATTGGTTCACCACTCTGTTGGATATCTCGACATCCTGGATAGTGAAGTACCGTGTTCCATTGCCGCATACATGCCAACAAGAAAGTGCGTAGAGTTGTATCAATTTTATACAACTCCAGCACCCTCATGAGCCATGTATGCGGTACCGAATCGTAGGCCTTCTTATAATCTATCCAACATGTCGACAGATCTTTTTTAGAACGGCGAACCTGTTGGCATATGGTCGTGTCAATAAGGAGTAGCTCCTTAGTACCACGAGATCCATTCCTACATCCATTCTGAGAAGCAGACATAATAGAAAAGTTATCAATATGATCGTTTATTTTTGCTCTCATATTATTATTATTATTATAATATACTATTTTAAACAAATTTGTTCCTAAGGATATTCTCGTCGTTAGCGACGAATTCCATCTATACATATAATAAATCTGTAGAAAAGTCATTTTTGTACATTGAAGAAATTGAAAAAAAAAATAGCCAGCGTGTGAAAAGATAACTAACAGAACCCATTTCCATCATTTTTGAAATTTTTGTCTGTTTGTCTGTTTGTCTGTTTATATGTTTGTTTGTGCGCGAATCACGTAAAATCTATGAATACCATGCAGACAATGTTTATATACAAAAATTATACGTAACTTGAGGTATAACTTAGTTTTTGTTTCATCGAAATCGGTTCATAAACAAAAAAGTTATGTACATTTGAATCAATAGAAAGCGATATCGGCGACACAAAGCCCAATTTAGGATGAGCTCTCATCAATATGGTCGTCCATATAAAATAGGGATCAAACTCTAAATTTACACAATCTCCATTCATCTGTACATGTAATCTATCTATCTATATATCTATATATCTATATCTATACTATCTATACTAATATTATAAAGCTGAAGAGTTTGTTTGTTTGTTTGAACGCGCTAATCTCAGGAAGTACCGATTAGGTCCGATTTGAAAAATTCTTTCACTGTTAGATAGCCTACTTATTGAGGAAGGCTATAGGCTACTTTTCTTTTGGAAATCTATCCCCTAAGGGGGTGTAATAGGGGTTGAAAGTTTGTATGGGAAGTTCGGTATTTTCAATGACAGACACATGAAATTTCGTATACGAGTTTCTGGATAGAAATGAATAAAGAAGTCTTTCAGCGATTTTAAAAATCATCCCCCTAAGAGGGTGAAAAAGGGGTTGGAAGTTTGTAGGCATATGAATTGTGTTGTTTTCAAAGATATACACATTCGATTTCATACAAGGGTTATTAGTTAGAAATAAATGAGATGTATTTCCGAGATTTTAGAAATCTACCCTCTAAGGAGGTGAAATAGGGGTTGAAAGTTTGTATGGGAAGTTCGGTATTTTCAATGATAGACACATTAAATTTTGTATACGGGTTTCTGGATAGAAATAAATAAATACATATTTCAGCGATTTTAAAAATCATCCCCCTAAGAGGGTGAAATAGGGGTTGGAAGTTTGTAGGTACAAAAATTGTGTCGTTTTCAAGGATAGACACATTAAATTTCATACAAGGGTTATTAGTCTAAACATATAATAAATCTGTAGAAAAGTCATTTTTGTACATTGAAGAAATTGAAAAAAAAAATAGCCAGCGTGTGAAAAGATAACTAACAGAACCCATTTCCATCATTTTTGAAATTTTTGTCTGTTTGTCTGTTTGTCTGTTTATATGTTTGTTTGTGCGCACATCACGTAAAATCTATGAATCCCATGTAGACAATGTTTATATACAAAAAATATACGTAACTTGAGGTATAACTTAGTTTTGGTTTCATCGAAATCGGTTCATAAACAAAAAAGTTATGTACATTTGAATCAATAGAAAGCGATATCGGCGACACAAAGTCCAATTTAGGATGAGCTCTCATCAATATGGTCGTCCATATTAAATAGGGATCAAACTCTAAATTTACACAATCTCCTTGCAATCTCCATTCATCTGTACACGTAATCTTTGACATATAAACAAAAAAGTAACCATGGCGAAAATAACGTTGCCATAGCGATCAGTTTATTGAAGTATGAATAACTATTTAAGATGCTTACAGTAGTATTAAACAGCTCGGTGGTTATACGATAGGAAATGTGAAATATCTTGCTGCATGTTCAAATCCTGATGTTACTACATATTTTGTTTTTTATTTCTAGAACCGACTTTCTTACAGAAGTACGAATATATCGAGCTAACCCTTTTTGTGTTTTGTATTATTTTTTAGTTTGTAATTTTTTACATAGCTAATTTTTTAGATAGCTTGCTGCTCATGTAATTTTTGATGCCTGATCGAGACAAACAAAAATGCATAAAGTTTTTACAATCACACTTTACTCTTAAACAGGTGAAGTTCATAGTCAGTTAGAAGATAAGTCCATCATCTAAATCCCGCAATTTCTGCGACTTACATAAAAGAAACCAAATTGTCAAATACCCGTATCAGGCGACTTGAGTCATCTAAAGCGCATTCAGTGATTCAGTCAGTCAAAAATATTTTTCACATGCATACCTATGACTGATCAGCGCGAACAACGTCGCGGGTACAGCTAGGTCATCAAGGTAACTTTATTCATATTTTTGTCTTTATTAAACTGAACGGACGGTATTTGAATCTCGCATCCACTACTGATTAATGCCTGTGTGTGACGAGATCTGATGGCAAACTGCTAAGCTGGCATAAATAAATATACAGGATATAGCGCATGTTCCAGCTTTTGATCTGGTCATTATTATCTATACTAATATTATAAAGCTGAAGAGTTTGTTTGTTTAAACGCGCTAATCTCAGGAAGTACTGATCCGATCTGAAAAAATCTTTCACTGTTAAATAGTCCACTTATTGAGGACTATAGGCTATTTTCTTTTGGAAATCTATCCCCTAAGGGGGTGCAATAAGGTTTGAAAGTTTGTATGTGAAGTTCAATATTTTCAATGATGGACACATGAAATTATGTATACGGGTATCTGGATGGAAATAAAAAAAACGTATTTCAGAGATTTGAAAAATCATCCCCCTAAGAGGGTGAAATAGGGGTTGGAAGTTTGTAGGTATATGAATTGTGTCGTTTTCAAAGATAGACACGTTTAATTTCATACAAGGGTTATTAGTTAGAAATAAATAAGACGTATTTCCGAGATTTTAGAAATCTACCCTCTAAGGGGGTGCAATAGGGGTTGAAAGTTTGTATGGGAAGTTCGGTATTTTCAATGATTGACACATGAAATTTTTTATACGGGTTTCAGGATAGAAATAAATAAAGACGTATTTCAGCGATTTTAAAAATCATCCCCCTAAGACAGTGAAATAGGGGTTGGAAGTTTGTAGGTACATGAATTGTGTCGTTTTCAAAGATAGACACATTCAATTTCATACAAGGGTTATTAGTTATAAATAAATAAGATGTATTTCCAAGATTTTAGAAATCTACCCTCTAAGGGGTTGCTATAGGGGTTGAAAGTTTGTATGGAAAGTTCAGTATTTTCAATGATAGACACATGAAATTTCGTATACGGGTTTCTGGATGGAAATAAATAAAGACGTATTTCAGCGATTTTGAAAATCATCTCCCTAAGAGGGTGAAATAGGGGTTGGAAGTTTGTACGTATATGAATTGTGTCGTTTTCAAAGATAGACACATTTAATTTCATACAAGGGTTATTAGTTAGAAATAAATAAGATGTATTTCCGTGATTTTAGCCTTTTAGGAATCTACCCTCTAAGGGGGTGAAATATGGGCTGAAATAGTTGGTATGTGAAGTTCGGTATTCTCAAAGATAGACAGATGAAAAGATAAGTAGATGTGATAACGACGTTTTTAAGGTGTTGCCAGCTCTAAGGTCCCAGGTTCGATCCCCGGACAGGTCTATGTAGAAAATAACTTTTATAAATTGTCTTGAGTTTATTTTTATGGTATCTTCGTTGTCTCAGATTCCATAACACAAATGCTTTGCTACTTACTTTACTTTAATTATTATTTTAACGCCATAATATTTTATGAAAAATTTTATTCATACTCCTTACTTTGAAAATCACAGAATACATCCATCTACCTTTAATACTATTCTTTACTTTACGCGCGAGCGAAGCCGCGGGCAACAGCTAGTTACTAATAAATATAATAGAATACAATATAAATGTAACCTGTAACATATCTTCGTATATCAACGTCACAGTCATCACCCTTTATAACCCACATAGATCTACCTGCTAAAGCGGTTCTTCTCTCTCCATACATTTACGACTACCTTAATAATCTGCAAATTTTCGATATCCAGTAGTAATTACATAATTCTGGGACATCCTAATTTGTTTCGCAATAATGATAGCCGTGGCACCGCAGTAATTAATGCCATCGCATTATTTTACACCTAAGGCTTTATTCAGATCGGTACCCATAGTGATATAAATTATGTACGAATAAAAATAAACTAATACACGCCTTTTAATTTTCCACAGCTTGGTACAAGCTTTTGCTCATATAGAGAAGGGACGAGCATTGATCACAACGCTTGCTCATTGTGGGTTGGTGATTTCAGATTCAAAATTTTGGAATCCTGATTTCCTCACGATGTTTTCCTTCACCGATTTCCAATAATGTCTTAGAATGATTAAGAAAGTACATACCTATAACTTTGAAAAGTTACATTATATATTAAAATTTTATCTGTGAAATTGTTTGCTTTGGTACATACATTATTAACATAAATAAAATAACTCCAACTTACAGTATGATAAATAACAAAATGAAATAAAAATCTACTGGAAATTTATATGTTTATTATTATTAAAAAAAATACTGTTTTCGGAAGCAAAAGTTATTCAATATTGAAAATATCATCTGTGAAAATTATTATTTACCAAAAGTAAAGTCAAAACTATCCTTATAACATTTGGTTGAAACTTCACTGAAATATTTCATTAATTTCATAAAATTATACATTTAACAACTACTTTTACCGTAGAATGCATACAACAATTTTCTGAACTTATCCATACAGTGTAAATATGAACTCCAATGTTATTCATGTATAATATTACTGCATTCACTGTAAGGGACATAAGCGGACTTGATGCCAGAAGCCATTATTTACCAGTCGACCTCAGGGTGACAAGAGTATTTATTAAAAACGTGTCTTAAGTAAATTAAATTAAAAAAATACTGTGTGGGGACAATAAACATAGTATTAGTATGCTCATAATTATATACTGGGTACATAAACAATACATACAAATATTTATATACATCTTATAGAAAATGGGATCAATCAATCAATCAACTCAGCCTATCCCGATCCACTGCTGGACCTAGGCTTCTCCCAAGTTGCGTCACAACACTCGGTCCTCAATAAGGGGGCTGTGTATAGTGGCACCCTCATTTTGGTGTTTGCCCTAGTCACCACGCTGGGCAAGGGGGTTGGTGACTGGAGTCTACTTTCAGTTCTTTAAGGAAACGCTGCTGCCCATTCACCTTGTTTTTATATACCTTAGTCGACTCTTGCACACGTTCCACTGAGACACCGACAGGAAGAGAGGGGGAAGTTATATTCTGTGCCGAAACCCCACGACAAAAAATGTAATATCGGTAATACATCGACCGACTGGTCGGCCCGTGACCATGACATTGAAACGCTAATGGCTTCAACCCACGCTGAGGGCACAACGTGGGGAAATGTCGGACTTGCACCGACTAAAATCACCCCGGTCCCGGCCTTGCCTTTGTTGGAGCCGCGGGATGACTTACTTAAACTCTGCGCAACTCCAGCAGGCTTCGGTCTCTGCTGGACCCCTTCCAGAGGGTTGGGTGTATAGTGCCCACCCCTCACTCCGTACGAGAATAGGCGTGTGGGACCTCGCGCCTGCATCCTCCGTGGCCTGTCAGCTGGTCGGGTGACGGGGTGCCCTCCCAGTCACCCGCAGGCCCAACCTCATGGTGGTCTGAGGTCGTAAGTGACCATGACACCCGCAAAAGCGTCGAAACGTCGGGAACTAAAATCAAAATAAACCGCGATAAAATCCGTTTAAAAGTATTTTATTTCAATGTCTAACATTCGCGTAACCCTCAGAAAACAATATATTGTTATTTTTGTTATTTTAGTTTATTACTAACGACGTCTGAACTAAGCTTAATATTAAATCACTACTACAGCACCGCAGATATAATTTGATATAGTAACAAAGCGAGCGCTATGTATTGTGATACGTGATTATGATGCCAGTTTGTAGTTTCATCGTTATATCCTAGAATAGTAGGCTTCCCTGAGGATTCGGACGCGTAGTCACGCGGGTCATGGGTTTGATTCTTGTGCTAAATAAAAGTTTATGTTATATTGTATTGAATGTAAGTGTGTACAACATTTGTTTTGCATGCAGAGTTTACCAAAAAGTAATTGTTACACAAATGTCTTTTATTTGTGATCTTTGATTTTGTCACGATACCAGTGTAAACAATTGTTGGTGAACCAAATCTATACTTATAATAAATCTGTAGAAGTGAAAATTCTGTACATTGAAAATATCAAAAAAAATAATGGCGGGGTGTGTTACTAGACCGACACCGAACCCAAAAATGTGATTAAAAAAATTTTTGTCTGTCTGTCTGTCTGTCTGTCTGTCTGTCTGTCTGTTTGTTCAGGCATCACGCAAAAACTACCGGTTCGATTTCGATGAAACTTGGTATAATTGTTCTTTAATATCCTGGGCACCACACTGGGTAGTTTTTATCCCGGAAAAGTATATACAAACAAAACAAAAAACAAACTTAATTTTGCGGTTCGATCCCTAGACCCGAATACTGTACCAACCGCAAATAATAAGTTTGTCGTAGGTTACGTCACCCGCAGTGGAGTTCAATAAGGGGCGCTGCACACGGCCAAGTAACTATTTATTAATCTGTGACACGGCTAAGATACTATAATTATTTATTTAAACTTTATATACATTATACATTATATTACATTATTATTATCTACTATATAAAAATAAGTCGGGTTTTCCTTCCTGACGCTATAACTCCAGAACGCACGAACCGATTTCCACGGTTTTGCATTCGTTGGAAAGGTCTCGGGCTCCGTGAGGTTTATAGAAAAGAAAATTTCAAGAGAAAAGTGGGAAAAAAAAAATATTTATTAAAATCATTTTTCACATACAGCGCCATCTCTGATACATAGCATGTACTACAACGGCGCCAGTACGTGGTGTGTGAGTATCCTCACGAAAATAAGTACAATACCTAAATGAACACGTATTTTAGCGATTTTGGAAACCTCTCCCGAGTAAAATAGGGGTTGCAAGGTATTATATTAAAAACTTAATTTTTAAAGATAGGGACATGCCTTTTCTTATGCGTGCTTCTGGTTCGATACAAATTAACACATATTTCAGCAATTTTGATAATCTATATCCTTAAGAGGGTTGGAAGTTTTTATATGAAATGTGTCATTTTCAAAGATAGACACATTATCTATACCTACTAATATTACAAAGCTGAAGAGTTTGTTTGTTTGTTTGAATGCGCTAATCTCAGGAACTACAGGGCCGATTTGAAAAATTATTTCATTGTTAGAAAGCCCACTTATTGAGGAAGGCTATACGTTACTTTTTTAGGAAAATCTACCCCCTATGAGGGTGAAATAGGGGCTGAAATTGTTGGTATGTGAAGTTCTGTATTCTCAAAGATAGACAGATGAAAAGATAAGTTGATAAGATAATGACCATTTAAGACATAATATCTGTAACGACGGACCCCGTGGTCGAGTGGCGTTCACTCCGGTTTTCTAAGGTGTCGCCAGCACTAAGGTCCCGGGTTCGATCCCCGGACGGGGTCCAAGTAGAAAATCACTTTTCTATATTGTCTCGAATCTGGGTGTTTATGGTACCTTCGTTGTCTCCGATTCCATAATACAAGTGCTTTGCTACTTACTTTACTATAATTATTATTTTAACTCCTTACTTTGATAATCAGATAATACATCCATCTATCCTTTAATACTACTCTTTACTTGACGCGCGAGCGGAGCCGCGGGCAACAGCTAGTAAATAAATAAAAGTAAGTTACCTACCGTATATTTTTAACAAACTAGAAGTTATTAACTTATATATTAATTTTGTATACTTACTTTTATTCACTGTAAGTAGACTTATGTCATGTTCTTTTGAGTTTTTTTTTTAAACCGCAGTCCCAAACGTCCATATTTGGAAGAAGTGTCATATGGGCACTTTGGACCAACCCCTCTAGAAGCGACCCTTAAAGGTCCAATGCCCACCGCACCGAGCATGCTTTAGTAATTCCGTGGTTAGGAAAGCATCGGGGTCATCCCCAAGTCGTGTCCTCGACGCGGGTTGAAGTGAAAAGTTTTTCGGCCTGTGAACAAATAAAAGGAAAATAACTCTTTAAGAGGGAAAGTGTTGATGTATTGAACTTTATTTTTCAAATGTTGCACACGTTTATTACTGAACTAGTTCAATTATTCTACGCCAAATTATTCCCGTGCCTCGGGAAGAACGTAAAGCCGTTGGTCCTGCGCCTGATCCCTCTCCGGTCGTGTCGGTCAACCATCCCATCTCATAGTCCATGAGAGTGAAGGAACAGAGAGTGCACCTGTGTTTGCGCACACACTTGTGCACTATAATATCTCCTGCGTACATTGCTGATCTCACTTGAGATTGGCCGCCGAGGCCGAAATTTGGTCTGGAGATTATTATTCTACGCCAATTAGCAGGTATAATTTTTGCCTAATAATCGGGCAATAGATATACGAAAGATAACTTACTTTTTATATTTTTATCAACTATAGTTCAGCCGAAATGATACTGTATAGTTGGTAATACAACCTTAATTTTATGATCTGCCAGTATCTATGTAGATTGAGTTATTGTAACCAATCAAGATTGTTAAAATATAGGTTGTGATGATTACGTTTTCTGGTCGCTAAGCAACGTAATTGGCATTAGGCGTAAGGGATGTTCGCTCCTTGCGCCAAACAATACTTATTAGTAACGACTCTATGCTATTAATATTTGACTGTACATATAAAAAGATTATTCTTTCAGAATATTAGCAAGAACATCAAGTAAATATTTTTAAATGAGTCAAAAATTACTTTGTTCTTATTCGCACAAAGTTGGTTTTAAAATTGTAGAACACACTTTTAGTCATGATGACTTAAAAAAAAATACAATAACTTCTTGTTTAGGTGATTAAAACATTTCCTTTTATTTTATTATTAGTGCTGTCATATTATTATCTACACTAATATTATAAAGAGGAAAGATTTGTATTATTGTATTAATATAATGAATAAACTCAAAAACTACTGTCCCGATTTCAAAAATTCTCTACACTATTATATGTATAGCTACGTTCACCATGAGTAACATAGGCTAAATTTTTTACTAATAAATTATGTACGCGGGCGGACTCGAGGAAGACAGCTAGTCTGAAATAAATCTAAGTTGAAACAATATACTATAACTGAAAAATATATTGTTATGTACAAAATAAAGAATAATCGTTATTACAACTGCATATTGGTTTCTGAGGTTTACGTGAATTTTTGACGTTAAAATAAAACTACCTTTGAAACGGATTCTATCGCGGTTTGTTCGTTCTACCTTCATTTTGCAAGCGATCAATAAAAATATAAACTGCGATAGAATACAATAGATAGTTTTAGTACAATTACAATTATCATATTATGGAAACATTGAACTATGTCCAACATATAAACACATGAAACTAACGGATTAAATCGAAGTGAAACACAAAACCAATTTATCCAAATTGATGACCCAAATGAAATTTATATTACAGTTACCAACTTACGTGCTTTGACCTCGACGTTTGAACTAAGTTTAATATAAATTCCACAAGATATCGATTACGGACGACCATTCGTAAGCATACAGAAACTCTTCATATTATACCTATCTCGATTTAAAATACGGTATTTAGCTAAATCCGATGAGAGTGGAAGCCGACCCCAACATAGATGGAATAGCTAGGCAGATGAAGACGGATATCGGGTAACTACGTTATAATACCGGACTATTAATGTCCCACTGCTGGGCACAGGCTTCTTCCCCTATAGACAACGAACGAGCATTGATCACCACGCTTGCTCATTGCGGGTTGGCGATCTCAGATTTCAGCTTATGGAATCCAGGTTTCCTCACGTTGTTTTCCTTCATTGATTATCACTGATGTTTATTTACTCTCTATAATCTTTATTCTCTCTTTTCTTTCTTTAAAAAAAACGACGCCCACACTTATAAATTTAACCCTTGTGTCGCGGGGGTTTAACATACATTCAAATCACATGCACAAAGAATACCCAGACTGCACCGGCAGCACGTCACACAGAGTGGTAATTAGCGTGGTGACCTTTACCAGTCGGCTATCCGAGCAGTCCATACATTCATCAACACAGAATATATAAAATGAGAACAATGTGCACAATAAATTTGAAGAAGGCAACAACATAATAAGAAAATAATGTCCTATAAAACCCTGAATACACTTAGTTATAGCACCTCTTGCAACTGGACAAATAACTAAACAAAAGTTTCGTTCAATAAAATTAATGAACAAACACTAAAGACATGAAAAGTTGACCAATAATTCTTCATAATTATTCTCATCATTGAAACGGCGGCTAGAATTATGGAAACGCATGTAGTTTCCGGTTCAACCCACACAATGCGCTACCGACGTGAATAAAAATTCAGTTTAGCGAGAGGGGTTAACAATATTTGTAATGTGAGACGCGTTTCTAACTTTTAATAAAGTAGAAAATAATATCTTTATCTCATCATATTACTTTTACAATCTTAACAAATAGGTTAAGGCCAGTGACAAACCAAACACTTAATTTTCTGTTATCGGTTACAGTAGAACCAATAATAATATATTCACTGATTACAAGATTCCAAGTTAGTTCGTGCCAGTTATAAAATAACTCACTTAACAAAAACAGTCATATTACTCAATGTGCGGACATTTGGTCAAGGTTACAAGAAAGTAATATTAGTGTGGTAATTTATTAAAGATATTAATATAACTATATGCACATATTACTAATTTAAGTGGCGGTAGCCTAATGGCTAGGGCGTTGGACTTGCGATCATGTGGTTGCGGGTTCGAACCCCACCCATTATACTACCTACGTGAACCCACTCGTAACACAAGCATCTTAGCTTAGAACGAGGGGTTAACAAGATTGCTAGTAATCTTTAGAAAAAGAAAAAATATATATGATAAAAATAAAAATAAAACTATACTAAACCAAACCTTACAATATAAATTAAACAATACAAAACTACTAATAATAAATAAAGCTAAATAAAAAATAGGAAACTTATTTAACCATTATCAATAAAATTGATTCTTAGTGTGGTTTACTCAGATGTTACATATATAATTCTAAAGGATTCTTCTTCTTCTTTAAGTACCACTCCAATTTATGAAGGCTGCCAGCTGCTGGATTCTATCTCTAACTTTTGCGAAGTACAACTCTTCAGATGAACTCACAATCCCTTACCACTCCCGGATGTTGCAAAGTCATATGGTTACTTCACTAAAATCATGGTGTAATTATAAGCACTACCTTACCAATGAAATTGAAAAGTCAGCCATCGAAATTTAAATAAAATTCAGTCATCAATTTCATTGACGTTCAGTAGGTAATTAAAATGAACTTGAGAATGAAGGCAATGTATTTATTTTTGTATTTGATGTTAGATATGTACATTAAGATGAGTTGGTTTTTCATTTTAAAACTCAAAATGATATTTTAAAATTAGCCAGAAAATTGGGTTATATAAATTACTTACACCGAACTAAAATAATATTATTATGCAAATTACACGAGAATTATATTCAATCAAAATTAGTTTAATAAAATCCACAAAACCCAATGGCATTGAACATAAAGCAATTATTTTAAATTTAATTTATACAACGTATCTACTACAACCTTTGTATCTAACGAATTTCAAAAAAATTTCAAACGAATAAATATCAAGTAATATTATTTAGAAGTAGGCCCAGTTTTTTTATCTCGAGTTAACTCAACCATTGGTTAAATGCTTACAAATGGTTTAAAACGTCGATAGAACGCATTTATTCATCAATTTTTATTATAACAAATGATTAATTAAAACTTATTTGACCATTTGATAAACCAACATATGAAAAATCGCGTTTTGAAACCATTACTTAGCTCATTTAACCATTGGTTGAGTTAACTCGGGATCAAAAAACTGGGCCTACTTCTAAATAGTATTAAACTTGATATTTATTCGTTTGAAATTTATTGAAATGAAAGCTTTCATTAAAATAGCAATTCAATTCACACTTAAGTAATTGTTTTAAAAGTTCGAAGTGTTTCTTAAGAGAATTTCGGTGCGTATTTGTGTGATACCACTTATTTGTGCATCTATTTCTTAAGTAAATAACGTAGTTTAGATAAATTTAATGTAGATAAAGGTGTATAGTTTTTGTTAGCAATATTGTCAAGTCTCCATTGATCATTTTAATCTTCTCTAAAAGCGAAGACTTTTAATTGGCTGACAGTTTTGTATTATTTTCATAAGTTTGTTTGGTTAGCTGTAATTTTTCCATAGATATTAAATAAATCAGTAATATCACAAATCTGATGAGAGAATATTGCAATTGTTTTTTCTTCCAAATAGTTTTATTATCACTTTAACATGTCGTACATATATCCAGAAAATAATTGAATTAATTTAGAGTAAAAAATTTTTTTTATTTAGTTGAGTACCTATTCTAAATCCTCTTTATTTTGATAATATGCTACATTAATTTTCTACAGTCCCTTTTTTAATTTCCTATTTCAACAATCAGATTAAATATTTAATCCATAATCAATCCCTTCTCATTCCTTCTACACGATACAGGGTTCGCAAAAAGCTTGCTATCAATACGGAATAATTCCTGAAATAAAAACACCATCTCATTCTACAGTACACCACGCAAACCTGGAACCAACGGCTTACAAAATTAAACCTTATTTAATTGATATAAAGGCGGTTTTGAAGTTCAGATATTGTTATTAATGTGAGGCTTACTGTACAGATGAACTGAGCATAATTATTTACTTTAGTCATTACAATTTATGTGAAGCTTCGTTTATGTTTGTTCTGTATATGAATTGTAGTTTTTGTATGTTGGTTATGAGTGGTACACTGTTATGAAACAAACTATTTATACTATACAAAGAAACAACACTTTTGTGTAATTCATGTGATTTTTTCTTTCTTTCTACATTTTATTTCAATATTTTAAAATAAACATAAATAACATAGTGATGTACACTGGTGTATTTTAGTACATACAATTGTTACCCAAAGAGTATTAGCATACATTGAAAGTTCAAGAACGACAAAATAATTTTCAGTACGCACATAACATATTATTATATCTGGGTACATTTAATAATAAAATTATTTATTTTATCAATTTTGGATCACAGAAGCATAATTTAATAAATTGAATCAGATTAAAAAAAACAATACATTTAAATTAAACTTTACATTATTCAATCTTAAAATTTTAAGTATATTTTACACAATTACAATACACAGCAATTCTAAAAATGTATATGCGTAATATTAAACCCTCCAATGCCAAGGCACCTGCACATTAAGGTCATTTGTTGCCACGTCTTGATTTATTCCCCTGCCGCGTTGAGGGGTTAACGCATTGACGTTGGTTTGAATTGACGTCTTAATCATCGCATTCAAATGACGAGTAAGGGTGTATACAGGCGTATCAATTGATCGAATAATATAAAATTACTAAAGAAATTTATACGTACAGCATTGAATAGAATGACCGATATATAATTGATATTTTCAACCAAGAGGAAGAAGAATGAGTGAAAGAGTTTCAACCAAGAGAAAGATGAATTAATAATTATGATATCTTTATTTCAGAAAAACTTACTTCTTATTACAATAATAAATTAGGCTGTTGTAAGTTTTAAGCAGGTAATAAACCTTCTTTAGCTGAACTAGACAAAACCTGCACTGCGACTATCAGTGGCACTGTTAGTCGGTTGAGCAACTCCCATTTATTCATGAAAAATAGCCCTTTTGTATTTTTTTGTAGCGCAATTAATAGGTATTTGTTATGGAAATGGGAGTATTTTGAATTTAATGGATTTCAATCAAAATCTGAAATCGACAACCCAAAATGAATGAAAATGCTTGGTACTCATTTTGTCCTTATCCGTCTACTAATAATATCTAAGAACAACTCACACACAGCCATCTGATCTCAGTATACTTGGTTATCATCAAGTCATGCACTGTAAAACTCATTTCACTTCCCTCATGAATTTGATGCTGGAATCTGTACCTACATTGGAGGTTACATCCTTTTTTTTTGTCCGGGCGAAACTCTGGTGACTTCAATCCACACTGAGGGCACAGCATGGGGATACGTCGGACTTACACTGACCAAAAACTCCCCGATCCCCTCCTTGCCTTTGCTTGAGCTGCAGGATCACTTACGCAAGCTCTGCGTTGCACCGGTAGGCTTCAGTATCTACTAGATCCCTTCCAGAGAAGTGGGTGTATGGTGCCCAACCTCATTCCTTCCACGAACGGACGCGTGGGACATCGGGTGCGCATCCTCCCTTTGCAATCCTCGATTCTCCTCCTACTCTGATATAATCCTCGACTCTGTAACGTAAAAAACATTACAAGCAAATTCTTCCAGTGAAAGAGCATCTTAGGATAAATATCCTCACGTTTTCCCTACCTCATCAAGTACAAAGAATCACAACTCTTCGTTGTAGACACGGCTTTATGGGCGCTAAAGCTTTACATTTGAAGGGTTAAGTTACAATAAGCCGTCACTGACGAGATTTCGTCACCCCCGTAATCCTTTTAGCTTTATGTACCATCGTGGTGGAGGGTTAAATCGCGTGAGATCGGATTGCAGTTCCTCATTTGTGTCAATGTATGGGAAACAAGGAAGGTAGAAGTCGAATTAATTTGAATTTATTTACAGTTCTGTCGCGCGGTTCCGCTTATATTTTTCCTAAGGTTTTCCTTAGCTTGATGTAAATTTTGTATACTAGAAAAACAGTTTTTCGCAGATTCATGGCTCTTTGTTATAATCTAGATATTTTTTCTTATAATGAACTGCTCGGCCATCTTTAACTTTCTAAGTACCTTTTTTAGGCCTGTCAGTACAGTAAGCATGAAAATTAATTAGTCTGTGATAAAAAATACCTTAATTAGGTATTTCAAAGTGAAGTGAAAAATACTCTTGCTTTTTTTCACTTCTCTTTGAAATTTAATTTTTTAAATTAGATTTGTTTCCCTAAATTATGATTTATTTACTTCGCCATTTTTTTCACTTTAATTGTCATCAACAGTGTCACTTACATAGAAACGTAGGCTATTTCATGGTTCATATATACAGTCAAAGATTATATTCCTAGAATCAATTCTACATTACTAACTGAATTCAAGCTACGTAGTTCGTAGAACTACAAAGAACTGCTACGAATTTGCTACGGAGAACCGTAGCTATTTGATATTGCACGTAATTATCGTCACGACCAAATTTATACTTGATTCAGTTCCGCTTTCGTATTTTCAATAATAAACATCTATTAATATTAAAATTAAATTAGTTTTTTATATATTCAATCTAGAATTAAAAAACCAATTTGATAAGTTAAAATCTGACGACAATGATGCAAATTCACAATACCAAAACCTAAGGACCGCAATAGATATAGCAAGCAAAACAGTAAAACATCAAAAGAAAAACAAAGCTAAGCTCTCGAATAAAACTTTGCAACTTATTGAAGAACGAGAGTCTTTTCAAAAGTGTTCACCAGCATATTTTAAATTAGACAGAATAGTAAAACGTAGCATACGGAATGACGTAAGAACCCTAAACTCACTGTTAGTTAAGTCAGCTATTGAGAACCACACTTCTCTTCGGATAGCTAAAGAAGGGGTTATTCGGGTTAAATCCTGGATAACTAGTCTTACAGATGAACAAGGAGTCAAACATAGAAATAGAGATAAGATTATCGATATTAGTACTAAGTATTACCAGAACTTGTATTCAGACAGCTCTAAAATTAAATCCACCACACCTTACAATAGTCCAGACCATAACACCATCCCACCTATAAGTGGTTTCGAAATTCACAGTGTTCTGAAAACCATGAAATACAACAAAAGTCCCGGAGAAGATGGTATTACAACAGAGGCACTCAAAACAGGAGGCATGACCCTACTACCTCACCTTACTAACCTTTGTAACACCATCTTGTATGAAGGCTTACTTCCTGATAAAATGTGTCACGCTAATATCATCTTACTTCATAAAAAGGGAGATAAAAGTAATATGGACAATTATAGACCAATAAGTCTTATATCTCATATTTATAAAATTTTAATTAAGGTTATTCAGAATCGAATTGCAGATCAACTAGACTCACAGCAACCCCCGGAACAGGCAGGTTTCCGCCCTGGCTTTTCAACTACAGACCATTTACAAACAATCAACCAGATAATTGAAAAATGCAATGAATTTAATTTGCCACTCCATCTGGCGTTTGTCGACTACTCCAAAGCTTTCGACAGTTTAAATCATTCCGCGATTTTTAATTCATTAAATAACCAAAACATAGATCCGACTTACATAAACTTAATTAAACTAATTTACAATAATAGTACGGCTAATATAAAATTAAATTCATCAGGACCATCTTTTACAATAGAAAAAGGAGTAAAACAGGGTGATCCTCTTTCTCCAAAGTTGTTTACTTCGACACTCGAAGAAGTGTTTAAGACCCTAACAACATCTTGGACAAACAAAGGCATTGAAGTTGGCGGCCGAAGATTGACAAATCTTCGCTTCGCCGATGATATTGTTTTGTTTGCTCCTACCGCTGCAGAACTAGAAGCAATGCTGCGTGAGCTCAACGACGCAAGCCTTAAGGTTGGTCTTTCTATGAATAGGTCGAAAACTCAAGTAATGACAAATGGTCGAAAGTAAATTATCGAGGTGGACGGGCAAGTAATACAATATGTCGACGAATACATCTACTTGGGCCAGCTAGTGAGCTTCGAAAACAGGCAAGGCAAAGAAATCGATCGCCGTATCGATAACGCCTGGAAGTGCTACTGGTCCATGAAGGATTTAATGAAAGGTAACCTTCCGCTCTCCTTAAAGCGCAAACTCGTCGACATGTGTATCTTGCCCGTCCTTACCTACGGCTCTCAAACCTGGTCGCTCACCGAACAACAGAAGACCAAACTTAAGGTTTGCCAAAGAGCGATGGAGCGCAGCATTTTAGGAGTAAAAAGAACCGATCGCGTGCGAAACACCATCCTCCGCTCCAAAACGCAAATTAAAGATATCGGTATCCAAACAGCCAAGTTAAAGTGGAGCTGGGCTGGACACATTAGCCGAATGGGTCCGGATAGATGGGCGAAAATTTCAACCGAGTGGGTACCTAGAACTGGAGCTCGTAAACGGGGTAGGCCAAAAAGACGCTGGCGAGACGACATCATTCGCTTTTTGCCGGATTGGTGGGAAATGGCTCAAGACCGAGTGGCCTGGAGCAGGTTGGGGGAGACCTTTGCCCAGCAGTGGGACACCTAAAAGGTTACATAAAAAAAAAAAAATATATATTAGATTACTTAAAATGTTTGGTTGAAAATAAATATTAGCTGGAAGTAAATTTGGTTTACGTTAAGAATTCCGGAACATTTCTTCAGCGATGATTAAGAGGCTATAAATAAGTGTAATTAGACGTTTCCTCTGAAGCCGCAAACCTCGTAATAGGTTTATATCTTGAAGACAGGGTTTATGTGCAAAAAGCGTATTAAACAACCTCTCATTTAGAATATCCTTTACTTGTCTTAATCAAAAGGTGAATTAATTAATTACTGCTGCGTAATAGTTTGAAGTTTTAACAAGCATATGGCTTTTTCTCATGCAATACGACATACGTTATTTCATAATGTTTACTTTTATGTATCGTATCTGATTCAATCTATCACAACTATACAAGAAACGACATTATTTATAATTAAATACAAATTGTAGAAGGAAAAACTTAAACCTCAGGCAGGACTCGAACCTGCGACCACTGGCTTGACGCGCCAGTCGCTTTACCAACTAAGCTACCGAGGTCACTGCCTGGAAGTTTAAATTTCTCCTTCTACTTAAGACGTCTTTATAGGGCGACGTATGCGACATCTAGTGAACCTACCTTACGGTTGGCCTCACTGACTCTGATTAACAATGTGTTAATTAGAAGTCCGAGAGATGGCGCTGGCCCAATACTTATTATTTTTAATTATTTATACACATTATCGCATGTGTTAGCGAATATTTGTAATTAAATACAAATTGTAGAAATTTAAAGAAGAAATTTAAACTTCCAGGCAGTGACCTCGGTAGCTTAGTTGGTAAAGCGACTGGCGCGTCAAGCCAGTGGTCGCAGGTTCGAGTCCTGCCTGAGGTTTAAGTTTTTCCTTCTACAATTTGTATTTAATTACAAATATTCGCTAACACATGCGATAATGTGTATAAATAATTAAAAATAATAAGTATTGGGCCAGCGCCATCTCTCGGACTTCTAATTAACACATTGTTAATCAGAGTCAGTGAGGCCAACCGTAAGGTAGGTTCACTAGATGTCGCATACGTCGCCCTATAAAGACGTCTTAAGTAGAAGGAGAAATTTAAACTTCCAGGCAGTGACCTCGGTAGCTTAGTTGGTAAAGCGACTGGCGCGTCAAGCCAGTGGTCGCAGGTTCGAGTCCTGCCTGAGGTTTAAGTTTTTCCTTCTACAATTTGTATTTAATTACAAATATTCGCTAACACATGCGATAATGTGTATAAATAATTAAAAATAATAAGACATTATTTATTATAAAATACCACACAGGAAAATATCTCTTGCATTATTAACATACATTTTATAGTAGTCTAGTTAAGTTTTAAGTGTGCATAAGAGTACCTAAGTATACAGGATTATTATAAAAGGAGTGCGTATATTCTACGTGGTAATCAGGTGCATAAAAATAAACAACTTTTCCCAAGGAACATAGGTAAAATTTTAAAATTGAGAATCCACTTTTTATACAAACATAAGTCACGTGACCTTTCACTTTTTTTTTTTTATAAAAAGATTACTAGCAATGTGGGTCTCACATTACTAGTAAACTTGTTAACCCCTCGTGCTAAGCTAAGATGCTTGTGTTACGAGTGGGTTCAAGTCGGTAGTTTAATGGGTGGGATTCGAACCTGCAACCACATGATCGCAAGTCCGACGCCCTAGCCATTTAGGCTACCGCCGCTTCAAACTTTGTATGAAAAGCTCATTTTGCATTTTAAGATTTCAACCATATGTTTCTTGGAGAGGTGGTTTAGTGTTATACACCTGATTTCCTCATAGAATATACGCACTACTTTAAAAAATTTAAAATTAACCCTGCATAGATAAACTTTTACCCAACCTTACTGTGCTATTCTTGAATATTTTTTAATTTCCTTATCATCTATAGATGTCGCTTTTCGTTATCAAAAATATATACTAAACATAAGGAAGACACACCGAAACCTACATATACAAGGTCGTATAACTTTATTACATTCGCATACAAAAAATCTAAAACATTTACGACTGAAAGGGAACAAATTTAGATAAAATAGCGAAACGTGAGCTCATTGATCATTAGTACGCCATAAAATCCAGTCGGCTGTGTTTGAGGAGTCAAGAAACAATTTGGATACGCCAAAGTTTTAATATCTGGTCAAGGGGACACTATAAAACATTTAACATTTTTAAAAAGTAAATGAATTATTTTCTTCACATGGATCTTTTTTAATTTAATAATAATAATATCTTGGGAAAGCTCACACTCGGTCATCTGATCCCTAGGCAGAGCCTGTACTATGGCAACCAGATAACTGATAAACATACTTATATATTTCTAAATCCATACATAATAATATACACACATCAAAAGTGTCTAGGGATCAACATATATTTTTGCAATAACTTTTCTCCTGATTGATATTAATTAAAATTTTCTTTAAGGATTCATCGAATAAAGTGTTTTCGTTTGTCACAGTAACGATAAACCAAGTCACCTTTGCATTAATAAAGAAATTGGCCATTTTCCTAATAAAGGGATTTTTGACATTTGAACCACTAACACAAAAGTTCGAAAAAAATACTGAAATAACAGTTTTCTTTAAAATTTTATTGGGTAACTTAAACAATTAATAATCCGTGTTTCTACCGCGAACACTAACAACACAAGAACATCGGTTTGGCATACTCAAAATGAGTTCATCCAAATCACGCTGTGGAATGGCCGCCCATGTTCGTTGCAACAACAAAAAAAGGTCTTCTTGCGACTGGATACCCTCCATATTCGGCAGAGCTCTTCTCTGTAGCATATCCCATGCATGCTCAATCGGGTTCAAGTCTGGCGACTGAGCAGGCCAGGGCAGGACATTGATGTTAGCTGCGGCGAGAGTCTGTCTTACAACTCTTGCGGTGTGCGGTCGTGCATTATCATGCATTAACTGAAATAAGGGACCGATTTGCACTTGTAGAGGAACGATGACGTCTGATACAATCGTCTCAGCATAAATTTGAGCGTTGAGGTTGCTTCTGATCCAAATCAACTCAGTTCTTCCGCCGATCCAAATACCCGCCCATACCATGATGGTTCCACCACTATAAGGATGGACTTCCTGGCAGGATTTTAATCGCTGTTGGCGTCCAGGGGTTCTCCAGTGTCGTATACGTCTTGTATCCGGTCTCATACCAAAACGAGACTGATCAGAAAAGCACACGAAACGCCATTGTTCTTCTGCCCAATTTCTGTGTTCAAGAGCCCATTGATATCGAATCCTACGATTGTGCATTGCTATAGGTGGTACCCGTAGCGGTCTTCGGGAATGAAGGTTCACTTCATGCAAGCGGTTTCTGACTGTTTGGTCGCTAATTAAGTTCCCTGAAGAGTGATGAAGCCTCACGGCTAACATCATGGCGGTTATTGTTGGAGCTCTTCGAGTTAAGATTTGAATGTATCGGTCTTGTCTCCGTGTGGTGCAGCGATACCGTCCTCCATGGCGCTCAGCCACGGTACCAGTGCTTCGGTAACGTGTCCAAAGTCGACTGATAACACTCTGACTTGTATTCAGAGCTAAAGCCACAGTACGTTGCCGGGAACCAGCTTCTATCATTCCCACGGCTCTGAGCATTTCTTCCCTGCTTAAATGACGTCGCCGCTCCATAATAACGTTGGTTTTAATCAGTAGTAGGGAAACAGTAGCACTAATAATGTCTTCAATGCGTTGTATGTTTTTATAGGGAAAATATTGACAGCTGATTTTCATCTTTTACTCGAATTTGATTCACAGTTCCTGATTCGAATTATGAAATGCACCAAAAAGGATCCATATCTATACATCTATACATATAATAAAATCGTAAACGACCAGTGTCTGTACATTGAATATTTTGGAAAAAAAACTACATACACACTTTCTATTTATGTCCCCAAAGCCGAAAATATAGTTTTTAAAATTTTTGTCTGTTTGTCTATGCGTTTGTACGCGATGATCTCAAAAGCGACTGAATTGATGTGAATGCCGTTTTGACTGACTCTATACATATAATAAAATCGTAAACGACCAGTGTCTGTACATTGAATATTTTGGAAAAAAAACTACATACACACGTTCTATTTATGTCCCCAAAGCCGAAAATATAGTTTTTAAAATTTTTGTCTGTTTGTCTGTGCGTTTGTACGCGATGATCTCAAAAGCGACTGAATTGATGTGAATGCCGTTTTGACTGACGTATTGCTCCAACCTTCCCATAACATTTAGTAGTTATTTCATCGAAATCGGTGCATAAACAAAAAAGTTATGTACATTTGAATCAATAGAAAGCGATATCGGCGATACAAAGTCCAATTTAGGAAGAGCTCTCATCAATATGGTCGTCCGTATTAAATAGAGATCAAACCTTAAATTAACACAATCTCAATTCATCTGTACACGTAATATTTGACATATAAACAACAAAGTAACCATGGCAAAAATAACGTTGCCATAGCGATCAGTTTATTGAAGTATGAATAACTATTTACGATGCTTACAGTACTGTTAGACAGCTCGGTGGTAATACGATAGGAAATGTGAAATATCTTGCCGTATGTTCAAATCCTGATGTCACTACATATTTTGATTTTTTATTTCTAGCACCGACTTTCTTACAGAAGTTTAAATGTATCGGGCTAACCCTTTTTGTGTTTTTGTATTATTTTTTAGTAGTAAGTAATTTTTTACACAGGTGGTTATTACAACAATTCTTTAATACGCTCAAGATAGCTTGCTGCTCATGTAATTTTTGATGCCTGATCGAGACAAACAAAAATGCATAAAGTTTTTACAATCACACTTTACTCTTAGACAGGTGAAGGTCATAGTCAGTTAGAAGATAAGTCCACCATCTCAATTCCGCAATTTCTGCGACTTACATAAAAGAAACCAAATTGTCAAATACCTGTAACAGTCGACTTGAGCCATCTAAAGCGCATTCAGTGATTCAGTCAGTCAAAAATATTTTTCACATGCATACCTATTACGACTGATCAGCGCGAACAAAGTCGCGGGTACAGCTAGGTCCTCAAGGTTACTTTATTCATCTTTTTGTCTATATTAAGCTGAACGGACGGTATTTGAATATCGCATCGACTACTGCTGTGTGTGACGAGATCTGATGGCAAACTGCTAAGCTGGCATAAATAAATATACAGGATATAGCGCCTGTTCCAGCTTTTGATCTGGTCATTGTTATTATTTTATACACTATGGATGTATTTATCTAGACACTGTTTACGGAAATCCACGAGATCTCTGATTTTCGTAAATTCAGCTTTGGTCAAAATGTGCACGTCAAAATTACAATCTACCATTTCCCAAGCTATGTTGAAGTAAACTTCATTTTTTACCGGTTACAGTTGTAGATACCCTGAATAATTCAGTAGGTAGATATATTTTGGTTAGAATGGTTATCAGGATTATTATGACCAACAAAGATCATAATATAATTATGACCATCGGACAGTCGTGTGAATGTAAACCCGGCCAAATTGCCTGACCCTGAATTCCAATCTGAAACCTCGCTCACGTTAGTCGCGATTATGAACACTAGACTTACGAGGCAACCTGTCATGAAAATTGCATAAAATACAGGCATATAAACGTCCCACTGCTGGGCACAGGCCTCTTCCCACAAAGAGAAGGAATTTAATGAGCAATTGATCTCGCTTGCTCATTGCGGGTTGGCGATTTCAATTGGTAATGGTTTAAAAAATGGTTGGAATCCAGGTTTCCTCACGATGTTTTCCTTGAACGATTGTCATGTATGTCTTAGAATGATGAAGAAAGTACATATTACTTTGAAAAAGTCACATTGATACTTGCCTGGGTTCAAATCTGCAACCACGTGCATTTGAATCCAGTCATTGAACCGCTAGGCCACCGTAACATGGAGACATGAAAATTACATATTTAGATAGAAATTGTTTATACGCATTTAGCGTTTTGTTGCCGCTTTCTATCTCCCGGCCGCCTACAGTGATCCTCCCTTTTGCTCTATTCCAGTACCGTAATGCAAAGTTATCGGCAAGGGTAAACAGGACTATCTGGTATAACACAAAAAGAAAAGAGCCAGGAAGTCCAAAAATGACCAAAAGAGATGGGCATTCTCTTCTCTTTTGGTCGTTTTTGGACACCATAGTAGTATTTTGGACAGTGGACATCGAAAAACCTCCATTCTTATGAGTTATTTTTGCTCACAGCTATATTAACACTCGGCAAAATATCAAACTCAAAATAAATATAGTCGAAACAATCCTTTAAACGTTCAAAGGAAGCTGCTATTACATAGATGTATTTTGTTAAGGCCATTTGAAGGGAACTCTAAATACCTAATGGAGATACCAAACACGATAAGGCTATACCATTTCATTATTCTTTTAACATATATATTGAAATCTATTTCATTTCAGCTGCATCCATAAGTTTTTCAAAAATCGCGAGCAAATACAAAATACAAACATGTAACTACAAATATTTCTGACTCTAGGTCCCGCAATTTTATTTGTGTATAGTAGTCTACAGAAGAACATTTATCTAAAGCACAAAAATACATCAAACTACATCCTTCGTACAAAGCCTACATAAAGTTTCAAAAACTTTTAAATTTCAGTCATAGAATAAACATAAGTGTAAATATTTATCTTCTGCCTACGTACAATAAGCAACTTTGTTCTAAGATTTTGAAAATCAATGTTGATGATATAATTATTGTGGTTTATGGGACCACGTCTTATGTTAACCCAAACGATACAAAAAATTTATTGAAATTGATTAATTATAAAACTTCCGAGGTATCGCGTCACAAACGAAAAGAAAATATCAGTCGACTTGAGCCATCTAAAGCGCATCCAGTGATTTCAGTCAAAATATTTTTACACACTTATACCTATTACGACTGATCAACGCGAACAACGTCGCGGGTACAGCTAGTAAATTTATAAAATCATAAATTTATTACAAAGCCACATCTCAATCTCAAGAAATCCGCATAAAAATGCTTGATCCCTAGACACTTTTGATGTGTGTATTAATAGATAAATACCCAGACACAGAACAAATGATCGTGCTCGTCACACAAACATTTTTCCTCGGTGGGAATCGAACCCATGACCTCCGGCTTAGCAGTCAGGGTTACTAACCACTAGGCCAAAAGGCCCGTCCCATTTAATTTATTTTTACAATTATTTTAGAATACTTATTAAACTCTCCGTCATATTTTGCCTAAAAAGTTTTCTTAGAGAAAATCTATTCCCGTTAAATGGACTGTCTATTCATAATAATTTAAAATAAGTAACTATAAATTATATTTCACAATCCAATATGAATCCAAAAGAATTACTATTCTGTAAAACCCTGAACACACAACGTAATCTAATACACACACATATTCGATGAATATTTTGAAATGGCATCACATCTATCTACCTTCTAAGATCGGAGGCGGTTCAGTTTTTTATCGTTCGCTCAATCAGTCATTACTCATGGGTGTCACGTGGAAAAAAATATTTATATTCAGTGTTGATTTTTCTCGTTAGATCGGAGACGGGTGGGGCCATTGCGTTAGCGACTTGCGTAAAAGATGAGATAATATCGATGCCCCCAAGCAATAAGTCGGTAATGTGCTATTATGGACTTAATGCTGTTATGTCAAATTCGGCATCTATGGGTTGGAACACACCTTAGTATTTTTTTTCAGATTTTTCCAAGTGATATTAACGAAGATATAACGACATACACTTTTATTGTACGGAAATATACAAACAAAATTATGACGGCAAAAATATTGTTACACATCAATACAAAAGTTTCTTTCTTATTTTATTTTGGTAAGTCGCGGTTACCGGATTATTGGCGTAAATAAACTTCATAGAGGTTTTGGTAAACGCTAACACAGGTTTCTTGTCGAATTATTTAAAATATATTTATTCCGTAATTAACACTAACAATGTTATTGAAGTAAATAACTGGCTAATAATTATGCGTAACATTTCAATACGTATCATTTTATACCGAATTCGAACACGTTTAGTCCCGTTATCGGCATTACTGTTTTTGTTTTGCCACCGGACAGTTTGCAAGACGCATTTGTCTCTTTCTCTCAATAGGAATTAGACTGCAACAGTCATTGCCCCGCCCCCAACACGTGATCGCTGTCTGTCGGCCGGCGCGTAATGTTTGTTTACACAAACATGAAACAGTTGCAAATTGATGTTTGATGTGATGTGACATGTTGCTCTAAAATTATATTATTACCTTCCTTTTTATTAATATATTAACTTCGAGTTAAAGATTATACTAGTATAATTTACATGTCAGTAATTAATTATTCGTTCATTGTGAAGTTATTGTTTTGATAGTAATTATGAATTCGAAAAATCAAAGACAATTGAGAAATTCTCGTGTAAGACGGATTCTTCTAATGGTTGATGAAACAGTTGAAAGTAAGTACCTACGTACCTACCTAGGTACTGTGTAACTTTGTGACTCTTTTTATTATTTAGTTTTTAATTTCAAATAGGTAGTTTAATTTACATTACAAAGCGAAGGAAGAAGTTTTTAAAAGGCTCAGTGATTTTATTGGTGACCAAGCCACACTACCAATGCCACCCACCATAGTAGGTATACTAATATTTGTGTTGCCTCCTATGAGTTACATTTTTATTTTGTAGCACGATAATAGTTTTGAATTGCAAATATTATAATTATACCTACACATTTCAGACCTCTCTTAAGTTACCGAAAAATTTTCTAACTTTTGTTTGATTTATGGTAGGTGCAAATGAAGAGTTACAGACACACTATCGAGAAACAAGTCCAAACGCATCTACAAGTACTTGCGTCCAATTTGTGTCACAAGGTTCGTAAGTTTTTTTTATGATATGTGATAATTATTTTGGTTATCACAAACTTACAATAATATATAATGTAGGCCTGACGTAATATTAAGTTGTTTTTTTTTATTATTACAGAAAGTGATCTAGAATCAGATGCTCACTGCATTAGTAATGTTAATCAAGAATCTAGTGCAATAGAAACTTCGTTTAACCAAGCTTTGACAAAATATTATAAGTTACGAGGTACGTTAACATAATATTGTAATAAATAACTTTAATTTATAATTATTGCCACATCCTATTATTAATTAGCATAGCAAAAAAATATGTGAATTAACACTGTAATACAATAAGGTTGTCTTATTGATTACAGATCTCCCGCAAAAACAATACGTCGACTGTGATAAAGATTCATTTGATGAAGATTTTTCGCCAGATTGCTCAGAATATATTCCCAGTCCCGAAAGAAATAAATGTAAGAGCCCAGTTGGTAGTAGTTCAAGTCATAGCGGAGATTCTCTATGTATAAATAAAATGATAACAAATTCAGAAATTATCAGCACTCCTTCAACAGTTTCTAATTTATCGTTGTATTTAAACAACACAAACTTTGTAGCTTCTCCCACAGTTATATACAAAGCTTCTTGCTTATCACCAGTAGTTTCATTAAATGAAGAAACTAAAAATCTGTCAAGATCGAGTTCGACAATGCAAATTGTTAGAAAAGGAGATATAGATTACAACTCACTAGTAATATGTCAATCAACATTAAATCACTCTTTAGCCGATGACTCTACACCAAATCCCAATAAGACATTGACACCAGAAAATAGTATGCGAAGTGATGAACTACCGCTTAAAAACCATGATGTAACATTGACTGACGATACTCCCAACGATTGCGTGGAAGATGAGGAAATTGCACGTGATTATGAGGATAGAATTGAAGATGTTCGTAATTTATACATTGATATTGAAGAAATAGATAACTGCACTAATGAATGTTGTTTGGATGATCAGCAAGAAAAAGAACCTTCTACATCGAAAGAAGAAAAACAATTAACACGGAAACGTAAGCAGAATAGAAGTAATTGGCGTTGTAAGAAAAATAAAATCCTCAAAAACTCTGGCGAAGGTTACGAAGGTTGCAATTCAAAAAAAAAATACCCTAAAAAATCAATTGGTCCTATATGCGCGTGTAAAAAGGAATGTGGCCATAAATTCACTTCATCAGAAAGACAAGTTATATTTGACAGGTTTTATAGTCTTGCTAATCACGAACACCAATGGCTATATATCAGTAGACACGTCCAAACAAAAACCATTAAAAGGATGACGTTACAACGTAAAAACAACCGCACGCAAACTCTTAACTATTTTTTCCCTTTAAATGATGAAAAAATAAGTGTATGCAAGACATTTTTTTTAAATACTTTGCAAATCGGTGAACAAATGGTATACACAGCAATTGAAAAAAATATACAATTAGACGAAGGTTTCAAAGATAAAAGAGGGATGCATGATAACAGACCAAATAAAATGAACACTGTCACAGAGGCCACTATTAAAGCACACATTGAACTATTTCCTAAATTGGAATCCCACTATACGAGGAAGAGTTCTAAAAGGGAATATCTTTCAGAATACTTGAATATCTCAAAAATGTATCGCTTTTACACTATGTGGTTTGCACAACAAGATAACACTGATGTTGTGATGGCGACAAAGCGCCAATATGAAACAGTTTTTAATTCACAATATAACTACTCATTTTTCAAACCTAAAAAAGATCAATGTCCTTCATGCTCTGTTTATGAGCAGGCTGATCCTACAGTAAAAGCTACTCTAGAAGAAAAACAAAGATGCCATTTACAGAAAAAAAAAATGATTCGACTATTAAAAAAAGAAGAAATAGATACAGCTGATAAAGACAATACAACAATAGCCATTTTTGATTTACAAAAAGTTTTAAATGTACCGCAGTCTGATGTAGGTACGTTCCATTACAAAAGAAAATATCCTGTCTACAATTTTACCATATTTGATGCTCTACGCAAAATAGGGTACTGTTATGTATGGCACTACCAATTAGCAAAAAGAGGCAGCACAGAAATAGGTAGCGCTTTGTTAATTTTTTTAAAAACTGAACGTGAGAAAGGCGTTACCAAATTTTCATTATATTCTGATGGCTGTTATGGCCAAAATAAAAATAGATATATTTTTGCCCTTTACGTTTATGCTGCCAAATTACTCCGCATTTCCATCACGCACAGGTTTTTTGAAACCGGGCATAGCCAAAATGAGGGCGATTCTATGCACGCATGCATAGAAAAAAACCTAAAAAATAAAGTTTTATACACTCCAGATCAAATATACAGTATTATTTTAAATTCAAAAGTTAATGGAGAGAAATATCGAGTAAAAGAATTAGAACAATCCGATATTTACGATATAAAACCACTTGTAGAAGTAAATCGTTGGCGGCATGATATAGATGGAAATGTAATCCACTGGGCTAATGTAATAGAGGTTAATGTATCTAATTTGCAAGAAAATAAGCTGTTCTTTAAATACCATTTTGAAGATTCATATTCGGAGCTAGATATAAATAATCCACATTCTTCTACCTTGAGTAGTAGAAGAAGGGGAAGAAAACGTAATCTAGATATATCTGTTGGTCTAGATAATGTACAGTTAAAACCTGCTTACCACCAACCCATTCCGGTTAGTAAAGCTTTGCATACAGACCTACTAAGTTTATGTAAAAGTGGTGCAATACCGCGATGTTACCATCCTTTTTTTGAGTCGTTGACGTATACTGAAGCAACGAACGAAAATATCAGTGATACGGATGAAGACTGAGACTACAGTGTTCAATTAATGGGTTTTACTGTGATTTTTATAATAATAAGGCTGAATACTTAAAATTTAATTTGTCTTTATTAATAAACATTATTAAAAACTGATCATCTGTTTTTTTTTTTCTAATAAACCTTGACCTATTGCATTTGAATCAATCCGATAACTTTATCGGCATCGAATGGTTACATAAAATTATTATAATGAAATTATCCTGGCAAAACAATGATAGGTAACAATACTGTAAAATATGTCTATTAAAACTTACCACAATAACATCGTATTAATACGTTACGCATCATCTCTACTCTAATAAATAACGTTGTAGAAGTCCGTAATATAATATAACTTATTAAATTTTTTGACAAATTTACTGCAATAATCCCGTAAGTGCTATTGGTAAAATAATGAACCTGTCATATTTCCTGTAATAAATATTTTTTTAGATTGCTGGGTTTAGCGCTTACAAAATTCCATGTTGATATGACAATAAAGTTCCACAAAAAAATAGCTTTCATTTGACATATCAATGACGGCTGTACTCCGACTCGTTGGAAAGATATTTAATAAAAACAGTAAAACAATTCTCCTGTAAAATTTTGATTTTACGATTACCGACTTATTGCTTGGGGGCATCGATATTATCTACGAATAAATTTTGATGTGAATCCATTTTTTTCAGATTATTTTAACAATTATCTCGGCTTTGCGAAAGTCAGCTTTATTGAAACGCACAGAAACCTTCTTCTTGAATCTATCGATTGGTGAAAAACAAAATTATGCAAATCAGTTTAGAGGTTATTGAATTCATCACGTTCACACGGAGATAATAATAATATAGTCATACAGATGCGGTGGCCGAAGTTGTTTTTAAAATATGTATAGAAGCGATAGTGTCTTATTTTGCTTTATCACAACACCGTGATATAAATTTTGTAATTGGTAATAAATTAACAAACGAATATGAAAAAAAAAAATGTCTAACATAGAACGTCCTACTTTTGGAAGCCGGTTAAAACAAAACGGACTTGAAACAACGCAATGTCGTTTTGATATTCCTTGTTCATATATACTTTAATTTTTTGTTATTTAAAAACCAAACAATTGATAGTAATTAGACCATTTCTGAGGTAGACCAATTGCAAAAATAAAATGATAAAAAAAATGTAAATCAAGCCACGGTTACCGAAGACATCACGTAACAAAGAAAAAGATAAAAAAAACAGTCGAATTGGAAACTTCCTCATTTCGAAGTAAAAAAAAATAAAACTGAAAATAACACAAAGCTCTTTTTATAAAAAAATTAAAGTAATTAAAATCGATGTAGCGTTAAAAGTTAAAAGAGGTTTTTATCATAAAATTTTCAGGTCAATATTAAAATATAGTGTTAAATAGCTCAAAGGCTGGTATAACAATAAATGTCTCGCAGAATTTCTCGGAACCGCCGACAAAGAGGCTGTTAATGAAAAAGTGTTTGCATAGTTCACGGCAGACGCTTGATCAAAGAAAATTAAAATTAATGGTGGCAAATTTTGGTCTTCATATTTTTATTTAATTTGCCGGTAGTTATGACTAGACTTTTGTATAAAATACGTTACGTCTTCTTTTATGGATGAGTGACAAGATAAAGATAAGATAAAGATTCATTTATTTGTATGAAACATATTGTGTTACATTTTAAAAAGTGGTGTTACAATATACCTTGTGGTCTCGTACCTGTGTCCTGCCGTATTAGGCGTACAAATTAGGTACTTAATATAAGCCCTGTATAAGAGTTGTTTTATATACAACTCTTATACAGGGCAAACACTACTGTATACCAGCTTATATGACCCACTGCTGGGCACAGGTTTCTTTCCCATATAGAGAAGGAAAGGCATAAGAGTTGTATTTTCTCAATATAAATGACAATTTCTTTGAAGTATTTTTTTTCTGCATAACCTACCTAACTAACCTAATTTGAAATATTCTTTATGAAACATACTAGCTGAACAGAGAAACACTGTTCTGCCATATTAAATAAATCTGGAGAGGGCTTTCCCTCATTACTTAGGGGTGTGAAAAATAATAATAGATGTTAGCCGATTTTCAGACCTACCCGATATGAGCACAAAATTTCATACAAATTCGTTCAACTGTCTCGGAGGAGTTTGGGAACAAACACCGCGACTTATTTGTATAAATTTTCAATTCTAAAGCAATTATGTTCTGAAGTACTTCAGCAACTGGCCATCATAGTAATAATTATGATTTAATCTCAACATAACCTTTTATCAAAATTTTCTATTACATAAATATTTAACCCTTAAAAAATAAATGACGAAACAGTCACACTCGATGCTACTCATTTGTTCGTGGCTTCGTTTCGTTCGCATGGCTTCGTGGTATTGATAACATCCACTTCAAACCACGGCCATGCTACGCACGAAACAACAGTGAACAAGCGAGCAGACGGACTAAAGAGGACGTGGACATCTTGTACTGCTTGCGCCGCTGAGGAGTACCGCCTTTAACCCTTAGGCCGAGCGCATACATACAACTGTTACATCGACATCAACAGTTTATTTCCTCGAGTTTTGTATTCGAGACTGGCAGTCGCGGTCATTGATCGACTGTTTAGTCGGTGGTCTGCGCACATCAATACAATGCAATACAAATTGAACGCTTGATCGATAGTTGTCCAACTTTTAAATCAAAAGCAAATAGATAATGCTTTTTGACAAACAAACAAATATCAAGTGTTTTTCTCTCTTCTCTTTTGAAAAAACGACGCCCGCACTAAGGAATTTAATCATTGTGTCGCGGGGGTTTCACAAACATTCAAATCACATGCACAAAGAACACCCAGACTTGGAACAAGCATTTGTAGATCACATAAATGCTTGTCTCATGCGGGGATCGAACCCGCAACACGTCGCGCACAGTGGTAATCAACGTGGTGACCTATACCACTCGGCTATCCGTGCAGTCAGTATGTCCGCTTTAATATATTATTTTAATCATACAAAAAAACAGTTGTTCATATAAAAGTTGTATGTATGCGCTCGCCCTTAAACAGCGCTCATTTGCAGTATTGATCTCTTAGAATTGGCGATTAGTTAACCAACTTAGGTCGGGCAACCAAATGCGGCGGACAACCACCATATGGCTATAACGACGTCATTCCAGTTATGATGCAATATAAACTGTTATAGGCTCATCATGTGATCTTTGAACCCAAGTGATGCGACATATGGGATGGTGGGCTTAGGGTCAGCATAATGCTTAGTCGAAACTCGTTATATGCATATTGAATTTGTTATAAGATAAGATAATAATAGAAATAATATAATATCTTGGGACAATCCCACACACGGCCATCTGATCCCAAACTAGGCAGAGCCTCTACTATGGTGACCAGACAACTGATAAACATACTTATATATTTCTAAATACTTACATATTATAGATAAATTACACCCAGACACAGAACAAATTATCGTGCTCATCACACAATGATTTGTCCTGAGTGGGAATCGAACCCACAGCTTAGCAGTCGGGGTCACTAACCACTAGTCAAACAGGCCCGTCAAAACTTTATTTGTGAAAACATGTGTAGTAACAAAGTCTAGATTAATATATATTGAGTTAATAAATAACATATTGAATAAATAATAATAATAATAAATAATAATAATAATAAATAATGTGGACAACATCACATACATTGCTCCGAATCCAAAGTAAGTAGCTAAAGCACTTGTGTTATGGAATCCAGAGACAACGAAGGTACCACACCTGTTTTGTGTGATGATGAAATCTAAGAAGGTATAACACCCAGACCCGAGGCAATGTAGAAAAGTGCTTTTCTACATTGACCCGTCCGGGGATCGAACCCGGGACCTCAGAGCTGACGACACCTTGGAAACCGGTGTGTACGCCACTCGACCACGGAGGTCGTCAAATATAGAATGCTTTTGCTCTCTTCCGTGAAAGATTAAATTGTTATACTTAATCATTATTTTTTTATGTTTTTAGCGTTATTGATTCACATAGTTCAAAATGATCCATTGTAAATCTAAATAATTATATTTTTTAAAAGAGTAACCTATGGAGTTTCTTGCGGTTTCTTCTCCATAGGAATGACACTTTGGAACCGCACACCTGGAGTAATTCAGTTTTAAAGTTAACGTTTCTAAAGCGCCTATTTTAGGTTTAATAAGATAAAAACATTTTGATTCTGGTTAAAAGTTTGTGTACTTATTCTTCTTTTAAAATTTTTTTTTTGCTCCAATCGTGTTTTTTTGCCGTTATTAAAATTAAATAATGGTACAGCTATGGTTAAGTCAATAAAGTGCCAAATTAAATCGTTAACAAAACGAAACATAATAAACCTTACACCAGACACACAACGGAATAAATAACAGAAAAATATAATTTATTACATGAGTTGGAAATGTCCACAGAATCTTGTTGAATAGACGCGTGACACATCACCTGAGTAGAAGCAAGATGGATGACCCGCTATGAACCGATAAATGCTGACGTGGACACACCTTTATGATGAAAGGTAGCTGTGCCAAGCTGAATAGATGTAGGGGGACACGTTTCACAAAAAAATAAGGATAAACCAAAAGTATACCTAAGTGTTTGATGAATTTATTTATTTTAATTTAATAAGTATGACTTAATTACAACTATTAATTACTCCCGATTGGGGGAACCATTTTTATGATCCTTGATTTGTTGGATTCGTTTGAAAATAAGGTAAGGTTGTATTTAGCTCTAGGACCGTTTCACCGGGACCGTCAAACAAACCACCTAATTAAGTAGTGACTTAATTTGACTAAAAAAATAAGCAATTTTTTTTCTTATATAAAAAACGACGTCCCATATATGTGTAATATATATATGTACAAAATAAACTACTGCAACGATTTGCATTTATAATTTACAGTTATAACTAATAAAAAAAATACACACAAGCCATTTTTACGCAAAATGGTAATATCCTCTGAAAACAAATTTCATAGCCAACCTTGTGTAATGAGGTTGGCTGAGGTGAAGCTGCTTCACCAAGTGTCATTAGGACGTTATTCTAGACAGTGTTAGGCAAGAATAGATCGTTAAAAAGCAGATCATTTATAATAGAGTTTGCGAGCCCAAAAAATGGCTTACTTTTACATAAGAGCGATTTTTAAGAGCTGGCAATTTCGGGGCAGACTTATTGACTGGTGTTAAATGGTTAAGACAGGTTTATATGTTGCGTGTGTTGGTTAGCTTGTGTGCTGTTAAATGTATAATTATTATCTTGTATCTCTTCTTTTTCACGGGTTACAGTAATGAGAATACTCGGTCCTTTGGTAGGACCAACATACGTATAATGGGGCCAGACGCGATCTTGGAAGGAGTTTACTCAGTTTTACATTCACTTTTTACGCCTATTATTAATATTAATATAATTATATTCTTTATAGTACACCACGAATGATACAGCAATTTAGGATGCTAAGTTAATAATGGTACAAAGGCAGTCTTATTATTAACGTAACACATAATACAAATAATATGATTTTGGAAGCAGAAATATTTTGATATAAAAATTATGTGTTATTAAATTTTGATCGTAAATATTACCTACTTTTAACAACTCACTTGCCGAAGGTGAGTCAAACACATTAATCAATATTTGTAAAAAATTAATTGCGAATTTCCTACCCCAAAAAATTTACAAAATTGAGTCAAGGACACACATTTTCCTCAATCCAAAATATAACTCAAACGTAATTCAAACAAAATACTGAACTGTATTGTCCTACTTGTGAGGTCGACATAATCGTGTGTATAACAACATTATTTAATCACTGAACTACAGCAAAATATACCTTATTCTTCAGCACATTGAGTCTTACATAAATGCAAGTGATAATATAGTATCTTGACAGCGATAAGATAAGTGGCCTTGTATGAAATTGTTAGTCATAATTTCTTATGCTGATTTTTTTCCTGGTCATAAAACTAATAGTTACGTAGGGAAGTTTTTTGCCTCTTCAAAATATGACCATCCCTTTGTTTGGGAAGTTAAATTATATTTATCTTGCATAGAGGGTGATATACTAAAATCAGATGTGTAGTGCTTCAGGAAATAGTCAAATAAGAATCAAAGATGAATGGAAATCTTAATGCTATTATTTGTGTTAGAATTTCCGTAATAAGTAGTTCCTTTCCTGAAATTTTCTGCAGCCGCTGATACTGTAGGGTTTTGTCTATATCAATAAAAAATTATGTTGGTAAGAGCATAACTCAAGCATGGCTGGACCAATTATTCCGTTAATTATTTTTTGCATGTGTGTTTTCTATGTCCCCAAGTCCACAAAAGGTAAGTTTAAACAATTTAAAAAAAAATTATAAAAGTTATTACATGTGATAATGAATTTTTACTAGTAACTTTTGACGGAACGAAGTCTGTCCGGGCAGCTTGTATGAAATAATTGACTACGGAAGCTTCCCATATCATGACGAAAATGTAATTTATTATTTTCACCAATAAATTAATATGTGCTCATTTTGATAGACAAAAGCTTACTGAATCAAATTTATATATATTTATTCATATCCAACAAAAATACAACACCGCAATGTTCATTTAAAACATCATCCTATAGTTCAATTTAAAAAGTAGATACAAGTTTCCAAGTTTACTTATTTTTAAAATCACTGATGTTTTAAAAAAGTTTCTACCATCTAAAACTTAATACTACCCACGTATTCGGGTCAATATAACTTCTATGAACGTATACCTAATCTTTCATCATACGAAAAGCACCTCAAATTGCGAACTGGCAGCGAAACACCAGCGCAAAAGCTAGTCTGGATTAAATTCCTAGCTAGCGGGAGGTTACGACCCGGTCTTATAGTTTTGAGTTTACAGAATATTCCAAATATCTTCGGTATGCGATAGTTACATGAGACCCGACGAGTTTCTGTCCTTATTAATATAGTACAGTCACGAGCATAAATATGTATACACAGCAAAAAATAATTTAACAGGAATTTACCATCAATTCAACTTTTAATCATTTATAAACATAAAATTATTACAGTTCTCAAATTAGGTATATATTTTTGAGTTTCAACAAAAACTTCTCGCTGAATAAGTTTTACAATTTTGCTATGTGTATACATATTTTTGCTCGTGACTGTACACTCGTTTACAAAATACTGTAGAAATTTGCTCATATTTGAGTGTTAAATATTACGAGATGCGATATTGGATAAGTGCAAATAAATCATTGAAGTTATGGTTCCCAACGTTTTTAATTAGTAGGTAGGTTTTTTCACCTGTTTTTGGATGAATTACCTATTTATGAGATCTTTAGATTAGATTTTTTATTATAAAGACTAAAGGCGAGGCCTTTGCCCAGCAGTGGGATTTTTTAATACAGGTTATGGAAAAAACACCCAATATCAGGTAACAACATTTTGGGTTTTGTTCAGGTTAGACAAAAATTACATCATTATATCAAGTTTTTAGCAACAAATAAAAAAAGATTCTCAAAATAAATAGTTTTTATTCTTATTATTTGCTGATAATCGGTCGATAAATGTAAATAACTGCAAAAGCTGTTAAGGAAACAACATTGCAGAATCGTTTAAAAATGCAGACTGTGCAAATAACTTGCCTACCATAATCTCTGCAATGCGTGGACAGATTTACGTTTGAACGAATTGAATTGTACTAGGAGGGTGACCATATTCAAACTTAAGCTAGGACATTAAAAAAAACTTCTGAATTAGAACCATTTTTGTTCATAGTTACTGGAACATGCCAATATTTCTATTTTTACTAAATATAATACACTAGCTGTTGCCCGCGGCTTCGCTCGCGCGTAAAGTATTATACATTGATTGAATCATAACAAAACTTAATACTTTTCTTCAGTCATTGACGTTTCGCGAAAATATTGTTTTTGAAACTTTTTTATGATAAACTCTTTGTTATGTGTTCTTTCTTTAAAAATTATCATAGTGTGCGAGCGTTCCAGAATCAGTGAGTCAGTGAGTGACGTGGGCTTTTATAATATATATAATACATACTTTAATAGAATTGCAAAGTACTTGAGTTTTATTTAAGCAGCACTGCAATAAGAGATCGACTTCAAGTGACCTCTATCCAGTTAACTATACCTGAAGATCCTCTGTTCCGATCACGATGTTGACTGCACGGATAGCCGAGTGGTATAGGTCACCACGCTGATTACCACTGTGCGCGATGTGCTGCGGGTTCGATCCCCGCATGAGACAAGCATTTGTGTGTTCCACAAATGCTTGTTCCAAGTCTGGGTGTTCTTTGTGCATGTGATTTGAATGTTTGTGAAACCCCCGCGACACAAGGATTAAATTCCTTAGTGCGGGCGTCGTTTTTATAAAAAAAAAAAAAAAAAAAAAAAAAAAAAAAAAAAAAAAAAATTATTTTATCGGAACAGAGGATCTTCAGGTATAGTTAACTGGATAGAGGTCACTTGAAGTCGATCTCTTATTGCAGTGCTGCTTAAATAAAACTCAAGTACTTTGCAATTCTATTAAAGTATGTATTATATATATTATAAAAGCCCACGTCACTCACTGACTCACTGATTCTGGAACGCTCGCACACTATGATAATTTTTAAAGAAAGAACACATAACAAAGAGTTTATCATAAAAAAGTTTCAAAAACAATATTTTCGCGAAACGTCAATGACTGAAGAAAAGTATTAAGTTTTGTTATGATTCAATCAATGTATAATACTTTACGCGCGAGCGAAGCCGCGGGCAACAGCTAGTGTATTATATTTAGTAAAAATAGAAATATTGGCATGTTCCAGTAAGTATGAACAAAAATGGTTCTAATTCAGAAGTTTTTTTTAATGTCCTATCTTAAGTACGCAAACACTCAAAAACTTTCGCATTATATTATGGTGATTTACATTTAACCATTTAATTCGAAAACATAACAAAGGATAGCCGCCATATAAAACTTTATTTTACTTGGTCAATAGAATCATCGTTTATTTGCTAAACACAAATATTATTATACAAAAGCCTCTTTTCTCTCCACTCTAAGCGTGGCCATACGCTAACTTTTCAAAATAAACAAAACTTGGACGAGTTAAGTAACGGTTTTGTTTGCTTTTGATGCATTTTGTTTGTAAAGGTTTGCTTAAAAATATATTGTGGTTACGTTGTAAATACTGTTATTTGATGATGTATTTTTTAAAATGAGTTTGAATAATACTGAAATATGTAGCAGGTCTTATACTTTAACTCCATATTTAATTATTTTAGGTAGTTCGAAGCGGTGGCAACCTAATGGCTAGGCGTCGGACTTGCGATCATATGGTTGCGGGTTCGAATCCCACCCATTACACTACCGACGTGAACCTACTCGTAACACAATCATCCTAACTTAGCACGAGGGGGTAACGAGATTACTAGTAATGTGCGACCCACATTGATAGTAATCTTTTAATAAACAAATAAAAAGAGTTGAAAAAATTTATCTGTTAGTATAACTCTCTGTTTCTCAATTCAGTTGTATGCTTTTTTGTTTCTAATAGTCAAGGTTAATATTATCCATTAATACTTGCACAAATGTCCGACTACTTACTTCACGATGAGACGAGATCGGAACGGAGACGAGAGATTATAAACGCCTTTTATTTGTTAAAAAGAAAAAAAAAACAGTTTTGAATCAAATAAATTTCAATAGGCTATATATATACTGGAGCCGTTCCACTGCTTGGCACAGGCCTCTTCCCTTATAGAAAAGGAATGAGCATTGATCACCACGCTTGCTCATTGCGGGTTGACGATTTCAGATATATTTTTTTTGGAATCCAGGTTTCCTCACGATGTTTTCCTTCACCGTTTGTCAATGATGTCTTAGAATGATAAAGAAAATACGTATAAAACTTTGGAAAAGTCACATTTGTACTTACCTGGGTTTGAACCTGGAACCGTGTCCATGCAAATCCAGTCATAGAACCATGACATTTCCCATCACACAAAAGAAAATATTAAAACGCAGTAAAAAACATAATAAAAAAATCGTTTTCATACGGGGTTTCGCACCATACATAATTTACATTATTACATCGTAGCCTTTCACTTATCTCAGAACGAGGAAAATCATAAAATTCTCTATGTTTGAACATAAATTGTATTATGTTCTTTATACATTATACCTTAAAGAGTAGTCTGGCGGGTCTAAAAGACCTGTATGGGAGTTTTAAAGCTCAGTAATAATGATATAACAGTTCATTAAGTCTAATATGGCTTACAGTAATGGTACTTGTATATTTTTAAAGCCTCATGTACGTGTGCTATAGCTAGACTTATCTAGATCTTGTAATAACAAGAAAATAAGCGAATTGCAGGTTAGTTTTTACTTATTTAAAATCTTGTGTTAAAATATTCTCAAATTTATATTCGACCACAGAAAGCTTGGTTTGGGATTGAAGACTTTTTTAAACAGCCATAGAAAAATTACAAATATTAAAGAGAGAGACAAAATAAAAAAAAATTGAAAAAAAAATTAACAACGTCGTGGTAGCCTAGTGGTTCAATGACCGGGTTCGTATGCACATGTTTGCAGGTACGATCTCAGGCAAGTACCGATGTGACTTTTTGGAAGTAATATGTACTTTCTTTATTCTAAGACTCCATTGATAAACGTGAAGGAAAACATCGTGAAGTAAGTAGTCGGACATTTGTGCAAGTATTAATGGATAATATTAACCTTGACTATTAGAAACAAAAAAGCATACAACTGAATTGAGAAACAGAGAGTTATACTAACAGATAAATTTTTTCAACTCTTTTTATTTGTTTATTAAAAGATTACTATCAATGTGGGTCGCACATTACTAGTAATCTCGTTACCCCCTCGTGCTAAGTTAGGATGATTGTGTTACGAGTAGGTTCACGTCGGTAGTGTAATGGGTGGGATTCGAACCCGCAACCATATGATCGCAAGTCCGACGCCTAGCCATTAGGTTGCCACCGCTTCGAACTACCTAAAATAATTAAATATGGAGTTAAAGTATAAGACCTGCTACATATTTCAGTATTATTCAAACTCATTTTAAAAAATACATCATCAAATAACAGTATTTACAACGTAACCACAATATATTTTTAAGCAAACCTTTACAAACAAAATGCATCAAAAGCAAACAAAACCGTTACTTAACTCGTCCAAGTTTTGTTTATTTTGAAAAGTTAGCGTATGGCCACGCTTAGAGTGGAGAGAAAAGAGGCTTTTGTATAATAATATTTGTGTTTAGCAAATAAACGATGATTCTATTGACCAAGTAAAATAAAGTTTTATATGGCGGCTATCCTTTGTTATGTTTTCGAATTAAATGGTTAAATGTAAATCACCATAATATAATGCGAAAGTTTTTGAGTGTTTGCGTATGTTTGTTACTTCGTTACGCTCAAACGTCTGAACTAATTTTGAACAAATTTGTCATGGAGGTGGCTGACACCCTGAATTAACACATAGACATACTTTTAATCCCAAAACTTATAATTTATTGGATAAACTGCGGGTAGCACACCTGGGCGCGTCTAACGAAAACACAAAAGAAATATTTTTACATCCCTCCTCTCCTTGTGTGAATAAGTACATAATATGGAAACGTTATGGTGGAACATAAGAACAGTCTATTGAGCCCACAGCTGATTGCTGTACATTGAACTTCTAGCATTTCATGTGTGAATACAGTTGGAGCGATGTCTGCAACAACCAAAAAAAAAAGATCAAAAGGTTTAGTTTTTTTTTTATCTTGCATCGTACATAGAGAGTTTAAACAGTGAAGGTATCATAGGGTTGAATTCAAAACACAAAGAACATCGAGACTTGGAACGATCAGTTGTGGATCAGAATCGTTTGTCCCATGCAGGGATTGAACCCGCAAAATGTCGCGCAAATTTGTAAGTGGATTCTCTCTCACTAGGCTATCGTGTTAAATTGTTTTTCTCTATTTTAGGTATATTTTTATCCATCAATCATGGGTATCCTACTCAGAATGTATGATTGTGTCAACACGGTTGATTCGAGCGTGGGATCCGAGCAAACTTGCGGATAGTGCCGTCCGCGTAATGTGTCCACACATTTTTTTAATTGCTTTTCTATGGGAAATTCTGTTTTATTTATCATGTTGTTAAAATAGAGATCCTAAAAAAGGGATAAGTTTACTAGTATCTTGATTTTCACCATTGGTGAAGGAAAACATCGTGAGGAAACCTGGATTACAAAAGATTAAAGCCCTTTCGATATGGAAAGAGGCCTGTGCCCAGCAGTGGGACATTTTTAGGCCAATATATATTATCTTTATTTAATCTCGAAATAACTGTAGACCGTTTAAAGTTAAAAAATGGTAAGCTTTGACTTGCAGCGGGACAAAAATGATAACTTCATTTGAATGAAATCGTAAATCTTGAGAGAACGAATGTAACGATCAATTTCTATTCTTTCTTTGTATCAGAAGAGTCATTAGTCCTCTCTTGGTCTTGCCTCCACTATTCAATAAATTTGTATGGACGTTATACCCGATTTTACACGACGCAACGCAAGTGTGCGATACACAACGACTTTAGTCTTCAAAAACGCGGGCCTAGTACGAACCTCTTTTTCCCCATCCAGACTCGCAAGGCGCCTCTTAGAAACTCTCGGCATGAGTCATGGCGAGTGGAGGCCGCAGGAGCAATCCACACTCTCTTTATTCAGTTGCCCGCTGAGACTACTACACTATGTCTTTTGATTCGCGTCTTCAAAACTGACACAAAGTTCAGTAACAGCGAAGCGAGGCGAGAAAGGACGAAGGTACACGAGCGCAGGGTCCTCAATCTCGAACTCGCGGTCCGTCAACTAGTCTCGTGGGGACTCTGGACGGGGCATAAGAGTTGGTATGGCGGTACTCGCTTGGATACAAGACTTACATCGTTGGAGATTTGCAACATCTCGTGTATAAATGGGCTAAACTTTCTGTGATATTTTAATATACGAGGTCCGTAGTTGATGAATTTGAAACCATAATATCTGAACAAAAATCTTCTTGAGGTTGTAGTTCTGCTTTTTAAGAAAGTTTTTTTTTGTTTTTTTTTTTTTAATATTACTAGCAATGTGGGTAGCACATTACTAGTAATCTCGTTAACCTCACGTGTTAAGCTAAGATGCTTGTGTTACGAGTGGGCTCACGCCGGTAGTGTAATGTGTGGGATTCGAACCCGCAACCACATGATCGCAAATCCGACGCCGCTTTAAAACTTAAGTGTTGTAATAAACTGAAAAGTTGCAATTTCTTCATACAAAATACATCGCAGAAACTTACAACAATCTTGCTAAAGACAAAATTGTAAGATTAAACTTTGTAATGCTTTTCTAACTTGAAGCTGTATCTTTTATATTTTTAACTTTGCTTAACTTGTTCTTGCGTGCTCAGTTTATTTTGTGAACAATGCTTTTATTACTGAATCACAAGAGTTAAAAGTCAGTTTTAACCGTTTTTACATCCAGGGATGACATATTTTAAAATTTAGCTACTTTGTATGCTGCTTTATTTTTTAAATATAACTCTCTCTCATACATAAATATGTTTCCCGCGGCCTCGCCCGCGGTCTCAATTTTTTTTTTCTATTTTTGAAAATATAAAATAACCTAGGCTCCCTGGTGTATGCTATTTGCTGATGATATCGTTCTTGTTGGCGAGGATCCAGGGCAGGTCCAGAGCAGACTGGTTGTGTGGCAGCAGAAGCTGGAGGGTGTTGGCTTGAAAATCAGCAAAACCAAAACGGAGCACATGTTCTGTGATTTCGGCGGTCCCTCCACTTTTGCTCCAATTTCCATTGATGGAAAACCACTGCCAGTTTGCTCTGATTTTCGCTATCTCGGTTCCGTCATACAAAATGATGGAGAGATTGACCGAGATATTAAGCACAGAATCAGCTCAGGTTGGCTTAAATGGCGACAGATGACTGGGATGATATGTGATCCTAACATGCCCGTAAAGCTGAAAGGTAAAATGTATAAATCGGCTATAAGACCTGTATTGATGTATGGTTCAGAATGCTGGGCAGTGAAAGGGACTGATGAAAGACGATTGCATGCAGCGGAAATGAGAATGCTTCGATGGATGACTGGAGTGACGAGATTAGATAGGATAAGGAATGAGTATATTAGAGGAAGCTTGAAAGTAGCGCCAGTGAATGAAAAGATAAGAGGTAAGCGTTTGTCGTGGTATGGACATGTTATGAGGAGGGATGAAAGTCACATAACTAAACAAGTTATAAGTATGACTGTGGATGGGTATATAAGCAGAGGGAGACCGAAAAAGAGATGGATGGATTGCGTGAAAGATGATATGAGAAAGAAAGGAGTGGATGCCGCGATGACGAGTAATAGAGAGGAATGGAAGGAAAATACGCATTGCGCCGACCCCATATGAATGGGATAAGGGCAGGAAGAAGATAAAATAACCTATGTCGCCCGGGGATAGTGTAGCTTGCAGGCTTGCAAGGTGAAAGAATTATTCAAATCAACAAAGAATCAAATCTCTTCTCTTTTTAATTTAGCTAAAGACTGTAATATTTTTAAATGTAGTTTTATGAAAAAAATACTTAATAAGCACAGTTATGCACGCTTTGTAGTTGATGATAAAAAATTGTAAATAATAACGAATAAAATAATACATTTATAGCTACACCGCTTAAACACCCACTTCGATAATTTCTGGAGTTTCTTAAAAAAAAATACACGAATTTCATACTTTTGTTTTTTTTTTTCTAACAAACTCTTTGAAACAGCCTCCGTTTCACAAAGGAGAAATATACATATAGAATACTCTTGTTTGTTTAGGTAATTATCTGGTCCCTAGTTTAAGTCCAATTCAGTTAGGTATTTTCAACCCCTTTGGTACCCTTTGACCAAACAGTGTAATTTGAATCGGTGGCCCAGATTCAACGGTTTTATTTTTCGTTGAGAACTTTGTTTCTGTTATTTTAAAATGGAATATCTTGAGGCGTTTTGGGGCTGGGAAATTGAAATATATTTTCCTGAATGCTATTTTCTGAGGAATGAAAATACGGTTGTGTTTTTAAATATCGGAGGACGTTTGATTCGGTATTGTTTTTTGTTGTTAATAATAATATAATTTTTAATAAATATTTTTCAGAGGATTTTTAACGAGCCTTTAAAACGTCACACATAAATGGTAAATCCATGATGGCGATTATATTTTTGAGTAGATATTCTACGAATTGTCGAAGTTTGATATCTGTTTTGAAAATCAATTTTAACTTACTTTTAACCTTAACTATAAAAAGGACTTTTAGCACAGACTAACAATTTATTGTACAGTTTATACATTGACTCTTTCCAAAATTGGAAAGTTAACCTGAAACTTCACGTTTCCGTGTACTTTTGAAATAGCACAGATAATAAACAGACGAACAGACGGCTAGACAGTTACGGGAATGAACAGCGAGGGAAAAATAATACAAAAGCACCACTTATTCAATGTGATATCATGTGTTACTTTTTTAAATCTGAGTCTAAAAATGTCATTTTTTTACATTTTCAAGTAGTTTTTATATACCATGTGGCGTTAGCCTCATGGCTAAAAGCTTGTATTACGAGTGGGTTAACGTCGGTAGAGCAATGGATGGGGTTCGAACCCACGACCACATGATCGCAAGTCATGATCGCAAGTCCAGGGCATCGGACTTGCGATCTTGTGGTCGCGGATTACCGATTGCACTACCGATGTAACCTAACCCTATTCGTAATTGTATTACGAATTGGATTACATCGCTTTTAGCTTAGCAAGAGGGGTGAACAAAAATACTATTAAGACCCACATAGCTTGGTACCTTTTAAAAAAAAAACAATTTATAAGTAACTATCTAGCTAACTAATGTGAATCTAAAGTAAGTAGCTAAAGCACTTGTAATCGACCTAAATGCAAGTGTGTTAGTAGTAGAACCGAGTTACAACGATAATACAAGCATGTAACCGTAATATACTTAATACTGTCGTAACTTACACACACTTGGTTTATTAGTGTGTCCTGTATAACTATCTGGTTTGCTGTGTGTACATAAACTTATTTTAGGTACCTACATGAGAGGCCACCACGCCCCAATTAATTTGCAAGTTAATTATGTACCTAAAATAGCCTCAATTTGCATAAGATCCGCCAAAAAAAACAAAAACACATCTACATTTTTAACCCTTTCCTGCCTACTTGAATACATAACATTCTCGTACCTGTTTCTGTACATATATGAGTGTTAATATTCAGTAGGGACATCAACGTAATTAGGGGTGTGTAATTAAGATTACAACCCTAACAATCTGATTAGCATCGCGTCACATTAGGGTTGAGAAAAATGTGTTTTATCGTAAGCGCCTATGTATATATAATAGAGATGTTTTAAATGGTCTCTGTAGATTTTAGCACGTTTAAATGGAGATTTTAAAATAGGTAAGTATATGTATAATTATTGGATTATGTTTTGGGATGGTTTCGGGTTTATTAAAAAATAAGTATCTTTACATTTTAAATGTGTATTATAATTAGTCGTTATAAGTATTTTTATTTCACAGCACAGTTAATTTTTCTATCTGACTAATTAGTTTAATAAATTAAATTGTATCATCTATATATTAATACGTGATGCCAAAACTTTGGACCCCTTTTTACGAAAATTGCGCGGACGCAGGAGCATAAAATTTGGCACACTTATAGTTTATGTGTAGGAGAAGTGCAGAACGCTAATATTTTTCAATAATAATGCTTATAAAGTACATTAAATCAATAAATAAAACATTACCCACACTACCATGCATTTCACACACACATGTTTGTTTTGTTTTTCATTGACTGCTTACTGACATTGACATAAATAAGTGGTTTAAGTTTTTATATATCCGAATATAACGGCCAAGGACATTTAGCAAACGATAAAAGAGGTTTTACAAAAAACATTGTTTGCAGAGAAGTTTGCAATATGCGATAAAATATGCTCTAAATGGATAGTATTTTCCTCTTATAGCATGTTTTCTTTTAATAAACATTTTTTAAATAGATATTCTTTATTTTACTTCCTTTTAATTTCATATAATTTGTTCAAAAAATAAATTGGCAAATAACATTCTTGGTCAAATGTGTGGTTATAGTAGTTTAGTTTTCGACAGTAGAACCTTAATAATGTTTGAATATTATATTTTAATAATGTATATTAAGTCACTCACAATTTAAATTTATATTATAAGGTCGAATTTCGACCATTGGGCGACCACTAGTCCAATTTATTGTATGTATGTAAGAATGTTAATTATAATTTTTAATAAATATATGATTTTAACCTATGGAAAATACTCGTTAATTGTCGATAGAGACGGTTATTTATGGATTGTTTGTAACAGTTTAATTATTTTAGTATATAAATTCGATTGAAATGAAAAATGCAACGTTTTTGACCTAAACATTCAATTTATTTATATATTTATTTTAGGTTTCAAAAGATTTATATTAAATAACCCACTTAATTTAAAACACAGGCAAACCACATTCAAAACTTATACACATCACGCGTAAGGCATTTATCATAACGCGTTGGAAACACGAACTAAGATTCCTTTGTTTACATAATGTTATATATAGTTTACAAACCGTAAACAGTAACATATGTCCGCTCCCATAACTTAAGACGCCTATTATTTAAGACGAAGGGCACCATTATAAATTGGGATTACAATGACACACATATGTCGCTTTTCAGCGTTACGTAAAGGTTCCTTTGATATAATTGGATTCGAAATATTGTTTGTAGATGAGTTGTGGTAGGTACTGTGTGTCTATCGCGAGTTTGTTTTAGATTGCTGTGATCAACTCATTTGGTGTTTTTATTGGCTATTTCTTGACCAATCAGAGAGCTGACCGCGGTTAACGAGGCGATAGCGTAAATATAAAACAAATAAGTAATTTAAACTATTTGTAACGTGAACGTCACAAATTAGTAATGAGATATTGATATAATAACTTCCGTGAGACGAATTGATAATAATTTGAAGATTCAACGGCTCGAATTGTTCGACTCGCGACACCGCCGCCGCGCCGCCGCCGCCGCCGCAGCGTCTGCTCATGATTAAGGACTCCTTTTGCGTCTGAAACTTGTCGGGCGATCACGAGAATGCGTGTGAGTAAGCCGTTAAATCTTTAAATAATTATGGAGATATTGAATTAAGAACTCCATTCATACAAATTATGAAGCTTTGATACGAACACCTTTTCAATACCGTTTGTGTTCCGGCTTCTGTAGTGCTTGTGTAATATGTAAAACTAATAGATCCAAGTCTCATTTAGAGTTTAAAGTCTCAACTCATTTTGAGTTTTTTTAATTTCGAAGCAAAGTTATGGGACCAATAAAGGTAGCATTTTATTCAAGTTTAAATGGTATATAGTTAAAAAAAAAACAAAGTGTGGCCAATCTTTTAGACGATGATAATTGTATTAATTCTACAGGCTGATGTATAAAAATAGATTCAAAATTACTAAGAAATAAGAAATATTTAGTTTATAATACTTTACTTTGATCCAACAGACAAACTATGTGTATAGTTTTGTTTCACATTGTTGCATGCCATACATTTATCAATTCCTTTTTAAAAAATATATTATTTAAACAAAACTAAACTATATTAATTAAAAATGTTGTTTAATTAATATAGTTTAGTATTAAGAGTGGTTTTTTAATGAAATATTTCTGTGTAAATATAATAAGATAAAAAAATTAAAATAAAAAAATTTTGCAATCGCATCCTGTTTTTAATCATTTCTATACAAAGTTACATAAAATATAACCAAATATAAACCTACATTAATATTATCTCCTTCTCTCATTGTTCGTGTCCCTTGGAACACCATCTGTCTTACCTTTTCGTAACAGTTATGAAATTAAGAGGGTCCGTTTGTCGGCTCCAGTTAGCAAAATGATAAATGATTTTTACCGTGATTCTATACATCTTCTACATCTATAGAGATAAATAAAATTGAAGTATTTTTTATGTAACCTAATTATTGACACTTTTCACCTTTGCCCACTGCTGGGCAAATGTCTCCCCCAATCACATAAGAAGCGATCGATGTCATCCCGCCACCGTCTCTTCGGCCTGCCTCGCTTGCGAGCTCCGACATCAGGAACCCACTCAGATTGGACTATATGTAAGTAAAATTCAAATAACCGCGATTAGTACATTATACAATTTTTTTTTACAATTTTGTCTGTCTGTCTGTTTGTTTGTTCCGATTAATCTCTGAAACGGCTAGACCGATTTTGACAGGACTTTCACTGGCAGATAGGTGATGAAATAAGTAGTAACTAAGGCTACTTTTATTTTAGTTTTATTTTTATTTTAGTTTTAAATACACCTTTGCAGGTGTCATGGTTGGTGTTGAAACTTCGGGAACTGAATAGAATCCGTTTAAAAAGTAGTTTCATTTCAATGTCTAATATTTGCGTAAACCTCAGAAAACATTATATTTACGGTGTTTTTGCAGATCTAATAATCCCACCAAAAACATTGTAATGTACATTGTTGCCGACGAGACCTGTCAAAAACTTATCAGATCTCATGTAAAGCCTTTTAGCTCTACACACTCTAACTTCACAAACTCACTTAAATCAAAATATGAGACATGACCATGTTACTACAACAACTCTTGTATAAAATATAAAAGTATTGAACAGTGAATAGTTTTTACACGAAACGTACAAAATAATAATAAAAAAAAAAAATACAAAAAATACTGTGTTCTTCTTTCGAAACTGAAATTCGAATATGAAGAACGATTTCGAAAACATTTATTTACTACTAATTAATTCGAGAACTAAAGGCTACCAATCAACGAAATCGCACCGCAAATTGTTGACACGAGAAACGTACTACATACCAAAAATTACCCACTTCATCAGCAGAAAATGTAAAATTTCTTTAAATAACCCACAATGAATTTTCAGCTTTAAACTTAACCTCTTATAGTTTAATTTGTAATACAAATGTAAAGTTTCGAACAAAGTATGATACTAGAACGTTAAACAAACGAATATTTAATTTTCAAAGGCAAAAGGCAAACAACTTGGCCTTGCTATTGTTTAGTTGTGTTGTAATTAATGTATTTTTACTTCCCACTGCTTTTCTGTAGCGGGTTACGCTAAGTTGTTTCAAATTAAACACAAACGACTCAGTATGTGGGTTTTACAACTTTAAAAGAGGTTGTTAGTTGTAATGTTTGTGTACAAGGTTTTAAAAGTTACTATACACAGGATATTTATAGAATTACTAGCTGGCCCGGCAAACGTTGTTGTGCCATATTAAAAAAATCTGCGGAGGGCCACCCCTATCACTTAGGAGTGTGAAAAATAGATGTTGGCCGATTCTCAGCCTTACGCGATATGCACACAATTTTTTTTTACAAATCTGTCCAGCCGTTTCGAAGGAGTTTGATAGCGAACAATACGACACGAAAACTTGGATTTTCGTTTTGCGTCGATTCGTGTAGAACACCACATCAGTGCCTGTGATACAAGCTCTTGAAGCAGGAGCAGGAGAAGCAGCCGTCGTGGATGCGAGATACTGTAACGCGTACTGCAGTACGCCGATACTGGCAACTGATTTAACAAGTTTTACGTTTATGTGCTGGGTTAAGAGAGGCGCTACATGTTTCGAGTTACTATACTTTTAAGTAAAAAATCTGTTAAATGGGATAAAACTTATATATTAACACTACCCGGTGACTTTCAGAACACAAACAAGATTTGGCGACCCCGGCGTAGTTGAACTATAATCTGAGTTATGCCACGTTTTTTTTGTTTGGACTTAGAGTAGTGGGCACGGGTCAACTAGTCTCCAATAATCTCGATTTCTTAAAAAATTAAACATTTTCATATGAAAAAAAAATACAATTTACGTAGGTACTAAGTTTTACAGGTATAACCTAAAACTCTATTCGACCAAAATACGACTATTTACACCCAAAACCAATAACGAAATACCTAACCTTACAAATACTAGAAAATTTTCTACCAATCTCATCGCTTAGATAATACCAGTGACGTTTTCATCAATCAATCATTACGATGTCGAGCAATTCAGCTATGATCAATCATGGTGCCAAGTTGAACACTTTATTAATTCCTCTGCTGCCGTGTGAATAATTTTTGAGAAGCGTTAGAATCAATTACTCTTTTAATTAAGTAAATATTTGTTATTTCCCTATCATCATCTGTCTAGCCTTTTTCCAAACAATGTTGGGGTCGGCTTCCAGTCTTCCGGTCTTAGCTAAATACTGTATTTGACATGGAGCGACTGCCTATCTGACCACCACAACCCATTTTATTGGGTAACACGGATATCACATAGTGAAGTTGGTTGTCAGAATTGTGACAATCAGTCTTACTAAGGGATACTGCGTTAAAAATGAGTTGTGAAAGTCAGACAGGCAGTCTCTCAGACCCCAACGTTGTTTGAGAAGAGGGTAGACTACACAGAAGAACAAAAATTTGGATCTCCCTTTTGAAATTAGCAGTGACATAATTTTCCATAACTGCAATTACCTCTCCTTAGGCAGTGTCAAAATATAAATTTAATGGGGCTGTATTGTTTTCTGAGGTTTACGCGAATATTAGACATTGAAATAAAACTACTTTAAACGGATTCTATCGCGGTTTATTTTGATTTTAGTTCCCGACGTCTCAACACTTTTGCAGGTGTCATGGTCACGGGCAGACTGAGATGGTATTCGTCTTGACAGGATATGTTGCTCGTTCTACCTTTTTATTTTTGTAATGTATTTTAATCGTTGGTGTTCCGACCTACGCAATAAATTATTATGAGGTCACTGTGTCTTGAAGTCTTGCAGCGCTGCTTTTGGGTTTGGTTTTGATTTTGTGATTGGAACCCAAGTAGGTGATATCTTCTTTATTGAAATTCATGGGGCTGATTAAATAACCAAATGACATACTTAAAAATTTTGATTATGGTAATGCAAAGGTAACGAAAACGCCATGAACCCGTAATGCTCGAACTTTAATGAGATATTAATTCAATTTCCTGATTATCGAAGATATTTTTAATTGATCTCATAATATTTTTATGTTTATTAGTCCTGTGAGCCATTAGGGAGTCACGTAAAATAATAATTGACTTCATTTCCAATTTTATTATTTGGATTAAAATCAATAAAATTTTAGAAGATTATTAAAATCAATTTTATAATGTTTGTGGCTCGAAATAATTTATCCAATTTAACGCCAATTCACATCTAACACATAGGTACTTAGCGCATGCGAAAAAGTAGGTCAAAAACTCGGTCACCATGCCTTAGGTCATAGTTTTTTCTCAAAGAAACTTCAAACTACACCCATCAATTTCGCAGCCTCTCCGTCTACGGAATTTAATCCTTGTGTCCTTGTTTCACAAACATTCATATCACTTGCACCAAGAACACCCAGACTTGGAACAAGCATTTGATCTGATTGATTGAAACAAATAAAACGGCTTCCGTATTTGTTCTCTCATAAAAATGTAAGGGAATACGACGTCGACGGATGTCCTTCCCACTCAATGTTTACAAAAAACTTTGTGCATAAATACTACTCCAAATAAATCTTACTAATGGTATTAACGCGAACTTGTATGTTGTAGGGATCATACGAATCAATATTTATTGTTTGGCAACACAACAAACATTTTTTCTGATGACATGATACTTGCAGTTTTTTTGATGCTTTAATAGTTCTTATATGTAGTCGGAGTGGCCTAGCGGTACAATGACCGGATTCGTATGCCCATGGTAGCAAGTTCAAACCCAGGCAAGTACCAATATTGTGACTTTTTAACCACCAACATAGCTTCCGAAGGCGGGACAGAAGAGCAAGCCGATAATATTCACTACAAACGTAGAAATCATGAATTTAAACTAACATCGAAATGAAAATTGGATTGAAATATGTAAATATTTGCCTCCAATTTTCATTTGTCGTTAAATATATTACACATTATACCATTAATTAAAATAAAGATAACATAAATTACATTTTCCTCGAGTCTAACGTTTGTTTCAAAGATAAATTCATCTTGATTTTTTCACGATAATTCTAACTAACGAAGACAATGAAAGCTGAAACCATTTGTTTCAGACAGTAATTATTTAATAGAAAATGTTTTGTTCTTATAATTTTGTCTTTTGTTTTACGATTTCTGGTATCGTAATTATTTTGTTAATTAAAACAGTAACGTATAAACGTAAAATATGATTATTTTTTTATTTAACAGCAGCGACTATTAATATAATAATATATTACATTGTATTTAAGTGAAATTATTTTACATAAGTTTGTGTTATTTTATGAGAATTTTAAACCAGCCTATGAACTACCAATGTTCCAAAAATCATCAATATCCGATAAGGCATTTTCGTATGTAGAGGGACACGCATACGAACAGTCACATTTATAATATTCATAAAATATAATTACAACGATAATTTGACGACCTCCACCGGTTTTCAACCGGTTTTCAAAGTGTTGTTAGCTCAACGTGAGTCAATGTAGAATGTCTTTTCGACACTGACTCGGGTCTGGGTGTTTTTGGTATCTTCCTTGTCTCTGATTCCAGAACACAAGTGCTTTAGCTACTTACTTTAGATTCGGAGCAATGTTTGTGATGTTGTCCACATTTATTTATTTATTACAATGAATTATGTACATAAAGAAGAGAGCGTTACTAAACATTATTAAACTCGTAATTTGTGTTTAATATCCCTTATAATACCTATTATAAATGTCAATCATAAACAAGGAAAATTAATACGTTCATTAAAGAGAACTTACAAGAAAAGATTTCTAATTATCTTGTAAGTATGGCAGTAAATGTATTTGTCATTAATAATTCTAATGAAAATATATGTTATGTAAATTACTAAGTCCGTAATGACAGGACCGTGTAGTGTATAATTAGCCGGTTTACAGTTTCTGTATGTAATTAGATTTTTTGTTGCTTGTGTTATTACAAACGAGTACATTAGATAAAGTGTGTTTAGATGAACTTATAGTAATAAGACTAATCCTGCGATACGGTTTGGCTCGAATTTGTCTTTATGAAAAAAGGCTTAAAAGCCTCCTTCGACGTCTTATTTATTTCCTTCTACAATTTTCTGGACGTTGTGACCCCTGAGTATGTTTCAACATTTCTTCGCAGGGTAGTCATTTAGGAAATTTCGACTCGAGCGAGCTCTAAAAAGTAAATTATTCGATTAGAAATGATTAAAATTTTATTGGTCATGTCTTCTAGATATTTATTTATAAAATCTTATTCGTTTTAACATAGAGGTATAAACAAACCATTCTTTTTACCGTGACTACTTGTGAAACTGTTCTCAAGAACTTTTCATTTCCTTGCAGGCTCTGGCGAGCGCTGCACAAAAATCCTTGACTTTCACACGAGACTCTTATTTGAAGAACTTGTGAAACTTGAAGTTATAGTACTTGTACTATAAGTTGTACTTGAAATGATGTTTGTAATATTTTGCTGATTTATATTTGTAATGCCAACAATGTAAAGACGTAATTGATGTGAGGTTTTAACTAAAATTATACTAAGTTAAGATGTTACCCTCAAGTCTAAACAACTAAACCAATACTGATGAAACTTGGTATCGAGTAAGCTTGAATCTCAAAAAGTGTCACTCTATAATGCTTTCAGGGCTAAAACGCTGAACAGATTTCGATGAAAGTTGGTAAGCTTGGATACCAAGAAAAAGCATAGGCTAGTTATTGCTGCGACAGCCTACAACCACGCAAGCGAAGCAAAAGCTAGTCTCAAACAAGTATGAACTGTTATTATGACAGAATTGGGTCAATATTATTATTTTTGAGATACTATTCACTAATATTTAAAGCAAAAAAAAAAAAAATTTTCTGGCCATTATCAGCTGTAAAACAAACCTTTAGAATATTTAACGTAACTTAGTTTCCGGTCAATATGAATGTAAGAAAAATAAAACAAGTTCTAACTTTAGCCCAGCTGATTAGACCGTTGTCTGACATTCAGACAGCAAGAACGAACGTTTCTATTTAAATATTAATGTTGGTTACAAGATGATAAACAAAAGAATTCGATAAAAGACCCTCAATATTCTATTTTAGAATTCTGTGGTCTCCAATCAATGATATAAGGTACTTCTTCTACCTAGCCTTTTCCTAAGCTACGTCGGGGTCGGCTTCCATTCTTACTGGATTTAGCTGAATACCGTCTTTTACATGACTGCCTATCTGACCTCCACAATCTATAAGCTGGGTAACACAGTATTCCCTAGTCTAGTAAGACTGGTTGTCAGAATTGTAATGACTTAACGACTTTCAAAGATCTGTATGTCAGTCGGGACCAACGGCTTAACGTGCTTTCCGAGGCACGGAGGGGTCTTGATTTGTTTACAAACGGTCACCCATCCACGGACCGACCACGGCGAGCGAAGCTTAACCTTTTCATCGGTTAAACCGTACGGCTTACACTTAGCCACGAGCCCTCATAAAAGATACATACAACATTTTTCTTAATACCTTTCAATATTGTTAGCCCCCTAAATTTTACTTCGGTCGGCCTCATACACACTGGGATTGCGGCTCTGAATAGTCATACATTGCGGTAATTTCGGTTATATAGGGCTGGCTACTTAACTTAAGCCGCAAATATAACCGCAATGTATAATGATTTCGAGTCTGAATCTCAGTGTGTGGGGCGTAATACCAAAACCTAAATGAAAATACTCGTCATATCCTCATATGACGAGTATACCGGTACTTCTATAATAACTTCCGTGAGACGAATTCATAATTATTTAAAGATTCAACGGCTTACTCACGCCGGCGGTGTCGCGAGTCGAACTAGTTCGATCAGTTCGACTCGCAACACCGCCACCGCGTCAGCTCATGATTAAGGACTCCTATTGAGTCTGAACTAGTCGGGCGATCCCGAGAGTGCACGTGAGTAAGCCGTTGAATCTTTAAATAATGAAGGTAGGTACCTTTTTTTCTTTTTTTTTTTGCAGGGTGAAAAGCTTATGACTATCCCACGCCGAGGGCACGGCATGGGGATATGTCGGACTTTAACCGACTCCAATACACCCCGGCCCCATCATTGCCTTAGCCAGAGCCGCGGGATCACTTGCGTATTCCCAACGCAGCTCTGGAAGGCCTTGGTCCTCGAAGAACCCCTTCGACCCCCTTTAGGTGGAAGTAAAATGTCCACCCCTCCGAACGCGTCGGACTTCCCGTTCGCATCCTCCGTGGCCTGTCAGCTGATCGGATGACGAGTTGCGAAATAATGAAGGTACCTACTTGGTGGTTTCTTCTTCATGTCGAACCCGCAAAGTTGTGCTTTGTATAATACTTTTGCAAATCGCATTGCTTACCGATTTAATATTCAAATACAGTGTAATTAAGTTAGTAACATTATTATTCATGTTGTATCTAAGCCACAAACTCTCATGATCTGCATTCTTGAAATGCGGATAACCGCATCTGATTGAAGTGGTCCTCAGCTATTCCTATTGCATCTCAAATGAATGCGCGTTGCATGCATATTAATTTGCACCACAAAATTTCCTGATTAAAACATTTCTGTGTAGCTAGTAGAGCAAGTTTCATCACTGAAATGGTTAAATCAATTTGAATGGATTTCTTATATCGTAGGTATTTCTTGATAAGATTCAAAACATTTAGGAAGAATCAAGACAAAAAAAAGAAGCTCCACTCCTTTTAAAATAATCATGTATTATTAGATTTGTTTGTCTAGGTATAAAGATATTTGTTTAGATAAAAAATACTTTGAAATCAGCAATCGAATTTAGTACATGTAAAACTCAGAAAAAGAACATTAGCATCAAGTATTTTTTTTAAACAAAATTTCTTATGTGATTTACAAAAGGGACGCAACATAAAAATATTATCAAGATATTGAAACAATCTTATTCTATCTGAAGTGTAGACATCATTAACTAGATCTAAAGGGAAACAATGTCGACTTGTCGAGAAAGAACGTGCGAATCTCAGGCAAAGAAACTTGGAGGGACTTCGATCGATCGCGTCCCGATGTCGAGAGCCTACTTATCTTTGTGATATTGGAAGGTCGTGTGGCTAGCAAGAAATACTTTTAATTTCTTTTTGATCGAGCTCATCACACAAACAGTTGTCCTAGGTGGGAATCGAAACCCACGACCTCCGGTATAGCAGTCAAGTTCACTTACCACCGACCAACAGGCCAGTCAAATAAAAAAATATATGTAAGCTTTATTTATTCGACGACCTCCGTGGTCGCGTGAGTTTTCAAGGTGCCAGATTTCGCCTCCGAGGTCCCGGGTTCGATCCCCGGTCGGGTCAATGTAGAAAAAAAAACACTTTTCTTCATTGTCTCGGGTCTGGGTGTTTGTGGTTCGTTGTCTCTGATATAACACAAGTGCTTTAACTTACTTTGCATTCGGAGCAATGTATGTGACGTTGTCCTAGTTTATTTATGATTCGTAAACGTAACCATACCATACTCATATTTTAAACTCATTTTTTATTTTAAGAGGTCTTTGTTTTGGGGACAGAAATGTCACGCATGTATTTACCTACGAAGATTTGTAACAGTTAGTCAAATCTATCAGAGATTTCAAGTCTAAAAAATAGATTATGAAGACTGAATGACTGTGGCCTATAATCACATTGTTCTGACCTTTAGCGAGACTCCAAACTTAATTGCTAAAATCCACTTAAACGATAACACTTAAATTCTAGAATAAAGTCTTTTGTAAAATTAAATAAATACCTTCCTAACTTTTGGGCTAATTTCGTAAAGATAACAGAAACTACGTTAAGCAATTAGAAACTTTTCTGTTGACCTTTGTCATATTCTAAAAAAAGCTCTTAAATCTTATAGAGTTATATTGTGAAAACCGATCTTCAGAAGTACGTTTTAAGTGATAACTTACCGGGAGGGTAAACCGCTTCATAACATTTATACACCAAGCCCATATTAAAAATAGCTCAAAAAAGCAAAAAATAGCTCTCAGCAATGTTCCTTTAGTAAAAACACCTTTTGTATTTAGAAAAAATCTTATTTATTTATTTAACAATTTATGTAGGTACACAAATAATAATGGCACACAGCATTCGGACAAATAAATGTTTCATGAAATATCTCTTCTAGCAGACCTGCGAAAGGACATACATGAAAAACTATTGTAGACAAAAGGGTACAGAAATACAAAGAGGAAAGAATAGGTACGTACTTTATAAGACAATACTTTAGAAATTACAAACAGTTATATTAAATACTAGCTTTTGCTCGCGACTTCGTCCGCGTGTACCACCGTTTGTTAAATTACCGCCCTTTTCTCCCCTTTGGGGGGGAATTTCCAAAAATCCTCTCTTAGTGGTAGCCTACTCCTCCCAACAAACACACATGCCAAATTTCAGCTCTTTACGATCAGTAGTTTCGGCTGTGCGTTGTCTGTCAGTCAGTCAGTAACGGAAGAGTTTTATATATATAGATTATGGTACTATACATAATCCATCGGTCATCTGATCCCAAACTAGGCAGAGCCTGTACTATAGAAACTAAACAACTGATAAAGAATATAAAGATACTTATATTTTTCTAAAAACAAACACACAGACACAGAACAAATGATTGTCCACATCACACAAAGATTTGTCCTGGGTGGTAATCGAACCAACGACCTCCGGCTCAGCAGTCAGGGTCACTAACCACTAGACCAACAGGCCAGTCAATACATAAATACTATGAAGAATTAAAAAAACCCTTATAAGTATATAATAAGTTCATCTATACTTCTATACTAATATTATAAAGAGGAAACCTTTGTATTTTTGTATTTTTGTATTTTTGTATGTTTGTATTGAATAGGCTCAAAAAGTACTGAACCGATTTCAAAATTTCTTTTACCATTACTTGGAGGAATTCTTCCGAATCCGTATAGGCTATATTTTATCCCGGAAAATAGATAGGATTTTTCGTGGTAGTGAAAATTGTGGAGTAAGTCGACGAAAAAACTGCCGTACGTTAACGATTCTTGCGAACGCTGCCTAAATGGTTAGAGATGTATGGTTGACTTCTATAGAAAAGTTGTAGAACTCAATAATGCCTACAAAAAAGTCCGCGATAGTATATACCAAACATTTATATTTTAGCCATTATAACCACTTTTCCATAGAATAAAAGTAATTAAAATTATTAGCCCATGTTTATTGATCATATTATCGTCAAATACTAATCCTTATCCAAATAAACTATTTATTGAGCAAGATTGTTTCAATAGCTATAAATTACTTTTTATTTTATTCCAATCGGACAATTCATTAAAAAGATATTACAAATTTAAAATTTTAATCTATACTTATAATAAATCTGTAGAAGTGAAAATTCTGTACATTTAAAGTATTAAAAAAAGAAATGGCGGGGGGTGTTACTAGACCGAGACCGAACACAAAAATGTGATTAAAAAAATTTTTGTCTGTCTGTCTGTCTGTCTGTTTGTTCAGGCATCACGCAAAAACTACCGGTTCGATTACGATGAAACTTGGTATAATTGTTCCTTAATATCCTGGGCACCACACTGGGTAGTTTTTATCCCGGAAAAGTATATACCTGATGCAGAACCGCAACAGACCAGCTAAACTATAAGAGATACAAAAATGGTACCATAGCAAAAATTGTTCCACGTGATGAGCATTTTCTGCTGAGAGAATAAATTTGAAGATCTGGAACACCTGATGTGGAACTCCAAGAGCCCAGCTACAGTATAACACATATAGGAATGACGTCTTAGCAAGAGTTGTTCAGCCTGATGAGCACTCTCTGTTGACGTATAAAAATTGAAGATCTGGAACACCTGTTGTGGAACTCCAAGAGCCCGGCTACACCATAACACATATAGGAATGACGTCTTAGCAAGAGTTGTTCAGCCTGATGAGCACTCTCTGTTGACGTATAAAAATTGAAGATCTGGAACACCTGTTGTCGAACTCCAAGAGCCCAGCTACACCATAACACATAGGAATGACGTCTTAGCAAAAGTTGTTCGGTCTGATGGGCATTTCCTGTTCACTTATAAAAATCGAAGATTTTAAACATCTGACCTGGAAATCAAAGCTATCACTAATTATACTGTATAATTATAAAATAGCATAACCTTCACGCGGTGAAGGCGGTAACAGTTTAGGACTGGTTTTCGATGACAATGGTATATCTGTATACAACATGTAACAAAACCCCTGTCAGATCCAATAATGGCGTATTCGTGGTACAGTTCATGAACCGTCTCGCATAGGCGGCTTCTTTGACACAAAGCTACAGGTAGTAAGTACATGAACTTTGAGGAGCGGTCAGTGTTGCTGTTGCCTTGGATCAGTTTTTATTTTGATTTAATTATTTTCAATTAGGAAAAAAAATAATCTCCAATCCATTTAATACCTACGTATATGTGTTCGCAGTACGATACCGAATAATACCGAGTCTAAGGGATCGGACAGGGTTTTTGTTACATGTTGTGTATAAATAAAAAGACAAGGCCTGACTGACTGACTGACTGACTCATCAACGCCCAGCCCAAACCCTTGAACCTGGATAGCTGAAATTTTTGCACAGACGTTTCCTATTTAATGTAGACAAGGAATAAGGAAGGATTTTTCGAAATTCAACCCCTAAGGGTGTTAAATAGGGGATGAAAGTTTATATGGAAATTTCGTATACGGGCTTCTCGATAGAAATAAATAAAGACGTATTTCAGCAATTTTGAAAATCTACCCCCTAAGAGGGTAAAATAGGGGTTGGAAGTTTGTAGGTATATGAATTGTGTAGTTTTCATTAAAGTTCATAGGATTATGAGTTAGAAATAAATAAGACGTATTTCCGAGATTTTAGAAATCTACCCTCTAAGGGGGTGCAATAGGAGTTTGAAGTTTTTTTACGATATTCATCATTTTCAAACAGAGATACATAAGATTTGGTATTTGGGTTTTTGGTAAGAAATAAATGAAAACATATTTTTGCGATTGTAGATATCTACGCCTTAAGATGGTGAAATAGGGGTTGCAAGGTATTATTTTTATGGTATGTACCTTTGTTGCTTCTGATTCCATAACACAATCCTGCTACTTACTTTGAATTCGGAGCAATGTGTGTGACTCTTCTTCGTCTTTTCGTGTAAATGATTCTCAAGTTTTGTCTGACCAAAAATTTGCCACAATTTTAAAAGTTTATCCAAACTCAATGTATGTGATGTTTTCCACATTATCTTATTATTATCTTGACGCCATAATATTTTATGAAAAATATAATTTATGCGCCTTACTTTGAAAATCACAGAATACATCCATCTATCCTTTACTACCTACTTACTACTCTTAACTTTACGCGCGAGCGATGCCGCGGGCAACAGCTAGTAAAAAATATATTTCACAACAATAAAGAATTAGAAATAAAAGTACACTGCCATCAACACTAAGAAAACAGAATTCTGGTTCAAATACAAGCTTATTTGTTTGTAACCCGGTAAACAAGAATACTATCAAGATTACTATCCAATTAACTGGTACTCAATTACGTCGCCTGACAATACCAGGGTAACAGCTAACTGGCTCGGTACTGCAATCAAATATTATAATGCCGTAACTAATTTACCTGTGGTTTATGCTTAGTCGCAGACAATATCTGTATTGCCCACAATAAATCCTACTTACCCTTTCATGTTATAAATGTGAAAGTGTGGATGTTTGGATGTTTGTTACTCAATCGCGCAAAAACGGCTGAACGGACGGTCTAAAGAAATAATTAAAACTCCCAACATCAATAATTCTTTCTTACGTACAAACAAATGTAGCTAAAACACCTAGGTATCCCACCTAAAACTATAAATCTAGGTCGTATAATTATTGTAACAGCACACAGGACACTGTGTCAATATGGTCACGTTACCACGAGTTACAATCAAACAATGATCCTAAACAAATACCGAGCGAACAAAAGCTCCCTAGCCATTATTTGAACGAATTTATTTATATTTTGTCCCGCGGGATATAATGGAGTACGTTTCGCGTCTTTTATGTATTTTTTTGTTGGGTTTGTGGAAAGAGAACATTGATATTTAATTTAGGATAACAATATAGGCTACACGTTAACTATAACTAAATGAGAATAGGCTAGTGCCCAGCAGTGGGACGTATGGAGGACTTTGTTCAACTGTTTATTTATTAATTTTTAAAAAGATTACTAGCATGGTGAGTTGCACATTACTAGTAATCTCGTTTACCCCTCGTGCTAAGCTAAGATGCTTGTGTTTGGAGTGGTTTCACGTTGGTAGTATAATGGGTGGGATTCGAACCCGCAACCACATGATCGCAAGTCTCCCTAGCCATTAGGCTACCGCCGCTTCAACATTAGGGCACTCTTGGCCCCTTTAGCAATAAGAATGTTTTACGAAAAATACTTTATTATGTCATTATCTCTATTCAGACAGCAATAGACATTACAACTGAATAACTATTATTATTTACCTACGGTCCTATGCTAACATAATTATGCTTTCTATAATTTAATTCGGACATCATAGGGATAAAAACCTCTTTTGTTTGCTCGTTACATCAGACTCGGTGTATTTCTACAAGCGTTAACGATGATAGAAATCGCTTAAATGACATTAAATGTGTGGAAATTATATTTCTCTTCGATAAGTCACGTGACTTAGATTTGTCATTTTCATACATTTGAGTGCTTTGATCAGCGTTACCGATCGTAAATGTACCTTGTATAAGGGGACTGAAGCAAAAAGCAAAATTGCTAATCTCTATGTTTTCATATTTGGTCATATTTGTGTTTGATCATAAAATACAAGGTTTTTGATTAATTATGAAATCAGTAGTCGTTTTTTTATCATTGATATAGACCGATATATCCACACATTGATAGCACTGCAGGGTTGATATGTAAGATATGTATTTTCGTTCAAGGTTTTCCAAATTCAAGTGAATATTATATTTTAAATATGACCTAGTTAGGATAATAACTGTCCAGTTAGTCAGAATAACGACACTAGACTTGGAAACTTGCCAACCTAAACCAGTGAATACGGAACAAACAATTGAATCCAATTTAATTTAAGAGGCCGTTAAAATTAATCATATGTAGGTTACATCCTAATAATAATAAAACTATGCACAATATTGACCTGGACTTAATTAATATTTATTTCGTTGTTGGGTATGAACTACATCCTAAATGAAACGAAATTGGTACTTGATTGACTACTATCAAAATATTAATCTAAGACATTTTATTTTTCTAAAAAAACTGCAAAAATCAGTACAAATTTATGCACGCATGTTCTATCTCTTTTTTGCAAACAGCGACTTGTATGGGTCAGCCGTAAATTAGTACGGAGATTTGAAATTTGACGTCACATTTTGATATACCACTCTCTGTCTAATTAGCAATATTGGAATGCTTGAATCACACTCAATATGAGAGTAATTAGCATGCTGCTTTTAGAATTCCGTAAAGGTGGTTTTTAGTAGGTATAAAAATACCGACCTATAAATGTCTCAGTACTGGGCACAGGCGTCTTCTTATCAGAAGGAACAAGCATTGATCACCACGCTTGCTCATTGCGAGTTGGCGATTTCAGATTCCATTTTTTGGAAACCAGGTTTCCTCACGATGTTTCCTTCACCGGTTGTCAATGGTAAATTAGAATAATAAAGAAAGTACATAAAACTTTTAAAAAGTCACATTGGAACTTGCCTGGGTTCTGCAACCGTTTGCTTGCGAATCCGGTCATTAAACCATTAGTCAACCACGACCTCTTTTCTTTCCTAATCTCACATTCCGTAGAATATCCCACAAAACAGTCATTGTATCCAAATCAGAAGGCTTAATATTCCAAAATCTCTATATATTCGTAACACGTCAAGGGTGCGGCATTTTGCTATCGAACAATGAACTATCTATCCTATAATTAGGTAGTACGGATACGGTTGAGCGACGGTTATCCGGAAATCGGTTGTCTGGACGACCGCTTTGGACACAGTTCGATTAGACCATTTGGACGGGGAGCAGTTTTGGAAGTTATCACGAAAATTGCGAAAAAAAAATTACTGGTAATCCTTTTGGTTTTTTTGAAACAATCTGAAGAGTTTATTTGTTTGTTTGGTTGAACACGCTATCTCAGGAATTGCAGGTCCGATTAAAAAAATACTTTCAGTGTCCCTGATTACCTCGTTGAATATACGCACTCCTTTTAAAATAATCCTATATAGCAATTTTTGATAGAAATTTCAGTGAAAGGTCAGAAGAGCTTGTCGACAAATCACGGACTAAAATTATTAACTACTTACAAAAGCAATGAGAATGCTACAACAACTCAGTCGATCTCAGAGTAGAGAATTAAGTGGACTTATAATAAATTCATTTATGTCATCAAGGGAAATATAAATTAACTAGCTTTTGCTCGCGACTTCGTCCGCGTGTACCACCGTTTATTAAATTACTACCCTTTTCACTCCTTTGGGGGGGAATTTTCAAAAAAATCCTCTCTTAGTGGTAGCCTACTCCTCCCAACAAACACACATGCCAAATTTCAGCTCTTTACGATCAGTAGTTTCGGCTGTGCGTTGTCTGTCAGTCAGTCAGTAACGGAAGAGTTTTATATATATAGATTACGAAAGATTTTGCGTTCAATGAGGAAGCAAAAAAATTCTAGAAATTAGAATTAAAAAATTAGTCTGAACTTATATTTTAGAATTTGTTTTTGACGTACTCGGTAGTTGTACAGAGCTACGTCCAAATATTTTGAACAGTTAACTGAATAGTGCCTTCAAGTGGAACTTGATCGTAACTATACTGGCAAGACCACTACAATAGTTTTCACCACAATAGTTAAGAGGATCAAGTTGAAACACGAGAGCGCAGAAATATATACAATAGAGCTATGGAAAGGCTTGACATGTTCGATATGTTTCGAACGAACGAATTTAACTCAAGGTCTTAAACATCGGCCTTGTGAATGACTGATATATCTGTGGCCCTAGTGAAAAAGGATCTAAGTCCAAAAATGCAACTTTACAGGAGACGCAAAAAAACACTCCACAGCTAAAATTTCGTGTTTGACCTCGTATTACTTTTAAACCGCTACCAAAATATGAAATATGTGCTTCGAATCTTTTAAATAAAAGCTTTAATTACTTTTATATAGGTGCCTGAAATGATGGACATGACCTTATTGTCTTTGAACTAGGTTTGCTTTTATTTCAATAAAAAGTTCTTTAATGTCTTTTTGTTCTTAAAAAAAATGTTGTCCGACTTGCCAGCATAATAATATAATTATAGGTTAATATGAATTAATATTGATAATGGGGTTGATTTCAATCAATTATGTGACTATATCTGTGTAGATATAGGCTGCACTGGCATCACAAATATCTAATGAAGATGTTAAAAAAATATTTCCATACTCCGATTAAAACAACATGTTCGATCAACAGTTTATTCCATCGGTGTTACTTGAAGGTCTGCAAGTAATTTAAAAGTGTTAGAAAATCCTTTTGTTTAGAACTGCTTGTAACCAACAGTATTTGGCTAACTGAAGAGCAGAATGGCGGAAAATTGGTATAACTCTGAATTCACACAAATTGGGGTTCAGCGTTCTCCTTATTCACTCCGGATGGGAAAACTGCCCAACTTTATTATTGCGCCGTTCATCTTAGGCCGATGACGCATTTCCGTGTTCGAAAATGCCTAACGTTCGACATTATTCTGCATGGTTTGGATTTAAGGATATGCGGGCTTTGGAGTTCTTTGATTCGATTTCGTTGGTAGCTCGTTTTGTGGTCGTTGTTTGCCGTATTTCTGTCGGATTTTATATCCCACTGCAGCAGCGAAATATTTGAATTTCCAAACAATTTCAGTATTCGAACAACACTACGACCCCGTCTAACAGAGTGAAAACGACTACAAAGAACAAATCAAATTATTTTTGTTCATATTCCTAGTACCCAACTTGAAACCTGGATAATTTGAAGATGTACTTGAATTTCACAACCTTAGAATATTTAACATTATTATGGCCTTACAAAGCCTCACAATATGTATAAAACTATGCATTCAAAAACGATGCTTGAAAGAAAAATCCGAATTGTACCTTTTCGGTCCAAAACGGTCCAAATCTTCCCCGCAGACAATATTGAAACCTTGCTTAAGGCTTATCGACATTATTTCACCCTCCTTATAACAGAAAAAAGACTATAAATTTTAATATCTTTTTATCATTAACGAAAAATGTATTAATTCCTTTCTCTTTTAATAAAGGGATGAATTGGAAAATGTCTTATTATCTCTAAAGAATATTTAATACCTTTTAGATTAGAAATTAATACAGTGTCATTACTCTTTACTTTCTTCAGTGTTGATTTAATGCGATCGAAAAGGATCTTCAATTTTTTCATTAAAATTCGTTTCCTTTGATACTGAAGGTCATACCATAGCCATTAAAGCCTTTATTACTTTAACTCTTATTTAAGAATAATTTAACAAGACACTATTCATGTAAAATATCAAGTACTCAAAAAAACTGCTAACGTTCTTTCTTAAACCATATGAAAGATCTCAAAGAGTGATTTTGGGCCACACTCTATAATTTTCTACTAAATACTCAAAATCTGTCAAGAAAAGTACTTCTAAAACTAAAACATATACTCCAAATTTCAAATTTTTCTCTGACATTGCAGTCCGCGAACAACCGACAGATCCCGAGATCAGCGTAAAATAAATATCATCGACGTATGATGAATGTGTGCCATGCATCATGCGTTACAGTCACGCGATACGGTAGACATGATCGAATGCTAACGATATATCAATCGGGAACGAGTGTTTGAGTATTAATAGCTGTATTTATTTAACTCGCTAGTTGATTTTTAGTTATGATTAAGGTCATATTTTTTGGGTATAAGTCTATTTTAGTCTAAGTTTTTTGAAAACTGTGTTAAGGTCAGGTTCGAAGCGGAAACGAGTTTTTTCTACTTTTTTGTATCTTTTGAAAAGTTTCTGAAATTAAAGTAAGGATTTTGGATTTTTATTAAAACAGAATTTGAATGGATACATACATCATCCCACTCAAAAAATGCCCTTTTTAAATTCGCTGTCTCATTTTTTTTTGCGTCAAAGACAGATTGCTCCGAAGACTATTCAGGTATTCATAGACATTCTCATGACTTCTAACAACCATTTCACAATCATCAGGGATGTATTCTATGCAATCGCAAACAGATCAAAGTCTCGTTCGATTCTACGGAAGCCATTAAGTGCAGCTATTCTCTTGGGAACATGTTTCTCTTGGTGTGCGAACCGACCATTAGGGTATTGACGGTGATTGCTGCCTGTAATAATGAAACTTCTAGATTTGTGATCGATAATATTCTTAAATTGCAATGAACCCTGCATTACTAAAAGACTACAAATCAGTTGATTCAAGTCATATCAATTCCTTGTATTTTTGTCTTTAATTAAATTATATTTCTTGCGCGTCGTGGTATCCCTAAGTTTGTTTGAATCGACTTCCAGTCATCAGATTCAGGTTCAGTTAGCACCTGAATCTGAAGAGTCTGTATTTTCCCAGGAGCAACTGCCTATCTGACCTTCACAACAAACTTTTAACCATAATTGTTAAATTATTTTGCTCCTTTTTTACGCTAGTTTTGCTTACCCCAAAATATATTGTTGTAACGTGATAGAACTTAAACTGCTTTAAACACAACCGCAAAGTAATTCAGTGCAGGATAAAGACGTTTAATATACAAACATTCTCTTATCTCATAACTGACGAGAGAGTGCAGAACTCTGGAAAATATTCCGTACACGTCATATTTTGCGGTGCATAACTACTAGATTACAGGTACAGCGGCGAAATTCTGGCTAAGTAGGTAAATCTTGCTTTGCCAACGTTTTGAGATTAAACACGAAGCCGTGATACACAGATGTGGAGTTTGGAACGCGTTTCATCGAACTTTCCAAGTAATTTGAATTCGGAATTTCGAAATTCGGATTTTGAATTCGAAATTTAGATATTGTTTAGGTAACCTATTTTGATATTGGAACGGTGGCTTCTGATTCGATTTTGTTTTGCATTAGCAACAACTTATTTCAAAACATAGTCTCGATAAAGGTAAACATAAGAGGAATAGCTTGGTGAAATCAAATACAAGAGATATTGTATGCGGAATCACTTAATAAACAAATCCTTGAATTCAAAGAGGTCGTTTAGAAATAATGAAAGGACGTCACTGAAATTCTACGTTTTTGTAAATCATTTATCCATTATCTAGAACTGTCTTGGTAATACGGTAAATCGCTTTTAATGACCTACAAGTGTTCTAAAGATGCTAACATAACGGTTATTTTCCTGAAAGCTGTAAACATAATTACAAATATTAAAACTAAAACAGGAAATAAAGCACTAAGATAAGCCATCTTAATTAACCACATCCGGTGCTCACAATAAATTACTTTAACTAGAAAATGAAAGGAAATCTGTTAAGGAGAATAATATACAGGATTAATTTTTAAGGAGTGCGTATATTCAACGAGGTAATAATGTGCATAAAACTGAACAACTTTTCCCAATAAACATAGGTCGAAATCTTATAAAAGAAAATCATCTTTTCATACAAACTTAAGTTACGTGACCTGTCACTTTGTGAGAAAGGTTCATTTTTAATTTTAAGATTTCTACCATTTTCCCTGGGGATTGGTTTAGTTTTATGCATCTGATTACCTCGTTGAATATACGCACTCCTTAAAAATTAATTCTGTATATCTCCCAATTAATCCTATTTAAATCGGAGATTATATTTGAGCAATAAATTATCAAGAATTAATACTTCCCTTTTATGTTTACCGTTCTCTGAATTCGATCGTAAAAATGTTCGCAACACCTGAATCTGACTCCGTTATATTTCATTTGCCTTCATTGTTTTATTGTTAAATTTTCATTTGGGAACTTGTAATTTATTGTGTGTTGTGTACCTTTTCTCAGAGTCGGGTATTGTAGGATTTGAAGGTCAGGGGTTGTGAAATGGTTTTGATATAGGATTGGCTATGATTTATTTTATGACAGTGACTTTTAGATCCGATTGTCTTTTATTTAGGTCATTGAGTTTGTTTTGTGTTCAAATGCTGATGTAGTGAAAAGGTCACAGTTTCATTCCTATCACATATAAAAGTGTTTTTTTTTTCAAGTTTAGCATTATTCTTTGTTTCGTTTACTCTTATGCTATTAATATTTGTAGTCTATCGTTATTGCAAATTCAACGAATACATATATTTCTTCACATCTTTTTTTAATTCAAAACACATGCTTACCACAAAAAGGGTTCGTACAAATATAACTTGAGAGGTTATTTCATACTATTAAAGTACTATACTGTGTGATGTCGTGGTGGCCTAGCAGTTCAATGACTGGATTTGCATGCACATGGTTGTATGTACAAACCCAAGCAAGTACCAATGTGACTTTTTCAAAGTTATATGTACTTTCTTAATCATTATAAGTCATCATTGACAAACGGTGAAGAAAGATATAGTGAGGAAACCTGGATTTCAAAAAAATTGGAATCTGAATGAGCTGAGCGTGATGATCAATGCTCCTTCCTTCTCTATAATGGGAAGAGGCCTGAGCCCAGCAGTGGGTTTATAGGCCGGTATTATAATAGTGAGCCAAACTTATGCTCGCTTCATTCTTTAACAATCTGTACCACCTGTAATAGTTTCTAAAATGTTAAGCATATTGTTATGACCGGGTCACAGCAACTGCGAGTATCTTGTCTGCATTACGAAGCTGCTACGGTAACCAAATATCCTTTAAAGTATTTTATTTTCATAAGAGAAAAAACGAATTTAGTTGAAACCAATGTTCATGAAGATATTTTATGTTATGTCACTTTAATATACAGGATTATTTTGAAAGGAACGCGTATATTCAACGAGGTAATCAGCTGCATAAAACGGAACAACTTTCTCCAAGGAAAATAGGCCGAAATCTTAAAATGGAAAATGAGCTTTTCATACAAAGTGACATTCTATGATAAGTTGATTTTAAATTTTAAGATTTCGACCTATTTTCCTTGGAGAAAGTTGTTCAGTTTTATGCACCTGATTACCTCGTTGAATATACGCACTCCTTTTAAAGTATTTCTGAGTTCAATATTTATTTGTATTCCGCAAAGTTGTATTAATACAAATTATGTGACCATTATAGACCCTGAAGAGACCATGTGAAGAGAAGAAAATATTTATGATGTTCGTACATCAATTTTGAGTGAAGCTCTCTGTACATCAAATGAGTATATTTTTTTTGTAAATATTTTCGTGTGTACAATAATTAATAAGAAAACTCTATGATATTTAATATCCTAGTTGCCATAGCATGCTCTAACATATTATTTATAATTTAACTAACAATGCAGATGTTCCACAAAAAATTGAACAAGCGTCTCTACTCCATAAATTTTAATATTATAAGCACAATCTCGCATAAAGAAAACAACATTACAATTCAAGAAAAATCACAAACCGGATCTCAACCACCACGTACCAACCACGTCACTGGGCGGAGTGCATGCAAACGAAATGGATTTTAAAATGAGTTTGAGATAACATTTACTGTTGCAGCGAAGAACGATACAGCATATTGCAGACATCTATATGTTACATAAATTAACCTAGCTCGGGCGGGTCGCTGCCAAACATCGCAATCCCAAAACAGCATATTTTCACCAATAAAATTTTCACCTTAGTATTCTGCCGTGCAGGCCCTAAAGTGCAGTATGAGGAAAAAAGCGGTTTCGAGAAAACAGCGAAAAACTTTTTAACACTGTTTTTATTTATATTATTAATGTGTAAGGTGGATATTTTTATTGCTAAGACGACTAAGTGACAACAAAGATGGTATTTACCAAATAAAATTATAATTTAGTACATTAGATTTTAAATAAAATGAATTTTCTTAAAATCATAGCTGTTACTGCACGCAAAAAGTTACATATATGCAAATTAAAATGCGGTAAAAATACTCGATACTACAAAATCTTTGATTTTTTTGCTACTTTGCAGACTAATTTGCAGCATAAGACTTTCTTTACTGCATTTTAATTTGTTCCTTGAACTAATTGCACATGTAGTATGTAACAATTTCTTCAAACTAACGAGTATTTTTTAGGTAGGAATTCACAGAAAAAATGGCGATATGATGTGAGATATTTATTAATGATATTAATATAACTATATACACATATAACTAATTATAATAAAAATAAAACTGTACTAAACCAAAACTTATAATATAAATTAAACTATACTAAACTACCGATAATAAACAAAGCTAGATAAAAAATTGGAAACTTATTAACCATTATCAACTAAAATTGATTGATAGTGGCTAACAAGCATCAAAGAATTCATCGTCATCTTTATCAATAAAGGGAAACGTGCCCAAAAGGCTGGCAGCATAGCCACGTTGAATAGGAATACTGATTCGCTGTGCCAAAAACATGCCAGCCCTTTGGTCATGGGTAGTGTCGACCAAACGTTTTGCGAGTTCCTTAAAAAAGAACTCGTGCACCTGGTCGCCATGTCCCGAGCGTCTCAACCCCAAACGGCTCAAAAATATAGTTACCTATCAGGTTGTTATATTTTCGCCGTTTAAGGGTTTCCGCGGCTCCAGCAGCAGTAACCAGAGGCCCGATTCCCATTCTCCCACAGCCAGGAGACGAGCACGCTCTGCACTTCTGCAGTATTTATTGACGTTTCAATTAATTCTTTCCGTATCAAACTACAAAGCGGCTCATCCCACTGCCTCTGAGAAGAAAGTTGTTTGGGTAGATCCGTGCCCGGGCAGGACAATTTTTCCAGCTATTTACTGCTTCAGTCATGCACAGAATTTGACAACCAACCAGAGAAAATCCTAAGATTTCCCTGGTCAACGTTTCAGTATTGTGAACCGAAGACAGAAATGCTGGTAGGCCTAAACTAGAAACTTTACGAACACCTAGGCTAGCCCTCCAAAACGGATCGGCAAAGTGGCTTGGGACCAAGCACGGTCATCCAGAATCACATTGAAAATCAACGTTATGGTGGACCGGATAATTTAAAGAAACGAAATATGTAAATTTAGGGCCGAAACAACAAAACCGAATTAAAGTGATAGCAGAATGCAATGAAATTTTGAAAAGTCTATCCGGACCTGATTTTATTTCCGGAGCAATTAATTTGATTTTTTGTAGTGTAGATTGTCCATCAATATACTTCAGATTAGGGATATAAATTTCGCATTTAGTTGTGTTTAAATCTAAACCTATTGATTGAAATTTATTCTTTAAAGTTGTGTAATCATCGGCTATTGTGTTAATATCACCTCCTAGGGTTCCGTCATCTAGCTACCAAACGTTAAATTTTGACTTTAGTTTCCTAATATGTAATTGGATGAATGGCCAAACTAAACATGACCGGCCCGAGTGGATCTCCTTGTTGGCAGCCTACAGCGGAATTCAAAAGTTTGTTCTTATAAACTAATTTGGTAGGGTTTCTATAACATTGCCAAAGAAAACTGTAAATTTTGGGAGTATCAGATTTAACTTCTGCCAACAAGGTGTCTTTGTTAATGGAGTTAAAGGCATTCTTCATATCAACTTTCAAGATAACCTCACTTTTCCCGTAAGACAAAAATGTGGAAAGTGCGTGTACGGCAGCTTCACAGCCTCCTTTTGAGCCAAAATCTTATTGAAGGGGCTGGAACTTATCTGACTACGTGAATGTGTGCGATGAATTACACGATTCATTGAACGAGAGAGATAGCGATAAATTCTGACTAGAATGCAGTAAAATAGGAACTGAACTGCAGTGAAATTACTAAAATCGTCCAAGTTACCAATTATAATGCAGTAACAGAGTCTCATACTGCGTTTTAATTAGCATTTATGATATTTTCATCTTTGAAAAATACAGACTATACTGCAGTAAATAATGAACATACTGCACTTTAGTTGGTTTTCACGATATAAACTTACTTAATAACACTAAATAAAAAACCACATTTTAGAACTTTGCCGCATTTTAATCTGTAGTTCCTGTGAAATAAACTAGTGATCATCCATGCAGTATTAATACTGTTGGTACAAAAACTACTTACTGCGTTTTAATTTATATGCCTTAATATTTTTTTGGGTGTAGAATACTGATTTTTTGTGGTAATATAGATATTTACTGCGTTTAACTTGGTAAAGTGACGGATCGTGGCAGGCGTAACTGCTATAACTGTATTTTAGTTGGTATTGTAATATATTTAGACATGCAAAGTTAAGTTACTGCTTTCACAAATTTGATTTTTTAACCGTTTAAAGCATCCTAACAAAAAACTGATTAGTTCTTTATGTTCCTTATAACGTGTCCATTAAGGTTCAATATTCAACAAAAAATGGCAAAAAAGCCTGTTACTGCGTTTTAGGGTCTGCACGGCAGTATTAGTTTTATGTTAAGTTATAATCGTCTTTAAACTTATTATTGTAAGCTGAATTGTACAACTTTATGTAAACCTTTTTATTTCAATAAATTATTATTATTATTATCTGTCTAAATATCATTTTTGTTGAGAGAATTTTTGCATGTAGTTATGATTGACTCAGACTTGACAAAAATAACAACCGGCCAAGTGCGAGTCGGACTCGCGCATCGAGGGTTCCGTACAAAACTAAGTTTAAAATTATAAAAAATATTTTGATTATATTATGTAATTAAAAATGTACGGTTTTAGCAATTTTTCCTTTACCTATACTATAACTCGTTGCTTCGTACCGAATTTCAAGATTCTAAGTTCACGGGAAGTACCCGGTAGGTTTTGATTCCCTTGCGAGTGTCGAAAATTTGCGGAAATTTGCGGCATAAACGGTTGTGTCTAGTGTTTACGTTAGCTTATAAGTTTTTTTTTCACAGCTCTAAGAGACAGTGAATTTGAGTATTTGTTATATATGTTAATCTCAGCTTGATACCTTCACGCGCTCCTGAGAAAAAGGGTCGGACGGACGGACGGACAACGCGTGTTCCGTTTTTTTCTTTTGAGGTACGGAACCCTAAAAACAGTTAACGACACCGGCCTATAAACGTCCCACTACTGGGCACAGGCCTCTTAACACATAGAGAAGGAATGAGCATTGATTACCACGCTTGCTCATTGTGAGTTGGTGATTTAAAATTCCAGCAGGTTTCCTTACGTTGTTGTCCTACACCGTTCCTCAATGATGTCTTTGAATGATTAAGAAGGCACATATAACCTTGAAAAAGTCACATTGGTACTTACCCGATACCTCTAGAGACATTTCTCTGTAGAACTCAATGTTACTAAACTTCTTTTTAAGGTAATAAGTTCAAGGTTGCTTGAGAATTCTTATAATTAGATTTCTTGAATATATTTTTCTAAGTATACCAGATGAAGTTCAGGCGGCAACAAAAATGTTTTTTTTTTACTTTTAATTAGATTCTACGTAGCATAATTAAAACATTCTAGTCTTATTAATTTCCTTTGAGATAACAAACCTGTTTTAATAGAGTTTTTAATTAGCTTTAGATAATATTAATTTACGAATTATATGAAAATGAGTAAGTAAAGATAATGTGCGCTTTTTTAATTGTTTGCTTGTATAGCTTGTAGTTCCTTGAGTGGTGATAGTGATTGGTAAAGAACTTTTTCAGTCGCCAGTCATCAGCTTACATGGAACTGACTGCGAGAAGCAGAGGACCGTTGAAGATCATGAAAGAGGCATATGTCCAGAGGAATTGACTTCAATAAGCTATGTTCATTGATTTATAGTAATAACTTTGTCGTGGTGGCCTAGTGTTTCAATGAACGGATTTTCGTGAACAAGATTGCAGGTTCGAACCCACTACAGGCAAATACCAATTGCGACTTTTTCAAATTTATAATAATAATTATGTACTTTCTTATTTATACAATAGACATCATTGACAATATAGGAAATTTAAATCGCCAACCCATAGTGAGCCAGGGTGGTGATCAATACTCGTTTCCTCTCTATATAGAAGCGGCGGTAGCCTAATGGCTGGGCATCGGGCTTGCGATCATGTGGTTGCCTGTTCGAATCCCACCCATTGCACTACCGACGTAAACCCACTCGTAACACAAGCATTTAGCTTAGTACGAGGGGTTAACAAGAACTAATAATATGCGACCCACATTATAAGTAAGATTAAAAAAAAACTATGGGTATTATGTACAAGGGCCAATGTATAAATTGACAACTTTGTAAATAATGAAAAGAGGCATTTGCCCAGCTGTGGGATATTCATAGAATATTTCGGTGATCTGTGGCTATAACGCATACAGTACTTAAATTGGCAATTAACTTAAGGTTTTCTTTTTCAAGTTGATTGATAAATTGCGATATAACTTTGAATATCAATATTCCTTTATGCGATGTTCAAACATATATCAGGATAATGTATTCTGATTTTCTCAATAGACCTCTAACTTTTTTCATTGGTAAAGACAAAAGATAGATCGATCACCAATTTATCTTTTTTAGGTTCACGTTAGAAAAAGCCATTTTTATTTTAATAAGGCCATTATAAGTTCTCAGTGCTGTCAAACTTTCAGAAACTTTAGTTAGATAAATGTGTGAACCGTTTTCGTGTTTTTTTTTTTCGAAAGGCGTTGTTGGTGTTTATTTCTGATTGAATACACAATGGGCGCAGATTGAAAGCATACCAAATAAATACTTCATTACCTCAAATTACTTGAATTGAAATTTCCATTTATTTGTATTCAAAATATTATTGCTAACAATAAATATTGTTCTCGGAATAAATAATTTATAACAATTGATTTTATATTAATTCTTTTATCGATATAAATTGTTTTAATTATTGAGCATCGATTAATGTGGATCAATTAAGACTTGCGTTCTATATAATAATACCGGCCTATAAACGTCCCACGACTGTGCACAGACCTGTTCCCATATAAAGAAGGAATGAGCATTGATCACCACGCTTGTTCATTGCGAGTTGGCGATTTCAAATTCCAATTTTTGGAATCCAGGTTTCCTCACGATGTTTTCCTTCACCGTTTGGCAATGGTGTCTTAGAATGATTAAAAAAGTACATATAACTTTGAAAAAGTCACATAAGTACTTGCCTGGGTTCGAACCTGCAACCACATGCATGCAAATCCGTTAATTCAACCGCTAGGCCACCACGACACTGGGTGTTCTATAAGATAATGAGACCAAAAAATAAATAAATAGTAAGTGCAATTATTATTCTACGCTGGTAAATGGTAACTGAAATAACATCTGACAATTATAAAGTGTATTACAATGCTATAAGGTTGCTTTTCATAATTAGTTTTTTACAAATAATGCATATTGCTAACGCTCCAGTTCTGAATGGCCTATTCCGAACAGTTTAGACTATCTCGCAGTGATAACAAGTCGTTAAGAGGTCTTATCGTTGGGTCGTCCGCCGCATTTTGCAAACTCAATCCACTTAAACCTGTTGGCGAATTTAGATAAGAAACGAATTTACTTTGCATCAAGAATGAAAAAGCTTGCTAGCAATGTGAGTAGCACATATCAAGTATTCTTGTAAAGCCCTCGTCTTCTGCTTAGCCTTTTCCCAAGCTATGAAGGTGTCGGCTTCCAGTCTTACCGGATTTAGCTGAATACTATGTTTTAAATGGAGCGACTATCTATCTGACCTCCACAACACATTTTACTGGGTAATACAGTATCCCATAGTAAGAATAGTTTTCAGAATTGTAATGACTTAACGACTGTCAAAGATCACCGTATGACAGTTGGGACAAACGGTTTAACGTGCTCTCCGAGGCATGGAGGGTCTCAGTATTTTTTACAAATGGTCACCCATCCACGGTCAAACCGCAGCGAGCGCGGCTTAACCTTTAATATTAAAGGTTAAGCCGCGCTCGCTGCGGTAAAAACCGTAAGGCTCACGCTTAGCCACGAGCCACTCTTGTTAACCCCTCGTGCTAAGCTAAATGCGTGTGTTACGAGTGGGTTCACGTTGGTAGTGCAATGAATGGGATTCGAACCAGCAACTACATAATCACAAGTCCTACACAATAGCCATTAGGGTACCATGAGCTCATGTAAATTTATAACTGCAAAATAATCTCAATTGCGCTAAATCATCAATATTAATAGAATCAAAAGCTGACCTCGCTGGCGTCTTAGATCAAAAGAAAATATCAATTCCAATCTAAAAGGCACCACAAAAAATATTTTAGGACGTCTTCAAAAAGAAATCACAAAAAATATAATAACAGTCTCAATACCCCAAACTTCCTCTTTTAAAGGTCAGCTCGATATCCCCAAAAAAACTGACATCCATTGCCCATAATACCCATATATTAATATACTAGCTTCTGCCCGCGACTTCGTCTGCGTCTTCAAGCTTCGCTCGTTAACATTTTTTAATCTTCCCACAGGAACTATTTGAGATATCGGTATAGAAAGTACATGACCTTTTCCATAGTATAGGTGACATGCTTACCATATTTCAAAGCCGTCTGCCCGCGGCTTAGCTCTTAAACAATTTTCAATTTCCCCTCGGGAACAACTTAAGGAATCGGGATAAAAGGTAAGCCTATGTTCTTTTCCATGTCAAAGGCTACATGCATGCCAAATTTCATCTAAATCCGTTCAGCCCTTTTTGCGTGATTGAGTAACAAACATCCAAACATCTAAACATCCACACTTTCACATTTAGGATTACAAAATTTTGCCCTCACAGATGTTTTCTTAAATTTATTTGAACGGGATCGTAAAATCTAAAATACTGCTACAAGCTTCCATGTTGAGTACACATATTGGGAAAAGAGGCTTTGTATAAAGATTTACATACATAAAAGTCAAATCACTACTAAGTATAATACAAAGTCGCTTCCCGCTGTCTGTCCCTATGTATGCTTAGATATTTAAAATACGCAACGGATTTTGAAGCGGTTTTTTTAACAGGTATAGTGATTCAAGAGGAAGGTTTGTATGTACTTAAAATACACGTGCGAAACCGTGGTGGGTCTGCTAGTAGAACAATAAATGTGGACAACATCACATACATTGCTCCGAATCCAAAGTAAGTAGCTAGAGGTTGTTATGGAATCAGAGACAACAAAGGAACCAGAAACACCCAGACCCGAGACAATGTAGAAAAACACCTTTTTCTACATTGACCCGTCCGGGGATCGAACTCGGGACCTCAGAGCTAGCGACACCTTAAAAACACCACTCGACCACGGAGGTCGTCACACTAAACTGTAGACTGATATTATACATCGCTATAGTCTATTATTATCCTGGTATAGCGTACTACTGGGGAGTTTTGTGCCGTTTCTTCTCCAAAGCCAAAGCACTTAGCGGTGAAGAGTGGATGAATCAGGGTGCTGTCTATTATGTTGACATTCAAAAAGTACTGCATAGTTACCTAATTTGAAAGTTTATTCTGTTCCAGTGCTTCCTTGCTTGCAAAAGTAAACATTTGTGTTACCAATTAAAATGTTTGGCGAAATTCGTCTGATTGATTAGCACTATAATATAAATAAATTAATTAAACACCTTAAATGTCAATAAAAATATAATAAAATGACAAAAAAATCTCTGTTGGTCCTTTTGCAACTTTCAGATCCGTAAATATTTCCTAGAAATAAGTTCTCAATTGAACCGAGTCGTTTCCAACACACAGAAGCAATTTTTATGCAGCTTCCTTTTTCAGTTACGAGATGGCGCTTATCGGCTTAGGCAGTAACCCAAGTTATTTCTGGATCTACATTAAGCCGTCCTAATTGAATAAGTAATCTTTAGGATAATCCTTTCTAAACCAAATTATTAATTTGCGAAATATTGGAGCTCAATTTTGTATTACATTGTATCTGAATGAAATGAAAACTAAAGGAGTTGTTATGTAATTGTTTTTAACTACAGTAGTCGTAATATGGTCCGTATACATGTTTTGTCCGTAGCATATTTAGAGACCAATTATAATACCGGCCTATAAACGTCCCACTGCTGGGCACAGGCCTCTTCCCATACTAGAGAAGGGATGAGCATTGATCACCACACTTGCTCATTGCGGGTTGGCGATTCCAATACTTTGAAAATCCAGGTTTAATCACGATGTTTTCCTTCACCGTTTGACAATGATATCTTAGAATGATTAAGAAAGTACATGTAACTTGAAAAAGTCACATTGGTACTTGCCTGTGTTCGAACCTGCAACCATGTGCATGCGAATCCGGTCACTAAACCGCTAGGCCACCATGACATTGGAGACCAATTATTGCTATAAGCAAACCAACAAAATTACTTACTCTAAAACAAAACATGAACAGAACTGACATTTTCATTTCATTAAAAAACTCTGACGACATAACAATGAAAAGGAAACAGTAATCCCTTCATAAACCCAAAACAAATCAAAGCACAAGATAATTATTAAAAAAGAAGCTGAGACGGAAAAAATATACCTTTTACCTGTTTCATAAATAAGAAATCAAAATAAACCCACACGTCCATTAAATACATCCTCTTTAAGTAACGTGGTTGAGCCGAAAACGACATTTATCTCTTGTGCGACATTCATTACTGTACATCTCGCGTTTAGTGATTTTCGCCGAAATCCGGTATTTATGTGTACCCGGTAATGGACGCTGACTCCCTTTGGCTGTAGATGGAAAATGAAAAGTGTTTGGAAGCCGATTTGGATTTTAACTTTTTAGAGTTCCGTGAAATTGAGTTTGGGAATGTTTATTGTACTGATATACTGCTCGGAGTCAGATGAACTTATTCTAAGACTTATTTTGCTAAATGGTTAATTTAATCGATGGATTCGGTCCTATCTTTTTTGAATCAACGAATACGGTTTCGCTGTCCTACAAAATCGTTTACTAGACTGTTTGTCTAGTGTTTGTAACCCTGACTGATAAAATTGAAGTTGACCACTAGACCCAACGAGGCAATTTTACGAAACGTGTGCTCTAAAACACTGTGATGTTCAAGGCGAAAAGTAGTTAGTTTGACGTTTCTAAGTTTGTTGTTATCTGTTGCCGTCCTTTTCTCATTCTTTATGTTAGTAAAAGATAGCAATGGTTTAAATTTAGTTTAATTTGCGTATTGAGGAATCAGCACCACTATGTAATTAATTTAAATGTCAAATATCAGTTACGCAAACTAATTTATTATGTAAGATATAAAACGACACCGTCGAGTTTGTATACCCACATTTCGTTTTTATTATTTTTGACTAAAATATTTTCGTTACAGGATCCACTATTAAATATTTTTAAAAGCGAAAATAAATAGCCAAGTATAACCCCACACATGTTTTCTCACAAAATTGAAATTGAATCACAAATTCATTTAATATTTTTAGTAAAACTGAGTATTTTCTAAAAAACAAAAATCAATGTTTTTTAAGATAACATTGGCAGAATAATCACAGAACATTGTTTATCTAATACAGTAAAGTTTAACCAAATCGTTAACTTTACATAACAAAACGTGGTACAGTCGTTTACAAAGTGAACTCGATGAATCATGCGTAAAATGGACATATATTATTCTTTTGTGGGAAAGAAATCTCTATACTTGTATGTTATGTGTGTTTTGTTAGCGAGTGTACACACTGGCATTTTGATAGATTTAAAAAACGTACGAATAAAACAACTGAAACAAAAACATAATTAACTACTCAAAAAGTATGCGAGATAATTGTTTGAGCGTTAACAAATTGTAATTATCGTCGAAATTTAGAAAGAAATATGCTGATTTTAACAAATAATAATAATATAATGAGTGAGTGCACCCGGAAGACTGCCTGCAGGAACAGATGGCGTAAAACCATGAGGCAAATTACTTCTGACCCTGCCTCTACCACATCTTGACGATCACGACTGCTCTGTCAAGAGTAGGTATAACGATTAAGAAGAAGCTAACATATAGAGTGACATATAATAGTACCTAACCAAAAATTTAAAATGACTTATGTCGAAATAAAACTACTTTATACGGATTCCATCGCGGTTTATTTTGATTTCAGTTTCCGACGTTTCAACACCTTTGCAGGTGTCATGGTCACGGGCAGACTGATGTCTCGCTAAAATGTTTGCAACTAATAAATTTAAAACATAGAAGTAGTAATGACCGGAGAAAAAACAAATTGACAATACAATAGATATTATACGATTGTGTTTATAAACTAAACCAAAAAAACCCTTAAGAGATTATCGCTTAAAGCTGTAGCCAAAAGACTTAACCCTATATTGCAAATCTCACGAAACACTCAAGATAATGTATCTTAAAAGTATACCGGTCAGAATAATGTACACACCGCTTAACATCAGATAAAAATATATTTCAGACGCTTTTAGAGAAAATGGTGGCGAGAGAAACGTCGGCCAGAAAAAATGTAGTTACCTTAGTATAAGTACAAAACGTTTGTGCAATAATAAATACTGGGACTAGAATTCAGGATTACCTGGTTTTCAAGAACATTCTTTTGATGTATGTAGTGCGGAATGTAGGAACATTGTACTTTTGGTGAATTTCTTTTTCTTAATCCTTTTTTATTTTTTTTCTTGCTTAATTATTTGTATATTATGCCAGTATTTAACTTTCGAATTCAGTTTGGTTTAGGAAGAGCGATTTTTTTTAATGTACTCGGAGCATCTACTTGCTTTTTTTAGAATTATATTTCCAAAAAGTCTTTTCGTGTTAAATGTATTTTATAAAGTGCCAATAATAATGTAACTGTATACTTTATGTGTAAGATACGAGAATAGAACATATAGAATACAATAATGAATTGGACAAAAAATCGAAACTGAACATCACGTGTTCATTAGCGTGTAAAAGTAAATATTAGCATATTTTTAAATAAAAAAACAAATTCAAATAGTGTTGTTAACATATTTTTGAACAGACAATTAAACGTATTTATTTTAAATCTAAAATGTACGATAAACGTTAACTGTACCTTTTTGTACCCTTTTTCAGTGGGGTCGGAAAACTTTTATGCTTGAATATTTGCTCGGTGACGTAGAATAAGCTGTGTTGAACGTTTTAAAACGTTAAAAAGTTTCTATTCAAAATAAAATGTTTTGCTTATACCTACCTTCATTTGAAGTGCTAGGTTTTCCTGTGACTTCGCCCGCATTATCATACCCAGAATTCGCACCCAGGACAAATCTTTGTGTGTTGAGCACGATCATTTGTTCTGTGTCTGGGTGTTATTTATACATACATATTATAGATAAATAACACCCAGACACAGAACACATGATCGTGCTCATCACGCAAAGATTTGTCCTGGGTAGAATCGATACCACGACCTCCGGCTTAGCAGTCAGGGTCTCTAACCACTAGACCAACAGGCCCGTCAAATCAATTTCATTGTAATCTATGTCATTTCAAGTGAAGAGTAATGTGTAGAACACGTTACCACACGGTTCTGTTAAAAATTTAAATAATTGGCACATCTCTGTCTACCTACACAAAACATAGTCACTATAGCACACATAACGATGTATAGCGGGTCCATTACACACAGATTTTGGTGTAATCACGCCCTCGACGCAAGAGTTCATACTTACACCCATTTATTTATGACATTCAACTGCCGTGCACTTATATGTAACACCACGCCCACACTCCCTGTAATGGGAACAGAAGTGTACTTATAAGTGGTCACGTTGAATCTGACGTTAAGTAGAGTAAAAAACCGGCCAAGTGCCAGTCGGACTCGCGCACGAAGGGTTCTCTAGGTACCATTAAATAAATAAATAATATATATAATACAAAAATGGATCGCCAAATGTGTTGCTAAGCGCATACTTTCGAATGACTGCACCAAATTGGACGATTCTGTTTTTACGGAGTTTGTTATCAGGACAAGGTTTTTATATTTTTTTTCATTTAATTTTTGTTTTTATGAAAATTACGTGTGTGAATGGAAATTAGGAACGGGAACACCTTACGCGGGTGAAAGCGCGGGACACAGCTTATGAAATAAATTAATAAATAAAATATAAATATACAAAAACACGGTGAAAAAAATGGGGGATGATGCATGCTCTTAAATATTTATTTCATTATATTCTTTAGTATTTGTTTTGCGGTAACTGAAATACATCACCTGTGAAAATATCAATTGTCTACGACCGTATGACGGTTCATGAGATACAACCTGGTGACAGACGGACGGACGGACAGCAGAGTCTTCGTATTTGGGTACGGAACCTTAGAAACTATATAGCTGATGTAAATGACGTCATTGTATTTGGTTTTGCTTTCGTGTTAGTTTTTGCTAATAAGCAGTGAAGTATTATGGTCCAGATGTGGAAAAGTCTGAATTGATTGCGTTAAATATTATTAAAGCTAGTCTTATTTATAAGACTAGCTTTTACTCGGAGCTCTACCCGCGTGGGCCTTGGTTATCGCGGCAAAAAGTAGACTATAGCCACCCTTGATGAAAAGGCTATCTAACAACGAATTTCATTTTTCAAATCGGATCAGTAGCTTATGAGGTTAGCGCTCTCAATCAAACAAACTCTTCAGCTTTATAAAATTAGTATAGATTAGCACTTCGACACAATATGGACGACATTAGAATAATAATTTAATATCTTGGGACAACTCACACACGGCCATCTGATCCCAAACTATGCAGAGCCCGTACTATGGTAACCAATTAACTAATAAACTCACCTAAATATTTCTAAATATTTCATGACGACCTCCTTGGTCGAGTGGCGAGCACACCAGTTTTCAAGATGTCGCCAGTTCTGAGGTCCCGGGTTCGGTCCCTGGACGGGTCAAGAGAAAAAGAAATAGAAGAAGTCATAGAAAAAACCACTTTTCAATTGTCTCGGGTCTGGGTGTTTGTGGTACCTTCGTTGTCACTGATTCCATAACACAAGTGCTTTAGCTACTTACTTCGGAATTGGAGCAATGTATGTGGTGTTCACGTGAATTAATTTATTATTTTACTGTAAATAAATTTCATCCAGATACAAAACAATCGTGCTCATCACAAAATCAAAATGTTTTTATTTCTAGTAAACCTAAAATAGGCGCTTTAGAAACGTTAACTTTAAAAACTACTGACTCTAGGTGCGCGGTTCCAAAGTGTCATTCCTATGGAGAAGAACCGGCAAGAAACTCCATAAGTTACTCTTACACACAAAGATTTGTCCTTGGTGGGAATCGACCCCGACCCGACCAACAGACCAGTCAAAAGAAAATAAACTAAAAAGACAACTTTCAGTTAAATTTTGGCTCCAAAAAGTTCAGGCTTTCATATTATGTTATAAAAAAAATATTTACACCCCAAAAATGCCTGATGTTTTATTTGTTGTAAACCGCATTCACCCTATCTGCCGGACGTCTATGGAGAGGGTCGTTTGCGTGATCTCCGCTAGCTGAGTACTGTGCACCAAATGCTGTGCTTAAACGATAGCCGTTCTTTTTGACCTCGTTTAGAACATAGATTATTTTGCAGATAGTTCTAAATTTATATTTTTTTTACAAAGTTTATGGTATTTTAATTTTTGATTACATTTTTTTTTAATTCGAATCTTTCGTCATATATTCTTCTTAAATTACAGCGTTAAATAACTGGTGTTCTTAAAGTTTTATGCAGGCCTAATCAGAATGTTTATTAACTCAGTTTAAGGAGATTTGAACATTTTTTCTACCTTGCCAAATATAAGACGAGCTAAATACATATATAAAGGATATCCAGCGGAAAATTTTCAAGTTTATATAGTCATTGCTCGTAAACTAGCGGGGTGAGATAAGTGGGGAGGGTACCGTTCGATGCGCGTGATTTGCGGATTTGTCAGTCAGGATGAGTCACTGGTCGGGAGCGCACCGCGCGTTCGCGGTTGAGCAGTACTTAAAGTGCGGCGATTCACTGGTACGTGCGCGTCGCGCTTTTTGTACGCACTTCAATATTCGACGAATAAGTGATGGGCCGAGTACGCAACTTATCTGGTACTGGTACTTAACACATTATTTGTCTGAACTTTTGAACCCACGACCAGATATGATATGATAAATTGTCTAAACACATAAATAACTTTGAAAACAAAACAAACTTAGATTTTAAATAAGTAATTTATCTTCCGCTTCTGTGTTAATGTAATAAATATACAGGATAAATCTAAAAGGAGTGCGTATTACGAGGCAATTAGTTACATAAAACTGAATAACTTTCCCCAAAAACATAGGTCGAGATCTTAAAATTGAAAATAATTTTTTCATACAAACATAAGCCACGTGGACTGTCATTTTTAAATATTTTTATTATTTTTATTCTGTATATATGTACACAATTACTTTGAATCATATTCTACCTACATCCTAAATGTGAATGTTACTTAGTCTATGTCAAATGACTGCTCGTGGCTGTCGTAATAGCTTGTAGCGGTCTTTAGTAAATTACTATCTAATGACGCTTCTGTTTTCTGTAGCTTAAGATCCTCCGTCAAAGGAAACTTTCGGTGTATACTGTAGATGCGGGGTACATGAGATGCAGGAAAATGATAAATACAGAGTATTAAACCCTAAAAGGGTGAAAAGCCTTTGACCCTAGCTATCTGCCAGTAAAGATCTCATTAAAATCAGTCAGGTTCTTCCAGAGATGAGGGGGTTTAAACAATCAATAAAACTTTTCCGCTGTTTTATATTAGTACAGATTTAACGTTATAGTCGGAGAGCCCCACACAATAAGAATCAAACTTTGTTTCCGCTATATATCAGAATTTTCTATTTCTTATTAAGTTTATTCAACGTATATTAAAGATCAACTGCTTAATTCTAGTACTATCATGCAAAGAGAACAGCTTTTACTTTTTTGAAATTAATTATAAAAAAGAAATGACGTAGCTCTTTACAAAATGGCGCGGGAAGTGGGGCAGCTGAAACACTTCTTTTATTCCTAGTAATAATTTTACATTTCAATGTAATTGAAGTTTTTATACGGATAATACTAAACTATTTTTATACTTTTCGTTATTATGGAGGCTTTTTGTAATAAGACCGTTGAACTCAACCCCTAACCTTCAAAGAGGTTATTGTGTATCAATTTGATAATAAATAAAGTAGAAAAATTTACTCGAAAGCCCGCGGCTTGGGTCGTGTTAAAAGCCTTCGTTTTCCGATTAAAATGCTGTTTAGAATATTTTATAAATATTTTTTTAGACACGGAAACATTTGTATTTTTCTTATATTTTAGTGGGAAGTAGGATAAAATATTGTATTGTTTAGTAAGGTAGTTATTATTGTTAAAACGGAACGCAACAGATGAAAGAAAGAGATGTAAGTATGTGACTGAGACGAAAGGGGAGACGATATGAGGATGAACAAGAACGGACGTACGGTGTGACGATGCTGAGTTTAATAATAATTCTGTGTTCTGGAAATAAACAGTTTAACGAAATATCATTCGTTTATTTTGTCACATAATCCCACATATCTTCCATGAAGAAACAAATTAAACTCTTCAATTTATTTTTAGACAATATTTTCCTAGTTTACTAAAAGTCAAGCTCGTCCCTGCTTCGTTTTTATCTTGAAAGTCTTTAAAAATAACAAACGTAAAATTCTATTACCTAATGAAATATTTTAATTACTACCATACTATCTCCAACCAACCAAGGTTTGCGACCAATGCTCGTTCTTTCTCTATACGAGAAGCCTGTGCATTTATATGTAGGTTAAAAAGAAAAATTTATACCATATCCCTTGGTTCAGGAAAAAACCGTGATACATAATACACAGTCGCGAAAAGACGTCACAGCCAAAAATGTGTTCAATTACACATAGGTGTTGACTGTTTTTGAACGAACATATTTTCGCAAATTTAACCTTATTCCTTTGGCATACAGTTGACTTTACAAAACAGCGTACAAAAACAATGAAATTTGACGACTGCACTTATTGCAATGACAGTTAAAATTATTTTATTGCTGTGGTAATTTTTGAGGGCGGAGAGACTGACTTTGCACCTTACGAACAGAAAACAAATTTCCTTGGCTTTACAGCAACAATTCGTCCACATGTGTTTCTAAAGCAGACATTGACTAATGGTTTATGCAGGGTCAAGCTTAGCGTCTTATATTTTCTGCTTACCTTATGATAAGGGACGAAGGGTCAGGGAACGTGACTTATGGTAGCAATATTTTTACTGCTTACTTGGTGCAAGCAAGCCGAAGGACCGAGGGACAGATTTAATCAGTCAGTTTCCACCATGAATTATACCATACTCTGAAGACTTAATAATATTAATCTATCCAGCTGTCAGAAAAAATATATTATAGGGTAACATCACTCTTGCCTTGGTTGAAAAGTATGGCGATTAAAATCGCATAGTTAATTTTAAACACGACGCGAAGCGGCGTTAGCCTAATGGTTAACAGGATGATTTTGTACGTCTGTAACTTTTAACACGATTCCAATAGATTTGAATGAATTTTGGTGCAAAAATAGTATGTATAATAATGTTTCTCAAATAATTCATTACATAGTTTTGAAGCATTTTGGCGCACAATAGTTTAGAATAAATTTTCATTTTAATTACGCATCTGGTAAAATAAGTCCTTTCAAATGTTTGCTAACGTGAGCTAATATATGGAAATCTAATTTCCATCAGTGTAGGTACTTGGAATAAACTTAACTCTGCACCACCCGGTGGTTGACTGGTAGAGAATTTCTCTGGCATTAAGTCCGCCATAATACATTCAATATATAAAGCATTAATTAAAAAATAAACCTTCGTTAACATAAAAATAAAGTAAAGAAAATATTATATTATCCTCTCAAGATGTGAGATTCAAGACAATGGTTCTGTGATTTTATCTAGATACTCTGAATATTACTATTTTATTACCATCATAACTTTGTGAATATAACTGTAGGGTTGACATAAAATTCTAAGATAATTAGCAAGTGATATGAAAAGTAGAATTACTGCAAAATAAAAATACTTACTAATTAAATGTAAAATGTATTTGTATAGTTTATTTTGTTTTTATTTCGTTTCGTATGTGTATTTATTTATATGTCGTGGTGGCCTAGCCGTTCAATGACCGGATTCGCATGCACATGGTTGCAGGTTCGAACCCAGGCAAGTACCAATGTGACTTTTTCAAAGTTATATGTACTTTCTTAATAATTCTAAGACATTATTGACAAACGGTGAAGGAAAACATCGAGGAAACCTGGATTTCAAAGTATTGGAATCTGAAATCGCCAAACCGCAATGAGCAAGCGTGATGATCAATGCTAACCCCTTCTCTATATGGGAAGAGGCCTGTGCCCAGCAGTGGGACGTATATAGGCCGTTATTATAATTATTTATTTTGTTACAATTTTGTTATTTTGTGATATTATATAACTTTACTGTAATATTATCCTTACAATACAACTCATCGATAAAATTAATCCAATCAGAATTTTAAAATCACAAGAGTCAAAGTTGACACGCGTTAAAGACAAAGTGTTGTATTATACAATGGGATGGAATCTGCTGATATCTCTAAATATCTAACAAAAACATACGTAATTAAGTTTTGTACTGGCACGCTAATTAAACACTTATTATTCTAGTCGAAACATGCACTAATTTCAATTAATTTAGGGTCTTAAGAAGATGTCAGCTGCTGGACTCTATCTTTACTTTTGAGAGGTGGACCAGTCGCCATCGAGATACCCGTCTACTCCCGGATGTTGCGGAGTCACGACTTCCTTCTGCGTCCAATTCGTTTTCACCCCACGAAACCATTGTTTATAATTTTCAACAATAATCATAATACCATTAATTATAATTTATATAAATCAATTAGCATTAAAACAGTGGCTTTGTTCTCTTTGTTTGCGCTTGTCAATGTTGTTGAATTATTTATAGAGTATGTTTATTTTCCTATTCCAATAATTACAATGCAGCTTCAAATACAAACTTGGTGCTGCTAATCAACTATTAATTAAAGCTTTGTTAAATAATAATGCCATTTTGTTATTAAAATGGACGGTGGAAATAAATGTAGTATAATTCTGTAACCTGCAAATTACGAATCAAATTATCAAAATGCATAGATAGTACAACAATTGTATTTTATTATCCGCTTGGTAGCCATTCAATCAACTCATCCCGTCGCGGTCCATTGGTGTATACAGGCCTGTTGCAAATTCCGTCACAACACCTGGTCCTCTGCCTACCGCATCCAATCCAACCCAGCTACGTGTTTCAGGTCATCAGTCCATCTGGCGTCCTACACTACGTTTGCCGATTCGCGTCTCCACTCAAGGACTCGTCTGCTCCAACGGTTACACTTAAACAGTTACACACACATTTGTACATTTTCTGTCGAAACGAACCAATAAAATTACATTTTTTTAATCTTAGACAAGTTTTTAGGGTAGCAGTTTGTTCTTTATAATTCTGTTTAATTCTTGGCAGAAATAATATCTTTATGGTACCGCTTGTTTAAATTACAATGCTCACCTGTCTTAAATATGATATTGTATAAAAAATAATTATTACATATTAACGCCTACGTCACAGGAATACATGTGCAAAATTTTAAGTTCGTTTTAAGCATCTGCACGACATAATTGTCGTGTCCAAAAATCTCGTCACCGCCTCAATTGTCTTCCCGTATATTACCATCAGTTACCACTTTGTAGAAGCAAACATTGGCATATGTACAAATTATAATTGTCTTGAAGTCATGCCAATATTTGTCAACACCCTGTATTGTCACACAAATGAGTATTTATGTTCGAGAGACATGTAAGGCTTGGTTGTTTAGATTAAGATGTTTTGCGACGGCATGTTGATTAAGAATTTGCATTTAATTTTAAGCAATTTAGAGGATTGCATGTTTGTTTGTCTTGTTTGACTTTGCGTGTGACCTTCTAGAAGTTTTCTAAGTTCAAGTTGTTGTATGGATTAAATAATTTTAGATGAAATCGTGGTAGTACTTTGTTAAGTTAAGTTTTTGCTAAATTACATTGTTGTTTTTTTGTGATTTACTGGTTTTAAGGTTTTCAATTATTTTCTAGCTAAATTTTTCTCAACCTCAATTTTTAAGGTTCCGTAACCAAATGGCAAAAAACTGAAACCTTATAGATTCATCATGTCCGTCAATCTGTCTGTCTGTCTGTCCGTCCGTATGTCTCGCCACTTTTTTACTATACTATAAGACCTATGCTGTCGACACTTTCTGTGAACCGCATTAATATTTTCATAAAAAAATAGAAAAAAAACAATAAGTACCTATTTAAGTAGGTTCCCTATACTTAGGATTGAAACTCATTTTTGAAAGTAGTTTTTTTTAGTACGGCATAAATCGTAAACCACACTTTTATTCAATCAACACAACGAACTACAATAACTTTTATATTATATTACTTGCTGGTAACCTTCATGGGCGAATCCGACTCGCACTTGGCCGCTTTTTTAATCAATAGGTCTAATCCAATAATAAAATTTATTGTGAAATGTTAAAAATGGAATTAACGCAGAAAAGTTTTAATTAAAATAAAGCAATTTAATTTTACAAAACCCACTAACAATATTACAGTCGAACCAACAGTAAAGTACACCCAATCAAACAGCCGTCGTAGCACTTCGACATCAACTAAACCTTATCTAAAAAAAAATAGAGTCTAAAATCATAATTTATTGCTACTATCGTGTGGTCGACCGTACGACCGTACATCTATCCCTCATCCCTTATTATGCGTCTACTCGAACGAATACTATAAATCAATCGATCTTGATAAATTATACATCTATTTGAACCCATCCAGATCGTAAGTCACTGGTAAATCCACAAAGGATAGTAAAATAGGGATACCTTTTTATGATAGGACTTTATTGATCGTTTTAGCTCATTTTTCGTACGGTTCAAACTTGCGAAATGTTCTAACATATTTTTGAGAAGCTGAAATCGGTTATGCGTACAAAAGAGGTAGAATTTGAATAATCGTTTGCCCTGGCTGCCATTTCACAGACGATTTTAATTCTTCAAGAGATTTTTTACGATTGTTTAAGACCTGAATGTTAGAGTGTAATTGCTTCAATTGTACAACAGTACAATGAAACTTAATGTTCACTGATACTACTACAATATACATAAATGAAAAAACGGAACGTTTATACGATCACTTTTTTTGTTCCATGTCTGTCTGTCCATCCTTCAGTCTTGTAAGAACATATATCTCAGAAACGCGGGGAGATATCGAGTTGGTATTAAAACCATACGCTTAAAACTACAATCCGTGCAAAGGCCAAAGGTCGCTAGTGACCAATAAAAATATAAATGAATAACTTACTTACATTGATGCTAAAAAAGCTCGGGAGAATACTTCATTTATAAGGCCCGAGTTACACCGAAATGGCAGCCGCTGGCAGCCTCGCGCGACCTCCAGACCCCGCGCGCCTGGTATCGTATAGGCCGCTCGCGTCACCGCGGGCGGCCTCGCGACCTTTTCAAACTTTGCAAGCGATACTGGTCTTTTAAGTATATAGTTAAAGTTTAAAATTATTTCACACTAAAAGTGCTCGCCGCGTCGCTGCCGGCCGCTGCCATTCCGGTGTGACTCGGCCCTAAGTAACGATAGCAAGCTCTTCGTCTAGGATTCATTACGACGAAGCAATATAATATCAAGGAGCAGCAGATAGGACACATTTATACTCCCTCTAGATAAGAACGAACAAATGACACTAGCTTACTTACCCGGTTTTTGTCGCCTTTGTAGCTACCCGCTTTATTGAAAGCACTATTAGATTAAATAGGTATGCTTGTGACAAAATGCCTGGCTTAACTCCAAGTTCGTTTTTTTAGTTACCTAGTTCGAGAAATAACATTGTGTAAAATATATTGACAATTATTTTTGCATATTGTATGGAAAAAATATGTTCTTCCCCTGGGTACGAAGTATCCTAATCTCCCTGACGTAAATTTATTAAGATAATAATATCCTGGGACATCTCAGACACGGTCATCTAATCCCAAACAAGGCAAAGCCAAATGGCAACCAGACAACTGATAAACATACTTATATATTTCTAAATACATAGATGCATATTATAGATAAATTACATCCAGACAAAGAACAAATGATCATGCTTTTCACACAAATATTTGTCCTGAGTGGGAATCGTCGAACCCACGATATCCGGCTTAGTAGTCAGGCTCGCTAACCACTAGACCAACAGGCCAGTCAAAATAATTATAAGTTATAATCATGCAACACGATAGTCTAAAAAGTTAGTAAGCTTCAAAAGCTTATACGAATATATATTAAGTATAGGTACGTTCATAGTTACTAAGCGACACTACTAATACTCAGATATTGGCGGATTGTAATAATCTAAAGACTTATCCTAAGACAATTTCTGAGTAACAATATTGGGGAAAATATCTAAGACTCGTATCATAATCATTCCGGATAAAAAGTAACCGAGATTATATTAGTTCATGTACCTATCCTAGCGAAAAAAGCCTGCCTTGAGCCAGCAACGAAATTAATCAGATGGAAATGGGCGGAGTAGGAAAATTCTATATCCACTCCCCTTACCAGCTAAGGGAAGACGTAACGTATTATTTCGCTTTGCTAATGTATTTTTGTGTGAACGCAAAAAATATATCGGATCCATGTGCAAGGAATATCTGAACACACTATACCGAAAATACGCCACCGAAGTTCGGCAAGAATACGCCTGCTATGCTTCTAAAATTTATTTCTCATTTTACATTTTATGGTACCTACGTCATAAATTAAAAATTCATCCTTTACAAAATCTGATATGGAATAGATATGGTGGAATGCTATTATTCCTGCTAAGTTATTTGAATTACTAACGACACACGCCGAAATTATGTTGCATTATAACGTACAACCGTATTTCGGTCGGCCGTTAGTTCAGCGGCAATTTGGTGGAAAACTTTCTAAAGAGCACACATTATACGCGACCGAAGTTCGATGGCCAACGAAGAACCATTGTCAGATCATTTGGAAGTTAATTATTCGGGTTTTTGCACCTCAAAAGAAGTAACAGAAATGCACACAAAGTCGCGCAATTTAATTTCTGCCGCTCACATTCGGATTTTATGGTGTGTCATATCACCCGAACACGTCAGAACGTAAAATCAGCCGCGGAACTTTGGTCACATATTTTCGGCGTAGTATGTTTTGATACTGAAGGTAGATATGAAAATAAACTCCATAAAAATAGTTAAAAGGCTGAGTTGCCCTATATAGACAAGTAGACACAAAACGATAGGATCTACCTGAGGATATAACTAACACAGTGATGAGTCTTTTAACATCATGATAAGATCAACCTATCGCCATCCACTGCTGAACGTAGACCTTCGCCAAAGAGTGCCAACCGTCCCTGTCTTTGAAACTATTAGATAAAGTCACAAGAACATTTAAATGTGTATAACCGCTCTATCGGAAACGATGTCGACTATTAAACCTGAGATAACAGTTTATAGGTCATTCTACAATGGTCTTATCTCTGATCTTAGACAATCAGGAGAAAAGGTGTTAATAACGAGTTAAATCAAGTCCTGGAATGGTATATTGGATATTTTGGTCCACCAATCACATTAAAAATTAACAAATCTTGAGTTTTTTCTTTACAAGTTCGTTTTTTACTTTCAATTCAGGTTCCAACTGAAAATCAGCGCTGCTACTTTCCAGCAGTAGTATCAGACTGGTAGAGACCTTTTTTTGCCTGTACTTAGTTTATATTGTTATGTTTTTTATAGTGTGTCTGTATGTGTGGGTGTGTGTTTATGTTTGTGTGTGTGTGTGTCTTTATTACGTATTGCACTTGCAAAATTAACATTCTAACATTCTTTCTATTTCATTTTAATACATTGTCTTTATATTTGACCTAACATTTTATTAAAGTCTCTGTTAAATCCGGATGATGAGCAGACAATATAAATGGACTAAGAGCTAAATAAAGTCAAAGTAAATAAAATCTTCCTCAAATTCAATAAAAGGCGAAACTTGTTCACAATTCTAAACTATATTCCTATGCATAGAACCTTAGTCGTGAAGCAGTTATCTGGTGTTCTGTATAACTTCGTATTACAAGAGAGTCACTCCAGGGACGGCAGACGGTTTCTATACCTTTACAACCCACGACGGAGATTCGATTCGACTGTGAAATCAATAAATCGTAAACTATCTGACGGGCCTGTTGGTCTAGTGGTTAGTGACCTCACTGCTAAGCCGGAGATCGTGGGTTCGAATTCCACCCATGGCAAATCTTTGTGTGATGAGCACGATAATTTGTTCTGTGTCTGGGTGTAATCTATACTAAAGTTAAATAGTAATTGATAAAATTATTTGCTGGCTTTCAAAATGGTATTTATTTTAACAGCCAGCAAATAAAAAGTCAGAAAATAAAAGCCGAAGTTATTTTAGTATCAAGCAAAAAATACCAAAAAATTTAGAGAATATTTTCAAAAAATCTGAGAATGTCATCCCACTAATTCGAGAGATGCTGTTACGCTTATTCTAAATATCCTAAAGTTTATTGTTTCCACTCCAGTTTGCTCCACTTCCACTTATGATTAAAACATCTTCCTAAAGTATTTTATTCAGTTCAAGTCACCGGATCCCTGTCTAGTTTTATGCACGTTCAATATTCACGCGACAAATATTTGGATGACCGAGTTTCAGCGGTTGTGCATATTAAATTAATGGGTAGAAATCTTAGTCAGGAGTTCGTGCGCTCCGGTACATGACTGAATGGCGGCTCGAGTCTGCGACTTCAATCTATTTGATTGTACACATGCACTTCTTAAGATCCTCTCATAGAAGTAAATCGCAGTAGGTACTCGATTGTAAAATAACATTGGAATATTTACTTATTAAAAATAAATCAAAGGATTCCGAGTTGAAAACATGATCCTTTTTTGAAACCAGTTAAAATAAATTTTATGTATCTTGGCGTGCGTAAAAAGCGATACAAGATATTGTCGTTTCTTTCTCACTCACCCTTTATGTGTACTTGCATCTCACGCAAACTTATAGCTCTTTATATCAACCATTTGCTGTATTGAATTAGTATCTATCTATAACAAAGATAAAAAAGTGGCAATGAATGGACCTACCAAATATACACACATTGTTATAATTATATTATAGTCACCTCACTTCCTCTTAGGCCCAGTTTTTTCGCGACTCAACCAATGGTTAAATATCCTAACTAATGGTTTCAAACTTCGGTAGAGGGTGTTTATTCATCAATTTTTATTATTACAAATGGGAAATTAACTCTCCGACTTAAATGACCCTTTGATAGACAAACGATTCCATTAAAAGATTCCTTATCGTAAAAATGATATAATTTATCAAAACAACTTCTACGTTCTAAGATCACATATGAAAATACGAATCAAAAAGTTGAAACTACACCCGAAACGGATCCCAAAAAAGGTTTTAACATCGTGTTATATAAAAGGTAACGGGTAGTTGTTCTTTTAACCGCTGCCATTAAGGCAACGTACTCAGTCTGTGTCTAGATAAGTACGTGAACATATAAACGTAGGGAAAGTGCCCACAATGCCTATTTAGTTTTATTTATATAGATTACGTTTTTTATATGCTAATGCTCTATCTACATTAGCAGGGTATAGCAGTTCTGGAAGCTAATAGGTTTGTGTCCGAATTCTTGCGTAGGATAGCTGGTTAAATTCAAGGTGCTAAAATTTCACAGTACAAAGCAGGTAATATAAGCGCCGGTAACATTATGGCTAGGGCGTCGGACTTGTATCATGTGCTTGCTGGTTTGCATCCCACCCATAACACAACCGACATCAACCCACTCGTAACACAAGCAATTTAGCTTAGCACGAGGGGTTAACAAGAATACTATTAATGTGCGACCCAACAACTAGTAAGCTTTATTAAAAAGAAAACTATAATATCGTTTTTCAATTGTTTTACTATGAAGCCAAAGGATCTACAAAAAGGTTTGATTATTTTAAACCCAATAACGTAAGTAACTGTCGTTTTATACGCACTTTACATTCGCAGTTTAATTCAGGAAAGGTTCTATAAGTGTTCTGAAGTTACACAAAATATTCACACTTTTTTGCGAAGAAAAACTTAGACTCTGACTATTTGTTAGTTCGAAAGAATTTAACATCTTAAAAGCTTATTAGTTTCTCATTGAAAATACATATGTACTAAAGAATATTTTCTCCTTTCAAAGGGTTTTTTTTAATTCGTCGTAAATTATTACTAGTTTTATCTTTTCAGCACGACAGTTGTTTCAACGAAATTAATATTTTGTATCTGTGGCACTGATACTTTGCCTTTTTAGCCGTGAATACGGCTGACATCCGCACTATTTCAAGTAATTCCATTATCAAAATTGGGTATTTGACTACTACCGAAAACTTGATTTCTAACGTATATTTTCTAAAAATAGTCGTAAATTGAAGCAAAATTGAGAAAAATAATAAAAATATATACACTTATATAAGTTAAAAGCTTTTAAAGTTAGTTGATGAATTCTCTATCTCTTTTTCGCAAAACGACGACTTGTACGGGGCAGCCCCGACTAGTACATGGAGAAATAAATATTGACGTCACAAAACATTATCGCTATCTCTGTCAAATTAGCAATATTGGAATGCTTGTAACTAGCTTAATATTAAATTAATTAGTTTGTCGTTTTTAGAATTCGTTATAGTTTGAAGTATTTTTTTGATTTATGAAATAAAAAAAAATGTCAAATACCCAATTATCGCAAAAATTATTTCGTCAGTGTATATTTAACGAAATCGAGTTATTTATAAGAGGAAGCGGCGCTCGTAATGTCTGCTCATTAGTGTTCTGTAAAGGATAAATAAGGAAAACAAAATTGTAGCAACATGGAATTCGGCTAATCGTCGAATAGCCATACGTACGGATTCCCTTTGAATTGAAACAGGATTCACGATCGCTATCATCTGAGGCGCGTAAATTTGTTTGATGTTTTCCTTTAGCTACATGTTTCGTTTACCTGCTTTCAAATTGATGTAATTTAATTGCTTTTAAGCTATTTTAAACATAATTTGAATTGCAATTTATTTGAATTAAAAGCACAGTATAAAATCCCATGTGGACTATACAAGCTTTTGTTAGCATACATGTAGATATGTATAGTTCAATGATCGGATTCACGTGGTTGCTTGAACACAGGCAAGTACCAATGTGACTTTTTCAATCATAGGTAGTACTTTCTTAATTATTCTAAGACAACATTGACAAACGGTGAAGGGAAACATTCTGAGGAAACCTGGACGCCAAAAATCTGATATAGTCAACCCGCAATGAGCAAGCTTGGTGGTCAATGCTCTTTTCTTGTCTATATGGAAAGAGGCCTGTCTGGTTGGTGGCCAACTCGGTTTCCCTTAATAAAGGAAAAAAAATACATTGAAATTGACCCCCTATATAAGACAGGCCTGTCATCGCCCAGGAATGGGAAATTTATAGGCTTAATTAATATATATAAACGTATTAATTTTTAGAAGGAATAGGGAACAAAATGAAGGAAAACAATCCTAAGGAAATCTGGACTCAAATGTTCGATTCTTCTCTATATGAGAAGAGATGTCTACCCAGCCGAGATATTTACGCATTGTATACTTCATAAATGATTAAAATTTGCACATAAATATAATAAAACGATTTTTATTAAAAAAGAAAATTTGCTGAGACGAACAAAATACGCAAGTTCGTTAAGGCGTTTCCGGTATTTTTTGTAATCTCTAATCTAAGTTATCGATCGATAAAATCGATCTTAAATTGCTGGATATATTGCGTAATAAATTCACAAAAAACATATAGACTCGAGAACATCGGCTCTGAAGTTAATTACATTGGTTAAAAACTAGTTTTTTTTGTAGTGAACAGTCTATATTCGACACAATATCGATTGTGGCTCGGAAACGCTCTAGTTTATTAATACTCGCACTCGATAGCAATTGAAACAAATGGATACACCAAAACGTTGTTACAAATAAATTATATCCTGATTAAAGTAGCTATTGTGTAATTTATCTGTTAATAGCACATTATTACAGCTTTTATTAGGGAAATGAGTGGATTAGTAGTGGATATGTTAATAAAAAAGAAAAAAAAAGTTTGTGGTGAAAATGAAAAAAAAAAATAAGTGAAAACTTCTTTAGCGGCGCTGTGCACTTTTTGAGATGGGTAAAAAATGTTAAACTTGCGTCAGGGGTCACGTGACTGATCCTAAGACGCGGCGCAGGGTGCTTGCGCGAGTGTGAGATATCATCCGGTATCAGCAGAGAAAAACATGTCAATCATAATGGGTGTCTTTATGATTTTTTGAAGTGAAAACTTCTTTGAATTTTTGTGCAAAAATATATGTAAAATTCGTGCATATAAAGTGTTTAAAATATGGATTGAACAAAGTACATCCACAGTATTAATGCTATTTTTATTTGCTAGTTTTCACTTCTGGCAGCACTCTGGGAGTGCAACCCGTTGTTTTTTATTTTTTTCGTCATTTCTTTTTTTGACAGGGCTTTTTTTGATCATCGAAAGGTATGAACACCGCTGCGCAGACCATTTGTTACTTCAGAGGTCTTGTAAAAACGTGGCTTTTAAAATGGGTTCTAGTTTTGCCAAAATGAAGTGGACACTTCTTTGCCGACTTCTCATATATTATAGTACTTGTGGTGAATTTCTTAACCGGTTCCAAGACAGCCAATCGTTTCCATGGAGCTCATGGTTATGATTGTAGATCCTGGCTAACAAGAGCTGGAACGGTGGGCACCTGTGATTGATTTGCCCCATTTTTTTTTTGCCACTAAACACGATCTTTATGTTAACTTTACTAATATTATTTTTTATTAACAATAATATTATAGAATAGAATAGAATAGAATCTTTATTCGCTAGAGACATGGTATATACAAAAGGTGTTAAACAAAAAATATTAAGTTCTAAACACATCTCGCCTTCAATAGGCACGCGAAAACTTAAATTAGTATGGTACTATAGATATAACAAAAAAAGGTAAATAGGTATCTACTTATAACTCTAAAACAGTTTCACTTTTTAAAACTAAGAAATTCCTCTATACTATAAAAACAATTATCAACAAGCCAGGTCTTTAAAGCTTTTTTAAATTTTAATAATGGTAATTCTCTAATAGGTCTTGGTATGTGATTATAAATTGTGATTATCATCATTGCACTGTTTTGTTTGTGAAACGTACTTCTACATCTTACCATTTTAAGTTTTGTTGGATCTCTTTGTTTAAATTTTGTATCGGCGTTAACTGTAGGATATAAGTGATGATGATTTTTGACAAACATACCTATTTCAGCTATGTACAAGGATGCCAATGTCAAAATTCTTAATTGTTTAAAAATAGGTCTACAGGATTCTAAAGGACTGGCGCCGGTTATGGCCCTTAAACATTTTTTTTGAGCAATAAATATTCTGTTTTTGTCGGTAGAGTTACCCCACAATAAGACCCCATACCTTAAAACAGATTCTACGTAACCATAATATGCAGTAATTGCTGCATGATACCCAGTTGACTGTCTAAGTTTTTTTAACGCGTATACAAACTTATTTATTTTTTTACAAATTAAGTCTAAATGAGGTTTCCAGTTACAATGGTCATCCATAATTAATCCTAGAAATTTCGCATTATGTTGTGTGTTAATAAGTTCTCCGTTGTGAACAAGATTAATATTTTTAGATTTTTGTTTGTAGTTAGAAAATTGAATCAAGTTGGTTTTTGCAAGGTTAACTTTAAGGTCATTTAAATTAAGCCAGTTTATAATCGTGTCTAATGTTGAGTGTAACGACTCTTCATGGTTTCCTTCACTGTCCTCTGGTATAATTACGGATACGTCGTCAGCAAACAGAACACATTTATGCTGGGTGACATTGGGCAAATCATTAATATATAAAAGAAATAGGAGTGGCCCCAGAATACTGCCTTGTGGCACTCCTCTTGTATTTAGTTTAAATTGAGATCGATATGGTTTTAAGACACTTTGGTTATCAATATGAGATATTTCAACACATTGTGTTCTATTACTAAGATAGCTCTGAAGCCAATCTAACGCTGGACCTCGAATACCATAGTTTTCACATTTGGCTAATAATTTCTTATGATTAACGAGATCGAAAGCTTTGCTCATATCTAAGAAGATTACTGTTACTGGCCGCTTATTGTCTATGTTTTCTGTAATAGAGCGGACAAGAGAAAATGCTGCTAAAGTGGTCGATTTACCTTTTTGGAAACCATTCTGTTCCTCTTTAATAATACTGTTTTTATTTAAGAAACTTACTAGTCTAATATGCATAATCTTTTCATAAATTTTTGATAATATAGGGATTAAGGTGATGGGTCTATAATTATTTACATCAGTCTTTAAATCTTTTTTGTAAAGAGGTTTAACAATTGAAATTTTTAGTTTATCCGGGAATACTCCGTTTAAAAAAGAAAGATTAATTAAATGAGAAAGGACTGGTGATATTAATTTACTACAAGCTTTTAGAATGTTTGTAGATACCTCATCATAACCTACAGATCTTTTATTGTTCTTTTATTATTTCTTAATCACGCAGTATTTAATACAATAATGTTGTATTATTTTGAGACCAGACGTATTTTATCGAATGCTATTTATTCTCTATAACATTAACTGCACAGTGTCGTTGCTTCAAAGTAAAAATAAAACCACAAATGAAACGAGGTCAAAAGCGTAGTTCCTATTACACAGTCGATCATTAAAAAGGGCGTCTATTCATGTCGCTTTTAGAATTCTTCGTATTGATTTCTAAGGTCAACACAATTGTTATTTTGGAATCAAATATTAAAAACTGTTTCTATCATGGTTTGTATTTTTTTACAAGAAAATGTTTCTGTAAAAAAAAGTTTCTATCAATGGTAAGTTGGTTGTTTTTTTATTTGAACGTGTTGTTAGTTAAATTTATTTTCTTGAAGTTTATACTCAAACCAAATTTCATCAAATTGTGTAAAAAAATAAATGTGAATGTTTGTATGTTTGTTACACTTTTAACAAAAAAAAACTTCTAAACGGTGATTAAAAACCCAACTACTGAATCAATTCTCATGAAGTTACGAACCTTACGGGCCTGACGAACGACAAAAAAAAAAGTTTTTTTAATCAATCTTAGTACAATTTCAATTTATATTTACAAGTAAAATCGAATTGAAAACCCATTCTTTTGCAGCCAATAAAGAAGAGTTTTATTTCAACCCCTGTTATTCTTTAATTTCCGCTGCATATATCTCTTTTGGAATGTTAGAGAATATTCGAGACTTGAGTGCATAATATTAAAGCAAACAGTGGGAGGTACAGTCACGAGCATAAATATGTGCGAAATTGTAAAACAATAATTTAATTTAATCATTGAACAACATAAAATTATAACAGTTCTTAAATCATGTATATTGTTTTCGAGTTTAACGAAAACTCCTCGCTAAATAAGTTTTACAATTTCGCTATGTGTATACATATTTATGCTCGTGACTGTACTTCTGTTGGGTCGATGTGAAATTATAGCTTAGAAAGTTCATGTCACAAGTTTATACCTACTCGTCTACGTTAAAGGAATAATGTTTAGTATTATCATACTCTATCTCTAAGGGAGTTTTTATTGTATTTTTGGTAATTGTGGGAAAGAACATCGTTGGCTTTACTTACATATTACCTAGTTCTAATAAATTAAAAAAGAATCGGTGCTTATACTTATGTACATGTTTGAGAAGTTATACTTCACAGTGATGCGCGCGCATCTTAAAAGATCATTTTCATAATTTTTTCATCACGCGCCTAAAGATTTTTTTTTTGAGTTATTCTTAACTTTGAAAAAATCAGGATTTAAAATAAATAAATAAATAAACATTTCTTCAGTGTTAAATAAACCTATTATTAAGTACAAATTTACACACTTAAACCAGTACACAGGATTGCTGTTAAAATACATTTTCAAACATACTACTACCGATTTATCACTGGCTTTAAAAGGGGGAAAATATCGACAACGTACGCTCCCACACGATAAAATGGACGTGGGTCGTACCGAAGGACGTGTCCATCTTTCTGTCTATACCCTTTACACCCCTATGTAGCACGTTATTGAAATTTCAAAGTTGATAATACAAGTTTATATTACCATCTGTAGTGGTAAAGCTTCGTAAAATACGAATGTACAAAAAATGGTTTGCGTTTAAGAACTTTTTTCCTTAGAGCAGTCCCTTTCTACAAGCGTTAACGATGATAGAAATAGGTAAAATGACAATAAATGTATGGAAATGACATTTCTCTTCGATAAGTCACGTGACTAAGACTTGTCACTTTTATACATTTGAGCGATTCGATCAGCGATAAAGATTGTAGAAATGCACCTTGTCTAAGTGAGAAGGACTTTGCTGAGGTGACCACTAACTTCCTGTAGTTAGGTACCGAAAGAAGGCTCTTTTTACCAGACTGTGACCATACAATAAAAAAAACGTGTGGGAGCTGGTGACGTCACGTCTAAATAAAAATTCAATCCCTCACACGTCATTTCTATTTGCTATATCTTCGTAATTTATTGTAACCGGATAAAAAGAAAAAAATAATAATTAGTTTTCGACTCTATTGCGCTATAAAATGCGAAACTATATTCCAAATCTGATAGGCAGTTCAAAGAATGAGCTAGTTTGAACAAAATCTTCAAAAATACAACTGCACAAAATCAATAATTGTTCGCATTAACGCAAGGCAAGATAATTATACATAAAACTTTAGATAGGTACATACAAAATCCGTCCATCGCCAAATGCTAACAATAGCCGACAAAAGAAATAGTTTATCATGGAACCAATCAATTAGGTATCTGTCAATTCCAACAATACGCCAGCGACGTTAATAATTAACCAGCTTTATTTCTGAAGGCAAGACTCTTTTATAAAGCGTGGTCGACTAAAAAGAATGCATTACAAAAATTAATCCAAAGATTTTATCCTTTGATTCTGATTTTTACTGTAACTGGAAAGTCTTTTGTTTTAAATCCTATGCTATCGCATCGTATTTATATTTAAACTCTAATTGCTCTAATTATCTCAAACAATACGTGCGTTTCCCATGTCACAAGAAACATGCTACTTTCCCCGTGGTTCTCTACATGAATTTCCAAGAGAGACCCTCTCTCTCGAGGGAGCATGTTTCTGAGGGAGAAAGTTCCCGTGGGAACATGTTCCCAAGGAAGAGATTTACCGAGGGAGAGATTTTCCCAGGGGGCATGTTCCCGAGGGAGAGAGTTCCTGAGGGAGAGAGTTCTCTCTCATTCTCAGAAGAGAGTACCTAAGAACTTCTACAGAACTTCTTCTGTACCTTGGAAAATTTCTTAACCGATAAATATATTAAGAGATAGCAGACATAAGTTTTGTTTTATAAGCGCAACTAGACTACTTATTGTACATTTCAAAAGTGAAATAGTTTTTTTTAATTTTATGTCGTGGAACTTTTCCTTGACTCCGTCTACTCTGTCTTACAATATTGGTATTGTAAAATAGGTGAGTAAACAAATTATTTTAAACAGTTCTCAAATTACGAGTATAATAATATCAATTTTTTCTAGTTTTTTAAAACTTCTCGGTACTTTTACAATTTATGGTCGTGATCGTACCAAAAATAATAAATGCTACTTAATATTATATTACATATTAAATGATGGCACAAGAGGATTCCGATTACGATTACGACTCGCGCTTGACCAGTTTTTCAAGTATTCAAGTAATTTTTCCAGGAACTATATCGTTCCTGCGGCTCTCTCATGCCTTACCCAAATCCGGCTATGAAGCGCGGCCATTTTCAAACACGCACTATATACCACTATATTGACGTAGATAGGAGAGTGGAGAATCGAAGCAAATAATGAAAATCTCTTCAGAACGTATTTACTAGAACCCTTGTCAGCTACCGACGGATCCACCAACCGACTGTTAAATTGGCCCTTTATTTGTAAGCTTTTTGTGGTTGTATATCTTATATCTTTAAACGAGCAATTCTTGTATATATATATAATCTGAATCTCGGAAACGGCTCCAACGATTTTCATAAAATTTTGTATGCAGGGAGTTTCGGGGGCGTTAAATCGATCTAGCTAGATTTCATTTTCAGAAAATGTCGTGATATCCGTGTTTTCAGTAATCTTAAATCTTTAAACGACCAATTCTTGTATAATTATACGGCCATCAATACTGTTACAATTCAAAATAAACAAAATATTACATTTGAATTTGGAATCATTTTTATATGATTGTTCATTGTGTTTTCTCATTTTGGCGCCAATACATTGTACACTTGCGATATTAAAATGGAGTGGGGTGATAAAGAGAACAGAATCGCTGTGATTGCATTATACAAAGTAGGTATGGAGCCAAATGCAATTTTTAAAATCCCCATACGCTTGGTATTAGTAAAATGTTTGTCGGGCTATTAATAGGTACAACGAAACCTCCTCTGTTACTGACAGAAAAAAACAGACCGTCCACGTAGTATTCGTACGAAAAAGGTGGTCAAAGCAGGAAGGGAAAGAATTCGAAGAAATCCTGTCCGAAAGCAAAAGATTTTATCTCGGGAGATGAAGATAGCACCTAGAACCATGACGCGTATTTTAAAAGATGACTTAGGACTTGCAGCCTATAAGAGACGTACTGGTCATTTCTTAACTGATAATTTAAAAAAGAATAGGGTGGTAAAATCGAAACAACTACTGAAGCGTTACGCAAAAGGAGGTCACAGAAACATTTTGTTTATGGATGAGATTTTTTTCACAATTGAGCAACTTTTTAACAAACAAAATGACCGTATTTATGCTCACAGCTCTAAGAAAGTTTCCCAATTAGCCGACAAAGTGCAACGTGCGCACTATCCAACTTTAGTGATGGTTTGGTGGGCTATTAGCTATGAAAGAGTGACTGAGCCATACTTTTGTAAAAAAGGTATTTAAACATCGGCACAAGGGTATCAAGATACCATTCTTGAGAAGGTAGTGAGGTCCCTTAACAATCTTCAATAACCAAGAATGGTCCTTCCAGCAAGACTCGGCGCCGGGTCATAAAGCTTGTTCTACGAAGTCTTGGTTGGAAACGAACGTTTCGGACTTCATCAAAGCTGAAGACTGGCCGTCGTCTAGTCATCTTAATCCGCTGGATTATGATTTATATTGTCATATTTAGAGAGTACAGCTTGGTCTAAACGCCATGATAATTTAGAGTCCCTAAACAATTTTTTAATTTTAATGTTATTTTTGATTTATTGATAAGCTGTTAAAAAAATAAGTATTTGTTTCTTATAAAATATTAAACTAATTGCACTCGTGATTTTGATAACCAGTTCACATTTTTTTATTATTATGTCGGTAAGATCGACAAATATTATTCATACTTCCTCATTTCATCAGTATGTAATTCGTATTTAAATATAATTTCTAAAAAACACACTACCATAAAAAAACGAGCAAGGCTCGGTGATCCAGGTACTGTATATCAACACGCGTATTCCCTGAAGGGTACAGTCAACAACAAAAAAAGATAATCAAAATCAGAAATTCAATACTAATGAACGGAGTTCGCCCCAGAACTGTGTGGCGTCGAAGTGATTGTTATTATACGGAACCTTTACAACCAGTTCAGTTGCCATTTACTCGTGATCAGTTTTGACTCCTCTTCTGCCTAGCCTTTTCCCAAGCTAAGTTGGGGTCGGCTTCCAGTCTTACCGGATTTAGCTGAATACCGTATTTTACATAGAGCGACTGCCTATCTGACCTCCACAACCTATTGCTAGGTAATACAGTATTCCATAGTAAGACTGGTTGTCAGAATTGTAATGATAACGACTATCAAAGATCACTGTATGACAGTCGGGACCAACGGCTTAACGTGCTTTCCGAGGCACGGAGGGGTCTCGATATGTTTACAAATGGTCACCCATCCACGGAACAACCGCGGCGAGCGCGGCTTAACCTTTATTATCGGTCAAACCGTACGGCTTACACTTAGCCACGAGCCCCTGATCAGTTTTGACTCCAAAAGTTATAAACTCAATTCAACATCAACTTTTGCTGTTGACTGTACAGGTCTCCCTCCATTGCACACGTTTCGCCAAAAATCTTTAACTGTCTCTATAACCTTGTAACTTAATTTTGAGTGAAACTTACCTCTGCTCATCATAGCGTAATTTGATTAATAAAAAATACAGTAAAATAATTGTAAGTAATAGCAAAGTAGTAAAATACGACCACAAGATGAAAAATGTTTCCAAAACCATTCAGCACGTAAAATACTACTCGGTCATCGGTCACACATAAAGAACGTTATAATCGATGCTCTTCGTCTATGAATTATACAAACAAACCAAAGCATACATACATATACAATCGTCCTATTTGCTATCCGCTTATAATTTTGATCCTCTCTCCAAATTAATTCAACTGTAAGTTTTATTTACTAGAATAAACACATACAAACATAATAACCTACTGTTGAAAGGCGATAATAGAACAGAGAGCTTAGTGTGGTTTTTTTACGTATAACTCAATCGAGACATTTACCGCATTTGGCTCATTGTTTGGTTATGAACTTCAAAATCAAAGCAGGTCTTTCCAGGCAATTTTGAAACGTAAAATGACGCTAGTTGCGCGGTTCCAAAATGTCATTCCTATGGAGAACAACCGGCAAGAAACTCCTTAGGAGCTCGGAGCGCGGCCAATCAAATTGCCGAACGACACAAACGTGTCGATCGCATTAACGTAAAATAACTCGGCACTCAGAAAACATTTATAAAAATCTCACTCCACTTTCTGAAATCGACAATCACGTACCAGTCTTGCTAGCCACTTAAATTTAAAATACGTATTTTGCGGACCCGAGTGCCGTTCGAACGTGCTCCAAAGACTTAATACGTGTTATGTTGTACACAATGGCTCGTACAGATTCTACATGTGTGATAATACATTAGTTACGGCGGTATGGTAAAATATCTAGTGAGCACAGAGTTTGAGATGTTTCGATAAATTACGTTTAACAATGGTTAGTTCGTGTTATTTAATGGCGCACCAAGAAAAGGCCACGTTAAGGTCAAGTTTTATATGTGGCCTTTGAGAAATACAAATATCACTTCAAGTCACTTAGATACGTACGTCAAGCCAAAAGGATAATTTGGAATTTAGAGTTCCAGTCCATTTTGTAAATCATCAGAACTAAAAGCAAGAGTTTAGGTATTAACTCTGCTTCTATTACTGGCTTCATAGAAAACGGCTAACTGGATAGCGACTGATCTATTTATTGTCAAAGGTTAATTGAGTACCTACCCTTATTTTCACTTTCAATTTAAATATTAGAACTTTGATTATTATGCGGAACATCATAACCAAGACACAAGAAACCCAGGTAGTTCCGTTGCTCCAAAATTTTATCAAACATCGTTAAAACAATTCCCATACAGGTGTTAATATCAAAATGATTGCTTATTGATGCCAATTGGATTAAATTCTAAAGCCAAAGCCTGGTATTGATTACCTTCTCAATTCGCGACACGCTTCGAACAAAATCGTATTATCCTATCAGCCTATCAGCGACATGGGTTCGAAATATAAAATTGCGGGAAGCCTTTGAAACGAGAGTAAAGTGATTAACATCGATTCTGCTGAAAGCTCAACTGTTTTATGAGTCTACGACATTTCAGGGCTGCCACAACTAGCTATATGGCTTACAGTTTCTAAAATACTTTGCGGACTAGGTATGAGAAGTCAAAATAGAATCCGTAAGCTAGATAGTAAAAAAAATATTAGAAAAGTTATTAATACTTTGTTTTTTTTTTTGCAAAGCAATAAAATTTGACAAAGAAAAGGCACGTTAAAGTCCAGGAATGTGGACTTGGGACGTCATAAGTAGACACATAGTATCCATAACTGACGTGGTGAGCCCTCACTACTTTACTTAAATTCGCTGTATATATGTAGATACAAGCCTTTGCTCGTGGTTCCGCCCGCACGGGCGTTATCGGATGGTTATAACAGTGCAAGAATTTTTCAAATCGGAACAGTAGTTGTTAAAATTAGCGCGTTCAACCAAACAAACTCTTCAGCTATATAATTATTAGTATAGATTAGTTATGTCCAAAAAGCAAAAAATATCTACGTGTCTAAATTTCTGCAAAATCTAAAAACGAGAAAAAGAAATAAAAATAGTCCGCAATAATAAAGTCCGTTTGCCTATGGTACATAGTGTAGGTGTATGTAACTTAAAATTATTAGGGTTAAAAATTGTAAAACCTGAAACGTATAGACCGGTGATTCTCAGAACACAAAAAAGATTTGGAGACCAGGTATTCTTGAACTATAATTTGCGTTATGTTTTGCTGAGACTTGAAGAATAACCCCCCTGATACGACATTCACAATTTTTTTTTGTGTATACAATTTACTACGGTCACCAACCCACTTGCCCAGCGTGGTGACTAGGGCAGCAAACACCCCATAAGTGAGCACCACAACACGCAGCCCCAGTTTCCGGTAGTCCCACTGCAGAAGGCGGAGGACCTGGTGTGGTGCTGTGGTGCAACTTGGGAGAGTCCAATGTCCAGCAGTGGACTGCGATAGGCTGTTTTTTTTTTATAAAGATTACTAGCAATGTGGGTCACACATTACTAGTAATCTCGTTAACGCCTCGTGCTAAGCTAAGATGCTTGTGTTATGAGTAGGTTCACGTCGGAGTTTTAATGAGTGGGATGCCAACCTGCAACCACATGATCGCAAGTCCGACGCCCTAGCCATTAGGCTACCGCCGCTTTAAAGTTGATTGATTGATACAATTAACTTAATAGATATAGTTAAAGGTAAGGTAAAACCGGCTCATTCGCATCATATCAAATGGGACTACCAGAAACTTCAAAACACATAACTACAAAATAAGCACTCACTGTAAATAGTCCTCAAACTTATAACACAAACATTTCCCATTCATGCAGTCGGCACATTAACGGGACTATTGTTGAAACTAGCAACCCGGAAAATTCCAACCCGTTACCTTTGATCTAAGGCTTTGTACCCAACTTAATACCCAGGGGAATCGGTGCGAATATGTTCTTGTATTTAAAATTATATGTCGTGCGGTTTTCTATATAGAAGGCCTATACCCTCTTCTCAAGGGACGGTTCTAACAGGTGTTTAAGAGATTACTTGGGAAGGATTTTAGAAGACAAAGGTTTCAATAGACGGGTACAGATTGAACCTAAATGTATTCTATAACTATTTATAAGGTACACTGTGCTGAAATAAATTCGGTTCGTGTTTTCTTATAAATGAGTTTTCTTATAAATGTGGTTCAGTGCTGTAATTAATATGCCTGTTTCGCCTTTGTATGTTTTTTAACCAACTTTCGTGCTTTTATTTGGAACATTTAATAATAACGATTAAATTTCCTTCTGTTATAGTCTTATGTAAATAAGCAAGCGTATCTTAGCCCTGCAAATTTGGATCCATGAAGTTTTTACCAGTTTTAGTATGGAATACTGTATTACGCAGCAATGGGTTGTGGAGGTCAGATAGGCAGTCGCTCCATATAAAATAAGGCATTCAGCTAAATCCGATAAGACTGGAATCCGACCCCAACATAGCTTGGGAAAAGGCTAGGCAGATGATGAAAGTTTTTTTTTAAAGCATACTGACTTACTGTCTCGTGCTATGCTACAATTCTTGCTTTACGAGTTCAATGTGGTTTCACGTCGGTAGTGCAATGGGTGGATATTGAATCACATGATCGCAAGTTCGACGCCCTATCCATTAGACTACCGGCACTTTAAATTAGTAATCTGCTGGCAGAACTTATAACATTTTTATCATAACTAAGTTATTTTAGAAGCTATTTATCATATCTCTAAAGTTCATACATATTACTACGCTCACATTAAGAGGTAATATTGTCACTTGAACCTTTTCTCCTCATTCATTTTGCTTAACTCCATCATTTTAAAATCGCCGACCTCCTAAAAGAATTACTGGCATCTCTAAACTTTCTAAAGTTCAACAAAACTTGTATTATATTACTAAAACTGCAGTTGTCACTACAAAGGAAAATTTCCTCGCCGCCCAGTTTCGAAACATGACCCTTTGTGCATTCAACAAAGTCACAATTTTCATTTAACTTGACACAACTATAAGTTTCCTCATTTAAAACTCACAAAGAGTACTAAACTTAATTTATTTGAATCTTCAGCACGTGAGAATGGTACTAATAATTTTGTTGAAATATGTACACAAAGCCAACTAGACTATTATGCAGTGCACACAAACAAACAAAACTGTCGATAACATATACGTACATGTAAACGTAATATAGTTCGACTGAACTGATAGCCGAGTGGTATAGGTCACCACGCTAATTACCACTGCGCGCGACGTGCTGCGGGTTCGATCCCCGCATGGGACAAGCATTTGTGTGATCCACAAATGCTTGTTCCAAGTCTCGGTGCACGTGCACGTGACTTGAATGTTCGTAAAACCCCGCGAAACAAGGATTAAATTCCTTAGTGCGGGCGTCGTTTTTTTTTAAGAAAGAAAAAAAGGAAAGAGAATAGTCCTCGCGTTGTTTATACACACATTGTTTGTTAGTGTGCCCTTCCGAACATTCTTATTTGCCGTATGTAACTAAATCTATGTAAGAATATATAAATCAATTGTAAACTCGAGAATTGGTGAACCGATTTCTGTGGCTATTTGTTGGATTAGTCTTTCCCCAACGGCTGAACAACAATGAAAACATTGAAAAATGCGTGTAAAATCATCAACGTAGACAGGACATGATGAGGCTACTACTATGAGCTGTTCCCATGTACGTATATCAAGGAATTTTTATCTTCTTCAGAAAGAAAAAGCATTTATTCTATTCAATAATAAAGATATTACATCAAAATGCTTCTAAAAATGTTGAAAATATGCGCTTGTGCGAAACGGTCATCGCTCAGCATTATGCTTTACATTGTTTAAAACCAATTCGCTCTTGGTGTTTGTACGTTTAGATGCAGATTATTTTAATGCAGTTTTCAGCAATGGATAGAGGGAGAGAGGGATGCAAGAGGAAGGTTTTTATGTATAATAGCTGTTTCCCGCAGCTCCGCCCGTGGTCTCAATTTTTTTTTATATATTTGAGATGTAAGCTATACTGTGTGCAAATTTGATTAAAATCGGTTTAGTAGTTTCGGAGTTCATCTCGGACAAACATCGTGACACTGAAATTATATATAATAAATAGATCATCACTGCATACTACCGCTGTCTGTCCCTATATATGCTGAGATCTTTAAAATACGCAACAGATTTTGATGTGGTTTTTTTTAATAGATGGAGTGTTCAAGAGTTAGTTTTATAATATACATATAATACGCGTGCGAAGCCGTGGCGGGTCCACTAGGTATAATAAACATTTGTTACTGTGCTTCCCGCGTGAAGCTGGGCGGGTCCGCTAGAAGATCCGGTCACAGAACACCGAGAAATTCTCCCTATGGTTAATATCCTACATACAGACAGACCGAACTTCGCTAATATCGTCAGTTTATTTAGCAAAGCGACCGCAATGTTTTAGAGTACCACTTAATTGGCCAACGCAATTCGTCGGACCTACAAACGAGCATCGGGCGATTTTGATGAACTACCGCAAAACTGGTCTAAACCGGTCTGAACTGGATCTAGTCATAGCAATCTGAGTTGATGCGATATCTGACGTAGGAATGCAAATATGGTTTATGTGGTTTTAGAATAAAGCTTTCAGGAAACCTTATTAGGGGATGTCAGTTCAATTAAGTTCAGTACAATTTCAGTCAGTTTCATTTTCAAAATACGTAGTTTCTTACATTTTGTGATATAGGGCTAATCTCATCAACATTATTATTTTAAGTAGCAATCATATATTTGGGTTGGATAATGATGCTCCTGAACGAGTCAGTCATTATCAAAAATTTAAGCGGCGGTAGCTTAATGGCTAGGGCATCGGACTTGCGATCACGTGGTTGCGGGTTCGAATCCCACCCGTTACACTACCGACGTGAACCCGCTCGTAACACAAGCATATTAGCTTAGCACGAGGGGTTAACAAGATTACTAGTAATGTGCGACCCACATTGCTAGTAATCTTTTTTCAAATTAAAAAAGAAATGGATCTATGCGTACATAAGTAATTAAAAGGAGCACATTTCAATCCGTTTAATTTCAAAAGTATAAGAGATATTTATGAACCTGTATGAAACTGTTGACGAAAAATATCTATCTGATATACACGTCTATGAAACGCCAGAAACGACAGAAACTATGAAATATCATAAAGTTCTCCTAAAAACAGTCTCATCCACCAGTAGAACAATAAAACCATCTTAAATGATGACGTGCATAAGTAGATTGAACAACTAAATCCTTCTTAGAGCGAACTCTTCGACTTGCTGATTGGCTCGTCAATCTTTGTCAGCCATCTTTGTAACGGACAAAGGTTGATTCTTTATTCAAAAGTTCCTAATTCATCGTCGGAGCCGGGAGGTTTAGTACTGTCATTATTTTTTGTCAATTAAACACTCATTATGAGGCTTTTATGAAGTATAGCCGAGTTTAGCCGAAGAAACACGATATATTACGAAGGTTACAAGGTGTGTGGAGTTTTAATTGTTTGCTTATTACTGAACTACCGAAAAGGCAAGGGTTATTATTTAGTATTTAATTATGTATAGATATAATTATGTTTTATATTTAAACTGAAGCACCTAAACTACTGCACCGCTATTGATCAATTAAGAAGAAATACAGTGCCATTACTTCAGGAAAGTTGGAAAATAATTTCCAATTTGCTTTTTTTGAGTAAATATGTTTGTAAAAAGACATACTTAAAACGTTCTGTGGCCCGCGGTTTCTCCCGCGGACGCAGGTCCCGTCCCCATTAAATATGTGATCTATCAGTCTTCTGTCTCATTCACTCACACACTTTTATTACGAGATTAAAAAAAAAACTATTTATCTATACTACAATATTATAAAGCTGAAGAGTTTGTTTGAACGCGCTTATCTCAGCAGCTTCTGGTCCGATTTGAAAAATTCTTTCACTGTTAGATAGTTCACTTATTAAGGAAGGCTATAGGCTATAATTTGTCACGATAAACGACGCCCACGCGGGCGGAGCCGCGAGCAAAAGCTAGTTTAATCATAAACATATTCAGCGATCCACTTTTATTGATATAGATAAGAACCAATATAACTTTTCATCCTCATTTACTAATGACGTCATCAACAGATTCAACTCCAATGAAAATTACAAAGACACCAATAAAGGTCGTTTTAAATTGTCGCTCCTTCGAGCCTTCTCTTTGTGTCAAGGTAATTTGAAACGTGACTCCCTCAAAATAAGGTTTAACTCAAGTTCAACATAACAAAGGTGATGTCTTCATATTAAGCTATAATTCCTTTGTACGAATTTAACAGTTCTATTACTTTTTAAATTAATTTATCAATTAGTTGTTTTAGTAGGTGAGATTCAATTGTTATAAAGTGTTGTATTTTATGTTTTATAAGTTGTTAAAGGCTATTACGATGTAGCCAATAGATATCTAATATAAGATATTTGTTAAAGGCATAAAAAATCGCCATAGAATATACTTACATTTGCAGGGACCCTCTATTAACAGTGCGGTTCTCAAGTAAAGATCCCAAATCTACATATCTCCCCCCCCCCCTCTCTCTCTCTCTCAAGTCCGATGAACTACATATAAGAGGCAGCTGGGTCAGACGAAAGGCGGAAGATCGGGTGTTGTCTTGCAGGGGACATTAAGTTGTAAATCAATCAACACTTTTTTTTCCGGGGTGAAAAGCTTATGCTTTCAACCCATGCCGAGAGCGCGACGTGGGGATATGTCGAACTTTCACCGACCCAAAACACCCCGTCTCTGCCTTGGCCGGAGTCGTGGGATCACTCGCGCATTCTCTGCTCGACTCCGGCTGGCCCCAGTCCTGGCAGACTCCTTCTAGGTGTGAGTGTTAAAAGCCCGCACCTCACTCCTTCTGAGAACGGACGCATAGGACGACGCATCCGTCTCCTTCTTGGCCTGTTAGCTGATCGAGTGACAGTTTGCCCTCGCTGTCACCCGCAGGCCCGAACTTAAGGCGGTCGCTGGTCCCCGTTTCGCGCTCTACGTCAATCAACACTAGCTTCTATTTGTTGTCGAATAAAATTTTTAATGTCAAATACAATCTAGAGAATACGACAAGTTAAACTGGTCTACCATTATTCTTATATCTTCTAGTAATTCAGGAAATGAATCGTAATAATTTCTGTTAAAACACCACTTTAGCCGCTGAAGAAACAAAAACTTTTCTCAATTAATCCAAGTGAATTGCATTTGTGTAAAAAGTTTGTAAGTAAGCGACTTCGTTAAGACTATCGGAAGTTAAAACAAAAAGTGCATACTTCTTCTGCAAGTTTGAGATTGCTTGGGGGGATTAAATTAAAACAATAAACTTCGACTAGGTATAAGATGTTACTGAAGGAGTCTTTATTGGATTATTTTTTATGTAGTGCGTATATTCAACGAGGTAATCAGGTGCATATAAAACTGAACAGCTTTCCCCAAGGAACATAGGTCGAAATCTTAAAATTGAAAATGAAATATTTATGCTGTTTGTGAGTAGCGACACAACGGACCTGAGTGCTCCAGGGAGTCACTCTTTTTCTCTGAGGGCTCCCAGCTCTTTCTTGCCTTAACCGGCTGGCTACAGAGGGGTCACTAGAGCTATATTCTCGGGGGTGGAAGTGTCTAATGGCGTAATAGTGAGGAAACCCGCTCCGGGTCCGCTACTGGACCCGCGATGGCGAAATCGGGGCCGCACCGCTCGACACCCCTAGCTGCTCGCACTGGTGTTGCCCCCTGCTGCCTGCAGTGGCGGTTGTTTGGGGGGCCCATCTAGTGAGTGGCGAGTCACCACCTGCCTATTAGTTTACATTTTCATGTGTAGAAAGGCAGGTGACATAGTTTTCCGATTTTATATAAGAAATCCAATCCACGTAACCCATACATATCAATAGGCCAAATAAATTTTAACACCATAATATTCACAATAGTTTTGTAACTACCTTGGGTCGCTCATGCCTGTTCTTTCATAGAGCAGGGATGCGTGGCCCCTGGTAGGTGGCCCATCCTATTTTAGAGTAAAGTTCTCAACAAGGCCTCTGCGTGTTGGACCTGTGTCCCCATGCAAGCCTTTCAAAGTACCGGGTATTTTCATTAATGAGGATAGCCCGTGATTTAAAAAGAGATAAAAGATATAAATAATAAAAAAAAGAAAAAAAAACGAAGAAAGACAAGTTTGACTGTGGTCTCTGTGCACTGGCAGCACCACAACATAGGTCGAACCTCCGTCGAACCGCACCGACCACAGATTAAATACCAATAGACAAAAGCCTTAATTTTAGTGCTTAAGGTACCTATAAAGAATTATATAACTGTAAAGTATACTAGTACAGTAGGACAAGTAAGTTTCAATTTCATTAGTGGGAACGCAATTATCTATTGTGGACGCTTCCCTTGTCGACCCCGGCAACGATTTTAAAGAAATGTGGATAAGAAATGAAATTTTAAAATATGTTTTACGGTATGACAGTTTTTATTACAGTATCCGCGTTTTATTGAGTATGAGCGCTTTTATAGCATGCGAGCGCTTTATAAAGTATAGGCGATTTATTTTTAGTAACGTTTCATTTATGTGTAGTTATTTGTATAAGCTTTCTTTTAGGTTCGAAATAGAAAGAATGTTAAAAGCGTCTGTAAACGAAGCTTTATCAAATCTTATAATATATGTGTCGTTCCTCGCAATTTGCGCATTAAAAGCAACAAAAATCATCTTATAATCATGTATCGATCTTTACCCAATTGTAGTAAATTATTTGTTTGAAATAACAGGTAGCTTCCAGCAATAAAGAAGCTGTTCAAGACAAGAAAACGCACAAGATCTTTGGCTATCATGTTACTAAAAATATATTCTTATCCAGATTTTATGTCATCCAAGGAGGCTATCAATAGACGGCGGCTAAATAGCCGGGGGCACCCGCCATAGCTTTGCAGAGCTCAATTACGGATTGCGCTTTGACGCGCTGCCTATAATGTTCTTACTTTGTACACTATAGGTACTTTATTAAAAGATAGTCTAATAATATACCTACACGTAAATTTATAAATCTGACGTTTCTGGTTGAATGCGCCAACCGCAGAAACAACTGGTCTGTATTTGAAACATTATTTTAGTGTTAGATAACTCATTCATCTCAGAGAAATTTATTAACAATCAATACAGATAACTCGTATATGATGTTCCGGTAAAAAAGGAAATGAATGTCTTTCGAAGACAAAAACCTAAATAAGAGTTGAGAATTTCAAGTCTGCCCATGACCATAACACCTGCAAAGGTGTTGAAACGTCGAGAACTAAAATCAAAATAAACCGCGATAGAATCCGTTTTAAAGGAGTTTTATTTCAATGTCTAATACTCGCGTAAACCTCAGAAAACAATATAGAATTATTTTTTCTAGAAAAAAAAACCACTTAAGGAAATATTTACAGCATTATTGCCATGGAAAAAAACAGGAACAAAACACCATAAAGTAACCGATAGTGATGTTACGACGAGGCCTTGTTTAGTGAACGACTAGATCCAATTTATCGCAACCGTTTCCGGTTAGCAAAAACGTCTCTGCGGATCTCACGGGTTAATGTAACGCGACGACTTTAATTAAAGCGCTTTAAGGTGTCCTTTATTTGTGAAAGAAATACAAGGTTTTTTAATTTACTAATTAGTTAATGATTGGTCGTGCAAATATTTAGATAAAACACTTAGGTACCTAGTTAGTTTGATATGTTTCCAGAGTTTTTATTTAAATACTATATTTTTTTATATTAAGGTTAGAAGTTTTCAGGTAAAATTTAACCTACGTATATGATATTTAATTTTAAGCAAGTAACATTTTCGTAATTTCTCGTTTACTCATCGTAAGTACATAGCTGCTACAGACAGTTTTTCGCACGGATGTCGTAGGCACGGTATAGTTCACGATGCCAATTACCACTGCGCTCGACGTGCTACAAGTCCGATCCCCACATGGTACAAGCATTAGCGTGATTCTCAAATGATTCTTGCCTGGGTGTTCTTTAAGCATGTGATTAAAGTTTCCTTAACCCGGTAATTTTTAATAAATAAACAAACAACTTATAACATTAAGTTAATATTATTATAGTATATCAGTTAGTATTTCATCTTAACATTACATTAAAACTTACTTTGGGTGCTCAAAGTTATGGGATTGAGTAACAATGTGAGTCTCTACCCCGGATGTGAGTTGGGATTGCCGACAATAAATTGGATTGTCTCTAAGCAAATTATCATTTTATTCGCGTTTAATTCTTTATGTTCTATACGTTGGTTGTTTAGCAAATATAATTAAACGTGCTTATTCATGATAAAACGTGAAAATGAAATTATTTCACTACCAAAGTTATATAAAAATAAAATATAAAACGACTTTTAAAACTACAATAATAATAAAGTCTACTTTCAATAACTTCTTCTGTCGGGTATTTTTCCCAAGCTGTGTTGGGGTTGTCTTCCAGTCGTCTCGGATTTACCTGAATCGCATTTTAAATCAAACGACTGCCTATCTGACCTCCACAACTTATTTTACTGGGTAACACAGTATCCCATAGTAAGACAGGTTGTCAGAATTGTAATTATTAATTCATTTAATTCAAGTTTCACAGACTCATATTGTTAGTAGCATATGTAAGCTTAAAACTATGTTAGTAATCGAATACAAACAGAACTATAAACATGTATTAATATTGAGTACATGAATCAGCGCTGTCCCTTGACTCCATGTGAGGTGGCACAGCCTAATGACGACTCTCAAACACCATAGTACGATAGTTTGTTAGAATTGTAATGACGACTGTCAAAGATCACCGTATGACAGGCGGGACTAGCGGCTTATTCTTGCTTTCCGATACACAGATGGGTCCATGTAACTATCCGTTGAAAATAAATAGGTCTTTATTTTAAATAACCTTTTTTGTAATAACGACCTTTGACATTGCTTTTAGCAATACACTAAAAATTTATGGCGCGTGTCTTAGTAGGTAACTAATTACCTGTCCTTTGAAAATTCATAATCAATCTCCAAATAGATTTTATTTTCGCATATTTTACGTCATTGCCCAAAAAGTAATCTTTATTGACTTAATTACTAATACTTGTTTATAAAATATTAGCCACTCAAGGTTCATTAAATAGAAATGTATGTTACAGTCATCATCTACAGCGATCAATCGAATAACACCTCAAACGATCCGCTATTTTTAAATCTCTCACTTATAATGCAAACCACATAATTTCTCTTAAGCATTATAATTTATACATCCAGTAAAACGGTCACGTATTTCATTGTATTTACATAAAATAGGTAATGCATCTAGATCGAAAACAGTGTTCTAACTACAAAAAGTATTGCGCTCATTCAATTGGAAACGCTAACTTGAAATAATAAAAAAAAACACAATTTCAAAAGGATTTGCTGACTGATTTCTTTACGAGTATTTTTACAGAGAAATACCTAATTAAAATCATTTTTTTTTTGGTCGTGTTCAACCCTTGAAACCTACATTTTATATAAAGATTGTGTGTACCTGTGTGTGTGTGTGTATGGGGATATATAAAATTAGCCTGACATGTTTATACCGTTTAGGCGTATGTACAAATGTTAATAATATAAAGTTGAAAACAAGATAAATTATAAACAGTAGGTAATAAGTATCTAGATCATAATAAAATAATTAACAACATAATAAAACTTATCAATTAGTCTTTACAGATTTTTTTTTTTTTTTTTTTTTAATATAATTATATTATTTATTTACAATAACTTTAAATATATACAATCTTAACATAACTAAAATAATAAATGATATATACACACGAAAAAATAAATAAAAAACTAATATATATTAATAAAAGTTTAAAAAATGGCGTCAAAGTATTCATCCGCATCGCTGTCGACCGGAAGTGTGCCCACTAGGCTGGCTGCATTGCCACGTTGTATGGCAATGCTTATTCTTTGTCCAAGGTAAAAGCCAGCCCTCGGGTCACGTGAAGTGTCAACAAGGCGTTTGGCTAGATCTTTGAAAACCATATGTGCACTCGGGCCCCACGGTCCAAGTGTTTCAACCCCAAACGGCTCGAATATATAACTGCCCATTAGGTTGTTATATTTCCGCCGTTTGAGGTTTTCAGCAGCCGCAGCAGCAGCACCAGCACAGCACGATGAACTTGGAAGATGGGATGGCGCAAGAGTATCGACACATGTAGCGTCCCACACTAAAGGCCTACCCATCTTCCATGGAAATAGCGACATGCCGTCCGGTCTCTTGCCATCATCACGTGCCAAGCCATTGGGTTCGAGTACAGCTGGAACGCCGACAGCAACAAGAGCTCGTCGAATAATGTCGTTGATATTCGCGTGCCGCGCTATGCGACCTGCGCTACGGCTACAGGACAGGCCGTGGTGTCCGAGGCTGTTGACTACTTCACCGCAGTGGCAGCGATGCGGTGAACAACATGAAGCACCTATGCGTAGTGCAACAGCAAGGCGGAAAGTAGTATCGTCGAACAAGGTGCCGATGTGCGACGATGGCAGTGCGTGAAGCCAAAGACCTGACTCCCACTCGCCAACAGCCAGCAGGCGCGCACGCTCCGCAGTAGAAGTAGACGTAGAAATAAGACTTTCTTGAACTACTCTGCAGAGCGGCTCATCCCACTGTCTCTGGGAAGATGGGTAGTCAGGAAGATTTGATTTTGGGCAAGCAAGTCTCCAGGCCTCCACAGCCTCGGAGAAACACGGCACATCAAAATTAATCAGTGTAGAAGCTAGGATATTCCTTATTAACTTTACAGATTAGATTAGACGTTTTACACCGCTGCCTTCGAGTCTAGATGTTTTGAGAACAGTAGAGCAGCCTGTAATATATTTCTCGGAAGGTGAGGCCGATCAGAATGAGAGTCTTCTTCCGCAAACACGATATGTGGGTGAAGTAGGGTAGCGAGCAACAAACAAACTATTTTAAATCACAAAAACTCATTTATTAAGACGTAGGATAATGTTATTATTACAGCGAACACAATGAATCGTATGACAGTTTCCAGACCGATGTTAACCCCACGACAGCCAACAGAGAAGTGTGTTGCTCCGCGCGATCCTTCAGACTAGACTCCTTCGAAGCGTTGCGGCACAACACTTGCGCCTCTTTGTCAAATCAGCTCCCGTACTCATGACTTCACCGACATATTTATTGTTAAAATATCTTAATAAGAAAGTGATACAGTCATAAATCCTACAGTCAAGCAGGCTTACTATGGGATATTGTATTACCCAGTCAAATGGGTTGTGGAGATCAGATAGGCAGTCGGTCCATGTAATAACGATATTCAGCTGAATCCGGTAAGACTGGAAGCCGACTCTGACATAGCTTGGGAATACTTAATAGCTATGTATATTTAAAGAGTTCTGAATTATAGTTGTCAAAGGTATAATAATACGTAAACTGCAGAACTTTACAACTGCAGTTTGCTTTGTATACCTTCCTCCTCATACTTCACGCTAATTACTAAAATTAAAAATTAAACTTAAATTAAATGTGGACAACATCACTTAAATTGCTCCGAATCCAAAGTAAGTAGCTAAAGCACTTGTGTTATGGAATACAGGGAAAACGAAGGTACCACAAACACCCAGACCCGAGGCAATGTAGAAAAGTGTTTTTCTATATTGACCCATCTGGGGATCGAACCGGGGACCTCAGAGCTGATGACACCTTGAAAAACGGTGTGTACGCCACTCGACCACGGAGGTCGTCGACTTGTCCACATAAAACTAACACAATCTGATGCACCTCAACACGTAAGAGCCATTAACTTCATCTCTCAAATTTAATCACAAACACACATCGTTGGGTCTTACCCTCCTGCAGCAAAGGGTTAAAACACACAATATAGTGGGCACACGAATCAACCCTTCCGCCGCGACTAATGAATTGTGTTCACAAGAAAAAGGAAACGACCTTTTGTCAAAAAATAAAGATTATTTATTTTACAAGATTGACGTCTTGTCCCTTTCAAGGGCTATTAAATATGTATTTGAATAGTATTTTTTTACGTTTCTGTCCGCACTTTAATTTATGAAAAGAACGGGAAAAAGATGGTTGACATAAATAATGGAATATTAAACTACCGAAAGTTAGATTGTCTACTTTTAATGGGTTCTTATTCAACTATTATTTATTCTTTTAGATAATTTTTGTATTTAATTTTATTTTAAATTGTGCTTCAAGTTATTTTTATATACGAGGCAAGGAAAAAGGTGTTTAAAATCCTATAGCCTGCGTTGACAATTAGGCTAGGAATAAAAAAAAATACCTATTTCGATAGCACGTTTCAAGCTCTTAAAGCTTTAATATTAGTACACATTTGAAAGATACAGGACTATTATAAAAAAAACGAAATCAAAGTACTTGTTTGTGTGGCGTGTTTCTTGTCAATACTTGTCTTTATTATTATTTATACAATTTTCTTTGTTAAATGAGACAGCGTGCTTTTGTAAAGTTTGTTTATATATATATTATTATATATATATATTTTATTAATAAATGAATATGAATTGTTGTTGCATCGTTCCCCACGGCTAGAGCACTTAAGAAGCGGTTAAGGGTAGACGAATCAGCGTGCTGTCTAGGTATAACTTGGCTTCAACGGCTTGGAATCTCACTTGTTTTATTTAAACAACAAAAAACAAAAGGTAAGTATAGATAATTCATTAGAAATAACATTGTATTTAATACTACTTGAACCGAAAATACACGTGTCTACTAAAAGTGAAGAAATAAATAATCATTTTAACGACACGTGTACGTTCGAAGAAATATTTTATACACCACGCTAGCTATTGTTGATAGTACAGTCGATAACACAGGACAAAGACGAAACTAAAATGATTTCGAATGTTCGTCAGACCGAACACAGATACAGTCACATACAGTTAAACCTTTGTACAATAAATTGTGTTTCAAATCCATTTTGGGTTCTATTTTGAGTTATTTTATCAAAGAAATATTTTGGAATTTATTTATGACCGTCGGAATTAATGTGACAGGTATAAAGGTTAGTCAGTCATGCTATGATAGCCAACCAAAGTTCTGCGTATAGGTAATTAACCTACCTTTACATTTTTTTTAATTTAAAGAATTTAGTCGTCGACAAAATCCTAGGAATCCAGCATACTGCTACGACGTAGCAAACACGTTCGTAGGCCGTAGCGGTATTACTTTATTCGCGAAATGAAAACGCTTTAGGTAGAGGGTTCGATTAGCAATAGTTGCAATTTTTTTGCTGTCTTATTCTATAAAGTTGCTTTCGTATCTTAGGTAATACTATTAACGTAGTCTAGATCCAATAAAGCATTTATCATTAAAAGTGGTTCAATGTCATGTGGTTTCATCTGCGTAAGAAGGTCTCGTTCCCGTTAAACATGTGATATACCACAGTCTTCTGTCTTATTCAATCACGCACCTTTCATATTTAGAAATAAAATAAAAACATTTTTTTCTTGCATTGAAACCTTGTGCTAGCCTCAATATAAACTGTAATTTTCAATGTATGTTGTCAAATAGGTGTTACGGTTTACCACCAGGAGGCGCTGCGGCAAACACTATTTGTGCAATTCCATGCTGCTATGTTCTCCAAAACAACTAGTCCGATTTTAGTGCAGTTTTCAGTAATGAGATAGGGGTTCATTGGTGCATGTTTTTTGATACCTATACTCCATTTAAAATAGCATTAGACAGAAGTTAAAAAAAGTTATTTATAATGTACACTTTGTTGCAAAAGTACAATAAAACTTGTTACAGTTACGATTGACGCCTATAAATTAAAATCTATTTACATACCAGCTGTCACACTTATTTGTAATCATGTTAACCATTTTTAATAACAAATTATGTGGCTTTCATTTATTTATAATATTTCATTCCAATCTAAAATGACAGTGTCAATGCTAAAAAGCTAAAAGAAGCAGTGATGAACAATACTGGAACGTTTTTCGTTTTACTATTATCCTACCATTATTTGTTTATTTATTATGACTAAATCCTATGATGAAGACGAAGAAGTTTCACTATAGTGTGTTGTAAATTGTTATTTTAATTAAAATATTGTTCTAAAAATTACTTTTATTTTAATCTTAAAAATCTAAGTCATCATGACATGATTGGTTGTCTCATTCATTGTATTGGTGTAAGTTTGTAATGTGTGATGAAGATATTGTTATAAATAAAGCGTAATTTAAATAAAAAAGTTTTATTTCGTTTATTTAAGTACTTAAAACTATTTCTTTGAAATAAAATGTTTTCAATTCCTGCTTCCGCGAGCCTCTTTTTTCTAATGCTATAATAAATGGAGTATAGGTGTTTTTCGATTAATTTTTAACCGTCGTGAGGTTTTTGTTTTTTTATACATTTTTCCTCTCTATATTATTTTATTAAGATAGATGTAGGAACTAAAACTCATCAAAGGAACTGTTCCAACTTTCTTAATACAAATCAGTCGGAATAACAAACATTTTGTCACATACAAAGTCTGAATGAAACTTACCCTAGTAAAGCGGATTGTAAGGGACGGATTTAGTTAAACGCAAAGTTAGACCACCTTTGTAAGATACCTCCTTTGGGAGCCTTATTTATTTAGTAGGACATCTCACTTACTTTTAGTTGACGAGTGTTGTTTATATCTGGTGATTTTTTGAATCCGTCTGTAAGTTCTTATTGTGTTCTTAAATTGTCAGAATGAGGCCAAACGTCTGACATTGGGCAGAATAAAAATCAACTTAGTTTTAAACCGTTAAGTCGTATATCGCCGTCTCTGTCACATTAAGGCATAATGAGCGAGAGATATAGTTTTAAGATTAAGAAAGTCTCTAAGATGTGTAGCGTTTGAGGATCCGAAGATAAAGATAAAGATACATTTATTTGTATGAAACACTAGCTGCCCGGACAGACTTCGTTCTGTCAAAAGTAAATTAATTAAGGTAATTCCCGAGTTTAGGAACAGTTTTTTTTTTTTTACTTATTATTTATGTTTTACACCTTTTAAACCTTCCCTGTAGTTCCACAAACATTTCAAGATCAAAATCAGCCAAATCGGTCAAGCCATTTTCATGCTATGTCGTGACAACGGAAAACGGGTTTCATTTTTATATATATAGATGTGTTACATTTTAAAAAGTGGTGTTACAATATACCTTGTGGTCTCAACATGTCCTGCCGTATCAGGCGTACAAATTACTTAAAATAACATAGTTTTTTAAAAATATTATATTCAATTTTACTACAAATATTTTAGATATTTTTATCTTGCAAAAAATCATTGACACTGTAGTACCCTTTTTTACATAGAAAATCCTTAAGCTTATTTTTGAACTTATTAATAGTTAGAGTTTTATACGCATTAGGTACTTTATTATAAATTTTTGGCGCCATGCAAAAAATACTTCTCCACATAAGAGTAGTTCGGGAATTATGCAAGCAAAGTTTATTTTCATCACGTCCGTTGCGTGTTATGACATCCGACAAATGAGGAAACAATTGTAAGTTTGTCCTTACAAATAAAGCTATCCTTTACCTTAGAAATATTTATTAAAAAGAGTATTATATTATTCACTGTGTGCAAGTTGAATAGGCCTTCGATTACCATTATGTGGATAAATGGGAATCATTTTATCCTCATCTACGAAACTAATTATTTAATTAAGTATTCGAAGTTAAAAGTAACAGATCTACATACCACCTTTGGTTATATGGACGTGTAACATTAAAAAATATTCTTATTGTGCCAAGACGTCCTAATGCGTCAATTACTAGTAAATTAAATACAAACAGAATGAAGCAAAACTTTACCTTCGGCAACACTCGAACCTGCGACTCCTGATTCAACGCACCAGTCTCTTTCCCAACTAAGCTACAGAGGTCACTGCCTGTTTTTGTTTCTATATACAAACTGTTTGTGTTCCAAATAAATTCATGTTTTATTATTATTTTTATTTATTAAAAAAAAAAAAAAAATATATTAAATTTGAACGAGCAACATCGTCTGTCAAGAAGATTACTCAATACTCAATACTTTATTGTCTTTCCATAATGTACAGAGTTGGTAGTATGCTTAAAGCTAACGTTATGAACAATTATGGAGCCCGTATACCACCTCAGTCTGCCCGTGACCATGACACCTGCAAAGGTATTGAAACGTTGGAAATATTAAAAAAAAATCGTGATACAACCCGTTTAAAAAGTAGTTTTATTTCAATATCTAATATTCACGTAAACCTTATCAACTATGTTTATGGCGTGACGTCACGTCAGTTTTTTGGTCAAGTAGCCCAGAAAGAACCTTAAATAAATTTATAGAATTGGAGGATGTTTATTAAGGAGGCGGTAGTATAAGTAATTATTGCAGGTAAGAGGTAGGTGCCCAGGACAACCTTGGAGTTGCATTCTATTTGAATAGGATTAGTTTTAACCAATAACTTGAGGTCCTTGATACATTTTATTTCCACAGGTACAAGTTCTGAAAATATCAATCTCGCTAAGCACGGGCGACTAACAAGAATACTAAACTAGTAATTTGCGACTCACATTGATAGTGAGGTTAAAAAAAAAGTGTGTGTGTTTTAGTTAATTAGTGTGTCACATAAAAAGTGAAACTTCTTTATGACATAATTTTTCGAAAAATGATCTACTATTTACAACTTTACAGAAATTGGTTAAATTAGCTTTATTTAACCAATTTCTGTATAGTTGTAAATAGTACTAATACACACACACTTTTTTAAATTAAATAAAGTTTAAGCATAAGGCTTTTATTAACATAGATATGGATACAAATGAATATGGCGCGTAGCGGAAAAATGTGTTTTAGAAACAAAGATGGCGCGTAACAGAAAAACGTTAAAATTTTAATTTCTCAAAACTCATTGAATGTATAAGATTTCATCAAAATTAGTAGCGAGGTCTCGAGGAAATCTTGGTACTTATTTTAATGGAATATTTAAATACATTTGCAAGATTTGTCCCTAACTCACAATCTTAAAATTTACTTAAATTCATTTTAAGCCTATACTTACTTATAATAAGCGTATTATATAAAAATGATAGACTTCTTTTGATGTTTTCATATTCATTTAACAGGGTTTGTCCGCAGAAAACGACCGTAGGTAAGCAAAATATTGTATGAAATAGTATAAAAAATAGGTTGAAAACGTCTCCAAAACTGTGCAGTTTCTGAAACTAAAAGAAAAATGTTGCAAAAATACTAAAAAATACCATACCTAATACCCACATTAAGGGTAAATGAATAATATATGTATACAGGATTATTTTTTATGGAGTGCGTTTATTAAACGAGGTAATCAGGTGCTTAAAACTGAACAACTTTTCCCAAGAAACAGATCGAAATCTTAAAATTGAAAATCAACTTTTCGTACAAACATAAGTCACGAGACCTGTCACTTTGTATGAAATTTCATTTTCAATTTTAAGATTTCGACCCATGTTCCTTGGGGAACGTGATTCAGTTTTATGCACGTGATAACCTTGTATAAAACAAAGCCGGGCTTGTTACAACACTCATAACTTTGATTGTGTGGCCCATAAAGCTCATTTATTTTTTTTATTGGGGTAAACAACAATTGCAAATTTTCTATCATATAACAAGACAAATACCGAAGAAAGCGCTCGGATGCGAGCGAATTCGCTTGCGTGCGCGCATCTTTTTGACTGAGCTTAGAATGATTGGCTAAGTATTACATTTAGATCGACACTTTTATAGTAAAAAATTAAAATATATTTACAGAACTTAGTGATGAAGCGTGTACAGCACACGTCATAGTAACCAACTTTACAACAGATATCACCAATAAATATTGCATCTGAAAAAAAAAGAAAATAAAAGAACCTTGCAGGGGAATGGGGGTCGCATAAATCAAATTCAAATTCCAACAATCAATATCGATTAAGTTATTTCCATACCAAAGCTCGGCCGCCTTAACTTGCGGACTTATGTATAATTATGGTTAATAATCACAAACCAACCCGGCACTAATCAACAAACCAACGCTTCAAAATCGAAATTATTTTTATTTCAAAATGGCCTTTTCAGGCACTTTCGAAATGTAAAATGCCTACAAACAAAAGCCACCGTCACAGCATGTGTTCGGCTTACACCCCCTATACAGGATATATTTTTATGGAGTGCGTATATTCTATGAGGTAATCAGGTGCATAAAAAATCTTTTCCCATGGAACATAGTTCGAGATCTTATAATTGAAAATTAACTTTTCATACAAACCTCAAGTAAGTCACGTGACCTGTCACTTTGTATGAAAAAAATCATTTTCAATTTTAAGATTTCGACCCATGTTCCTTGGGAAAAGTGGTTCAGTTTTATGCACCTGATTACCTCGTAGAATATACGCACTCCTTTTAAATTAGTCCTGTATTATAATAAAGAGTTAAGATATTTACCTGAATTCTATAGCACGCTGACAAATGCTTGCTGCAATTCACAATTTTCTTATAATGGAAACTAATTCTTTCCACTTTAAAAATAAAATTATCGGTATCACGATAATTTTCATCAAAATTATATTTCGTTTGTATGCTTAAAATGCACTGATTCACACACTTTAATAAACCCCGAAGCATTGTAATGTATGCATATAATGAAATATTTTCAAATGTAAAACGTAGTTCTACAACTTTTTCTGCGAATTGTAAGAGATAGAATGTCGGTTCGGACTGAAATTCATGCAACTTATTTTGCAATATTTGTAATAAAGTAAGCACTGCCACGAAAAAACCAATAGCGTAAACAGTAATAGAGATAACTGTATTCATCTTTTTAATACTCTTGGTGTATATCAATTCTTTCTCATAGTTAGGGACAACTGCGTTGAAGTCACTAATGAATTTCTCGTAGGAACGACAACCTCCGATGCCACATACAAACAATAAAATAGTTAACATAATATTCTGTGTCTGATAAGATATGAACACCAAAAACCAAATATTACTGTGGACATGCCTCGAGCAAAATACGTACATACTGTGTACAAAAATACCAGAAAAGATCACAATTTCGAAAGTGACGCGCATCACCACAAAACATCTCTGATATATCGAGAGCCTTAGGTAATTTCTGTAAATACCCATTATATTTTCAGCAATTCTGAGCTTTTTTAGTATTTTATTTTCTGTCATAATATCGCTTGGGTTATGTACACAGGATAGAGAACAATACAAATGTTTTATGTTAAAATTGTATCCAAATGAAAACGAGCTTTCATTACAAAATTACATACACCGATAACGATCATCGATACACATACATACATACAATATATACAAATACATACACAAACATACAATCACCGATAACGTTAATGTTCTTCTATAATAAGCAGTGAAATGTAGTATACACAGAGTGCTTGTAAAATGCTGTCATATGTGGAATACTACTTAAGCCAATAGAATTATATAAACTTCTTCTATGAAACCAAATTCCCAAAAAAAGGGCTGAAAAACATCAACTGATCAGAATTTAAGATCAAAATATTTTTGTTTCAAGTAGGCCTTTTCAGGCACTTTCTAAAGGTAAAACGATTAGTTGCATGGTTCCAAAATGTCGAAGAACTGGTAAAAAATCCACAGATTAGGTTAGAGGCACAGATTTTTTAAATGGTCATAGGTGTAAAATGATTACAAACAAAACAAACATTCATATACAGCGACAACAACGTAAATAGCAATTAATAAGGTTGTTCCATTTTTTTCTTCTTCTTCTTCCTGCCCTTATCCCAATCATTTGGGGTCGGCGCAATGCGTATTTTCCTTCCATTTTAAAGTTCCATTTTAAAGTTTATTAGTCTTAATTACTTTCTACTTTGCCCAGCAGTGGGACAATAATTAGGTTATGGAAAAAAAAAAATTACTTTCTTAGAGAAATTAGTTCATTTCTAATTACTTTTTGACCGGGCATTTTGTCACACCCCAAGTTTATTAATGTTTTCAGTAATAACGTAAGTGTTTTTCCAGACATCAGATAATTATGTGCGTTTCCATTATTTAAGTAGGTATTTATATAAAATGTCGATGAATATGAGAATAAAAACTATTTTATGTTCAGAGTTCTTGTAATGACGATTTCCCTTCAATTTACCTTTTCCCTTCCTAAGCTATGTTTGAGTCGGCACCCAATCTTACCGCCACAGTCTTCTAGCTAAATATCAATTATTTTTATTCTAATGTTTTTTTTTCGGGCTCTAAATCATCTTTTCATACAAACATAAGTCACGTGACCTGACTTTGTATGAAAAACTAATTTTTCATTTTAAGATTTCGGCCTAATAATAATGATAAATACTTACCAACCAATGTTCAGTTCAAATACACGAAAGAAATAAAATGTACTCCGTTATTTCCACGTTTTTATATCTACAATTAAATATCCGTCTGTCCGTCAGCCCCTTTTTCTTTTTACGTGATCTAACCTTCTTTTTCAATCTAGCAAATGGTCGGCTTTATCTGTTGTGTCAAGGGCAGGGTGTTGTAAAAATCAAGCTATATTTGTATTATTAACATTAAATTCTCTTCCTCGAATCATTATTTGGTTTGTCTTTTTTAATCTAATTGTAAACGCATCGATGTCAATAAAAGGTATCTGACTTCCGTAGATAAATTATTATATCATAATATCTTGGGACCCAAAACTAGGCAGACCCTGTACTATAGCAACCAGACAACTGATAAACATACTTATATATTGCTATAAATATTACAGATACATTACACCCAGACACAGAACAAATGATCATGCTCATTACACAAAGATTTGACTTGGATGGGAATCGAACCCACGACTTCCGGTTTCGGTAATTGTGGTCATGTGGTCGCGGGTTCGAATCCTTATTTAGCTTGCCACGAGGGGTTAACATGAATACAAGTAATGATAACCCACATTACTAAAAAGCTTTAAAAATAAAGTTGATCATAAAAAAAATAAATGAACAAATTCAGAACCTAAACAGCTAAGTTTAATTTATCTTTTCTAGAAAGTAAACTACATTTTAATTCAGCCCGGGCCTTCTTGCTGACATTCTTAAGTAACTAACGCCCAGTTTTTTAATCCCGAGTTAACTCAACCAATGATTAAATATGCTAACTTATGGGTTCAAATTTCATTAGAACGCTTCTATTCATCTATTTTTTATTTACCTTTTAAATCATTTTTTTTATTACCTTTAATTAATTAACCATTTGTTAGAACAGATGGTTAATTAATTAACTTTTGAACTGATTTGGCCATTTGATAGACTAACAATTCATGAAAAAACGCGTTTTGAAACCATTAGTTAGCATATTTAACCATTGGTCGAGTTAACTCGGGATCAAAAAACTGGGCCTTGGATCCAGTTTTTTTGATCGAGTTAACTATTTTTAGTCTACCAAAAGGTCAAATAATTTGCTAAAGCTAATAAATTAACCATTTTTAGAATAAAATCGATGAATAAAAGCGTTCTACAGAAGTTTGAAACCATAAGTTAGCATATTTAACCATTGATTTAGTTAACTCGGGATCAAAAAAACCGGCCAAGTGCGAGTCAGACTCGCGCACCGAGGGTTCCGTACAAACCTGTTTATGCTTTTCGCAATTTTTCCTTTATCTGTGTTATAAGACGTTGCTTCGTACCAAATTTCAAGATTCTGAGTTCACGGGAAGTACCCTGTAGGTTTTGATTCCCTTGCGAGTAGTGGCGAGTTTCAAAATATGCGGTTTTAATTCCTGTTTCTTTTGATTGCGTTGACATAGAAGTTTGATTTTGTTACAGCTTAAAGGTATTATAGATTTGAGTATTTGATATGAATTTCAATATAATACCACTACGCGTTCATGAGGAAAGGGGTAGTAAGTTTAAAATTATTAAAAATATTTTTATTATATGATATAACTAAAAATGTATACTTTTCGCAATTTTTCCTATATCTCTGCTATAAGACGTTGCTTCATACCAAATTTCAAGATTCTGAGTTCACGGGAAGTACCCTGTAGGTTTTGATTCCCTTGCGAGTGTCGAAAATTTGCGGCATAAACGGGAGTATCTTTTGATCGCGTTGACTTAGAAGTTTGATTTTTTTACAGCTCCAAGAGACTATAGACTTGAGTATTTGATATGAATTTCAGCTTGATACCTCCACGCGTTCCTGAGAAAAAAGGTCTTGACAGACAGACAGACAGACAGACAGACAGACAGACGGACAACAAAGTGATCCTATAAGGGTTCCGTTTTTACCTTTTGAGGTACGGAACCCTAAAAACTGGGCCTTAGTAACTTAATTTGCTAAAGAAAAACGTAGGAAGACTATTCTCAAGTGACTTGATCACTTACACTCGATTAGGCGATTATCTTTAGTTGATTGAACCATCTTCCACTTTCCTCTTTATTTGAGTACAAATAAAAAACGTTTATATGCTTGTTAAATAAAGGAAAAGGCGCATTTCGACACCAGAAGTAGTACTCACTTAAAAGTTGTAGTTTTATGTGAAGATGGCTCAGTAGAGTGACTTCTGACAACGAGTCTTACTATGGGATACTGTATTACCCAGTAAAATGAGTTGTGGAGGTCAGATAGGCAGTCGCTCCATGTAAAATACGGTATTCAGCTAAATCCAGTAAGACTGGAAGCCGACCCCAATATGGCTTGGGAAAAGGCTAGGCAGAAGAAGGCTCAGTAGAGTGAACTTCTGGTCGATGGATTAATTAAAGAATCATATCAATCAATCAACTCAGTCCATCGCGGTTCATAGCTGGACATAGGCCTCTCCCATCATGCAATTGAGTCCGGTGACCAGTAACGTAGCCTAATGGCTAGGGCATCGGACTTGCGATCATGTGGTTGCGGATTCGAATCCCACCCATTACACTACTGACGTAAGCCCACTAGTAACACAATCAATTTAGCTCAGCATGAAGGGTTAACTAGAATACTAGTAATGTGCGACCCACATTGCTAGTAATCTTTAGAAAAAAAATTGATTGTATAATGTACGCACTCATTTCAAATTTATCCCGTATGTGGATTGCTGCTGCATGCTGTCAACCTTGGTGTTAGGCGTTGCAGTGATTCACATGTACTCATAATCCAAGTTGTATCGATTAGAATAGGAATACTAGCTTAGGGGTAAGAAATATTGTTACTAACACTATTGAGTCATGTTGCTTGATTAATAAAAATGTTAATACTGTATTGTGGCTTAAATAGAATAAGGTTACCTACACACTATTTATTGGAATTTCTAACGTTCTTTCTTGGTACGCTCGACAGAAGTGATAACTTAAACTTATCTAAGTTCAACTATACGACAGCAGTAGATAGGCGAGGAGGGGACTGCATACTGCTGCCGTATGAGTGAGAGAAAGGGAAGCCAGACAGTGTGGTGCCGTAGCACATTACGAAGCGGTTTGCCCCCCCAAGTAGTCATCATTTCAAAACAATTGTGGAATATTCATGTGACGAAACGAACAGATGGTAAAAAATACATACAGCAAACATTTAAATAAGTAGAAAGCAGAATTCGAAATTACCCAATCAGCATAAATTGAGAATTTAAGTTTGAAATTCTCAAAACGTAGTTTTAATTTACGACGCAAATGCACGCCAAAAGTTTGTTCCAATTTTTAATCAGATGGAAAGAAATTGAAGTGAGTTCTTCGAAATTACTTTGCAAGATGTAGATTTACTACGACTATTGCTTAATTGCTTAAATATTTATGTTTACTCTTCGTTTATTATTACGGTTTAAAAAACCTTGAAAGATGAAATATTTGTGTACATATTAAACATTCTAGAACGATGTAAGGTTTTACCTAATACAGGAGAAAAATTCTGAAGAGTTGAATACATTCTAAGTATATTCAATTTAATATTATTATGTTGCTATGCCCTTGCCGGATCTCATGTTGCACCTATTTTATTTTTGTAACCTTCTAATAAAAAATTCTTTGAATTTGAATATTTCCATAGATGAAAAGGAAACGAAAAAAAAAACAAATACAGTCTTTTTATATATGACTAGCTGTTCCCCGCGACTCCACACGCGGTACCTAATTTTTTTGTAAAAAATATATAGCCTATGTTACTCAGGGTGAGTGTAGCTTGCTAATAGTGAAAGAATTTTTGAAATCGGCGCATTTGTTTTTGAGTTTATTCATTACAAACATACACACAAAAATACAAATATTTCCTTTTTATAATATAACTGTAGATTAACAACGATTAAAAGTAAGATTACGTTAAAGTACGCACATCATCAGGAAAATTGTGTGGACAACAAATGACTCAATTACTGAATTCGTAATTAAATAAACTTAATGAATTCCGCCACTAACGAACTATTGGAATAAATACAAGCAATTACTAGATTGTAAATGATAGGTCGTTTTGCACATACAGAGTGCAATTGCCTCATTGTTCTATTTTCATTCTGATTGCGTTTTAACATTGTTAATTATTTTAGTGTGCCGCAAACAAATAAATAATTGATTTATTGTTTTCTGAGGTTAACGCGAATGTTACACATAGAAATAAAACTACTTTAAAACGGATTCTATCGCGGTTTATTTTGATTTTAGTTCCCAAGTTCGACGCCTTTGGTGTCATGGTCACGGGCAGACTCCCATATTTGACTTATTTTTACTAATTTTCTGAGTATAGTCTCTTGACAAATTAAGATGTATTCTAGATAAAACTTTGTCTGTTTGTATGTCCTTAAAGGACATTCTCGGAAATTTGATCATGACGGTGCTACTTATTTGGCGAATCTCCATTTGTCTTAAGTCACTTGAAACTGCGCTAAATGGCTGTATTGTGAATGCCTTTTTAAATATTTATAACTATTAGTTCATATTCACAATGCATTCTATCAAATTAATAGGTTAAAAATAACCTTCCATTCTAACTTATGAAAGAAATACAAGCTTAAACACAGTTTCTTGAAGGTCGCGACCGATTCTCTCAATTGCGGCAATTTGAATTGGGAATAAGAAACGTTTGGAACATCGCCTGACTATCATAAAGACACGTCCAAAATGCAATATCAAGACCAAAGTTTAGTTAAACTTAGGCCCAGTGTTTTTATCCCTAGTTAACTCAACCAATGGTTAAATATGCTAACTAATGGTTTCAAACTTTGGTAGAACGCGTTTATTCATCAATTTTTATTCTAACTAATCGTTAATTCAGTTCCAACTTATTTGTGTACTTAATAGACCGGCAATAGATGAATTAATGCTTTTTGAAATTATTAGTTAGCATATTTAACCATTGGTTGAGTTAACTTAGGATCAAAAAACTGGGCCTGCCTGGGCTGGGACAAGTAATATTGGTGTCGTGATTGGTTTTTTTTTTTGTTTTATAAATGCGGACCCGATACAAAACTCCTCGTAAATGAATTTTATTATTTACAACTAAAGTTGATTCCTCCGTCTTACTAGCTCTTAATATTCATTATAGTTATATACATGTGAGGCATGGTAGTAGACAGACAGACATCTTCTTAACGACAAGCTAAGGTTATTTCCCCAGCATGGGATATCTCCCAGTACAATTTCGTACACATCATTGTGTGTCATAAATAATTATATAGAATCTTTGCTCATGCAAAGATTCTATATATTTCTTTTTAATCGTACTGTCAATGTGGGTCCCCTTTTACTAGTATTATGGTTAACCCGTGCTAAGCTAAATGAATGTTATATGAGTGGGTTAAAGTCGGTTGTGCAATGGGCGGGTTTCGAACCAGCAACCAAATGATCGCAAGTTCGACGCCCTAGACAGAGCCATTATTTTGACTGCACAGATAGCCGAGTGGTATAGGTCACCACGCTAATTACCACTGTGCGCGACGTGCTGCAGGTTCGATCTCCGCATGAGACAAACATTTGTGTGGTCCACAATTGATTGTTCCAAGTCTTGGTATTCTTTGTGCATGTGATTTGAATGTTAGTGAAAATCCCGCGACACAAGGATTAAATTCCTTAGTGCGGGCGTCGTTTTTTTAAATAAAAGAAAAAGAGGATAAAATATTATAATACTGTAGTCTTTACCTAGATATTAGGCTATCGCCGCATATTTCTTTTTAAGATTAAATAAAACGTCACAATACGGCTGTATTCCCGATAATGTAACCAGCTCCTTACTCCAGAAGTTGTCCGCTTCCCTCCCATGTGTACACTAGCCGTACACCAAAAGTTTTAATGTAATTTTTTTCAATTCTGGCAACTCGTGACCGCTGTTTGCCGACCGACTTCCATTATTCATGTTCGATAGTTTCCACGCTATGGAAATTCGTTGGAAAACGAACTGAGAACGAACAGAATTTTGATTGTTTTTGGGGTCCTTCTTGTAACGTTTAGTTTAATTTCAATAGTCATATTAACTTAAATGTTACTCACAGCTAAAAAGCTGTTTGATTAAAATTTAAAAAAAAAACTGTTAGCATGCTAATCCTAATTATTATGAGAACTTATTTGACAGTCAATCTCTGTTACAGCATCATTGCGGGAGGCTTTTAGCAGCCTGAAACTTCTGGAATGAGTTGGGCTGGTTGGAGTGACGTCAATATTTAATTCTCCATACTAATCTGTACAAGTCGTCGATTTGCGAAAAAGAGATAGAACATGCGTCAACTAACTTTAAAAGCTTATAACTTGATAATTTGAATAACTACATTTTATGTTTTTCTCAGTTTGCCTAAATCTACGTATATTTCTAGAAAATCAAATGACATGAATCAATAATTTTATGTCGATAGTAGTCAAATACCCAATTCAAGCACAAGTATTTGTGGTGTATTGAAACATTCGTTTTACCGAAAATCAAAATGTTCTGATAAAATTAGTGTGACAATGGTGCTGATTCCTCTGTACTCAAACTAAACTAAATAAAAACCATTGCTGTCTTTTACGGACATGAAGTGTGAGAAAAGGAAGGCAACAGATAAAACAACTATATATAACATCACAGCGTTTTCAGAGCACACATTTTTACTTGTCGGCAAATTTGTATGAGAATTTTAGTCGGAACTAAATTTGACAGTTCTCTCACAGTTCATGTGCAAGTGAAAAAGTTGCCGATAATTTAAAATCCGTTTAGTAGGAGTATAACAGTATCGGGGCCATGACTTATGCACACCACGCATAGCCTGTTAGCAATTTATTAGGTAAACTAACTTCATGATACTTGTTTCCCACCAAAGATGGCACACAGCTTGCCGCCAGTGTTAAGCTTCTGAGGCAGCCAGATGTCAGTTATAGAGCACGGACGGACGGCAGGGCTGCCACTCAAAACTACACTATAATAATTGATGGATTAATGATTTAGTTTCCAGTTTGAAAATATACAATTCTGCAATAATATTATACATCCAATAAGGAAATAAGTCAAGAGTACAGTTTAGTATAGGGCCTAGAATAAAGTAATAGTATCAATATTATGTTGTGTGGTTTGTTCTTATCACATAATCTTTTTTTTTTAAGGGTAGCCCAAGTATATTATTCCTACAAAACATTTAAAAATCTTTTGTAATACACAACTTTCATTCAGACCAGAAAGATTTCTGATAAACAAAAATCATCGTTTTTCATCCCCGTGTTACATGTCACAGGCCTTGAGAAAACCTTACATTTTCTATTATCTCTAGTGATAAAGGTACCAGAACCCCGGATCCCATGTTATAAGCCTCATGAAATATTTCCCTCATAAGGTAACCCTAACTTATCCCAACTTTGTGATAGACAAATTGATTTTGCAAGCGTACTCTTGGCGGGAAGTGGTCCTTCCTTAATTTGATTGAGTTATAGACCCCCGTGTTTCATCCTTCATCAGTCGTCCTTTTCCAAAGATAATTTTAAATAATTACGGTCCATCTCTTGATGTTAAATAAACTTGATGATTATATGGGGAAAGGGTTTAGATTAGTGAAGGAGTCTGAAACGAGATATAAGACCGTTTGTGTGAGATGCAAGTTCACATAATCGGTGGGTGAGAAAGGGACGAAAATATCTTGTAACGCTTTTTAGGCTTGCCAAGATACAGCGGCCGAAGAGTGATAGGTCATAAGGGTGCAGTTGGAAAGAAGAAAAATCTTGAACATAAGACAAAACAATATTTCATATAGACTTAGTAGGAATATAGTAGGAATGAATGCAAGAATAGCACATGTTGCACTGACCTCAAACATTTGAAAATACGGTAAGGAGAAGAAGTCTTAATATCGAGGAGTTCAGTTTCTTGCACTGGCAATGATACTTAGTACTAATAATATATTAATACTTAATACTCACCTCATACCATCCTTTTTTTTTAAATCTTCATCATCTTCCTGCCCTTGTCCTATTCTTATCGGTCGGCGCAATGCGTACATTTTCCTTCTATTCATCTCTATTACTCGTCATCGCGGCATCCACTCCTTTTTTCTCATAAAATCTTTCACACAATCCATCTATCTCTTTTTCGGTCTCCCTCTGCTTGTAAACCCATCCACAGTCATACTCATAGCTTGTTTAGTTATGTGACTTCCATCCCTCCTCATAACATGACCATACCATGACAAATGCTTACCTATCTTTTCATTTTTTTTTTAATAATCTTGATTTTCATGAAAAAAAACTGCCAATATATTTTCTTTCAATATTCAAGAGGCACCAAGCCATGAGACCCGGACCATAATATGGTTTCAATTACGGAGGGTAGATAACATTTTGTAACTTAAAAACACAGTCTCCGAATACCCTTATCACTTTCCCAGGAATCGATGCCTTAACCAAATTAACGAAGGTCCCAATTAGAAGTAGAACGAAACAACTTATACCTCTTTAATCAATTAAGTTTAAACGAACTTTCTTTACCAGTCTTTTAAGAAAAAGAAAAGAAATAATTATAACAACTGTCTCATTTTATTTTACCCTTTTCTTTAACTAATAAATTTAAAAACAGTTGTTATTTTCTTATAAATATTTCAATCAAAGAGCTTTGGCAGGAAACTTGTCAACGGTCAGCCACAAATCCAACTTATACCCCCAAATAATGGAACGCTTATTAAAGTTAAACACGTTCTCAATTAATGTCTGTCTGCCGCTACTTCACATCATGCGTAGCATCTCTAAGTGGTCTGTGTTCACATCTTAAAGTGAGCGACAGCATGGGACTTAACGGCGGATTCAAATTTATTGACGTTTCAGAATTAGGCCAATAGTGCCACAAACTTGACCTCGTGGCCAAATACTGATCTAGTGTTATTTTAGTAATTTCATTTTGTATAGCTTAAATAACAAATAATCGGATAACCCTTTCACTGTCCCGTGAGTCGCATATGAACATTTCCACTGTTTAACTATTGTGTCTTCTGACGGGACAGGGAAGGTGTTAAGATATAATTTACTCCATATACACTTGGGCGACGTATTTATTTTACCCCGAAATTTTTTGAGGTTTCAACAACAGCAATGCCGTCACTGGGACGGATAAGTTAGTGGCATTGTATGTGGCTTTTAGTCCGTGGCTACTAGAACCTATAAGAATAAGAATATTTTATTTGCGTGAAACATGGTTTACAAATTGGCTGGTTATTATTATACATGGTTCGGCATATTCCGCCATAACATAGGCATGCAAATATTTTCGTAGGTTTAGACCTATTGTCGACAAGAAAACCAAAGAAAAATATTAAGCAAACAATTATATGTATATATAGCTACATTGCAACAATATTTATTATTTATGAGTCATGAACTCTGAGACACTATAAAAACATTTGTCAAGAAGCCACTTCTTTAGTGCTCTTTTAAACTTAGTAAGTGGCCTAAATTCAGAACACTCGAAAAAGCTCTTCATTGATATCACTAACCAATCCCCAAATTGCCATAAATTTTTTTGGCTTCTATTTCCCACTGCTGTGCTAACAATTACGACTACAAATTAAATGATAATTACTTTACATCAATAAACAATAAAAAAACTGTATAGAAAGGACACTTAAATTGAGATATAGAATCTGTAAATAGAGATGATAAATATTACCGAAAAAAAAACTGAGCAAAATAATTTTAAAACTTCTCCTGTACAGTATTAAACAGAAGCTTCATAATAAAGCCAACAAATCCCCAACAGTTTGGATTAAACGAACATTCGATGTAATAAAGTTTTCTCGTTAATAAAACTTGCAAGGGAATAGACAATAGAGTTAGTCGATTCTTACAATAATTCGATTATAACAATAGATTCGGTTCGCCTATAAGTTGGGAAGTTTAACGTACAAACGAAGCCTATATAAGTCAATATATAAGTTGGGTAAACTTTGTTTAAAAGAGAATTACGAACGTTTACTTACCTTATTAGTAAACGAGTAAAGTTGTCGTGGTGGCCTAGCGGTTCAATGGCCGGATTTGTATGCACATAGTGGCGGGTTCGTACCCGGTTTTAAAAGTTATATGCACTTTCTTAACTAAGACACCATTGACAAATGTGTGTGACTCTTCCCATATAGAGAAGGATTGAGCATTGATCACCACGCTTGATCATTGCGGGTTGGTGATTTCAGATTCCAATTCTGGAATCCAGATTTCCTCATGATGCTTTCCTTCACCGTTTGTCAATGGTGTCTTAGAATAATTAAGAAAGTACATATATTATAACAGTCACATTGGTACTTGCCCGGGTTTGAACCTGTAACTATGTGCATACGAATCCGGTCTTTGCACTGCTAGGCTACCACGACCTCCACGACGGCACGAGTTTTACATAGAGTTATATTTTGGTATCCCTTTTATTCGCCTAATTTTTTTTGTCCTATTTTAATTTGGCATAACGAGTTAGGCATATTGGTATTTGGCATAACAATATTTTGACATAATTGTTGTTTGGCATACTATTTCATTAAGCATAAGTATTGTTTAGGCTATTGTTTTTTGCCCTAATTTTAAGGCACCATAGTGTAACAGTAGGTTAGGGTGCGGCGACCCCTAAGCCGCTAACATGTTTATTTTACATAGTGACACAACATGTCCAAAACTTACCTTTTCCCTGAGTGCAAGATTTGGAATATTATGCTTAACATTGTTATGCTTAAAGTAATTAAGCCTTAAAAATTATGCCTATTAAAGTTATGCCAAAGTGATATTGTGCGTAACTATTATTAAGATAAATCAAATTATGCCATGTTAAATTATGACATAAAATTTTATGCTTAAAAATAGGGAACCTTATATTTTACATATAACTAGGTAGCTATATTTTATTGACCCCAATATAATAAATCAAAGACAGAAGAAATTCCGGCAGGTTATCTGCTTATGATAACGACCAGTGCAAGCTAGTTGACAGGTCAAGCTAAGCAAGCTAACAAAACGTAATCCGTAATCGCAATCTTCATGGCTTCATACAAGCAATGCGAATTAAAGTCATTATGTAAGAACTTATTAACAGTAAATAATTTAATACCATTTTAGTCTTAACAATGGACGGAGTAAATAACCTGGAAATTCAATTTATTGGACGACTCGAAAGCAGGTGGATGTTTGAACGATGCACCGCACATTAGTGACAATAATATACGAAAATGAATCTTAATACGTAGAAATAAGGATGTCAATGTCTAAGTGTGACCAGAACCTATGTGGTCGATACTGCGGTCTTTGTGCACAGTCCTAATGGCTCCTACACAATGGTTTGTGTCGACGTATTGTCTACGTTCATTGCTCTACGTGTGTCATTAGGTGTGCACTCACCTTTATATAAAAGGTAAAGGAATTCTTTAGTATTTTTAAAATGTCGCGCTCAAAATTTGATAGAAATTCAATGGCTTTATAGTATGAAGATAAACAATAAAATTTCTTTTACATTTAATCAAAGAAATACCCAATGTACCAGTTCAATAAGAACAAAATTGCGTACCTTCTTAACTCCTTTTTTCGAGAGAATATAAGACATTTTATCGCAATTTATATATTTTTTTTATTGCTCTCAAGCAATGTGAGTCGCAAATTACTAGTATTCTTGCTAACCCCTCGTGGTAAGCTAAATCCTTGTGTTAGGAGTGGGTCACGACGGAGCTGCAATGGGTGGAATTCGAACCTGCGACCAAATGATCTTAAGTCCGATGCCCTTGCTATTAGGCTACTGCTCCTTCAAATTAATAATATCTTATTACCAAATCGTTAAATGTTCAATAGATTAGTAAAAAGTTTTCCGTACCAGAACTTTCCAAGTTAAATACAGGACACAACAAACCAAATTTCCCACTAAAAAATTATTAAGGAAATATATTTTATCCTTATCCCTAAAATCAGAATCATTATAAAACCTACCTAATATCTACTTAAATAGGTACTAAAATCTAATGATATTTAATAATGTAATAACCAGATTTTTTCGAACCTAACACGCTATAAAGATGCTTAAAGCTATTGGAAACAGATTTGTCTTGAGCCATCCATTTTGATTTTAAAACATTGGTTGGATACGATGAGAATAATAATGACAGCGAAAAAAGAGGTGTCTTATCCATTATTGAGAAGATGAAAATATGTTAATATAATGACCCTTTAAAACGATATCTAAGTAATCTTGTCTAGCCTTTTATAAAGACCTATCTACGTATTGGGGTCGACCTAGGTTGGGGCCGGCTTTTGTCTTACTACAGAGTTTTAAATGGAGCGACTGCCGGCTTAAAGCGGAGAATAGAATAAACTAGACTTAGTCTAATCTATATTATCTTCTATATTAACTTCTAATTGTTTCGGGGTAAACAGTTTTAAACCAGGTTGTCAGCTACCTCCATACGCATAGGTATACTTATTAATAAATTAAGTCACGGGAATTAACGCGAACTCATGCAATTACCTTTTAAGTCTCAGTCAGTTCTCAGTCTGCTTGCAACCAGTGTAAACCGGCCGAAACGACATACCTTAAAAGGTAATTGAGTTCGCGTTAATTCCCGTGACGTGATGTTATAGTTTTAAAGTTAGGTATACGTATGTACTCAACTTGACCAATAAGGTGACAATAAGAGTTGGTAAAACTGTTTTGTTTCCGCACACCATTGTTTCCCCATTTTCACGGTCGTTTGTCCCGTGGGCCCGTCAAAGTTGTGCCTCGTTAGCAAACGGTACGTTTGTCGCGACGCGGACCAATTAACTAGTTCTTTTGGAAACGATTTAATTTCGTTCGGTGGAGATTTCGAGGGACTGGTGTCGTTGAGTTGTGTTTTTTTATTAAGGAACCAGCAGCCCGGACAGACTTCGTTCTGTCAAAAGTAAATTAATTAAGGTAATTCCCGAGTTTAGGAACAGTTTTTTTTTACTTATTATTTATGTTTTACACCTTTTAAACCTTCCCTGGACTTCCACAAACATTTCAAGATCAAAATCAGCCAAATCGGACAAGCCGTTTTCATGCTATGTCGTGACAACGGAAAACGGGTTTCATTTTTATATATATAGAATAGGTTTTGTGTTGTTATGGTTTCAATTTCACTAACTTTAGTGAAAAAATATTAACTGTTGTACACTAAAAACTAAGCAGCTCCCTTAGAAAAGGTGCATTTCTACAATTGTTATCGCTGATCGAATCGCTCAAATGTATGATTAAGCTCAGTCACGTGACTAATCGAAGAGAAATGTCATTTCCATACGTTTAATGTCATTTAGGCGATTTCTAACATCGATAACGCTTGTCGAAATGTATCTTGTCTAAAGGGGCTGAGTTCATAAGTTTGTATCCCATGCCGATAATTAAAAACAGCGAGCATTGTGAAGTAGGTAATAATTAAAACCATTTCAGAACCTTCCGTATAAAAGCAAGTTCTAAAATATAAAGTATTCTAACACAGGACTTAATTAAAACATTGTATATAAGAAAGGTAATTAATTTTGCTACAACAAGATTGAAAATGCTGTCAAAGTTTGGTTTAGTTGTAAGCGAAACGTTTGACGCTACGCGAAGTAATCGCTAGTTGCTTAGGGCAGAGAATTAATTTTCTTACGGTTTAAGAGTTTCAAGTAAACTAAATTTAACTTGTTGTCTTGTATCTAAGTTAGATAAATACAAAACCAGCTCATCATGTACTTTCTATTCCGTCACATTCAATTTTGAATAAAATTATTATTTAACTAACTGCACACGTTATTCTGCCAAATTAAAAAAATCTGTAAAGGGCCATCTAACACTTGGGTATGAAAAATATTTTTGCCCGATTTTCAGACCTACCCCAACTACAAAATTTCATACAAATCCAGCCTAGAATGAAATCGAAAATGAAGTGACGGATTTACGATCATGGGGTTGCCGGTTCGAAATCAACCGATGTGAACACTAGGGGTTAAAAAGAATACTAGTAATGTGCAACCTACATTGCCAGTACCCAAAGTAAAAAGATACCTAATCAAAAAAAAATTGAACAAATTTAATAAATACATCTATCGTTTTAAACACGTATAATATAAGCCTCGACATACTAAATCTAGTCAGCTAGGCCTGAAAGTGGCTCGAGGCCTCAATTCAAGGTTTCAAAAATTTCAGGTTTCATCACTTTCAGTCTCAAAGTTGCAAACAAGCAAGTAACTCCGTCTATTATGGACCCAGTTTCATCTAATTGTATTTCAATCACTATAGCGCTTGGCCTAAATTGCTTTTAATAGTTTCCGGTGGAAAACCTGGTCGGATTATTCAAAGGTTTATTCTGAATCAAGGTATTTTCCATAATCCGTTATTATGAAGACATTGTATTTTTTTAGGTTTCCTCGCGTTTCCGTTTCTGCGCATTAAGCAGCTCGATTTATTAGACACATTTAGTTGATATTAGACCTGTATTACCCAGTAAAACAGGTTGTGGAGACTGGAGATCCTAAAGGCAGTAGCTCCGTGTAAAATACGTATTCAGCTGCATCCGGCAAGACTGGAAGCCGACCCAACATACAGTGGGCAAAGGCTGGACGGAAAAAGACTATTTTTATAGGTTTGTACAGGATTACTTTAAAAGAAGTGCGTATATTCTACGAGGTAATCAGGTGCACAAAACTGAACTACTTTCCCCAAGGAACATGGTCGAAATCTTAAAATGGAAAATGAAATTTTCATACAAAGTGACAGGTCACGTGACTAAAAAATGTTTGTATGAAAAGTTTCAGCTTCACACCGGCTTCTCGCACATCAAAATCTAAATCAAAAGGAAAAACTTTTTATTTCTTATAAACCTCAAGAAGCGCTCAAAAGACGGTATTTATACTAATCAAATGACTCTAGATGTACGGTTCCGAAGTGTCTTTCCCATAGAGAAGAAGTGGCAAGAAACTGAAATGCCAATAAACAGAAAAACCTTACTCTTAAAGCACACGATCTATGGCTGGAAACTGCATAAAATCCGAATGTAACTTAAACGATCCAAGTTTACATACAGACAGTGACCACAGCTTTATTTTCTACTAGGTAATGATCTACAACATACTTACATTTACGTAAACATTTCCTTTAATTTACACACCAGTAAATTAACGATATTCAAATTATTCATAGATTTCCGTACGACTGCGAATACTGTAAGCGCATTAACATGTTAATATCGGCTCGAACGTTTAACGTCACCGATTACGTCACTGCGTGTCGGATCCCTCCTAAATTGACACGTATTCAAGAATATGAATTTAAAAAATTTGGTCAGTGCATATTTTCAGAGTTCATTGAGAGTTTAGGATAGTGATAATTTCCAGAACAGATTGAAGAACTTTTTAATGTGCACTTTAAGAAAAAGTTTGTTTTACGTTTCCGCGATCGACACAATGCGGACTATCGCGTGTCGAAAATATCTGGCCTGTTCCAGTCTAGACCAGTCTTGGCCATCTGGTCCGAGCTGAACCTGGTCTGCTCGCGACTGATCTGTTCTGGCCTAGACCAGCTCTCCCTAACCTTGTTTGGTATATTCTAATCCTTTCTAGTCTGTCCGGTCTTTTTTGATCCGCTATTCATCAAGCTGGTCTGGTCTAGACCAAACTGGTCTGCATTTGATTGCAATATATTTCAACTACTATATTAAACCGTCCGGTTAGTATCTACTTTTAAGGTTGTCTAAAGGTACCTCTATCTTGTTTTACCTTACAGAGAATCCAATAGGATAAAATTAAAAAAACATGGAACAAATTAAGTCATAAGTTAATTTGCTGAAACCACATGCCAGAGCTATCGAACAGCAACTATGTGATGGACAGGAACACTACAATCCATGTTTAATTATCTGATCATAATCCGGTAATTTCAATAATTAATATAACACTAGTTGCCACTAGCGACTTTACCTGCGTGTTTTAATTCCATGCGTTTCTCATGATCATAATTACTTACAGTTTTTTTTTTTTAATCCCGGTAGTAGGTACCTACTCTCAGATATCAAGTCGTATAGCCGCTACTTTCTAGCTGTAACCCCGTGAGTAGGTCTCGTCCCTGCAAAAAACTCATTCACTCACTCACTTTTCATATTAGGAGAAAAAAAATAATTTTCATTCATACAAACCTTGTCCTTACCATATTACCATAACAAAAAAAAAAAGAATTATACAGTTTGGTGCAGTCGTCCGGAAGTTACGCGCGTACATAAATTTTGTTGTTTCATTTTTTTTATTTATGCATCTATAAAGATTGATAACATTCTAAATTATTGGCTGCCTGTGTCTCAATGATTTAAAACAAACACTCCTGAAAAATCTCATCTACGATTACTTTGTGGTCACCTAAATTGAGGAACGAATTCCCAATTTAGGTTAACGTGAAAGGTAATTCCCGAACGAATTCATACAGCTGCATTCCAACCCCTGTTGACCGCAGCCCCTGTATGCTGTAACTAAAATCTTAATCAACTTCCTCTACGATAACAAAGAAAATGCTATTTTAATACCTATGCAACTACATACCTCTATCTACTCCTTAAAATATAGCTAGCGTAATGATAAACTACACTGAAAGTTCAACTCGATCTTTATGTAGTAAATAAACCTCGATAATATTAAGTTCCAATCTAGATTCTCTACTGTTATTACTAGTAAATTCAGAGCAGAGCTAACCTAATTAGTTCGGCTATTTGCCGTCAATTACAACAGCGCTAGTATCGCGGTACCAGTATGCACAAATCAATTTAACGCCTATTGGTTTTGGTATTCGTGCTGAATAACTTTACATACTAGATATTATTATTGTATGACAGCTTTTAGTTTATTAGTACTTCTAAACCAAAACTAAACAGTTGGTACGTTATGTATTTTGAGTTTCGTACCTGAAAAAAAATGGAACGGTCCGCTGACGGCCGCGCCCATCTGTCCGTCTGTAATTCAGATTCCAAACGGACAGATGGGCGCGGATTCGATTCCTGATTACTTAGTTTAGCCTATGTGTTTTAAATCAGGTTGTCAGCTACCTCCATATCAAATTTCATCGAAATAGGTTAAGTCTTTTTAGTGTGAAGAGGTAACAAGCATACACACTCACGTACTTCCAGTTTTAACATAGTGTAAAGTGTAATCATCTAGATACTTACATGACGTAAATTTGTATGGGTATTGTAGGTATGTGTGGTGGTGCAGGAACTTGCAGGTATTTATATTAAAGAAATAAAACCACAACAATATCATACAATGTTAATTTAATAGTACTTTGTTTAATAAATGCAAATAAAATAAAATAATAGGCGTAGTAAAAATATGTTAGTATTTTGATTTATTGTTATTATTTGAGCTTTGTATATTATTATGTAAGTTTTTAATGCATAATATATATAAATTATATATAAAATAAATTCATTAAATTTAAAAAAAATATTAAGAAATAGTCAAGAAATAAAGTAATGTAGAAACCGTTGTAGATTGTTTTCTACACGTAACGGACTTAATAATAATTAATTATTTTACTTAAATTTAGTTAATCCCTTATTAATAGTTAGATTATTAAAAATACTGACTTAGTAATACTTATGCTTATAGACAGATCTATAGATATCACTTAGTTAAATTGTAAAATGTAATAAAAGTATGCGTGCTTAGGGTTAAGTCGATTTGTTTCGGGACGTATCTGTACCGGATCGGACGTGAGACGACGAAGGCGTGCCACCATTGCACGGCTCCAGAAGACAGTGCTCTGCACACTTTGCAGGCCTGCCCAGAATGGGACACGGCGAGGCGCGAGTTAGTGGTGCAAATGGGAGGTCAGGCGTTTACGCTTCAGGCTGTTTTATCATTTATGGTCCAGAGCGAAAGCGCCTGGCAAGCGGTCGTCGCGCCATTGTGACGCCGTCATGTCTGCCAAAGAGGCAGCGGAAAGAGTTAGAGAGTTGACAAGCCAGCTCCTCCCTTCTCGCCGCAGATGCCAAGGGCGCCGCAACACAGCGGTGCTATTTGCGCGCAACGACCTCAGACCACCATGAGGTTGGGCCTGCCGGTGACTGGGAGGGCACCCCGTCACCCGACCAGCTGACAGGCCACGGAGGATACAGGCGCGAGGTCCCACACGCCTATTCTCGTACGGAGTGAGGGGTGGGCACTATACACCCACCCCTCTGGAAGGGGTCCAGTGGAGACCGAAGCCTGCTAGAGTTGCGCAGAGCTTGCGTAAGTGATCCCGCGGCTCCAGCAAAGGCAAGGACGGGACCGGGGTGTTTTTAGTCGGTGCAAGTCCGACATATCCCCACGCTGTGCCCTCAGAGTGGGTTTAAAGTACTTTAAAGCAGTAGCGTTTCACCCCGCCAAAAAAAAAAACGGTTAAGTCGATTTAGTTGCTCGCGAGTGTGTAATGTGTAATCCGCATTGTTAGGGTTAAGATTTTTGTAAGATAGTTCACTCTATTTGTTTTGTTTATGTTATAGATCTGAATATAAGGTTTGATTAATTTTGTTAACGCGTAGATTGAAGTGTCCTTAGGGGACATAATATACCTTTCAAATGGTACTTACCATCTTTTAATACTTGAAACTTAACTTTAACCTAATATCTAGATTTATCAATGAAAATTAGGTGTTACTTAAATTATTGTACTAATATCTTGGGACAACTCACACACGATCATCTGATCCCACACTTAGCAGAGCCTGTATTATGGCAACGAGACATCTGATATACATATTTTATTTCCCTAAATACATGCATATTATAGACTAACTAGCTGTTTCCCGCAGCTCCGCCCGCGGTCTAATTTTTTTTTATATAATTGAAATTTAAACTATCCTATCTCTCAAGTTGGATCGAACTGCACATGGTGTGCGAATTTTATTATAATCGGTTAAGTGGTTTAGGAGTCCATTGAGGACAAACATTGTGACACGAGATTTATATATATTAAGATTATCATGCTCATCACAAAAATATTTGCCCTGGGTGGGAATCGAACCCGACGACCTCTGGTTTAGCAGACATGGTCACTAACCACTACACCCACAGCCCAGCCAAATCGACTCAATAACATATTCATGCATAAATGTAATATAGGTTATAAATTACTTAAAACTACTTATAAATGTAATTACGATTATAAAGATTAACTACACTTGAGAAGAATAGACTTGATTACATCCTATTTTAAATATATAATTATCTACTATATAAAAATAAGTCGGGTTTTCCTTCCTGACGCTATAACTCCAGACCGCACGAACCGATTTCCACGGTTTTGCATTCGTTGGAAAGCTCTCGGGCTCCGTGAGGTTTATAGTAAAGTTACATCTCAATTATATTAAAAAAAAATTGAGACCGCGGGCGGAGCTGCGGGAAACAGCTAGTATATTATATAATTATATCGCTTATGATTAATACCTGGGTTAAAATTTACGATTTTTTTAAATGAGTGGAATTTTACTAAGTTTACTCACAATATACTTTAAGTTACGTTTAGAAGTTATTATCTACTTACTAATTAATATGCTACGAATTTATGTTAGATCGTCATCTTTGATAAATATGATTTGTAATATTTATTTATATTTTATGTTAATTCTATTAATAAAGCTCGACAACATTTAATATTGTACTAAGATTACTTTTAAAGTTAGGTATTTAAGTTAAATAAATCTATACTTATAATAAATCTGTAGAAGTGAAAATTCTGTACATTGAAAATATCAAAAAAATTAATGGCGGGGTGTGTTACTAGACCGACACCGAACCCAAAAATGTGATTAAAAAAATTTTTGTCTGTCTGTCTGTCTGTCTGTTTGTTCAGGCATCACGCAAAAACTACCGGTTCGATTTCGATGAAACTTGGTATAATTGTTCTTTAATATCCTGGGCACCACACTGGGTAGTTTTTATCCCGGAAAAGTATATACAAAAAAAACAAACTTAATTTTGCGGTTCGATCCCTAGACCCGAACACTGTACCAACCGCAAATAATAAGTTTGTCGTAGGTTACGTCACCCGCAGTGGAGTTCAATAAGGGGCGCTGCACACGGCCAAGTAACTATTTAGTAATCTGTGACACGGCTAAGATACTATAATTATTTATCTATACTTTATATATCTATATATATAAAAATGAAACCCGTTTTTCGTTGTCACGACCTCACGCGTGAACGGCTGGACCAATTTCACTAATTCTTTTTTTGTCGTATTTGTTATTATCAGGAGAAGGTTCTTACGAAGGAAAAAAATAAAAAATGCTCCGCGAAACTTTAAAAATTAAAGAAAACTTAACGACCATATTATTAACTGTAACCTTTAAAGAGTTTGACATAACTGTCAGTTTTTTGACATGACAACGTCTGTCAGGTCAGCTAGTATTTAATATAAATAAACAACTGATCATAAAAAAATATTTTTTTTTTAAATATTTGGTTTAGGACATCTAAGCTGTGTAAGTTATAACTCAAATTAAACTTTAAATAGTTTATAAAAAGGAAACTAAACATCAAGTACCTACCTAACAGTACATATATTTACAGTCGCTTATAGCTTTATTACAAATATACAGGGTGCTACAAAAATACCCGGTCATATATGACATTTCAGCCGTAAGTAAACTTTCTTCGTCAATTAAGTAAAAAAAAGGATATAATAATATACAGCTGATTATAATAAGCTTAAGGACTGGGTATGAAACAAAACCATAAAATACGATTTTTTTCTTTCGTCTAATCAATAAAATATTACAAAGTTAACGCGCTTTTAAATTAGAAGTGGGGGCTTGTGACGTCACGTGAAGTAAAAATACCTAGGTGTGACGTCAGTTACATTTATAGTCTGTTTTCAAAACAAAAGCTTTTATGTACGTTTTGACATTTGCATGTGTCAATTTAGTCACTAGGATTAAAAACTGAGTCTAGTGTCTCTCATCAAATCAATTTTGTTAATTTTTTTACGAGACAAAATAAAAATACGTGTTATATATTTTTTCGAAGTAGAATATTATTTTCTAAGAGAAAGTTATAAATTTATTTGGACAATAATTTCATAAATCACCGGGTAGTTCTGTAAACTTGTATAGAATGTTATCAGTGGCATAGCTATCGCATTTCAGATTAATTTAAATCATAAATCTTTGGTAAAACTTGTGCGTATTGTTTACATTCGTGAATAAATATTCATACATTATGCGCATTTAATGGTTGCATATTGCAGCGAAAAAAATTGTAAAAGTGTAAAAAAGGTTGGTTAAAAAAATCACAATTTATGAGTGAGCCTTGCAGGAGAATGTATCGCGAAAAAAAAATGTGTATTAGGCCACAAACTTATCAGACACGGTGGCCAAATTTGGAACTAATATTAGTTGACTAGACCCAAATTGACTAGACCTAATTTCTATTTGTGTACTTAGTTTAAATATAAAATAATCGGCAAAGTCCTTGTACACTTGCATGAGGACATTATTTCTACCCAAAAAAACCTAAGAAAATTCAATTGAGCTGAAACTCCATTCAGCTTATGTCTGTAGAAAACAACGATTTCGTATCGCGCACACAACCGTTCAGCTTTCCGCTTTCGTGGAAAATAAGTATAAAATGAGTACAATTGTTGTTTTATAAAAATACAAACTTTAGCCTCTAGTATTTGCAAATTGGTCGTTGGTTGAAGTTAGCCGACGGTCAATTTGTAAATACCAATAGCTAACAACTCGCTTTGATACATTTTGTTTCTTAGAAAATTAAGATAGTATTGTGGCCTCCGGATCTCGCTCTGTTGCGAGGCCAGTAGATAACTTTCTCATGTAAAAAAATTCAGCTAAACTCGAATAGAATTAAATAAAAGTGTTTATAATAAAATGACGTCACGAGAATTAACGCGAACTCCTGCCACCTCCTGTCACCTGTCAAAGGCTTGACGTTTCAGTCGGGTTACACTGGTAGTGGTCGCAAGCTTCAGTTTGGTAACTGCATCAGTTCGCGTTAGTTCCCGTGACGAATTTTATTATAATCATGCAACGCGTAGTTTAAAGTTAGTAAAAGTGTTTAGGCGACAAAGCAGTAGTTATAGATAACAATGGAAAATAATCTTATCGTTTTAGTACATCCAAAGTACTTACTTACTAAACATTCATTATAAAATTACATAGATAATAAATTCGCTCAATTTACCAGGAACCCTTTTAACATTTTTAATTCATAATTTCCATTTTGAATCTATTTGCAGTCACAGCTTTGGCATTTAGTAGTTTTACCTTGCACTTTCCATTTTTATAAAATATAAAATATCTAAAGACATGGCTATCTTAAGCCATCGCCACATAATAATCATACTTTGACACCTTTAGGCTCGTTTTACAAACGTTTGGCTGAAAAAACTCGTTCCAAAAAAGCTAAAGCTTATATTCAGACTTAGTTTTCGTAGATTTTAGATATCAATCGATACCAGGAGCCGTAATTTTGGACTTATTTGAATCTCGAGCTATCTTATGTACGTGTCTTACTTATCTTACTACTTACTTACATATCTTATGTAGGTATGTATCTTATGCACTAATTAATCCAAAAATGACGATAATAAATTGACATCATAAAGATAGACAATAGTCCAAGTACGACTTCCTCTATACTATCAATATTACAACTTTCTGTTGAGATCAGATACTATTTTTGAGCTCGCGGTACAACATGAAGACAAGAAAATCGAGTATTAAATCGAACGAAGCCATACTCACCCTGTTTCAGGCGTATTTAACAACAATTTTGTATCCATCCATGTGAGTCCCGTTGTAAGATTCTGTTCTTAAGTTAAGGATAATAAATAAATGTGGACAACATCACATAAATGGCTCCGAAACCAAAGTAAGTAGCTAAAGCACTTGTGTAATGGAAACAGAGACAACGAAAGTACCACAAACACCGAACCTGAGACAATGTAGAAAAGTAATTTTCTGCATTGACCCGTTGGAGGAAATTGAACCCGGGAGCTCACAGCTGGCGATACCTTCAGTACCGTCAGTCAATATATAATACCGGCCTATAAACGTCCCACTGCTGGGCACAGGCCTCTTCCCATATAGAGAAGAAAGGAGCAAAAGTGGTGAGCATTGATCACCACGCTTGCTCATTGCGGGTTGGCGATTTCAGATTCCATTTTTTTTGGAATCCAGGTTTTCTCATGTTGTTTTCCATCACCGTTTGTCAATGATCAATGATGATGATGAGTCAAGATATAATTCATCTTTTATCTATATAAACCACTACGTAAATCAATGCATTAAAAGACTACTTAGGGAAGGCGTTTTTATTGTATTTGTGTAGTCAAAACTTAATATTATCCATAACAGGCAAATTTATTAGCGTTTGATTTATCCCAAAGTCTTACTCAATTTAGGATATACTGTACTTGTCCATTCATTGAATCATGATGAAATTAATTTTAGTAGTTCCTGCTCCCGTTTTGAGTGCTCTTGTTCGCACTTAAACCTCCTAATCGTCATCTGCCTAGCGTTTTCCCCAGCTATGTTGGGGTCGGCTTTCAGTCTTACCGGATTTAGCTGAATGCCGTATTTTACGAACGACTGCCTATCTGACCTCCACAACCCATTGCTAGGTAACACAGTATTCCACAGTAAGACTGGTTGTCAGAACTGAAATGACTTAACGACTGTCAAAGATCACTGTAAGAGAGTCCGGACCAACGGCTTAACGTTCTTTCCGAAGCTCGGAGGGGTAGTGGTAATAAGCGTGCTGAATTGAATCGGATGACTTGACTTCATAATTACAAATTCGTACTTGTAATGATGAGGTCAAGTCATCCGAAAAACGGATCAAGGTAATGTTTATTGATGATATTTTTCCTTACGACTCCATATTGCTAAATTAAAAAACTTAATCTACAGCAATGGCGAATAAAAGAGATCTTGGAGAATTACAAAAGGATACGAAAACATGTTTCAGCGTGTGCTGGATGTCTGTATGATACAATAGCGCATCCCGGGGAGGTAAACTGGACCGACATCAATTGACCGCAACGGGCCAGCTTCTCGCACAGCGATGGAAACGTCGTTGTCGGAGGCAGCTGTAGAAACATTCAAAATTCTGTATTCTTATTCCTTGTGACTTTCCAAAGGATATTTTTTTAAGTATTGCAATTATACAGAGTGAATTTAAAAGAAGTGCGTATATTCTACGAGGTAATCAGGTGCATAAAACTGAACAACTTTTCCCAAGGAACATATGTCGAAATCTAAAAATGGAAAATGAACTTTTCATACAAAGTGACAGGTCACGTGACTTATGTTTGTATGAAAACGTGAAAAGCTGATTTTCAATTTTAATTTTCATTAAAATTAAACCGTTATCATTATCTACAAATTATACGCATAATCTCTCTTTTAAGTTCGAAATGTCGGTACAAACAATTGCTTGGTGTCGCTGTGGAATGATAACCTCATATGAAAAAATAAATTTGTTTATTTTGTTATACAATTTGTCATACAATTTTTACAGAAAAAATATTTTTTTTTTTATTACTTACCGACAAATTTTAAATAAAAAAATCGTATTTAAACTACATGGTTCCATACGATTTTAACAAAAATAAAAAGTTTTTTGGTTTGCGAGGTTATCACTCTACAGTGACGTTAGGTTGGCGTCTCATTATGTACCTCCAAATCCAAAAAGGTCATCATGATTAAGTAAGTACTCACATTAGAAAAGTGTAGCGTCAGAAAAAGTCCTGGATTCCAATTCGGTAGTAAATTATTTGGGCCAACGAATGTTCCAGAAGCATTGTAATTTGCCGGAAACACCTGATGATGGACAGGCGGACCAAAGGCGGTCGGCATTCGAGGATCAAATGGAGCCTGTACCTGTGCAGGCATTAAGGAAACAGGGCCTGGTCCTTGAAGACTTGCAGGTGGTGGGACCGAATAATTTGCAGGACCAGCGCCAAAGTTACGAGGAGCTACGGGTCCCATAGGGTTATTTTGACTTTGAGAGTTAGAGCCTAAATTTGTAGAAAGTTGATCAGGATTTTGTTGAATAGCTCTTATTAGCACAGAACGATCCTGAATTACATAGGCCTGGGTGGGTGTACCCGATTTTGATCTACACCCTTTTGGTCCATGTTGTGTGGTTGGAGGTTGATAAGGCTTGTTATTTACTTTCTCAACTACACCTGTAGACAAAGAAGACGGAGAATATGATTTAATTTTTGTAATTTTTATATCGTCATCCTTTGAAACGTTTTAGTTTGAAGTACCTCGATTATTTCCGTATTTAACGTTACTGTCTTGATTATCCAACTCGGTTGCATTAATAACTTTAAAAGATCTTTGTTTAGCATTGTTTTGTGTCGCAGCAACGAACTCGTTTATTTTTCTTTGTATTTCAATAAGATTATCTTCGTCAGATAGCACAAAATCACCAGTTTCCTCATCTATGTAATGTTTCTTCATAAATACGACGGGACTTAATAACGAATTTTTATGTGAGAGGTATTTTTCATATTCTTGGGCTACGTTTCGTATAGGCATGCCATCGAGGCCTAAGCCTAGACCAATGTTACGAAGACCTTTTGGCAAAATGACTGTATTTGTTGAGTTCTCATCCAAAACTACTTTAAGAGGCGTTCCGTTGTATATTCGACCATTTAACATGGATATAGCCTGAAAATGAAATAGGTGTTGTTATTTAGGGACCGATGTCAGATTAATACACAAACATAAGTAACTTCATCAGACAGTAATCACATTAAAATATAAAATTTACTTAAACAGAAAAATAAGTACAATTCTTAATGATTGTAAATCGAATATTTTAATAAAACATTAAATGATAACTATTTTTAATTATAAAATGAAGTTTTGTTGATTACAATATTTTTAATCGGTTCCTCGCCTCAACCGAAACACCCATGACAGTGCGTGACGTCATTTCGATGGCCCCACCGAATAAACGTGCAAGAGCTCTTACACGAATTTTTTTTTGTTGCATTTTTCGTTTCTTTGACCTATGCAGCATCTTCTAAATTTTTTTTATACATTTTTGACTCAAAATACGCCTATTATATCATTTCATTCCTTTATTCTAGGGAAAAATCATGGAATTATATCACAAGTATAAAAGTATATGCTATTGTTAAACGCTTTTTTGGTCGCCGAGTTCACACGAATAAACGTGTTAAAACCAGTAAACTTTTGAGAAGACTTGTGCACTTCTTCGAGTTTGTATAATAGCAGCTTACACGTTTATTCGTGTAATTAAGCATACAATTTTTATTCTTAATGTGTCATTATTGTGGAATGAAATAATTCGCCGTTATATTAAATTACAGTAGAACGCAAAAAAAATAGTAGTCAAACATACCAACTTCCTGATGATAACGATTCGAATAATAGAATTTGCAAAACCATGTTTTTAAATACTTTGTCTATTACACAGCAAGTAGTATATACAGCTATTGAGAAGTTAGGAGACGAAAATTATGTAAAAAATAACAGAGGAAGACATAAAAATGGACCTAGAAAGATGTCAGAAGAGACTGAGAGCAGCATCATTGACCACATAAACCAAATTCTAAGAGTTGAAGCACACTAAGTTAGAAAAGATAGCCAGAAAGAATACCTTTGTGAAACATTGAATATACGTGTCTAAACAGCTGTCCGATCCCTAAGACTATTATTCGGTATCGCACTGCGAACACATATACGTGGCCATTAAATGGATTGGAGATTTTTTTTCCGAATTGAAAATAATTAAATCAAAATAAAAACTGATCCAAGGCAACAGCAACACTGACCGCTCCTCAAAGTTAACTTACTACCTGCAGCTTTGTGTCAAAGAAGCCGCCTATACGAGACGGTTCATGAACTGGTGCCATACCATGAGCTTATTAAGCAAGGTTGTTGCCGCTGTGGAAGCGAGACGCTGCTACGTGCATTGTATAGCGCTGTCTCGCTTCCACAGCGGCAACAACCTTGCTTAATAAGCTCATGGTATGGGCCCTGTACCACGAATACGCCTTTATTGGATCCGACAGGGGTTTTGTTACATGTTGTATATAAAATGCATAGCCTGTACTTAGAATGGATGGACACAAATGAGCGGTATAGTGTAGCATGTAGAAGAGAAAAATAATTTTGATAAAAAGCATAGTGTTGTGTGGCGCCAATGTTTTGATCTCGAAAAAGTATTGAGTATCCCCCAAAGTTATTATTATTATTATTTGTATCTCTTTTTTAAATAAGGGCTATCCGTAATGAAAATATCCGGTCCTTTGAAAGGCTTGCATGGGGACACAGGTCCAACACGCAGAGGCCTTGTTGAGAACTTTACTCTAAAATGGGATGGGGCACCTGCTCTATGATAGAACAGGCATGAACGGCCCAAGGCAGTTACAAAACTATTGTGAATATTATGGTGTTAAAACTAATTTGGCCTATTGATATGTATGGGTTAGGTGGATTGGTTTCTTATAAAAAATCGGAAAACTATGTCACCTGCCTTTCAACACATGAAAATGTAAACTAATAGGCAGGTGGTGACTCGCCACTCACTAGATGGGCCCCCCAAACAACCGCCACTGCAGGCAGCAGGGGGCAACACCAGTGCGAGCGGCTAGGGGTGTCGAGCGGTGCGGCCCCGATTTCACCATCGCGGGTCACAGTAGCGGACCCGGAGCGGGTTTCCTCGTTATTACGCCATTAGACACTTCCACCCCCGAGCATATAGCTCTAGCGACCCCTCTCTAGCCAGCCGGTTAAGGCAAGAAAGAGCTGGGAGCCCTCCCTAAAGAGTGACTCCCTGGAGCACTCAGGTCCGTTGTGTCATCTAAAATTTAAGATAAAAATAACACATCAATTTTTTTAAAAAGGTCCGAGCCAATCGGGAGGCGACTCTATGCATGCTACTATCGAGCGTTCCAAGAAAAGGTATACTATATAAACGCCCGATCAAATGTATAGTTTTATAGAGAATGCCAAAGTTACTGGGCATAAATACCAAGTTCTCTTCCAGTTTCAGTTTTACATAAGGATTTGATAAGTTTGTGTGATTCAGGAGCCATACCAGACCATTACCAAACTATTTATAGAAACTTAGTTCCTTTGGACAACTCGATCTCTGTCACCAATGATAGTGACGAGGAAGATTAAGTATTTCACATTACGATATGATACAGTTATTTTTTTGTTATCAGTTCAAGCTAATAGGTAGCTATTTCCTAATCATGAAAGAGATTTAAGTTGTTTAAATTGTGATTATTATTTAGTGTTTATACAAGTAGGTAGTAACTTGATTATATTCTTATTTTATTAAACCTTTTTCGTTTAATTACAACCTTTCACATAATTAATGATGTTAACATTATTACACCATGCAATAACAAAAGTATATTACATAAATGAGCATCGATCTTTTGAACATTGATATAAATGCATTTTATCTTTACAATAAACAAACAATGCAGTAAGTTACTGTAAACAACCGTGCTTATGCTTGTTACTAGGTATTAAAGAAGCTTGATTACCGTCGAATAATAGTGTAATAGAATATTATTAGTTTTGTTTGTTGAAACTTTACACGAATAACCGTGTAATGTACGTTTACTGTTATCTAGTTATAGAAATTCACAAGAATAAAAAAATAAAATAGTTTTTCATAAATTGTAGGAAAACCGTTTATATTAAAAAAAATATATAAATCAAATGTAATAATATATTTTTTTATCTTTTATTTGATATAATTTGTTTAACCCTACGTACTACCAAACAACAGTTATTCAAGTTTAATCGTTTTTATTTTTTCCTGAAAAGTTGTAGTTTTTGACTTACACGTTTATTCGGTGGGGCCATCGAATTTTGTGGGTAACCTCAAAATAAACAATACCATACTGATACGTACTTCCAGGATGTAGCTTTCAGTATAAAAGTTTCTCATACTCGTAGATAACTGACAAATTAGGATACGACGAAAGGAAGAAATAAAACTCTCGCAGAATTAGATCACTTACAGCTGTTTTGATTACTGACAGCTAACGTCATGCACTACCAGGTGACATAAATGGCCGTTTGCGCGGCAGTTTAAAACAGTTATTAAAACATGGTTTTGAATAAAAAGCTTTATTTAAATAAAATGATGATGAATTAATTATCAAGGAACAAGTCCAATAATCCATGAATACTGATATACATATAATACTTTCAGAAAATTTGTCCGATCCCTTACGTATCAGAAAGAGTTCATAGGATTGATCTATGAAATCTTTACGTCTTATTCAAATCATAATATAAATCATATTCTGATAACTGTTTTCAATTTTATTCGTAAAATTTGACCAATGGCTAATTTCCTGGATAGATCATATAAACAAAAGATACATCTGAATAAACAAAATCCAAAAATAGTAACAAAAAATTTTGTGCAAAAAAAAATCCAACTTACTAAAATTAAGAGGAAAAAAATGTCTCACCTGAATGGCTTCCAAAGGATGACTATACATAATTTTGGCATACCTCTTCATATTTCCAAGTACACAACACATGCGAACATTGCCAGCTAGTTCCATAACATCCTTTAACTCAGCCTTACTGCATGTAAACTGTTAACAAAAAATATTTCGTAGTCTAGAATCTTTATTTGAATATTATGCTAAAAAATTTAAGTAATCAAATCAAATCAAAATCATTTATTCAAACTAAGCTACTAAGTAGCACTTTTTGAACGTCATACATTTTATTGACAGCACCCTGCCCCCAGGACAAGGCACACCCCCACAAGCGCCAACGCCGACAGAAATCGCCCAAATGACATTAAATGTATGGAAATGACATTCCCCCTCAATAAGTCACGCGACTTACCGAAGGGAAACGCCATGCGACCCACTTGCCACCTCCACACATTCGAGCGACTCCATCAGCGACAACGATTGCAGGAATGTACCCGGTCCAAGGGGGCTGATTCGCCCACCCTTCACCGCTTCCTAAGTGCTTTCGCCGGGGAGAAGAAACGGCGCAACAAACTCCCCAGCAGCACGCTGTCTCATTTAACAAACAAAAAAAAAAAAAAAATTACTTAAGAAAACAAGTTTTTACATAAAACAGCTATTATATAGATAGCAGCATATTAAAAATTAATAAGTGACCGCACCAAATAAACAAATGTTTGAGGTCAATTGAGATATACTAAACTACCATAATTATATCTACTGAGTCCAAGGTCAGCAGAACGACCAGTCACCACCAGCAGCACCCGTTCACGAGTTGACGCAAGGGTCAGCCATCACCTCCCTCGCCATATTAGAGGGAAGGAGGCGACCCGACCCCCAACGCCACCGCTGGCATTGACAGCTAAGGGAGCATGACGAAACTGCTGCCGACTTTAAAAAATATATATACAAACAAACAAATGATAATTACACATACAAGATGCCTCAAACACTTATTCACTGCGCAGTCCCTTACCACAGAGGCAATATACATTGCTACATTATTAAATTTTATAATCAATACTATTATACATTACAAAACAATGTAAAGACATTAATACGTATAATCGTATTAAAACAAAATAAAATAGGTAACTTATTGTTACATACGGAGTGTATGCCCATCAAAAATAATTATTAAAATTAAATACTATAGTAAATAAAGCATCAAAACTCCACACAGAGCCGCCTTGTGTCTATCAACGTGGTGACCAACTATATTTATCATTTAAATAATCATTTATAGTGTAATAAGCTTTTTCACACAGTTTAGTTTTAATTACAGATTTAAATGTGTTGTAGGGTAACTCTAACAAACTCGAAGGTAGTTTGTTGTACAAGCGAATACTAAGTCCCACAAATGAATTGTGTACCCTATGCAACCGGTGAGATGTCGCGCATAGCTTGTGTTTATTTCGTGTATTTATTTGATGTATGTCACTATTCTTTTCGTATAGGTGAACGTGTCGTCTAATAAATAGAATATTAGCTAAAATAAATTGCGACGCTACAGTTAAAATGCCTATCTCCTTAAATCGCTCTCTAAGAGAAACTCTAGAGCCTAACTGGTAAATAGACCTAACAGCTCGTTTTTGTAGGACGAAAATCGATTCTATATCCGCCGCCTTTCCCCACAACAGAATGGCATAGGACATAATACTGTGGAAGTAGCTGAAGTAAACAAGACGAGCTGTTTCCACATCAGTGAACTGCCTGACCTTCCTAACGGCATAAGCAGCTGAGCTGAGCTTACTCGCAAGAAACGCAATATGAGCCGACCATTTAACTTTGGTATCTATAGTTATGCCTAGAAATACCGTTGACTCTACAGTCTCTAATACCTCGCCATTTAGAATAATACTTGGACCAAGATTTTTAACATTCGGCATCGTAAATTTTACACATTTGGTCTTTTTCGCGTTCAAAACTAGATTATTCGCTGAAAACCAACGTGTAACCTCAGTAATTGCACTATTTACTTCGTTAAAATCATCTCTATTCCTATTTACTTTAAATATTAAAGAAGTGTCGTCTGCAAATAGTACGACGTCACATACGCCTTTTAAAAAGAAGTACGAATGATAACACGAAGATCATTCGAAGATTGTTTAAAATTAACATTTTTATTCAGCAACTAGCTACGAGCCGCCCTTTTATCGAGATGAAAAAAAAACTTGTTTATCCAGGTCAACTACTTTTTTACCAAACTTCAACAAAATCAGTCCAGTGGTTTGAGCGTGAAGAGGTATCAAACATAGAAACACTAATTTTTTTCGCCTTTTTTAAACATATTATATAGTGGTAAATAATTGTATGTGTTCACTTGAGGTAATTTTCCTAATTTGGAAGTTGTTTGTGAATTCTCTGAATTCTCAGCTTAACTACATAATCATTAATATTTATGAGAGGTTGACCAGTTTTACCAATTTTGTATCAATGTAGTATACTTACATTTGACACATGCACCCATATACCTAATGGCGGCTTGATGTTCATAGATTTCAGGAACTGAGGTCTCAAACCATACAGACCTTTAGGATCCCACAAATCTGGAGTCGCTTTCCATGACCTGCCACAAATGGTATTAAAATAAAATCAGTATTGCAACGTCAAAATGTCTTCAAGCAGTGGCTACAATGGACTGGAATCGCCAGTGCAGGAGAACTCTTCCATTTGACGCAGAACAGTGAGGAATACGAAAAGTTAACGGCCAACCACCGATAACGGAGAGGCACTAGAAGAAGAAGCAGAAGTGGCTACAAGCGGTATATAGTACGTATAATAAGTTATTATATACGTATTTCAGCAAATAAGATGAGAATGGTCCAAACTTGTTCTATGGTTTTCGAAGTATGCGTAGTCAAACATACACACGGACTCCAAACATACCGACATGTAATTTAAAATTATGATAATTTGTGTTATACGTTACGTTTCGTGTTACGTTATTATATACGTATAATATTTATTATACGTATATAATAACTTAGTATAGCTGTACGTGTCAAAGGTCCTATTCATTTTCAATACAAAATATACGCCGTCTACGTGGTATGGTTGAGGTCGGTGGTAGGTAGGTACTTGTAGCCCTAAAAGTAAATTAAAGTGACACCATTTTTTCTCAAGCAATTGTTTCTCAGGTGGCCAAACATTTACACGCTTGAATATTGCCGTTAAAAATTATGCGCTACAACCTGATTCGAACCTGGTGTGATGATCTGGTCAGATATGCAGAGCGCGCAGAAAATGAGACATAGGTATTCGGAGACTAAAACAGAGACTTTTTCCCGCTAGTGGCATGGTATGGTCTTTATTAATCATTTACAATTATCAAAAACATACTTATACAATGCCCTACAAAACCGTATGAACGGTTTGACTGTAGTCAAAGGGATCTAAAGTACGATACAGCAAAAAGTTTTAATATCATCTTAAATATGATTTACAAACTTACTTATAATCTTCAACTTCTACGATAGCCTGAGCAACATCCGTCTTGGTAGATTCTTCTTTAATATTGTTACTCTCTGGCACAGTTTGTGAAGCTCCTACAACAAATGAGGGTAGCCGGTAGATATACCTTTTAAATATTTTATTGGTAAATACCACTGTGCGCGACGTGCTGCAGGTTCGATCCCCGCATGGGACAAGTATTTGTGTGATCCACAAATGCTTGTTCCAAGTCTGGGTGTTCTTTGTGCATGTGATTTGAATGTTTGTGAAACCCCCGCGACACAAGGATTAAGTTCCTTAGTGCGGGCGTCGCTACATAAAAAAAAACAGAATCCAACTTAGCTTGGGAGAGGGTTAGACAGATGATAACGAGAGTGGGTTACGGTAGTGCAATGGGTGGGATTCGAACCCGCGACCACATGATCGCAAGTCCGATGCCCTACCTATAAATACAATAGAAACCAAGATAAGAGAACAATTAGAATTCTACAGAGTGTTACCGAAAACGTATATCTTATAATTTTATATATTATTATGGTTTATAACTGGTAAAGATAAAATTATGATTTATAGAGTTGATTCACAAAAAATTTAGCTCAAAATTAAAAGTTAAATAATTTATATTTTGATTGCAAAAATCTTCTCTAGACCACTGAAGCATGTATTAACATTTAGTGAGTGTGTTAATAACATGACCCTCATGGTTTTTGATAATGCAGAATTGATCTAATAATTAATTTTAAATCACAGAAATTTTTTGATCAACCAACTTCTTACCAGATATACTCTTCACCTACTTTGGATAGTACAGTCAACAGCAAAAGTGGATGATGAATTGAGTTTATATCTTTTGGAGGCAAAACTGATCAGGAATATATAGCAACTGTACTAGTAGTAAATGTTTGGTAAAATTTATAATCACTTCGACGCCACATAGTTCTGACGCGAGCTCCATTTGTATTGAATTTCTGATTTTGATCATCTATTTTTCCTGAAGACTGTACAGTAACAGTAGTACAGTAACAATAATTACAGAATTTAGAGGATTATAAATACCAGTCTTTTCAACTTCGAGCTTCTTCCCTTCACTAATTTTAGCCTTGATTTTTTCATAAACATCTTTGCATTTATCTAAAGTCTGAAAATTAAGCCTTACTACGCCTTTTTCTATCATTTCCATTCTGATAATTTCTTCAAAGTTAATATCCTTAAACAAGAACAAAAAAATTCATTAGGTACCATTCAATTGGTTGCCAAGGTGAATAAGGATAGTTCTTTATAAGGGTTTTGCATGTTTTACAGTTAAAGATTGATAATTTGAATTGTTAAATAAATTATAATTGGTGATTGTTATTATAAATTAATAAATAGACTCCTAATTTTGTTAAACTGTGTAATATATGAAATTATAAAAATATTTTAGTCTAATTGTATAATATAAGAAACATAATAAATCATAATGTCAAAAAAATTTATAAGCAAGTAAATGAAATAAAAATTTATTTTTAAATGTAATTACTTATTTCTTATTGTAAATGAACTGTAAAGTTTTTATAGGACATACATTTTTTAAACCGAATTAAAGAATAAAGAGATTGATCATTTGAACTGTTAAATGAATTAAAAAAGCAGTACACAAATAAAATTAAGTCCATGTGATGGAACGAAAGGTAGGAATCCCTTTCAAAAATTGTTGCTATTCACCCCGAGTCATCCCTATCAACCCATTTGTTGGCACAAGTATTAACAGATCTGAATCACATAAAAACTTCAAAACAATTTAGGAAGTTATTTGACTACTATTGTAACGGCCATCACACCAGAATGACACTGCAATTGTTAATTGCGGTCTTTGAGTGATTAATTCATAATTATATATTCATGATACATGAAATTTATGAAAAAAACCTGTATGTTTTAAGAAATAACAACATTATGATTATAATATAGTAAATTTCTTGCTTAAATTTACATAAATAAGTATTTACAAATTTATTTGATTAAAAAAAACAGGGATACCTAAATGAAAAAAATTTAAATAATAATTTCAATTATGTAATTTCCACAATAATATGATAGCAAGTTTAGTACTAAATTCTCATAAATTTAAAAACTTACATCTACTTTCAAATAATTTTTGATCTGCGTTTCCGTCCAATTAACAGGTAAGTTTGACACCATCACGGAAAACATCCAGGAAAATTTATCATTTTCATGTTTTACCTCCATATCATGAATTCCTTTTGTTGATTCATTAATCACTCCTGCAGTTTTAATACTGGTAGAAGTTTCTGGACTATTACAGGACTTATTATAAAAATCCAATTTTTGCCTCTTCGGGGCATTTTGTTCATCTTTTATGGATTCCGAAGGCTTTTGTGTATTGATGGATGAACAGGTTTCAACTAACTCCAATTTAACGTCTTCATCAACTTGAATGCTTTCAGGCTTAATAACTTTGTTTTCCTTTTCCATTTTTTTTTTATTACTGATCTAACTATTTATGTCATGCCACACTATTATTTCCGATTACGTAAAGTTTCAAAACCACCGGTTTTACATTATATAAATTTAAAATATACCTTATTATTTAATATATTCACAAACATCTACTGATTCACTGAAAACAAAATAATTTCCTGTACCTATTAAAATATTTATAGTTTGCATCTTTTAGATTAATATGATGATTTTTATTTAAATGCTTTATTTTTCGGAAAAATATATTTATTTACAAACAATATTTACGGTCGTAGGTAATTAAATTATTCAATTAAATTAATGTCAGTGTCAAACAAAATGTCAAATATCGATGGTCAAAGACCAAAAGCGTCATGCGCACTGCGTTTCTTAGAGGATTTTTGAAACAAATCTTTGTACTCTAAGTGGGTTTTCTCGTTTTATTATTATTAATAATCTCGTCGCATTTAAGCTAATTGAGTGCGACCTTTCCTTAAGAGTAATAATTTTACACACTCAAGCTAGGTATTAAATAGAAACGTACAAGCGAACAATTAAATAGAAACACGAAAGATTAATTTTGGAGGTGATTCAAGGCAGGTTATTGATTTTTATACAGGTGTAACCGGACTGCCACTGATTTATAAATTACGCTAAACCTACTAATTAATAATAACGACTATACCCTACTATACCTAATGCATAAGGAATATTTTAAACACAAGTAAAGATTTTCTGAAATTATTAATTTTAAAACATAAATAATTACTTACTTACGAAATAGATAACTGTCGTTGGGGGTTGGGGGTACACTTATTACTGACAAAAATGAGGGCTACAGGGATACAGGTACTTGCAAAATAGCAAATTGGCCGCTAGAGGCGCTTGTCGCGCGAATTGTCCGGAACCGAAATGTTTTAGTACCTATTAATAGCGGTAAAAATAATACATAATTTGTACATATTGAATAGGTAGCGAGTTTATTGAATTTCGAATGAAATTCTATAACGATGTTTTTTTTTTTATCAACACTTCGGACTTTAACCCTTTCACTGTTCCGTGAGTCACATAATTATGAACATTTTTATTGTTTCACTAATAATTGTGTCTTCTGACGGGACAGGGAAGGTGTTAAAGGCCTATTCAAAGACTTCTGATTATTATGGCAAATAAGAGTAACGAATCAAGTAGGTACCTACTATACAATATTATACCTACATAATATAGGTAATAAAACGTTTTTTGCTAGAAAAAGGCTTTACAAAGATTTCGATAGAGTGAAATTACATATATGTCTACAATAAAGATACAATGACATACCTAATAATTATTAATGTCTCCACATTATACAAAGCCTGTCTTGTGAAAGCCTTAAGATCTTGCCTTTACGTGAATAGCTTCCTACTACCTACTACTACCTATATCTCTAAGATTTTTTAGGATATCAAATAGGAATTAAACTTTGTACGTAGGTACTTATATCGAAGATTGGTATCACGTGCGAATAGAGCCTATTATTTATGAGCGTAATAACTGTACATCATTAGGCCAGCACACGGCCATTTTGAACAATCCAAGTGTGAACTGTGAATTTCAATTTCTTGAAGTAATTATTCATTCAACGGATTAAGTACTTAGTGTAGTAAGTTACTTAGTATAATTATGTAGAAAAACCGAGTGAGCAATAGGGTAAAATATTTTTATTGTGCAGTCTTGAGATACCTAAAATTAGACTCGTATGTTTTCTTACGTCTCTTAATTACAAAGATTCATTTATTCAAAATTCGCGTGACGTCAGTTTGTCCTAAAATTTTTGCTTATACCTAAGTCACAACTCCCCACTTCTAAAACGGGTTATCTTCGTCTCTTTATAGGTGTTGTTTCAATACTTACGTCTATGTATTTTTTTAAATCTAAGTGACGCAGTTAATAGATTCTTACGTTCTTTTTTCATTCTTTTTTTAATTCTTCGGCACTTATAAATATTTGGGTGAGTCCTGTAATCAAAGATATCTAATGGATCCAGGATTGACATAGCCACGTTGAAAATTATTTAAAAACAAGATATGAGTACCTACCTTAATATTTAATTACTTAATCATTATTCGCACCAGTAGGTGCGCAATCGGACTTTAAAACGGTGCTAATAACCGAAAGAAAATCTTTAATTTTCATCTTGCGCGGATATCGACACTCGATATTCTAGTTAGGGTTGTCCGAGAGAGAGATGAAATATAAAGACTTTTCTTTTTGGTACCTAGTTTTCTTTTTCAGACTCAGTCTTTTACCTGACACTTGGGTTAATAATAATTACAGTGTTGGGTAAAACCGAGTAGTTCCGTTTATACGTAATCATCTGCATACACTTCTCCGTTATCCCATAAATTACCCATCACTCAAATCAAATTGGCGCGAAATTGTTGTGTAATTGGCCCAACCAGCATTGCCTCTTGATTGCTAAGCTTTAGGCTAGGTACATCATATTGCTACTACTTATAATTTAAAAAAAGGTTTTATTCAGAACATGCACAACTTTTACAGTGAATCTTACATAGCCTCCATTTAAGTAAAATCAATACCTGTGCTAGGAAGCTAGGAGCTCTACAATAACAAATAATAAAAAAGCAAAAGTATGTAGTGAACAAAATTAAAAAAATAGAATTAAACAAGACTATAAATATTAGTAGATGTCTAAAGTTATCCGTAGTCGAGTGTCGTACACACCGGTTTTCATGGTGTCGCCAGCTCTGAGGTCCCGGATTCGATCCCTTCACGGGTCGATGTAGAAAAACACTTTTCGACACATTGTCTCGACTCTCGGGTCTGGTCTGGCTGTTTGTGGTACCTTTATTGTCTCTGATTTGTTAACACGAGTGTTTCAGCTACTTCATTTGGATTCGGAGCAATTTATGTGATGTTGTCCACATATTATATAAATTTATTTATTTATCATGAGATTTTTTTTTAACAAAAATCTATTTTCCAGCCCTCTCGCTGTTTGTTTAAGATTATTAGCAACGCACTTAGTCGAGGTCCGAATCCCGCACGGGGTGCTCTTAATTGAACGTCGCTTACGTAGTCTGACTGGAGGCCCTTATGGTTTCGCAAAAAAATCCGGTAAAGCAGTCAAAGCCTATGCTCAGGCTTACTGCGGTAGACTTCATTTTCGTACTTCGACTTTTCATAAAAAAAAATGTATTTTTTTTTATAAATTAAATAATAATTGTCGAAGAAAGTTAAGTAAATATGTTACTGAGCTATCCTAGCCAAGTGAACTTTTTTACAAGCATTAACGATGATAGAAACCACGTGGCATTATGTAAAAATGACTTTTGTTTTTAATAAGTCACGTGACTTACACTTGTCGGCTAGGGAGGCTACTCATTTCTCGATAAAGATTTAGATATAGGTATTCCACCGTCTTCCACAAACCAAAGGAATTAATATTCTTGATGGAATGGAAGACGAGCACACATCTCGAGACTGAAAAGTCTTAATCAGGACTTACCCTTTCAAGTGTCAATTACCTTATTATTTGCCCACAAGGAGATTTTAATTTTCTGTTCCTCACATTCGCATGAACCCCAGACAATACAATTTAATATTAATATGTAACTCTGATAATGTGGTTCCACGCACTCTTATAGTACGTTGGTACCTACGTAGTTACATGAAAGATGTGTCAATGGATATTCTAAGACCTCTTTCGAGCTGTTATCGTATTTGTTGAATATGATAGGAAGGTCAAAAGTCTTTTTGGAAAAGCATAATAGTAGTATGTTGGAACCTATTGCATAATATAGCGATTTAGTCCAATCGCGTTTCTAGTGTAGTAACCTTATCTTGAACTTTTACTTAGAAAGGCGAGTCTTCAGCATTACCCACCTCTTCTTCTTCCTGCCCTTATCCCATTCATATGGGGTCGGCGCAATGCGTATTTTCCTTCCATTCCTCTCTATTACTCGTCATCGCGGCATCCACTCCACTTTTTTTCCTTTTTTTTACCTACCTACTTCTTAATCTAAATTTAATACAAGGAAAAGATTTTTTTTTTAATTAAAGTATTGTGCTTAATTTCTATAAATTATTGTAATTCATAAACTTATGTAACCAAAATATCGGCGTAGACTATTTACTTCCATATTAAAAAAAACATAACTAATCAATTATAATGTATTCATTAGTTCCATCTATGTACTTATAAACTTTATAATCAGCCCTATTCATCAGCCTTCCAAAGGATCCTACAGATATAATTCTATGAGCTTTTAAAACAAGTTCTTGTATTATGTATTTTCTCTATCAAGCAACAAAGAGCACATTGTTTGTCATCTAGTTAGCCAACCAATCTAGACAACTTGACACGTAAATAAATTAAAATGTCTGTCTTCCTCTGATTTTAAAAATGAATCCTTGTTCCGCTTACGTTTCTGTATTATTTGTTATCTGGCTGTGTAAAGATACCTTATTAAAAAAAAAAGAAGAGACCATGGCAAGTAATGATAAAAATGTCGTGGAGGTCAAGCGGTTCAATCGGATTCGTTAGCACATTATTGATATTTCGGATGTGTCATGTGACTTTTAAAGTTTTATGTAGGTAGGTAGGTACTTTCTTAATTATTTTATGTCACCATTAACAAACAGTTCGTAACGGAAACATGAATCCCTATAATTGGACCCGAAATCGCCAACCCGCAATGAGCAAGCGTGTTGATCAATGCTCATCCTTCCCTATATGAGAAGAAGCCTGTGCCCAGCAGTGGGCATAATATTTATAGGCTGGTATTGCATTATTATGTTATTTAATAAACTGAAAGTTTGTGAGTGTGATGTGGTCCGTGAGTATAAATAGTGCTATCACATTTGCAATTAGCCCAACACCGTTCATAAAACAATTAATGCCAAGTAATTGCTATTCGTCTGCCAACATTTTGTTTCATGTATTTAAAGAAGTGTAAGTACTGCATAAAATAAAACAGCAGAGTGACAGTCAAGGTACGGTCTCGGACTTTGGTTTGGGATTGGTATGGACACTTTGGGAGAGGAAAGTAAGTTTAAAGGTTAAGCTCTGCAGAGGAACATGACGACTAGATGGAAAAAGAGAAATTTTTATTTATCTTCAAAGTTAAGTCAACTATGTTTCCTAAATATTGTACCTATAAGTTCAAAATATATTGAAATATCGCTTTCAATATGGAATTATGGATCACACCTTGGACCCGGAATTTTAATAATGTCGTGTCGGCGAAAGCTTTGATATAACTAAATTTTAGACTACACTATTCGAAAGGTTTAAGCGAGGTAGGTAGATGGCTCTCTGTAGGTATATTGGCTAGGCACTTTAGCTTTGAAAACTTCACGAAATAAATACATTAAAATTCAGTTTTATTTGCCTAAAAAGAACCTTTACCATTTCGTAATAGAGTTTTGTTAGTAGGTTTTGTGGTACTGATATAATGTCGCACTGAGGCTGACATACAAAAATGTTCTATTTTACGAGTAGGTAGTGGGTACCTACATTAAAATAGTACAGTGAAAAAAAAGAGAATCTTTTAATTTACCTACTTTTTCAGGGTACCTAAAACGTAACCCATTTATAATCACTTTGTTGTCTGTTTAGGGTTCCGGACCTCAAAAAGAAAAACGTTAGGTACTAAAAGTACTAAAATTCCAGCACAATCAAACATACTGCATAACTATTTCTAATGACATTCTTTTTAAAATACAATATAAGCTCAAATTAAGCTGATTATTTGCCTCCGTCTTTCACAAGAAAATCGTATTTGTATAAAATGAAATGCCAGAGTCATTACTTATGCAACGTCGCAATATTTCATTCTTTATTTTAGCTGTTTTTTATTTACTTCATGAAGCGAAGGTTTTCTTGAGCTATGGCTTTATATCTTATGCAAATAAATGACCTGCTGGTACCTACCTGTTTATTTTCGAAAACATTCATTTTAAAATAAATAACATAACCTAATTTATAAAATTTTCGTGTCTCATTGTTTGTTACCAAACTCCTGCGAAACGGCCGGACCAATTTGTATGAAATTTTGTGTGCATATCGGGTAGATATGAGAATCGGCTAGAAAATCTACTTCCTTATTCAGCCCTTTTAGTTAGTGAATTGATTTACCAGGAGCGGTGTATATTCATATTATTGTGCATAGGTACTTTTTTTTAGTAAGGTTATGACACGTCATACGTTATATTTGTATAGTTTACGTTTTTACCCAGAAACATTATTTTAATACTCTAGAAGGACATTGTTTAAGAAAAAACTTCCTGAATAAGAACGCTGAAAGAAGCCTTTCATTTAAAATTAAGTTTATAAGATAATACCTGCCTACAATAATTAAGTGGCGGTAGCCTAATGGCTAGGGCGTCGGACTTGCGATCATGTGGTTGCGGGTTCGAATCCCACCCATTACACTACCGACGTGAACCCACTCGTAACACAAGCATCTTAGCTTACCACGAGGGGTTAACGAGATTACTAGTAATGTGCGACCCACATTGCTAGTAGCCTTTAAAAAAAAAAAAAAAAAAAAAAAAAAACTTTTCACAAAAAAAAATCTGAATCTGAGTTATACGCTATTTTGTCGGGATCTGTCTCTCAGGAAATTAATTTCCTTTGTAACAGACAGTGCGCAATATTGTAACGCACACCCAGTGTTCCAATTTTTGATTAACTAAATTCTGTTATGTAACGTGAAGAAATTATTTTCTCAAGGGTATTTGCTTTTTCAACTAACATACGTACAAATATTATGAGAGGATGGTATACCTAAACCTTTTTTTACTCAATTTAAAAGTAGGTACCTACCGTACCTATAGAACTATTCCATCTGTCGCTAGCAAGTAGCAACTCCGCCCGCGTGGGAGTATGTTAACGCGGCAAAAAGAAGCCTTTGTATGTCCTTTCTCAGAATTTAGAATATCTCTGCACTAAATTGTATATAAATAGTTTCAGTAAATTAGGCGCCATTGCGTAACACACAGACAGACTTACTTTCACTTTTAAGTAAGTAAGCTTTTGAATACTTGCCTAGAGCGATACCTACGAAAAGTGTGATCGCCATCGGACGAAGCTAACGGAAGTTGAAAGAAAGATATAGGTTTAGGCATAGTTTAGGTTAGTGAATATACAAAGAGAGAGAGTTACGTTTTGTATACTATTGAAGGGTAGAGAGGTGCAAGCCATGTGCAAGCACACATTTTCTTTCTCTCATAGCCGTTTGCGTTTCGTATATCTAAGGCGCAGTGCAGACCTATGAGCTAATTTATACTGCAGTCGTGTCGTTTGTTCGAAAGCACACTCGACTTGTTTTTTTTATGAATGAAATATTAATTATTTTTTTTCCGCTTTCTATGACTTTTTTCTGAATGTATATTTCGTTTGCTCTAAATTATTTAATTATTGATTTAATTTAATTACTTAGTAATCTTGTCACTATTTAGTTTTATCGAGTAACATCCCTATGAACACAGATAACAGATTAAAAAACACGTAAAAACAAACGTCAAAAGAAACTGTCAAATAAAAACAAAATTTGCTTTGTTTGAGTTGTTTTATTGTTTGAATAAAAAAATTTAAAGTAATACAAAAAGATAAATAAGAATTAAAATAAGGAAACACAAGTTTGAAATGTCCCAAAGTGAAGTCCTCTACGTGAAGGGGATGAATATTGTACGTGCTTGAATGAAACCTTGGAATGTTTTGTTTTGGTTATAATGTACCTACATTGGGACAGTTTCAAGGGATCTTTTTTGTTTTAGTCTGAATCTGAGGCAGATGAGGATGATCCATGGGATGATAAAAAGCTCAATGATGCGTATGACAAGGCTGTGAGGATCGCTGGTGTGGAGGTAGCCAAACGCGTGGCTATGTCCACCAATACCCCTAGTTCGATCACCGAACGTAAGTAAAAATTACTTTTTACAAGTGATTTAAGATCTAATTTATATCAATATATCGTTAGCTATCAATTTAAACTGCTGGAGGACTTAGTTTTGACTAAAACGGTCAGCCTTAAATCATTTGTCAAAACTGCCAAACATACAGTATTGATGAAAATAATACGTTATTTTGAAATAAAAGGCATCACTTGGGCAGAAAACACAGGCATTATTACACAGACCTGTGTAATAATTACACTATTATTTTCTTGCACTAAAATTATTTATATAAAGAAGCAGTATTTTATTAAAAACACTATCCATTGTTCAATCTAACACACATTTCTGAATAACCATTATAAACCTCCACAGCTGTGTTTTTTTCCAAAAAAGAAAAATCTTCATCAAAATCATATACTTTAAAGAAGGACTCCATAACAACCCTTAACGCCAGTTTAAAAACAAGTGAAACAATTAACGATTTCAAATGGAAGGCTGGCATGCCTTGCCGGTTGGTATATATGGATGATGGGATGGAGTATGAAGCAGTTTTCCTTAGAAGTATTGAAAATGATGAGTGTATAGTGAAGTATCTAGGTGAGGATAACTTGTTCTAGCATTCTCTTACCCTCTAGTTCTCTTCACGCTTAGTTAAGGGCAGGCATATGTTCAGCATTGATTTATTTAAACAGCTAACTTGACGCGGCGGTAGCCTAATGGCTAGTGGGTTTGATTCCCAACCAGGACAAATGTGTGATGAACACAATCATTAAAATTTGTTCTATGTCTGGGTATTATTTATCTATAAAATGTATGTATTTAGAAATATAAAATTATGTATCTGTTGTCTAGTTGCCATAGTACAGGCTCTGCCTAGTTTGGGATCAGATGGCTGTGTGTGAGCTGTCCTAAGATATTATATTTATAAATAAAAATAGCATTAAATTATGTGTAATTCAGACAATCTCATAGATTATTAATTTGTTAAAATACATAAAATTTACATTAAACAAATAGATATTATAGTTTTTATCATTGTTTATGTGTATGAAACTTTTAATTAATTCCATTGCTGGATAAAAGCCTGTTCCAAGTTCTCCACCCGCAAGCTTTTGCTCAGGTCTCCACCCGCGTGGGCGTAATTTATCATGACAAATTAGCCTATAGCCTTCCTCAATAAGTGAGCTATCTAACAGTGAAAGAATTTTTCAAATTGGACCATTTCCTTCTGAGTTAGCGCGTTCAAACAAAAAAACATACAAACAAACAAACTCTTCAGCTTTATAATATTAGTATAGATTAATGTTTTTTTAACTAACAAAATAGTGTTAAAGTTATGCATTGTGTATTCCAGGCTATGAAACCCAAGAAATAGTCCATATTGATATGTTGAAGCCCTCACAAGGCAAAGAGGCCAGGAGTCGTCAGATCAAAGAAGCGAGGGGTGAGGCTGAGGACAGCTTCGGAAGTCAGTCACCAAACATGGAGGCCATGGAAACCAGTGACAGAGTCCTGAGTCCTGACAGCGTGGGTATGAAATCAATGTATTAAGATTACGATTGCATATTGGATATTCTTATTTGACGACCTCCATGGTCGAGTGGCGTACACACCGATTTTCAAGGTGTCACCAGCTCTGAGGTCCTGGGTTCGATCCCCGGATGGGTCAATGTAGAAAATCACTTTTCTACACTGTCTCAGGTCTGGGTGTTTGTGGTACTTTCGTCGTCTCTGATCCATAACACAAGTGCTTTAGCTACTTACTTTGGATTTGGAGCAATGTATGTGATATTGTTCACATTATTCATTTATTTATTCTTCTGCCTAGCCTTAGCCCAAGCTATAATGTATAGCTTCCAGTCTTACCAGAATGAGCTGAATACTGAGTATTATACGGAATTATACCCAGTAATACATACAAAGTTCATACAAACATAAGTCACGTGACCTGTCACTTTGTATGAAAAGCTCATTTTCTAATTTTAAGATTTCGACCAAAGATCCTCAGGAAAAGTGGTTTAGTTTTATGCACCTGATTACCTCCTTGAATAAACACACTCCTTTTGAATTAATTCTGTATAAATAGGTTATGAAATAATTTGGTTAACCAGCTCTGACTGGCGACACTGAAGTACTTTGCACCTTAGATAATTTGGGACTATATTACGCTTAAAGCAAAGTCATCATCCAAGGTGTCCGATATACATCAAATATCACAGATCATTTTGTATTGCAGATAGATCATCACAGAGGAAAAAGAAATCGTCTAAAAAGAAGAAGAACCAGTCTAGAAACATTCACATGAGTGGATTTGATCTGCCCGAGATGCCTCCAATGCCGAATTTGTCGATGTTGAGAAATGTATGTATGTTTTACCATTCATAGCCTTCAATACCATAATAAATAAAAGGCATAAAAGCTGTAGCAGTTGACTATGTATTCGACCATAAATAATTTCTTTTCTACCTTTTTTATATACGGCCAATTTTGTCGGCCCTGTTGGTCTAGTGGTTAGTGACCCTAGGTTAGTTAGTTAAGCCGGAGGTCGTGGTCGGGTTCGATTCCCACAAACACATTTATAAGTCATAGGACAAATGTTGTTAGTTATCTACTCCTGCGAGAATGCAGGTGCTTTGCTCGCGGCTCCGCCCGTGTGGGCTTTGATTATCGCGGCAAATTATAGCCTATAGCCTTCCTCAATAAGTGGGCTATCTAACAGTGAAAAAACTTTTTCTAATCGGACCAGTAGTTCCTGAGATTAGCGCGTTCAACCAAACAAACCCTTCAGTGTTATAATATTAGTGTAGATAAATTTATAAAAATGAATTTCCATAATATTCCAGCAACTAGGATCATCAGAGATGCCGATGCCTCCACCCCCCATGACCTTCTCGTCTCTAGACAGATCAGACACAGAAGATCAAGCTATATCTTCTATGCTGCTCAGCTGGTACATGAGCGGGTATTACACCGGCCTATATCAAGGACTGAAAAGGTACTACAGCTACTTATAAAGAACGATTCAAACTTAATGGCAGCTGTCCAGTGATGACTGCACGGATAGCCGAGTGGTATAGGTCACCACGCTAATTACCACTGTGCGCGACGTGCTGTGGGTTCGATCCCCGCATGAGACAAGTATTTGTGTGATCCACAAATTAATGCTTGTTCCAATTCTGGGTGTTCTTTGTGCATGTAAATTGAATGTCTGTGAAAATCCCCGCGACACAAGGATTCAATTACTTAGTGCGGGCTTCGGTAAAAAAAAAAGTACGTTACACACTGCGCAGTACCCCGCCCCGCACCCCCGCTCGTGCATATGAATATGTTACTGCGCAGCGACTCGCCTCATGTTCACAGCCGCCATTAAGTTTGAATCGTACTGTGTACCTAGTATTAATTACCACAGTATTCCACTAGTACTTGTTCTCGTAACTTTGATTAAGTATAGTAAGAATTAAATATGATAGGCGCAACTTAAATCGAAAAAAAAAACAGTCGATTTTTTAATCTTCTCCTCATTAAGGCCCAGTTTTTTGATCCCGAGTTAATTCAACCAATGGTTAAATATGCTATCTAATGGTTTCAAAACGCATTTTGTCATCAACTGCTAGTCTAACAAATGGTCAAATAAGTTTGAGAGTTAATTAATTAACCAGTTAGATAAAATTTATGAATAAACGCGTTCTACCGAAGTTTGAAACCATTAGTTAGCTTATTTAACCATTAGTTGAGTTAACTCGAGATCAAAAAACTGGGCCTAGCTCTCTAACTTATTTGACCATTTCATAGACTTACAATTGATGAAAAAACGCGTTTTAAAACCATTAGTTAGCATGTAACCATTGGTCGAGTTAACTAGGGAACAAAAAACTAGTCTGTTAAAAGTCCACCGCATTTAATAGGTTATTTAGTAAATTTTTATTTTATTTTTGACGGGCCTGTTGGTCTAGTGTTTAGTGACCCTGACTGCTAAGCCGGAGGTCGGGTTCGAGTTCGATTCCCACTCAGGATAAATCTTTGTGTGATGAGCACGATCATTTGTTCTGTATCTGGGTGTAATTTATCTATAATATGTATGTATTTAGAAATATATAAGTATGTTTATCAGTTGTCTGGTTGGCATAGTACTTGCTCTGCCTAGTTTGGGATCAGGTGGCCGTGTGTGAGATTGTACAAAGATATAAAAAAACTGCCTTATTTTAGTTGGTGGCCATTTATAATGTAATGTAATGTTTTTTTTTTCTATTTCAGGGCTAAAGAAAGCCGCAGGAACATCTAGTAACATAATTGTGAGTTGGTGAATGAGATATTAAATAAAAAACGGTTTCTTTTTATATTATTTTTTTTATTTTTTAGTCTCACATAAAATAAACTACTGTAAAAATAGAAAATGTTATCAGTAAAAAGAAAAAATAATAAATAAATTTATGCCTCCTGATTTATGTGTGTAACACTATGTACAAATATACATCTTCTTACTATTTTTATTTTCTGCTTTTTTATTTTTTTTTAGTACTATGATCAGATTGGTGGGTTTAATTTTACACTTAAATTGCTAATTCATTCGTAATTCGATTTTGTATACAATATTTCAGTTTTAATTTGTGAATTGATATCGTATTCTGCCGGAACAGAGAAAGGAAAATAATAAAAAATAACAATTACAAAAATAATTTTTTTTAGACATTTCTCAGGTTAAATACTTTTAAAATGTTTACAGTAGAGCTGGTGCCATACCATGAGCTTATTAAGCAAGGTTGTTGCCGCTGTGGAAGCGAGACGCTGCTACGTGCATTGTATAGCGCTGTCTCGCTTCCACAGCGGCAACAACCTTGCTTAATAAGCTCATGGTAAGGGCCCTATAGTACGAATTTAAAATTGTATAATAGAGGCAATGTAGCGAAGTTTTAATATCTTGGATTAAAGACAACGATAGAAATATTGTTCAATTTTGTGTTTCAAATATTCATTTTATCACCTACTATCGAATTTAGTCGATTTTTATAAATAATCGATATAATTATCATGTGTCTCTAATATAAATGAGGAAGTGATTTGCAATTGAGCTTATAGTTGTTTTTTAATGAGTATTATTAATATTTATTAGATTGACAAATCACTTGTTTATTATATTTTAAATCTCAATTTACGTCTCCATGCTTTAGTAGTTTGCTAGACATTGTATGAAAAAGATAATGTGTTCATCTTTCAATCGTTGTTTCATGCATAAGATGCTTATCTTTTAAGTTACAAGGGAAGTTTAAAAAATATACAGCATTCACATACTAATAAGAATTGATTTATACGCAATTCTACCATAAAAAATCAAATAATCAAAAAGTTACTATCACTAAATCATGGAAACGAAAATTTGATTTAACACTATTTTACCCGCAAAAATACGGCAAGATTTTTTTTTAGCTTAAATAAACTAATTAAAATAAAAACATGGCAATTTTAAACATAAACTAGAGAAACAATATTTACAGTTACCACAATATACAAAAAGAACAAGTATGTTATAGGCTTATTATGGCCTTCGAGTTAAAGATAACAGCGTAAGCTGAATGATTGCGATGCCTTCGTCTTGAGTCGAAAAAAAAACTGATCTAATCTCAAATACAAATTATTGAGCGAATTTAAACATGGGTGCGATTTTTGTAATCAATACTTTTTCCACCATACTGGCTACACAAGGTTAATTTGTCATTCATAGAATAAACATACACATGGCATAAACGTTTAACAAATAAAATAATTAAGTAAGAAAACGTTTACATTTTTTTGTTATCGTCTCAAGACGAAAATATCGATATTATAAATTAATTCATAAAACTCATACATTTCAGTCACTCACACAAACTCCCACCTTTGGGACAAACATTTTTGCCATAACATTCGCGTTACAATAACGTCACATGACACCGTAATATATTTCCGTCACACACAAGTGACGTCATAAGTTAAAAGCAACTATAAAGCAAGGATTTCAAATTGACAAAATTGAAATTTTTTTAATATCCTGCGTTTAAGTGTCAATTCCGAAAATTACTGAATTAGTAAATTTTCAGAAATTGAAATTAAGCAACCCTGATAGTGAATGTAAGGCCTGAAATACTTCTAAACCAGAGAATGGCTTCTTTGAAAAGCGGGTCAGTATTAGATGGATGGCAAAAGGTCTTCGGTCACTACCATAAGTAATATTCGTTCTTCTAGAGCTTATGGTTGAGTCCCAGGTTTCAAGGCTATTCAGGCACTTCAGATAATTTCTCATAAGTAAAGTCTAATTGAATAATCATTGCATGTAAATATCCTTGATTTATAGTTCGTTTCGCCTTCAACAGTTATTAAGGTGCAAGTTGGTAGCGGGCGACATGAAGCAGCAGCAGACGACGTGTCGCAGCGACACTACTGGTTTCTATGTATTTCTATGAAATTACATTGGTAGTTAGCGACATGAAGCTAGCGACATATTTCATAGAAATACATAGAAACCAGGGGCCCAATTCTCCTATTTTTAAACCGTCCGATGGCAGTGTAATGATCGTAATGTCGACGATTTTGTAAAAAAAAATAAAGCCCATTAAGTTTGAAATGTCAGTAAGGGATTACCAAATTATTGGCAATCGTGCTAAGATACTATCACATACACGATTTCACAGATTAAATGCTTAGAAGAATACTAAATGTGCCAAAATCAATCGAAACTACGATCATTACACTGCCATCGGACGGTTTATAAAATAGGAGAATTGGGGCCCAGTAGTGTCGCTGCGACACGTCGTCTGCTGCTGCCTCATGTCGCCCGCTTCCAACTTGTACCTTAGTCACAAACACGTCACGGTTCAAACAAGGGTGCTGAGCTCGTGTGTGTCGTGGCTCAGGTCTATAGTAGCGGCTGGTACGCCGGGCGTGGCCGCGCCCTCGCCCGGTGGAGTACTGGTTGGCGGCCTACGGAAAAAATGAAAATTTTATTAAGTTGCTTTATGCAGTATTCGACATCGGAACTATGTTACAGGGGTAGACAACATCACAAACATTGCTTTAAATCCAAATTAAGTTGCTAAAGCACTTGTGTTATGGCAGAGACAATGAAGGTACCACAAACACCTAGACCCGAGACAGTGTAGAAAAGTGGTTTTCTACAATGACCCGACTGGATATCGAACCCGAAACCGAACCGTGTTTACGCCACTCGATCACGGAGTTCGTCGAAGGGTCTATTATTTAGCGAAACGATTTCAGTTACATTCAAAACAGTTCCAATAACAGGTTCTCAGTGATTGAGTTCAATCTTTTTGAATTCACCCAAATCTATAGAATATGGAACGTGGGACCTATGCAGCCAGAAGTCTTAGAGTAAAAGTATGAACTTGGTAAAAAGGTGGCTTGTTTGTGGTGGTTGTACCAATTTGGTAAGTCAGCTATTTAATAATTTAAAAATCGGTGTAGTAGTGTTTGAGATTATCGCGAAGACACACAAACGTGGTGGAGACCTTTGTTTTATGGTATGTATGTAGTGATATCTATTATTTGCAAGTTATATGATATCTATTTGCAAGTCTCCTAAAGGAGAGTGTTACTGTGTTGCAGTATGAGTCTGAACCGGATTTGGATGAACATACAGATGAATATGAAAATGTCTCCCATAGGACGTATAAAAGACGAGCTTTGAGAACACCTCCTCAAATTAATATTGCGAATGCTACAGATATGGGTGATGTCATGCAAGAAATGCGTACTTTATTCAGTTCTCAGGCAGCTGAACAAGAACTACGCTTCCGGGAGTTGCAAGCGACCTTACAGAAACAGAGCGAAGAGATTAAGGATAGTATCAGCTTCTTATCAGAGAAGTATGACGTAGCTCTGAACCAGATTAAATTGCTACAAAGTGAGAAGAAGGAGGACATAAAACGGATTATTGCGTTGGAGGAAAGAGTGGAATATTTGGAAAAGAAAACCTGTTCAACAACAATTGAAATCAGAAATGTTCCAAAACTTGCCTCCGGCCAGAATAAATTTGAAGGGAAAGAGGAACTTACCAATTTTATGTCAGAGCTGGGCAAGATAGTTGATGCTGAGATCAAGGACACGGACATTAAAGACATCTACAGAATAAAGCCACATGAAAAATCAATTGGTACAGGTACTATAATTGCCGAGTTTTCTACGGCACTCAGGAAGGAAAAGGTACTAACAGGTACAAAAAAATTCAATAAAGATAAAGAATTATGTGATAAGCTACATACTGGACACTTTGGCTGGAAAGAAGAAAGGAAGCCCATTTATGTGTCTGAGAGTGTCACAAGAAAGACTGCCAAACTATTCACTCAAGCTCGTGAATTTGCCAAAACAAATGGCTACACATGCTGGATTTTTCGTGGAGCAGTTTTTCTACGTCTCTATGATAACGTACGCGTACAGATCAAATCAGAGCACGATCTCGGCAGCATTAAGAATAAGGCATAACTGTCAGTACTTTTACTTTTTTAAAATTTTGTTTTATATAATTCTAGTTACATTATTAACTTTTAACAGTAATTGTACCACATTCGAACGTTCATTCGCCTTTAAAAAACAAAAAAATACACATAACTCCATCAATCACTTTAGACCACACTTCTACAATAAACACACTTTTAGAATAAATGACCAAAAAAACATTAACACAATCAATACAAATACTAACATCATACCGACACACTACACACATTTTAGGCAATGGACAGCAAGGATAAGTATTACTTATCATTTAAAAAATGGCTACCGCGTGTGAATCATTACAAACACTACAAGAAATAGACAATATACAGCTTGCTAAATCAATCACATGCGACTGTACAGATCTAGATAAACATATAGTCATACACAAAAATGATTTTACTATCATTTCCCAGAACATTAGAGGCATTTGCTGCAATTTCGATGACTTTTTACTTACTTTGACTAGTCTTAAATTTGAAACGGACACCATTATATTAACGGAATGCCAACTTAACTTAAATAAACCTGTACCACAACTTGATAATTACAATTGCTACTATACCACAAATCTTTCAAATAAACATGACGGAGTCGTCGCGTATGTGAAAAAAACATTAAAACATAAAGTTACAGAAGTTAAGCTCTTGCACGCATCTTGTCTTCAAATCGAGGTACTAAATAATATTGTCTTAGGTGTATATAGGTCCCCTGCAAATTTAAACGCAGATAATTTTATTGACTCTTTAAGTTTACATTTGGAAACACTAAACGTACAAAAAAGAAACATTGTGATCACAGGGGATTTAAATATTAACTTAAGACTTAGGGAAACTGAACAATACTACGAACACAAAAATAGAGTAAATTACCTTACTATGTTATCGTCTCACGGAATTCTGGCCGGGCATACATTACCCACGAGAGAGATGAATTGTCTTGATCATTTTATGTTAAAAATTAACCCGAAAAAAGTATCTGCATTTATAGCTATCTTACGCACTACCACCACAGACCACTATACCACCTTTCTTTCTTTATCAAAAACAAAGGACAAAATTACTCCAGATAAAATTAAAACAACTATAGACTTTAACAGTGCTCTCCTATATTTGCAGAATAAAAAATTAGCTGAACTTCTTTTTATTGATGACCCAAGTGTAGTTACAATCTCTTTAATAGAAAAAATAACTGAATCTTTGACTGCAAATACACGCACTGTTACCATACCAAGTAGTAAACGTTTATTAAAACCCTGGATTACTCAAGGTGTTCTGAGATGTATACGGAATCGTAATGCGTTACAGAAAAAGACAAGGAATGATCCTCACAATGAAATTGCCAAAATGACATATACGCGGTATAGAAATTATTGCAATAAGCTCATTAAAAAGTTAAAAAGAAAATATAATAGGGAACAAATCACTAACACTATCAAAAATAACAGACTACTTTGGAAAAATATAAAAAATATCACTTACACGAATAAATCACGAACAGAAAACTTAGAATTGTTACAGGTTAAATCATCTCCTACAGAATCCGCAAACTTTATAAATAAATATTTTGCAAGTATAGGCAGAGATCTGGCCCAAAACATAGCATCTGGCACTAACTCGGGTAGTGAACTCATAAATGAATTTCCATCACAAATAAGCTCAATGGTACTTCTGGAAACTGATCAACCCGAAGTTTGTACTACGCTTATGAATTTACGATCTGACAGTGCTTCCGGGTGGGACAATATACCCACTTGCTACTTGAAACTTGCTAAAAACGAAGTTGTACCAATAATCACGCACATTGCCAATCTTTGTTTTCAGAAAGGTGTTTTTCCAGCCCCATTAAAAAAATCTATTATAACTCCTGTGTTTAAGGGTGGTGATAGAGACGATGTTAACAATTATCGACCTATTTCCGTTTTAACTGCAATATCAAAAATTATAGAAAAATTGATAAATACTCGCCTCTTGCAGTATCTGTCACCCTCTCAATTTGGATTTAGGCAAAAAAAATCAACTGAAGATGCTGTTATAGCACTAAGTTCTCTTATAACCGAACAACTTGATAAAGGAAACAAATGTATGGCAGCTTTTCTTGATCTAAAAAAAGCCTTTGACACCGTCTCTGCCCCCATTCTTTTGCGCAAGCTAGAAGCTATTGGAGTTCGTGGAATACCACTGGCACTTTTCAAGGATTATCTTTCTGGTAGAACACAAAAAGTGAAACTTGGGCAAATTGATGGGGAGGACACAGATGTATCATACGGCGTACCACAAGGTAGTGTACTTGGACCTACACTTTTCCTGATTTATATTAATGATCTCTGCAACATGATAATTAATAATGCCAAAATATTCTCATACGCCGATGATACAGCTGTCGTCTTCTCAGGAAAAACATGGGATGATGTTAAAAATAGTGCTGAAGAAGGGCTTGCTCTTGTTGCAACTTGGTTAAAAAATAATCTACTCACCCTGAACACTAGCAAAACCAACTTCATTTGTTTTAATATTTATAATCAGTTTCACTCAGACAAAGAATTTAATTTAAGAATCCACACGTGTGACACAGCTAAAGACGAAACTTGCTGCAATTGCCCTACTATCCAACAAGTTAACAAAACAAAATATCTGGGAGTGATTATTGACCAGCGTCTTTCATGGCATCCTCAACTGGAACAAGTCATGAGTAGGGTACGAAAACTCATATGGATTTTTAAAGAGCTGAGATATATTGTACCAGGGAAAATAATTGTAAATAAAAATAATAATGTCAAGGAAAGAAATCTGCTAAATGAAATTTATGTAGCTTTGGCCCAGTCTGTAATAGTGTATTGTATAACTGCATGGGGTGGAGCAACGAAATCTAGTTTTCTAGATTTAGAACGCGCTCAAAGAGCGATACTTAAAGTGATGTACTTCAAAAAAAGAATATTCTCCACTGAGAAGCTTTATAAATTAAGTAATTTGCTGTCAGTGAGAAAACTGTACATCCTTCACATCATCCTCAAAACACACAAAGAGATACCATATGATCCTAAAATTCTAGAAAAAAGAAATAAACACCACATAGTAACCACCACTAAAACAGAATTTGCCAGCAGACAATATAAAAAACGCTCAGCCTTTTTATATAATAAAATTAATAAAGTAATATATATCTACAACCAAAAAAAATATGAATGCAAAAAGCGGATAAAAATATGGTTACAAAATTTAAGTTACGATGATACAGAACTGTTTTTGCAACGTGTGACTTAATAATTAATAAATTTAGAGTGATGTTTTTCGCTTATTTAGACTCCCATGTGAAAATGTACACTCAGCACCGGTCTCACACATATACCACACATACATACACACACCCACACACACACCCACACACACACCCACACACCCACACACAAACCCACACACACATACAATCAACTACTGATTCTTTTTCATTTATTTATTTTGTTTCTTTTGTTATTTAACTATAAGTTTATTATGTAAGGGAAGAGCGGAGCCTTCAACTACAGGCATTTTCTATGCCTAAATGGAGACTCCTCGACATGTAATGTAAGCTTAAATGATCTGAAATAAACTTATTTTATTTTATTTATTATATCTCACCTTATAATATATGGTCCTCCTTGCTGCAAAAGCGTAATAGGATGCGTATAAGGTGCTCCGGCCTGCATACTATGAAAACTCAAGTTTCCCATCCCAGTGTTATTCAAATGCCCGTTTCCCATTATAACACCATTCGAAGTATTTAAATTCGGAGTATTCGTTACTTCTTGAGTTCGAAATGCCTTTACTAGATTCGTTTTCTCTTTCTGCCATACGAAGACGTTGTGGACCATTGCGCAGCCGCAGAAGATTATGCCTACGCCGATAAACACTGACGTCACTATGGCAGGCGTTGAATGGAACTGGATGAAGGTGTAGAGTATTATGCCTGGAATTGTAAAGGAAAGGAATTAGATTTTAAAGGTTTTTTATTTTTCTATCAACCAAATATGTTTGAGACATGAGGCGACGAACACAAATAAATGGAAGTCAATGTTAGACGTAGGTACAGACCGTGTGACGAAATATGAGACTTGACACACCTCGTGGTTGTACTTGCGTAGTAGTTAATTTTTAGCGGAATGGGTTCGAAGGTGGAAAGGGAGCGTGCTTCAAAAGGGGTGGAACATGCGCAAGTTCTCCACTAGTCACATGTTTTGTGGCACGCACTGTGTAACTTACCGTGAAATTAATTATACATAACTTGTAATCAAGAGAATTATCTCATTTAGGTGTCGTATTTAGAAAATACCAAAATTTCGATAAGATGAGGTTCCTTTTACCCGAACATGTAGGATAATTATCTTAAATGTGCACCTACACTTACATACACACATCAAAAGTGTCTAGGGATCAACATATATTTTTGCAATAACTTTTCTCCTGATTGATATTAATTAAAATTTTCTTTAAGGATTCATCGAATAAAGTGTTTTCGTTTGTCACAGTAACGATAAACCAAGGCACCTTTGCATTAATAAAGAAATTTGCCATTTTCCTAATAAAGGGATTTTTGACATTTGAACCACTAACACAAAAGTTCGAAAAAAAGACTGAAATAACAGTTTTCTTTAAAATTTTATTGGGTAACTTAAACAATTAATAATCCGTGTTTCTACCGCGAACACTAACAACACAAGAACATCGGTTTGGCATACTCAAAATGAGTTCATCCAAATCACGCTGTGGAATGGCCGCCCATGTTCGTTGCAACAACAAAAAAAGGTCTTCTTGCGACTGGATACCCTCCATATTCGGCAGAGCTCTTCTCTGTAGCATATCCCATGCATGCTCAATCGGGTTCAAGTCTGGCGACTGAGCAGGCCAGGGCAGGACATTGATGTTAGCTGCGGCGAGAGTCTGTCTTACAACTCTTGCGGTGTGCGGTCGTGCATTATCATGCATTAACTGAAATAAGGGACCGATTTGCACTTGTAGAGGAACGATGACGTCTGATACAATCGTCTCAGCATAAATTTGAGCGTTCAGGTTGCTTCTGATCCAAATCAACTCAGTTCTTCCGCCGATCCAAATACCCGCCCATACCATGATGGTTCCACCACTATAAGGATGGACTTCCTGGCAGGATTTTAGTCCTGTCCAGGTCCAGGGGTTCTCCAGTGTCGTATACGTCTTGTATCCGGTCTCATACCGAAACGAGACTCATCAGAAAAGCACACGAAACGCCATTGTTCTTCTGCCCAATTTCTGTGTTCAAGAGCCCATTGATATCGAATCCTACGATTGTGCATTGCTATAGGTGGTACCCGTAGCGGTCTTCGGGAATGAAGGTTCACTTCATGCAAGCGGTTTCTGACTGTTTGGTCGCTAATTAAGTTCCCTGAAGAGTGATGAAGCCTCACGGCTAACATCATGGCGGTTATTGTTGGAGCTCTTCGAGTTAAGATTTGAATGTATCGGTCTTGTCTCCGTGTGGTGCAGCGATACCGTCCTCCATGGCGCTCAGCCACGGTACCAGTGCTTCGGTAACGTGTCCAAAGTCGACTGATAACACTCTGACTTGTATTCAGAGCTAAAGCCACAGTACGTTGCCGGGAACCAGCTTCTATCATTCCCACGGCTCTGAGCATTTCTTCCCTGCTTAAATGACGTCGCCGCTCCATAATAACGTTGGTTTTAATCAGTAGTAGGGAAACAGTAGCACTAATAATGTCTTCAATGCGTTGTATGTTTTTATAGGGAAAATATTGACAGCTGATTTTCATCTTTTACTCGAATTTGATTCACAGTTCCTGATTCGAATTATGAAATGCACCAAAAAGGATCCATATAAATTTATAAAATCATAAATTTATTACAAAGCCACATCTCAATCTCAAGAAATCCGCATAAAAATGCTTGATCCCTAGACACTTTTGATGTGTGTATTTCATAATTTTACTAATCTATAGTCACCCATATGTTTTATTTTTATTTATTTTATTTGATTTTCACTGCATGAAAAACCAATTGCATAAATCAAAACATGTAGTAGGTACGTAGACATCAATAAAAACTAATAACAACAATGAAATACCTACTATGACTGTATTACTCTCACAAAAATTTAAGCACATTGCCATTATTGTGGAGAATTTATCAATGAATAGATCGCAGTTGAATAGATGTACTGAAACAAATCCTATCCTGGAATAATTCGCTCTTATACCGTGAGAAACTATCGTTCCTATGCACGGACGCTCTTAAGGTTTAATTAAATGAACATAATCGTTTGTACTAACCTGTTAAAAATACCGGTATTGATATAAAGAACCCGCCGACGGCGCATACCCTCGTGATGGCCGACTTCTGCAGGTATTTATTTGATCTGAAATCAAAGAAAATGTCGTTAAGAATACAATAGATACATTAAGTGAACTAGACGCAAAAATACTTTTAAATATGTAGAATGGTATTGATTTTGGCCTTCGTAAACGCATATAATAATAATTACTTATATGCGTTTACGTTTATAATAATAATTTTATCCTACTTAATATTATAAATGTGAAAGTGTGGATGTATGGATGTTTGTTACTCAATCACGCAAAAACGGCTGAACGGATTTGGATGAAATTTGGCATGCATGTAGCCTTTGACATGGAAAAGAACATAGGCTACCTTTTATCCCGATTTCTTAAGCAGTTCCCGAGGGAAAATTGAAAATTATTTCCGAGCTAAGCCGTGGGCAGACAGCTTTGAAATTTGGTATTTTTCTCTATTACAGCGCAAACTATAACACGGGTGAAAATTTTATTCCGCGTTTCATTACTTTAACATTTTTCATTTCTTTTTGGACCCAATTCTGAAGTCCACGCGGACGAAGTCGCGGGCAGAAGCTAGTACTTTATATTTTTTTTATATTGGGTTTGTCATTTCATTTCATTTTCATGTTTTATAGTCGACTATCAGTCCCTTCTATTTTATCTAATCTAGGCAATTTGGAGTCCAGACAATCGCGAAATGTTTAGCCTTTGACAATAATTATGTCGATGCAAGAATAAAAAAAACGAGTGTCCTAATAGTTGTGTCCATTGTGTTTTACATATACGCAACGTAACTGATTAATTGGCTATTCGAGAAAGAGAGAAAGAAAATGTGTGCTCGCACCTCTCTCTCTTGCTCCTTTCCAAAGTAATATACGAAATGTAACTCTCTCTTTCTAGCTTCACTAATTTGTATCGGAGCGAGGGATCACAACTTCCGTTCTCATCGCTCGATCACACTTTTCGTAACACTCAACAACGATAACAGCGTTTGGTGTACCTATCACTTTCAAAAAACTAATGCACTTCGCTGTACTGTCACGCATTCATCATCTTACTCCCAAGTCAAGGGTGCGTATAGAAGTTTACTTATTAAAAAAAAATACTTTTATTTGTCTCAAAAGCAGTCCAACCAGCAGTACCATTTAAGAGCATCCAGTTTGCGTACCTTGTCCCTCTTGCAGATTTCGACCCAATAATTTCATTTTAAATCCGAATCAGGAATTTCAAACATCATATGGAAACATAAAAGTACTCGATGTGAATCGGAACTCGTTTAAAAGCGAACGACTTAACGGGTCGGCATCGGCACCTGTCGATCGACTATAACCTTGAAGAATTCAAAAGATATAACATTGACATGAAATAGTAAGTAGTCTTAGGACTTTTTTATTAGGTCGGGTTATAAATTTTGCCGCATGTCAGTGACACTGGCATATTCTGACTGATATTATGATCATTGATTACAACATCGGCTTGTTATCGAGATCATAATATAAACTTGTTCCGAATAACGAATAAATATTATTCTCGAATGCATTGCACTTAGTTGTGAGAATGCCGTTTTTATGAGATCGGTCCTCATTTAAATAAACATAATTTTAATAAATCGATACCTTAACGATTTCTTTAAATGAATTTTTCTGAATAATACATTTTTTTTAATACCGGCCTATAAATGTTCCACTTCTTGGCACATAGCTCTTCCCATATAGGGAAGGATGAGCTTGCTTATTAATGGTTGGCGATTTCGGATACCAAAAAAATTATAATAATGAAACAAGTAATAATCAGTGAAACTTTATAAAATGTTTAATTTAATCAATGCGATTTCTAGTGATCGTCTGAAAAGGCATTACAATACAGATTGAAACATCGAATCCAATGAGTCTTATTGAGATCTCATTCATGACTTCCTGAATATTTCCTAGATCTTCGTATGTTTTTCAGGAGAAATGTCTCTTAATAGCGTGTCGATCAATAGTGAATCAATTATGTTTTTCGTCCAGTAAGCAGGTCCGCAAAGGCCTCCCCCAAGTCCCTCCATAACTCCTTATCCCGTGCAAAATCGAACCAGCCCTCGCGGTACACGTCCAAATCGTCCCGACACCTCTTTCTGGGCCGGCCTCGGTGGCTCCGTCAGCGTTTTACAGGCCCGGAAATCTCCACCAAGGGCTTGTTACTTGATGATAACTGATAATTAATTAATTTGTTGAAGATAGTAGGGTCGTGACGTTTTACTTGCGTGGTAGGTTGTTAGTTACTGTTTCCGTGATCTAAAGTAAGGGCATATAAGTATTCTTGTAAATCCAGGTTATGAACTAAATCGATTTAAGTTGCTTATCTGTTAAAATGCAGGCTCTGCCTCGTTTGAGATTTAACCGTGTTTAAGTTGTCCCATGATATTATATTAAATAGCTGTGCCCGCGATTTCGTCTGCGTGGACTACAGAATTGGTTACAAAAAGAAAATAAAAATGTAAAATTTATGAAAAATTGAACAAAAGTTTCACCCGTGTGTGCTTGCGCTGTAATATAGAAAAATACCAAATTTATAAATGCTGTCTGCGCATGGCTTAGCTCGTACACAGTTTCAATTTTCCCTCGGGAACTACTTAAGGAATCGGGATAAAAGGTAGCCTATGTTCTTTTCCATGTCAAAGGCTACAGTCATGCCAAATTTCATCTAAATCCGTTCAGCCGTTTTTGCGAGATTGAGCAACAAACATCCACACTTTCACATTTATAATATTAGTAGGAAGTAGGATACCTATTTAAGTACAATATCTCCTATACGTGTAATTATTTATAGTTGTCAGGTTGAGCCACAGTTGCAAGTTGGCGGTTATTTTATCAATGGCAGATGGGAAGCAACGGTTATCCTTGACAACGACAACGGTGCGTCTCGCTCCGCTGGTTCTAGGGTAGTTTGGAACGGGGTGATGAAGCTGTTGCTATGACAACTATATTTCAAGGGGAGCTTACAAACGATGATATTTTTCCGTCCCTGATTTTAAAAATTGTATCAGGGAATAAGAAAACTTGTGTTTGTATATGAAAGTAGGTACTACTTTCATATACAAACACAAGTTTTCTGTCTTTTTTCTTTTTATTCATTTGTAATCAAACAGAACCACAGCCCTGAAAGCAAGGTAAGAACTCAAAAAAGAAACGCAAAAAAAATTGGCCAGAATATTTAAAAAAAAAAACTTTTTTTTTGCGTACGTTAGCAATAATGACAGTTCTCGTCCTATATCCCGTATTATGAGGATGAAGTCTGGTAAAATATAAAAGCCTTCATCGACTCAAAACACAAGCACGAACATTCGCGTGCACACAAGCATTCAATTGCCTTTTAAAATATGCCTCGTAGCCCAAAACTTGAAAAAGGTCTGCGATTCATTTGAACTATCTTAAAAGGCAACACGTTAAATCCTCAAATGATTTATTACCAAAATATTTACGTTACCTACATTCTTACCGCTTTACCGCCATTCCATTTTGTTTACATTAACTAATGCTTCCGTTTCAGTCACGGTAAAAAATAATGAAGATTGTCAGAAAGCAGTTTACATTCTAAATTGTGAGTTTAGATGAATGACTACATTTATTAAAATAAACGTCACTATTGATAAGTAATTTACACTCCTTTTTTTTAGAAACATGACAGTCATCAATTTCCAATTTACTAAGTAAAACTTTCTAATGTATCTATCTACATAGCTGAAGTTTAAATATATAGCGGACTTGGTGCCCAACTAAGAAATATTATCCCAAATATTCGTTGACAGTTCGTCGCTCTGTTTTACTACGTTCCTACAGTGCGATTTAAATTTAATGGCGGTTGGAAGTGCGTAACACATTGCGCAGTACCCCGCCCGCACCCCCGCTGGTGCATTGAATTTGTTACTGCGCAGCGACTCGTTTCATTTTCACAGTCGCCATTCGGTTTGAATCGCACTGTAGGTAGTATTTTTTTTCAGTGAGTCAGTGATTTCTGAAACCTGGTCCACACAAAAATATGTTACTCACCTGTCAAACTAAATGTTACTGGTTTTTTTATTCTTTTGGTTGACCAACAGCCTGATCTTTTGATGAACTAAAAGAAAAAAACTGTGACTGAATGATAAGAAAATAGCATATTCATTTACCGGCTATTACCTGTTTAATACCTAACCCAAAAATATGTGAGAAAAATGAAACTCCGTAATCTAACGATGAGTTTCAAGCTCGACTAGGGCATAACCATCCTTATACCTAATGGTCACTACATTAATTCCCGAATCATTTCACAAACTATTAATAGAAATATATATAATCTCAAATAGCTTTGTTTAGCAGCTGTCAAGCGTTTTATCCAAATAAAAAAAAATATACCTCCAGCAGATAGGACAGAAAGAAACGGACCTGATTTAAAATTATCCCATAAGTCACATATATACATAATAGAGACGACAGTGTTATGTAAATCGCCGCACTGGGTTTATAGGCCACAGCCATATATGAATTATGTGGGTAGGTAGGCCGGGCAGGCACAGATTAAGTAATACGTATAAAAAATTAATTATCATAAATGTATCAGTCGTTCAACTATGAGGCCAGTATTTCTAATTTTAGAACCTCATATATACTTACAAGGTTGTATTTTAATTTTTATCTAAGTTGCCATGGAGAGTGGATTCTTAAAGGTAACTGAATGGGGATAGGATCCTTAAAGTCTGCTTAGGCCTACGTTCAACTATAGACTGCTATGAACTATAGATATGCTGTGTTGATGAATGGGCAAATGTATGTCTTTACACTATAGTCTGTTTTTTATTCCTGAAGACTAAATTGACAAGTAAAAATGCCCAAATGACATAGATTCCAATTTAATAGCTTTTACGTCAGTTTTGACATTTGCACTTGTCAATTTAGTCTTCAGTATTAAAAAACCGAGTTAATAATAGCGTAGTATAAAAAACTAGAAGCAATATGGCCGACTGGCTTGAATATTGAATTGTCTACAAAAAAAATTCAAACAATTATACAAAAGCTTTAGGTACAAATCTTGGACTTAGGGCCTATTTCACCATCGATAACTTTTATTCGAAGAATAAAATTGACGTTTGACATTTTCTGTATGAAGCAACTGTCAAAATTTCCAAATTATTCCTCGAATAAAGTTTACGACGATATTATAACAACATACAGTTCTTAGTTTTACAGTTAACTTATCTTAAAAGGTAAACTGCTTAACGAAAAAGGTAGAAAAAACTTCAACACGCAACTAAAACGGACGAACAAGTAGCTAATTAGATAATGATTGTATCCGTTGCATAGTTCAGCAAATAACAGATTAAACCTGACTAAAATGTTCATGATGCCACCACAAACTACTTTAAAAAATGTTGAAGACAAGATAAGATAGTAAACGTTTGCTTAAGCCTAATTTAAGGGATTTTTCGGCTGAGGGTGGACAAAGAGAACTTTTATGCGTGGATTAATACCTAATGGCGTCTAATAGTTTTTGTTTTCAAATATCTATTTCTTTTCAATTATATATTTTATTCCAAGCCTATATTACCTTAAGCCTTTTTAATGTGTAAATTAAATGTAATAGATAACCCTAGTGTGAAATAAAATAACAGTATTAGCACTTTAAGTGTCGATTGGGCCACGTTTTTAAACACCATAACTTTGTACGAATAGATACCTGCCTACTCAAATTAAAGAAAAAAAATCCAGATAAAAAAATAAAAAGTTTTGCAGCGTGACCCTTATGATATCGCGTGACTGCCTTAACTGCTTCTGTCTGGGAACATAATCTGGCAATCTGTGATGGAATGCATCATCATATCTCTATGCTTGAGCAGACTGGTCGTCCTTTTTACCTTGAAGATCATAGGATCTTCAAGGTAAAAAGGACGACCAGTCTGCTCAAGCACACGCTTTTGTTATTACTCTTTATGTAGTAATCTAAAGCTGAGATTTGCTGATTTTCTTGTGTCTCGTGGCTGTAATAATAATAACCATTAATTTCAGAATTACTTCCATAATTTGTTAGTAACAATGATAACATAAAAACTAGTGTTGGTAACTAAAACTAGGAACACAAAATGTCTCGCTGTGGGTACTATTTTTTCTAAATATTAAATGTGACTTTATTAGCAAAAGAGTAGGTTTTCTTTATGACACCGCTCAAGAAACATCAAGAAAACCACATGAAAACGAATAAATTTTTTGACGCACGGGGAAAAAAAAAATTAGGTAGTTGGACTATAAGGCTTGGTTCTGTACAGTAAAGCGTTCGTATTGTGTTTTATTAACTTCTAATAGCTCTTAACTTCTAACGAATAGAAAACAAATGAAATGTGTTACCACCGCATAGATGGCATTTATTGAATTGATTTATCTAACGCAGAAGCTGTTAAAAGGGGTATTTAGTCTGAACGGCCCAAACCAAATGGCCCGCGGGCCATTCGACCGTAAACAAAAATCACCTGCGTTCCAAAGGACCGGTGATAAAAACTGGTAAACAAAGTCAGTTTCATAAACTACATCAAGTACATTCGGGTGCAAAAGTTGAAATAAAAGATTTTTTTCTTAGATTTGTATTATCTTCCTTAGAAAAACAATCAACAATAATTTAAAATGTTTACAAAAGTTAAATTTGATAAAAAATTGATTTTAAATAAAAATCAGTCTTGTTTCAAAGAAACAAATCAACAAAATAAAAAAATACAATAAAAAAATAAGATTTAATAAAAATTAGTCTTATTTTAAAGGAACAAATCAACAAAATATAAAAAATTATAATTTAACAATAAGATTTAGTAAAAATCAGTCTTATTTTAAAGAAAAAAATCAACAAAATATAAAAAACTAGCTTCTGCCCGTGACTTTGTCTGCGTGACTTCAGAATTGGGTCCAAAAAGAAATAAAAAATGCAGTTTATATTTTACAGAAAATACAAACTGCAGTAGTGCAGTAGGTAGGAACAAATACTTGAAAGCACCTTATCCTCTAGCCATGTGCTAACAAAATAATCATTGAATGTGGTAAAATCTTGACTGCTTAGACTTACTGCCATAATATAAAACCATCTTCAACGAAATGTGATTAGGTGATTTCAAATATTTAAATAGTTAAAATTCATAAACTTAGCGACTATTACAATGTATGCGACTGTACCTTTAAATTAATTTTGAAATCATTTTATCACCGGTCCTTTGAAACGTAGGCGATTTTTGTTTACGGTCGAATGGCCCGCGTGCCATTCGGTTTGGGCCGTTCAGACTAAATACCCGTTAAAAGGTACCACTTCGATCCTCATGATTAAATGGACAAATAAGGCAAACGATCTAAGATAACAATAAGATAAATCATTTATTTTATTGCTAGAACGTTCAATACTGTATGGAGGTGCAGTTAACAACAAAGGTTGTTGAACACAATTAGATTTAAGTACTTACTAAACCTCTAACTGCAATAAAATTCCACATATTGAGTAATATTATAATAATAATAAAAAAAAACATCATAGAGTTCTCTTTATGGTTTGGTTAATTAGTCGTATAGTCGAAATAAACCGCGACAGAATCCGTTTTAAAGTTGTTTTAATTCAATGTCTAATATTCGCGTAAACCTCAGGAAACAATTGAATACTGTCGTATATTTTGGTGCAACAATTTATACAGGGACTTCCTTGACAAGAATTTTGCGAACTCTCTTTCTGTGAGATAAGAAACCATTCCACAGCAATGTGACAGTTATAAGCCTGGTATTGGTTTCAATTTATTAAGGCTTGACAATAATATTTATCGATATTTAACGAAAGGACTCCCACTAGGAAGCAATTAGGTGTGTCTATGTTTAAAATTTATGAATGGAAACTGACAAATAACCAGTCAGTACTAACTACTAAGTACAATAATATCATAAGATTAAATGGTTTAGTTCCTGTTTATTTGTAGTCTTGTTGTCTGGTTTTTGGAGTCAATGCGTGCGACAATTAATAGATTCTAGGCCTAGGCCTAGGTTCCTCTTTGGACTCTATTACATAAAATAAAACCTACAATTTACTAAAAAAAAAGTACTTATTCAATATCATCTGAAATAAAAATTGCTACCAACTGAAAAAAAAACCCGGTAATGCGCGAGTACCCTTGCCTACCGAAAGTTCCGAACAATGTATATTTTTAATTTACTTAAAATGTATCGTTCTTAGACTTCCCTGTACTTATGTATGTAACGAAATTAAACTTCAAAGTTCTAAGTCAATGAGAAGTGCCCTATTAATTATGATTCTCTTGAAAATGTCGAAATATATGTTTTTTGCGGTGGAAAAGGCTGTATCTTATTTATAAGTTAGTAGTGTGTTTTTTTTCACGGCACGAAGGATCTGTATATCTAAACGTATCGTTTTAATATAACTCGATACCTCCACGCATTCCCGAGACAAGGGGTCTTAACAGACAGACAGACAACAAAGTGATCCTATAAGCCTATAAGGGTTCCGTTTTCCCTTTGAGGTGCGGAATCCTAAAAAAACATTTATGAAATTATCGATTAAATAATCGTTATCAAATTCTCACATGTGAATCGATTACAAACTGGATGATTAGGTTATCAATCTTCGTTTGCGGTTGCCGCCATTTTCTCGCGTCAGCTGACGAAACCGGTATACTGTGTCTACACAACGAAATTCCAAGCAACAGGTATGTACGACCAGCTTTAAACGTTGGGCTGGGCCAATCTTTGGGCCAACTTTATAGTTCTGTCTCTGAGTAACTGATTTGATAATCTGTTTATTTTGACAAATGCATCATATTGAGATTGAAGTTCATTCATTTGTTTTACTCCTTGGTACTATCAGTGTCGAATTTTGATTTGTGAATGGATCCTACTGATCGGAAACTTAACATTACACCATTATATAAGTTAAAATTTACGTTGAAAAAGTGGTTTGTTATACCTTCCTACTTTGTTTAGTTTTTGTGTGTACGGCACACTGAAAATGTGTAGCAATGTGAAACCATGTCTGGTATTTCCATAGGTTACTATATTAAAGATTATAGCTATTTAGACTAAACTAAGATAAAATAAAATATTAAAGGAAATAAATGTGGGCAACATCACATACATTGCTCCGAATACAAAGTAAGTAGTTAAAGCACTTGTTTTATAGATCAGAGACGAAAAACGAAACGAAGGTACCACAAACACCCAGACCCGAGACAATGTAGAAAAGTGATTTTCTACATTGCCCCGTCCGGAGATCGAACCCAGGCAGAGCTGGCGACACCTTAAAAACCGGTGTTTACGCTAATCGACCAAGGAGGTCGTCAAAACACCGTGGACAGAGCCACCATTGAGTTTTTATCTAAATTAGGTTTCCTGGTTTCCAACTATTTGTTGTAGTTGATTCACATTTGTCAGTACACTACGTTTAGCCAACATTGGCTCCAAGCCATGCAGTAATACTTGCATTCGTGATCGTGAACATTCCTTAAGAGTTTCGTGAAAGTTTACTTGGCTTTGTTTATATAAATTGCTATGGCTTACAGCAAGCGGCTTATTTTTGGCGTCATATTTAGAAACGATTGGTTATGTTAAAATTATTTGATAAGTATGAAACTAAAGGTGTGCTAAAAAGTGTGTGTTTATGGTCGGAATACTCCTTCTGCAAAACTATTGGCAGTTTCTTTTTAATGTTTACTAGCAATGTGGGCACATTAATAGTAATCTCGTTCATCCCTCGTGCTAAGTCAAGATGCTTGCTGTGTCTTATTGAAGAAGAAACTATTAGCCTCATTGAAGAAAAAGTATTTTATTTTAACCTGTATAATAAATAGATAAATATGGTATGTATCGATACAAGACGTTGCGATATATTGCTGAATCCATACGATTGGTTACGATACGTATCGATACGCTGTATCAATTATTTTGGACATCTTTTCCCGCAAGCTTTATACCGACCTATGAATTTCATTGGTCGATATCACGATCGGTATAAAGCAAGCGGGGAATCCCTGCAGCCGGTGTATCGACTTGTAACTTTCATTGGTTGTTATCTCGCCCGCCGGGATTCCCCGTAGGCTGTATACCGAACGAGTTAACGGCCAATGAAATTGCGCCATAATACTGAAACGCAAATTAACGTTAAGATGCTCTTAAATATCTATCTGTCACCTCAAACTTAGAAGTGATAGAGACGGCATAAGACATATTCGGCTTCAAACTGATCGACTTTCAGTCTTCGGCAATTCTCCTTTCTCTCTGATCTCTTCATTTACTAAGCAATTTAATATAAGCAATAAAATATAGATTATCTTACATAGACTTCGCCGTTCGATTGACTTTACTTCGATGGTTATCTATCTAATCATAATATATATAAATTACGTGCCACGTTGTTTGTCTGGGATGGACTCCTAAACTACTTAGCCGATTTTAATGAAATTTGCACAACGTGTGCTGTTTGTTCCTACTTGAAAGATATAATAGGATAGCTTACATCTCAATAAATTAAAAAAAATTGAGCCCTCGGGTGGAACTGCGGGAAACAGCTAGTTCTTCTGCTATTGTTATAATATTGTTAACTAACATACATAAAAATAATTATGTCATGTTATCAAACAATACAATTCCCGCCTTATCTTTGTCCTTGTTCTAGATTTATGTCAATAAGGCTAGATTTTACGGTGCATATACACAATGGGCCACATTTGCATACATCTTAGTTTAGGTATAGTCCACAATTATGCTCTTTGACTATAGAATTTACTTGTAGTTATTTGCAGGAGATATTGTAGTAAGTAGTAGTGTTTTCAGAAAAGTAACTATTTTTTTTTTAAGTTTTTTTTATGGACTACTGCAGTTATCCTGACGGTGCAGGCTTTGACTGCTACATCGGACTTTAAAGCACAAACATGACCATCGTTGAAACTTCTGTACCTTAACCAAGATACACTTACAATTTTATTCGAACGTGTTTCAACTACTCCGTTTTTAATCAATTTTTTAATAAATACTTAGGTATATATTTATATTTATTTTGTGGCCTTATTAGAGATATTTAATCGTTGATAACTATTTAGATAGGTATTTGAATTATTAAACGTATCAAAAAATCACATATCTCTAATCCGAACGGATCCCGCGAATGGGATCGGATTGTAGGAACCGTTCGGAATGCCTTACATATATTACTGAAACGCTAATTAACTAACACGTTCTTAAATGTCTATCTGTCGCTACTTCACACCTTAAAGTGACAGAGACAGCATGAGACTTAACGGTGGCTTCAAATTGATTGACGTTTCAGTAATCGCCCATAAGTCTCTCCAATCGGGTCCTTGTTTAAGATCCCGAGTTATTAGTCTTATTTGTAGGAACGAATCATTCACGATAACTACACGTGCCATACAGAGTAATCGATTTCTCGTATGAAATTGTCGATACAATCGATTCTTTACGGGGCTAATTACCGCACATAGTGTACGAGGGTACATAAAATAACTTTATCATATTATACCTAGATGACAGTTATTATATTGAAAACTTTATTACTTCATCGATTATGAAAGCAGATTATGGAAGCAGAATTCAGCGTCTCTATATTTTTAATTTGTAAGATTTTTTTTTATATATAATACTAGCTATTATGTTAACCCCTCGTGGTAAGCTTGATGCTTGTGTTTCGAGTGGGTTTATGTCGGTAGTGCAATGGGTGGTTTCAATCATATCAATTCAATCGCAAGTCCAATGCTCTAGCCATTAGGCTATAACCACTTCAGAAGTTTATATGAATGAACCAAAATAACAACAAAATCATAATTATAATTCTATAAAGTAGGTATGTCCTGAGCAAAAGTTAGTTGTAAAATATAAGTAGAATTAACGTCCCGCGATGTGTTCTCATCGTTGGATTACTGTTGTTGTTATGCCTATGCCAGGCTATCATAATTATATTTACACAAAAAATATTTTATTCGAATGGTACTTATATCCGATAGTTCCAAAGATTTTGTTTGTTTACTTAATAATACAAAAGCCAGCAATATCCGTAAGTAATTCTTTCGCACAGTAATTTAAAACATTTTTCTACTATCATAGACAACTCAAGTTAACCCCAACGAAGTGCAAATATAAAAAAAACCGTTACAACGTGTGTCGGTGCAGCTCTAGTGCCTACCTGCCCCTTTCATTCAAGGTCGAGACAGGTAAACGACTGAGTTACACCTTGTTATTAAAAATATTGATTTAACTTGAAAATAAACGCTGTTGCACTCGTTGATTTTGAAGGGGAAGTTGTTTTTGTTTTATATAGTTTTTTACATATAAATGCTTTTGCTAATTAACGAGGTTGGCCTTTTTTTCAGTATTCATTTTATTATTTTATGGATTCGTCTCGAGCGTTGACGTAGTTTAGGATATTCCTTGTAGTAAATCTTTATATGATAAAAATCGATGAAAAAGGAAAATATTTCATTCAACTTAACTCATTTTTTGACAACCCATTTTTTATTATTTTAAAATCAATTGGTAAGAATCATTTTCATGAAAAGAAAAAAAAGATTATTTATATTTCAAAGTGGACACAGTTAAACGCAGTTAAAAAAGTTGAATAATTATAAATTTACATCATGGTTACAACTGTTACAAGTACCTATGTATTGTAGTTGGACCTGGTTGGACTAATTATTATTAGCGCTTATAAATTAAATATTGACTCTTTAGGTATTTGATAAGAAGTTAAATATTTAATTTCTTTTTTTATTACAAAAGTTAGTCTTAATAAATATCAAGTCAAGTAGGCAGTACTCGACTTAAAATGTATTTAATTTTAATTTTTTTTAAAGCACATAAAGTTTTATCAATAGCATGGTAGTACTTATACAATACTTGCAATAGTTTTAATAACGTCTATTCTACGAGTACTGTAATAAAATTTGCTTCATATTGTGCTGTACGCAACCCATTTAGCAAGGAAGAAGCGGTATTTCTAGACTCCAGATAATAAGAATTGCAACTATGAGAAAGGATCTATTTGGACTATTAAAAGCTATTCTTTTCAAACAAGGATAATTTAAAAACGAAAAAATAAATAAAAAAATAAGTCCCTGATCCGTGATATGATCAAAAAATATTTAATTTTAGATTAATTGTTCATTATTAATTAAATAAATAATGTTATTATATTTTTTCTTTTAAGAATATGTACAGTCAAACGCACGTGGAGAATCTTTTCACAAAAACTTAATATAATATCGGCCTACAAACGTCCCACTGCTGGGCACAGGCCTCTTCCAAAATAGAGAAGGAATGAGCATTGATCACATTTTCACATATACTACATTTATTTTAAGCATTAGTATCGTTCTTTTGCAATGATGAAGTCCATACAAGAAAAAAATAATATCCAGTACATAATAGTGATAATTTTCTGCTCATAAATACCAAGAAACGTGTAATATGACAAGTGAACAAGCCCGTTGAGTGCAGTTGAAAAGATCGGTGAGCACTTAACAATATAATCGCCGTGGGTATGATTGGTATAACTTGAGAGCGTGCTTAAAAATAATTTCAGGTATTAATAATATCGTCACGTAAATAAGAAGAATAGATTTGATAAGTAGTCATACATGGTACCTAATTGGTAAACCAATTAAATTCTTAATTATTTTTTATCGTTTATTTTTTGTAATTATATTTACCTTAAGGACAAAATTTAATATATTTAAACAAGAATTTGACGTTTAAAGAAAAAGTTGCCTATGTTCTTACTCTGGCTCCAGACTATCTTTGTACCAAATTTCATTTAAATCGGTTCAGTAGTTTAGGCGTGATAGCGTAACACACAGACAGGCAGAATTACTTTCGCATTTATTAGTGAAAATCATTAAATAAAATAAAATTATGTACTTAAGTGTTTTATAAATGTATTTCTTGCAACAAATGATGTAAAATCTAATTGAATTTTAATTAATCAATTTTACGATAGTGAACATAATACAAGGACATAAAATAATAAATCAGTATTGCCTGAGACTGGTATGTGACTTTGAACTTTAAATGGTAGCGGACTATAAATCCTTTAGTGTTCGTTATTAAAATACCTCTGATTAAAAACCCATTTAAGGTGAGAACTATTTAGGAGCTAGCTGTTTCTATGTGGCAAATTGTAAAACAATAAAATAACATTATATAGAGAAATAGGAAGGAGGGCTAGCGGCTAAGTGTGAGCCGTATGGTTAAGCCGCATTCGCCACGGTCGGTCCGTGGATGGGTCACCATTTGTAAGCATACGAGACCCTCCGTGCCTCGGAACGTTGGTCCCGACTATCATACAGCAATCTTTGACAGTCGTTAAGTCATTACAATTCTGACAACCTGTCTTACTATGTGATACTGTGTTACCCAGTAAAATGGGTTGTGGAAGTCAGATAGGCATTCGTTCCATGTAAAATGCGGTATTCAGCTAAATCTGGTAAGACTGAAAGCCGACCCCAACATAACTTGGGAAATTTCCCTTATGAAAAAGCAATAGGTACATTCCGAAGTGTTTTCTTAGAAAACCAATTATCTTACATACTTCCAGAATTAAGTTTAAAGGCTTACACTTTACACGGTACTATGTATTATTGAAATTAAATTAGTTCACGCAGCATCTAACTATAGAAAGAAACACTATTAAAAATGGTTTCAAGCAAAGTTGACCAGAGGGAAGTCGAAACGGTCGTAACGAACGTAAAAGTTATGAAATGACTTTAAAATACGTATAAACAAACATTTTAATGTAACGTACGGTGGACCACATGTCAGTAAAAATAATTAAGTCCGAAAATCGTCCTTACTGACTTGAGATAAAGTTGCTGATTACGCCAGTGTGTGCCATATTTGGTATGCTGTATGAAAATGTAGTACAGTTTTGTGTAATATTTAAAGGAAGAAAAATGTTGAAACCTGTGAAAAGAGGGCAGTGATAACGAACGATCTATTTACGTAAGTAACTGCTTTTGTGTACATTAGAATTTAGGATGTTGAGATTACTGTTAAGTAATGGGTCCCTTTTCTTAATGACTTAAGCTGATAAAATGAAATACAATCTAGTAAACGAAACTTTTTTTCTTAAAGCCACATATATCGTTGGAACTTAGTGTGGACTGTTTTAATAAACAGTACCTAACTATGTATTTTAAATTTTAATTACTAGAAGTTGAAAGCCGGCAAACGGGCAAGCGAATCCCTCGAAGGTAAACTTTAATTCATAATATTTAAAATATTTTACCAAAGGTAGGTAGGTACAACAGAGATGAAACGTAAGTAAATTCGGGTCTTCTAACTAAACAACCACAAAATAATAATTACCTGGAAATAATGCTTGTTAATAAAAGAATTCGAAATATGAATAAATCCATACTATCCGGCTCAAAACAACATTGATAAAAAAAAGTTCTTAACAGTATAACTCACACGTCCAGTGCCCAAATAGTGAAATATAACCAACAACTACCCGTCTCTCTCCTTCGCACCCCGAATGAAAAGGGCACAAAACTCCCATTTTTAAATAGTGCTCATTTATTCGGAATGCTACACTGGTTTTGTATAAGTGCAAAAAAGCGAAGGAATGCTATTGTAGGTGACGTAAAAGAATTTTTGCAATGCATTTTATCTTGTTGTAACTAAACGGATCCGTATTGAATATGTGTTCGGAATTTAAAATAGATTTAAAAATTACGGTATTCGTTGGAATTTTAGTGATGTTGTCAAATTAATTAATGATAATGCCTACATACATAATACAGTTTCAAACAGTCGTGTTTTGTTTTCTTTTTTAACATCTGGTTAAAAATGGCGTCTCGTTTTTTCTTAATGTAGTTATTAATTTATAAGTTAATGGTTTTCATATTAAAATTACCTAAGTAGGTATCACTGAATGATTCGCTGCTATTTATGTTAACTAACTAGTATAATTTTGTATCGGAATTACATTTTCGCTTTCAACACGTGCGATACAATTTTGTCGCAAACTGCGTTAAACAGTCACTTGCACAACTGCATTCTGAGAAAACAATTTTAATTGCAAAACTTTTCTGTTAAAACAAGTAAATTGTATTACATACACATTTACTAATTAAATTATGTAATACCTAGGTATTCAGTCATTGTCACACAATTATTCTGATCGGGATGGCAGAGATGGATTGTAAAAAAATAAAATAGTTTTTTTTTATCAGGAGTTACAATCGCTACTCTTTTAAAGTTTCATGTAAAAATTGGCAGATATATTATTAAACATTCATAGTGTACCTGTACAGTCACGAGCATAAATATATATACACATAGCGAAATTGTAAAACTTGTTTTTGTTAAAACTCAAAAATATATAGGTAGGTACATGATTTGAGAACTGTTATAATTTTATGTTGACTGTTAAATTATTGTTTTACAATTTCGCTATGTGTAAACATATTCGTGTCTGTACATCGCCTTAAAATCGTTTTTGCTCTTTCCTGTCGGATTAACTGCAGCGGAACAGCCATGCTATATCACAACTTTCAGCGTGGTACATACGCAGTGTCAAACTTAACGTCAAAATGTTTAGCAGACCTGCATTCAACACTGAATGACCATAGAACAAGCAGTTATAAGAATGAGCTTCGAAAATTTTGTGAAGGGAAAGAGTGAACAGAACTGTGTTAGACGCCAAATTTTAAAAATGTTTCTAGGTACAATTCTAGGCGCTTCTAGACTAGTTAATAACGACAGGTTTATCAACGTCCAAGTTAGCTAAAACGGTACACGGTCAGTTAGAAAACTGCTGACATACAGTCATTTATAACGCTCTGTAGCGGTACATAAACAAGGTTGTTTACAAGTCGTAATTTTATAGAAAATAGAGGTCAAACCAGCTGAACAAGGGGCATTTCTATAAGATGATAAAAATCGCTTGTATGACATTAAATAAATAAATGTGGACAACATCACATACATTGCTCCGAATTCAAAGTAAGTAGCTAAAGCACTTGTGTCATGGAATCAGAGACAACGAAGGTATCACAAACACCCAGACCCGAGACAATGTAGAAAAGTGTTTTATTCTACATTGACCCGTCCGGGGATCGAACCCGGGACCTCAGAGCTGGCGACACCTTGAAAACCGGTGTGTACGCCACTCGACCACGGAGGTCGTCGTTAAATTTGTGAAAGTGGTATATCGTTTCGATAAGTCACGTGATGTAGACTTTCGAGGATTATTCTCTAAGATTCGCAGATTCGCAGTTCAAGAACTCGCCAAATCTTTTTTGAGTTCTGGAAGTCACCGGGTAGCGTTAGTATATATATATTTATTTAAAACTTTTTGCACATTGTCGTGTTGCAAAAAATCAAATAGATGGTTAATAATTATAATCAAAGTACCTCTTCTCAACCATTTCAGTAATTTGTAACGTGTTCCTTTTACGTTCCAAATCTCGATACGACGACCGTTTTCATATTGTCATTTAAACCTCATCTTAGTGTCAATGTCCTTCTCATTTGAAAGCATTTAATGAGCATGATATAGTCCCTCTCTTACCTCGGATGCATACAAGCAATCTCTTTATGTTTATGGCAACCATTTTTTTTTTTGGCTTAATTTTGTCCCTTTTTTATTGTAGAAAACTACTTTAGATACTCTTATATCTAATCAGGTACTCTTGAGTAAATATGGAAGTTATCTTGAAGGTCCAAATTATGAATGAAGACCATAAAAAAAGGTTTGAAGTATGTTTAGTGCATATGGGTAAATCTACAAAGTAAGGAATTTTTTGCGGCTCAGCCAAATTATACAAAAAAAATGTTTCAAAGTAATTTATTGGTATGGAATACTGTTATTTTAAACTGTTTCTAGTTGGTCACTGAAAATTATTTACACAACGAAATCTTTGTTCAAAGTGTCAAATTCTCAGGATCCTGTACTGTCCCTCGGCCAAATTCTAGTAAAAAGTGCGTCGTGATTTATTCAATTTCTGTATCAAGGTCATTATGATACCCAAATTAATGAGTTTACTATTTCTTCTTGCTAGGTAGAATAATTATTATCTTATTTACCCAAAAATATATTTAAAAAATTGTGTCAACATTTTGTCCCCACGCTTTCATATCAGGATCCTGGTCGGTGTAAAATAAGCAAATACCAGCTAGGCTTTTTGTCGTGCGACGTTGCCGTTCAGCTGAGTCGATAAGACGTACGAAAGACACAAAGAATATCATCTAACTAATCGCACCTAGCGCGTTGTTTAGTCAGCCCGGCGCGGTCAGCAAGGGAAATGGTGTCGTAATCAGTGAAGTTCCCAGAATCCTGGTAAGATATTTTTTTACTTAATAAATAAATAATATGAGTAATTATAGCGTTTTTATATGTAAGTTGCTGACGCAAAGGCATAGTGTTGCTTAATTTTGGTTTAATGTTATAAATTGATCAGTTTTTTTGAATATTAGACAGAAATTCTCAGGATCCTGGTCTCAGGTTCCTGTCAAATTGAAACCCAGGATACTGAGAACCATCCAGGATCCTGATTAGTTCATACTAAAACATTGTTTCTGCGTAAGATAATTTACAATTTTCTACCTATAAACATTAAACTACGTATAAAATAATATAAGATATCATTTGAGTAGCTGTCGTAATTAAATATCTACAGATAATTAGCATTGGTACTGGTCTACTTTTAGTATTCACGTTATCTTTTAGGAACTTCGGCATAAAGCATAAAACATTAATTTTACCGATCTTAGCAGTTCCTAGTACTATTTTGATTAAAGTTATTTACACTACAACTTAACTTATGCCATGCCATATAAATCTTTAATAGTCAAATAACATTGATTGTACAAATATTAGTGTAAAATTACGTTGGTTGCATTGCACTATATTTTGAACACTAAATATTATATTTTGTTGTACAGAAAAATTGGCGAAACCAAAGAAACAACTGACAAAAGAAGAAATATTAGAGAAAAAAAGAAAAGCTGAAAAATTAAGGTACGAAAAAATTAAGAATGATCCTCAGAAATTAGCAGCTGATTGGGCGCATGATGGATGCATTAAAGGCGATTCTACTTTGTTTACATGTCCTGACTGCTCAACTGACTGTGATTAGAAAATATAGCTTAAAAAATAATTGTATTGAAACCGCCAGTTATTTAAATTTTCTTTTTTTATTATTTTCTGTTACTAGATTTAAGTACAATACTAGATTGAAGTGTCTTTAAGCCTCAGACTTCATTATGTTCATGTTGTTAACTATCAGATTTTACTTAATTAAACTTAGAATAATAATACTTAATGCTCAATGATCATTTGATGACTAGAGTTCCTGTTCAAGACTGTTTAAGCATAGAATTCTAGTATCTAAGCCAAGCGAAAAGCTGTTTCTCGTTATTTAAGATACTGGTACTATTATAATAGTAGATTTAAGTGTCTTTAAGCCTCAGACTTCATATGTTCATGTTGTTAACTATCTTTAAGAAGATTTTACTTTATTAAACTTAGAATTATAATGCATAATACTCAATGATCATTTGATGTCTAGAGTTACTGTTTAAGACTGTTTAAGTATAGAATTAGTATCTAAGCCAAGCATAAAGCTATTTTTTGTTATTATTAAAAGTACTGGTACTATTAAAACTTAATTTAATAGTACAAATTCTAAAATTCATGTAATACATGATAAATAAACGTTGATCTCTATAGATTTTTGTTGTTTTTCTCAGTTTCCTGGTGACCTTCTCAGTTTCCTGAGGCTTGATTTCCTTAAAATGGCCATAAATCGAAAACTATTAAATATTTTGACTGTTCTGGTCTAGATGCGCTAAAAGACGTTGTACTCTTGTTATTAGACTGAATTCCGCAACCAGAATGTTTAAAAAAATGTTGGCCGATATCAAACTCATTTTCGTCCATAGTTTGTAGAACTACCCATATGATAAATACGACAGTTAGTTTCGAAGATGTTTCGCACAAGTCCATAAAATCAAAAACTATCTTACGAAAATCCATGACCAACACTTTAGCACCTTCCAAGGTATAAACAATACCAACTTATTTTTACCGGTGGCGAAAATTGGAACTAACGGCAAACAGTACACAATAACTGTCATGTTGACAGTTTTATAGGCAATGACAGCTGCACAAGCGTCGCCAACAAAGGCAACAATAACTTTGTAAGTCAAGTTTTATTATGTACTTAAATAAACATTTACCTACATACCGACTGTCGGTTATCTTACTTTGTAACCAAGGTTACAATTTACACATTTTATTCGCGAAGCTACTATTTATAGCATGTCCTTTTAAAACTGATTTATCAATCGCCATCTTATTTAATTCAATTTATCGATCTTTGAGGCCTCTTTTGTGATTTTTATAGTTTTTGTTTTTTCTCCACCCTGGGGTACGTTATAAGTATGGATTAAAACACCCAGTGTCCTCGTCCTAGCTTGCCGGTGCTGCGTAGAGCTTTTGTAAGCGATCCCGCGGCTCCAGCAAAGGCAAAGACACCCCGTCTTTGGTCGGTGCAAGTCAGAATCAGTCAGTCAGTCAATACAAGTCCGACATATCCCCCCGGTATGCCCTCAGCATGGGTGGAAGTCATTAGAGTTACACCCCGACAAAAAAATGTGTGCCTCGTGATTGCCTTTATGGAGAGCAGTGAAAAGAAAGACACATCTGCCCCAACTTTAATCAGTTTAATGACAAAGAACTAAACAGTTACCTAGTATTTATACAACTTATTTAAATGCTAGGAACGCTAGTTCTTTGTCTACCGAGGTCGGAATCCGTAGCAATGTAAACCTGTTACCTCATTCTATGTACGAGATTACTGCACGGAATTGAACAGTCAGTGTAAAAACAGCGCTCTCAATAATGTAGATATTGCGAACTGGATTCAAAAGTTAGACAAACTTAAAAAAAAAACATGAAAATCGAAGGAAAAAGAATAAGTTAACTATCAGATAATTTTAACCGTTATTTTAGGATATTTAACAAAAAAAATAATAATTGAAAATCAATAAATTCTTATAATGCACACAGAAGAATTAAACGCCATTAACAGTATTTATTGAACACAATAGCCATTAAAACTAAGTACAATAAATAATAATACCTCCATCGAAAATTTTAATTAAAATTAAGTTTTATTTCAATCTACGAAGGTATTATTTCATTTCACACCGTCACTACCGGACTTCCCGTCCACGGTGTCGGCTTACTTCCTTAGATCGTGTCGAAGATACATTTACATGGCTTCAACAAATTGTTTCGTATCAAATAGCTTTGGTATAAACAGCAAAGATTGCTGTTAAGAGCAATTAGAAGCCCAACGTTTTGCTTACGAGAGACACAATTGAAGGATCGAAAACCAACTAACGGCCTCTTCTTCTTCCTGCCCTTATCCCATTCATATGGGGTCGGCGCAATGCGTATTTTCCTTCCATTCCTCTCTATTACTCGTCATCGCGGCATCCACTCCTTTCTTTCTCATATCATCTTTCACACAATCCATCCATCTCTTTTTCGGTCTCCCTCTGCTTATATCCACAGTCATACTTATAACTTGTTTTGTTATGTGACTTTCATCCCTCCTCATAACATGTCCATACCACGACAAACGCTTACCTCTTATCTTTTCATTCACTGGCGCTACTTTCAAGCTTCCTCTAACCACTATTGTGGAGTCATTTTAAAGGTCACATTTGACGTCTGTCAGTTTTATCTTCATAGTGAGGTGACCTGCCTAATAACATCGATTAAAGTGAATGAATCGATACGGACTTGAAACATGTGAATTTTAAAAATCAACAGGCGATTCCTTGTCTCATTATTATTTTTATTTCGTAAATTTAAAGAGCAAAATAAGACAAGTACATAATTTAACAAAAAAAATGCATTTATTCAGTTGAACTATCAGAACTGTTATTAGTATTGTCATCTTCATCACTGCTGTCATCGATAGGCACTGGTATTGCCAGCAACATCCCACCTAAATTGTACCTAACATCAATGACTTTTCTTTTAAGTTATTTTTTGTATTTTTATAGTTAGTTAAAAGAATAATAAATATAATATGTTTAATTATAATCACAACGTAGTTATTAATTTATGGTGATATTTCTTCACAAATAATCATTGCATTCGATTCTACTTATCAGCTTTTGATTTTTAGAGTAACATCCCTAGCGTTTAAAAAGAAAAAGTGTTAACTGACGCAACATTGTAACGACGTTCAGTTCTTTAGATCAGAATTTTTTTATTATGTTTAGAATGGTTTATTAGTGAAAGCAAATCTTAAAATTACTCGTATCGGTCATTATTACAATAAATAATGTAATCGTTTGAAAAAAGTGTGCAGTTCTAACAAAACGAAAAAATATATTATTTTATGCCCGCCGTTACAAGGTTACGTTGTTGAATTTTGATGAATTGTCAAATGTGACCTATTAAAATGACTCCACTATACCAACTAACGGCCATGCTTATAAAAAAAAACTTGAGATGTGTCAAGGGACACCCGGATGGAACGAATTTCCTTTCGATTAATTAGTGAAGGAATTGTAATAAAATTAAAGTAATAATTATTTACAAAAAAGCTGTATACACTCAACAAAAATAATCGTCGCGACACCACACTGTTCAATGCGGAATAGAAAGACGAGAGCGAAGAGAGAGAGAGCAAAAAGTGTCGTTACAACTTTTCGTCTTAACTTTTTTCGTCTAGCCCCCTTTCGCAAGGCGCGATAAGGAACTTCGTTCCAAAAACTCATCAGAAATTTGGTCATGAATTACATTAGGGCAACCAAACAGCTTGTATTCAGTTGAAAATCTATTTTCAAGAAAGATTTTTCTAAATTCAACAGCCGTCCGTATAGAGCCAATTCAATAGTGTGGAAATTAAAAAAAATGCATGGTAGGTATTTATGCATAGCCAGCGGTTTTGCAGGGCTTGATGCACTTACTAAAAACCCCTTTTCAATGTTATTTTCTGACGATAATTTTAATTATTTAGAAGTACATTCAAAACATAAAGATATTTTGTTATTTGACATTGAGCTGCTGATTGTGTAATATTTGTTTATTTTAGTGCGATCAAGGTTTTCAACTTACCGATCATATGCCTATTTGCGGTTTCACAATTTCTGTTTAATGATTTTAAAATTGTTAGCAGGTATTAAGTTACTGATGTTATTTAAAATGTGGATATAAAGTTATACTTAGATGACTTCGAATTTGATTTCTAGTGTCGAAAATACGTCATTTCCTGTGGTATTGCTTCTAGAAGCTATGTTAATTTATCAATGTTATTAGCCTTACTGTCTGAAAAAGTGACTGAAAAAACTTACTTTAGGTATCTCATTATGAGATACAAAGAGGGGCTCGTGGCTAATTGTAAGCCCTACGGTTCGACCGATAATAAAGGTTAAACCGCGCTCGCCACGGTTGGTCCGTGGTTGGGTGACCATTTGTAAACATTCCGAGACCCCTCCGTGCCTCGGAAAGCACGCTAAGCTGTTGGTCCCGACTGTCATACAGTGATCTTTGATAGTCATTAAGTCATTACAATTCTGTCAACCAGTGTTACTATGGAATACTGTATTACCCAGCAATAGGTTGTGGAGGTCAGATAGGCAGTCGCTCCATCACCATGTATAATACGGTATTCAGCTAAATCCGGTACGACTGGAAGCCGCCCCCAAAATAGCTTGGGATAAGGCTAAGCAGAAAGAAATTATGAGATAAAAAGTTTTAACTTATTCTGGGAAAAACTTTGGTAACTTATTAAATATGTTACTAAATGTGCATAAAAGGAACCAAACTAAATATATCTATATTAAATATTACCAGAACTAATACCAGCTACTAATAAAAGCACCATATATAGTCGCAAATATAGCATTATGAGGATTCCCGACGTAATCACTGCGCGTGGGCAGCCCCGTTTTGCCCACGCGCAGTGACCTAGCGAACTTGATTTAAGCTAACAATCCACTTAAAGCTTATGTTTCTAAATACATTCAGTCTGGAGTAAAATATGCAGTGAGTTAATAATATATATGTTTTTTATTTACTTTAATACTACAGAAATTATGTAGTAAATAATCGTCACATACTTTTTATAAAAAATCGCATCACTTCTGTCATAAACTTATTCTGCCCTGGGAAAGACGTGATTATCCAGGCTTATAAATATTTGAAATTAATGGGTCCTTTTTCGTTCGCTTTCCTGAGATTAAAGCGGGAAATAAAAATACATCTAAAATTTCTAAGGTGCCAAATACGGATTCCAAGTGTCCAAAATGTGGTAACTTATGGCTAAATATCGCTTCGCTTTGAATACAGAAAAGCCTTAATGACGGACAGACCACCCACAACACTTTACATCAAGATTGTTTATTGAATTTAGCTTTTTAAATCCCTAATACTCGAGATTTTAATATTTTATAAGATAGGAAGAAGTTTTTCTGCTGAGATAACGGTACCTAATTTAAAAAATGATTAAAAACTGTATTTGCAATCATTAACTCGGCTACGAGTTAATGATTGTAAATACTAACAACTACCAGTATAAGTGTATAATCTATGCTAACAACAACAAAAAAACTATGTTTCTTTTTTATATGCTAATATAAGGAAAAAAAACATGCCCGTTCCATCTAATAGGCTTTTGATAATATTCAATTAGTCGTAGGCCGTAGCATTTGAAAAAAATTACAGAAATTCTATGAAATTTCTGCCTAGCCTTTTTCCCAAGCTATGTTGTTCAGCTACCAATCTTACCGGATTTAGCTGAATGAAAGCAACTATAACATTATTTATTTTTGTCTTTTAAATATTAGTAAAATTAATATAATAATAATAAATCAGCCTATAAACGTCCCACTGCTGGGCACAGGCCTCTTCCCATATAGAGAAGGAAAATTAATATAATGACTTAAAATGTTTAGCTAAAACAAATTCTTCTAAATTATACTTATGCTAAGCTTTGCACTATGCCTATGTATTATTATAACAATAAAAGTTATGCGGAAACGTTATGCCAAACAATAATATTATGCCAAGAGGGTTATTCCCAAACCTTCAATTTAAAATACCATGACCACAACATCTCAACTAAACAAATTATTTTAATAGTATTTAATTACTTATCTTCATGGTAACTCATTGAAGATCTTAATGACCCTTTAGGTACACGACTGGAGGCAAATGTCTTAGTCGACAGAGACATGATGTAATTTCAAGTTTTAGGTATTCACTTTTCTTGTATATTTATTTACTTATCGTACCAAAATTAAATAAATAATCATAATACCTTGGCACAACTCACACACGGCGATCTGATCCCAAACTAGGCAGAGCCTGTGTACTGTAACCAGACAACTGATAAACATACTTATACTCGTATTCTTAAACTTATACTTCGTATTTGTAAATACATACCATATTATAGATAAATTACACCAAGACACAGAACAAATGATCATGTTCATGACACAAAGATTTGTCCTGGGTGGGAATTGAACCCACGATCTCCGACTTAGCAGTCAGGGTCATTTACCATTAGACCAAAAGGCCCGTCTACTTTAAAATGTAGTCTTATAAATTAATTAAAATATCGGATCTGCAGGGCTTGCATACGTGCGGCGATAATTATATCGATAGATAAGTACAACAAAAATTGTCTACGTAGATAAATGTATCGTTATCCCAAGAAGAGTTTGTTGCGAGGTTTTTACAGCCAGATCACTAAGGAAGTGGTGGAGGGCGAATCAGCAAGCTGTATATAAATTGTCGAATTTAAAGTGCCTGCTGTTAGCAATTTTGTATACAATTTAAGTTGGCTAACGAGCAACCGTATACGATCCATCAAATGGTGAGCTGTTACGGTAAATTCATGAACGGTTATAACACCAGGCCAGGGGTGCTACTAACGCGTTGTCAACCTGTCCCCTTCCCTCCAAAGGAGCTTGGATGCCCTACTCATCGCTGGAACACAAAGCAAGGCTTGCTTGGCTGCGATCTTCTGTAGGTTAGAGGAATCTCACCAGTCCGGCTTCCTCTGTTTCCTACCTCTCGAAGCCTATCTTGAATAGAAGAATTTGGAATTCATATTTTTTTTCAAATCTCATAACTTTTACGAACTTTACTATGGAGACAAATATTTATAAACATAATTTGACAGACATGAAGAATCACAATAAGGAACTGAGGAATTAACGAAATGATTATATTCAGAATACAGTGCGATTAAGAGCCGATCTCAAAATCTTTTTGTAAAGGCAAGACATAGAATGGCCTTCTCTCCTTATTTGTTTCATTACAAGTCGATATAGCACTTAATACATCAAGGAACATATTCAGCTAACGTCACGTCATCAGATAAAACCGCTAATGTTCCGGTTATTTAAAACCTGTCGTCATCAAGGTCAGCGTAGGTATAATAAATATGTTCTTTAATTCGATTAATTTATTGGCGCCTCTCGGGTTTTTATAAAATATATTTTTGAATAAAATTTAGAGTTCGTTACTGGCTGGATGTAGTTAAATATGTCAAAGTAAAAACATCTAGAGTCTTATTTTGAATTCATAAACTACTTAAAACTGGATTCAGTTCAGGATTATACACCGTATATAGGAATTTGTCCCCAGTTGTCTTTGGTTGTGTTGGTCTCCGAAAAGAAAAACAGAAGATTCTAGCCGGTAAACACCCGGCAAGAAATCCGGCATAATTTCCCGTGGATTTGGCCCTACTCCTCATTGCAGGGTTTTCTCAGGCCAAAACCAGATGAATTTTAAAACCATTCAAAGCAAAGCCGTAGGTTTTTATTAAAATTATTAATACTTATTAATATATCGTATTTTATAGAGAACTGATCAGGACGAGTTATTTCTTTAGAGTCAATAGGTACCGCAAATGTCACGAATGTCAAATATATAATATATCAAAGCCAGGTGCGTCCGGTTTTGTGTAAGTGTAGAAGAAACGCGTTAGTACAAGCTGAAACATGTTTGAAACGATAATCTTTAAAGGATAGGGATTGGTAGACATCCTAAACCAGCCTTTCTTAAAAGCAAGCAAATACGTAGGTATAGGAACTGACCCTGTTTTAAAGGAAAAAAAGTTATATTTTTTGTTTTTTATAAAAACTGCGTTAAGCGTCGCGGGTTTTATTAATCCTTGTGTCGCGGGGGTTTCACAAACATTCAAATCACATGCACAAAGAACACCCAGACTTGGAACAAGTATCTGTGGATCACACAAATAGTTGTCCCATGCGGGGATCGAACTTGCAGCACGTCGCGCACAGTGGTAATTAGTACGGTGACCACTCGGCTATCCGTGCAGTAAAATCAAAAAACTTATTAGGCTTTTATTTTTGCTTTAGTTTATGTACAACAGAATAAGCGCTATTAAGTGAGTTCATAAACTAATTAAATATTGGCTTTCCTATAAAAACTTTTCCACCGTGAACATTGTAAAAAAAACAAAGTTTCCTTTCTAAAAACAAAGAATTCCATAGTAAACAATGATTTCCGTACCATACCGTAACCGAGAGGTCAAAAGCCAGCAATTATAACGCCGTCACACTAGACGCGGCACAGCGAGACAAACGCAGAAAAATAAGCTAGACGCGCAAGATTCACTCCACACTCGACTCACTCACATTCAATACAAGTAGACCGGAACCACAATAGAGTCGTCGAGTTATATCCGTCACGGTGTCAAATGTCAAAAAGATCGTTTGTTTTTTTAACGCACAGGCAACAATTAATGTGTAAGCTGCTAAGATACTAATATTACCGATTATTACCATACAAATATTAAACACACGAATATTTTCTAGTAATTTATTTGTGTTGAGATGAAGTGAGTTAAATTTTGTATAATGCGTGTCATAATTTGATATTTTAAGTAATTGACGATTAGAAGATCATGTTTGAAAGGTTTCATTGTTACAAACAACTGCCGTAAAAATATTGAACCCGTAACAATGAAAAGAAAATGAAGAATTATTACAAAATAAATTAATAGTTAACAGGTAGGTAGGTACATGTAATAGGCTTAATATTACTACACTTATCGATCATGTTTCAGAAAAAAATAATTATACAAAATGTGCTCATATACAATAGTGAAGGCGGTAAACTGAACACGTGTCAGTCATATATTTATAAACTGAAGTGCTAATGAATCATAATACATGAGTAAGTGCGCTCAGGATAATACAAAAAGCATGCGATTAATTTTTATTAAGCGAAAGACAATACTCTCTTGTAGGAATATATAATGAATGGCTCGTGATACTAAGTTAAAAAATAGTATAAGTTGTTATATTATGAAGGTTAATGCATCAAATTCGTTAAAGTAAATAACCACTAAGATCACGGTCAGCTGTCGCAATCTACAATTACAATAACTAGAAATTTAGTATGGTTGTCAAAACGATTTTATTACACCAAGTCAAATAAGTAAATTATTCATATTGAACGAACGACAAATCATTCGAATTCACTCTAGGAATTTCCAAGGAGAATTACCACAGACATACAAAAAACGAATTCGGTTGTAGATGGCCGGAAATAATTGGGATAGCCACGACGGCCTTGCCAAGGACTGGATTCTTTTTCTCTTTTGAATTTAGAATACATTTTTAATGGTTTGATTTTGGAGAGAGTTTGTCGTTTATGTTGGGAACATGCTAGGAAGATTTGATGAATAAAATTCTAAGGAATACTTAATTAAAATAAGAGTTGTTTTAATACCACTCCTTATTGGTACTGTGTTTTTTTTTTATATTTAACGGTATGTAAAGAAACTTTTGGTTGAACACTGAATCCTAGTGTTGTAAAATATCGTGACCTGCACAGGTGTCAACCGCAAAATAGCAAACGATTTTGCACTTATTGTTGTGAGAACGGCTGTTACGAGTACATTGTCATAGTGGACAAACTGCCCAAGTGTCTCTTGGGTAGTTAAAGAGACCTTTGTTCCAAAACGTGTAAAAACCAAAATTTTTACATGATGAAAAGTCATTTTTTATTTTGATATTTAAGAGGGATTCCTCTTCGCCGTGTCTCTCACTAATGTTTGGATTTTTGAATAAAAAGGGTACTTTATACATACAATATACATATAAATGTATTTCACACATTACTAGTAGGTATTATTTTTAACCTCCTGTGCTAAGTTAAATTCTTGTGTTACGAGTTGGTTTTCTTCGGTAGTGCAACCGGGAACCACATGATCCCAAGTCCGACACCCTAGCCAATATGCTAAATGGAACGGCACAATTTCCTAAGTATTCCAAAAAGAACAGCAATTACAATATGAATAAGAATACCAGAATACAGAAATTCTGACACTATGTTACCAACAGTGTCACGTGAAACATTCTAGGAGTCATTACCGTGACGTCAGCTCTAGTAAGCCCGGAACGAAGTTATAAGAATGTATAACAGTAATCTTACGCTTTCCTTATATAATCGACATGGGAAGACCGTTAGGCGGTACTATAGGAGCTTGGGTACCGCTAATGTCATGAACACGTGTCGTGCAAGGTGAAAGGTTGCACTGATCGCTAATAAGAGACTGTAAAAATAAAAGGGAAACATATAAGCACTTAAGGACCTAAATGTCATGGTGGCCTAGCGGTTCAATGACCGGATTCGCATGCACATGGTTGCAGGTTCGAACCCAGGCAAGTACCAATGTGACTTTTTCAAAGTTATATGTACTTTCTTAATCATTTTAAGACATCATTGAAAAAAGGTGAAGGAAAACATCGTGAGGAAACCTGGATTTCAAAGTATTGGAATCTGAAATCGCCAACCCGCAATGAGCAAGCGTGGTGATCAATGCTCATCCCTTCTCTATATGGGAAGAGGCCTGTGCCCAGCAGTGGGACGTATATAGGCCGGTATTATATAAGGACCTACAAATCTTGTACTAAACTTAGCCATTGGTGAGTAAAAACGCAGTGATAGATACGTAATACCTACATTAATTGCTCGTTATGAATAGTTGATCAAAATCCAAGCTGTTACGATCTACTTAAACGATATTAACACTTTTTTGCGTCTATTTTCTCAGAAATAAGTAGGTACCAGTAATTATAGTCCATCAAAGCCTTATTATACAAAGGTACTTAGGAAAGAATTTCAATAAATTGCTATTTTATGTCATGAATTCCAAACGCAGTACCCACGTACTCTTAAAGGCATTTGAATACTAAACTGACTTAATTAAACCACTTAGTTTTACAAAATCATTCACAAGTCAAGACTGATAAATGCAAATACGAATCAAACAAAAAATGTAACCTAAAACAATATAATAAAGTTCACTTTTCTTTGAAGAAGATTTTATGAAAGAACCGGTATTGAATGACCTCGCGTAGTCATATGGATAGTATAACGACTCCAAATTCCAGGCGAGGTTGTGTTCACCAGATTTGATGTGTGTATCATCACTCTCGGATTTCCGTTGAAAGGTGAACAGGTGGTTTTAAATTTGGTCTTTTATAGACTGGTCCTTAGAGCCGCACCTCGAAAACCTATAAATATTATTTAACCATAGTATTGAGTATTGAACCTCTGAAATCCCTACTAAACTCTTTACGTTTCATAATCCAAGCTATTGAGTATTCCTTCAACAGTATATTATTATCATAAATCAACAAACATTGTATAGGGTCATAATATGATCAGGACAAAATTTGATACCTATATCAAAAAAGAATCAAACGCACATTTGATTTTTTTTTGGCAGACTTAATTCTTGTAGAGGTGGGAGTAAAATTACATCAGATTTAAAATCAAGTGAAGGTCGTTTTGTTAGCAAGGTTCCTTGCAAGGAATAAATGCATAAGCGGGAGCAGACACAAATAAAAGTAATTCCCTTCACACGATTGAGACCCCTTTAACAAAAGGCATGATTTTTAATGCAGGTTCCCATGAGAGCCTGTTCAAAAGATTTGCCTTTTTATTTTTATTTCGTTAATAATAGAAATTAAAATGTTTTTTTTTGTGCTGTAATGAATAGTATCGGGAGAATATCTTTAAGGGTGTTTATTATGTAATGAATAAAGTAAATACTTTAAAAACATACTGGAATATTGTTGTTATTCATTGCTTTCATAAAGAAACAACTGTTCATTATAAGCATTGGCTACCTCCAAAGATTTCTTTTACTATTATTCTGATACTCCTGATTCATCAAGCTTATTATCCCGCCATTTTATGATCTTCTATCATCAAGAAGAAATATTGCACACTCATTAATAATTATAATTTTAAAAGCCCCACTAACTGTTGGAGTCTTATCGCAAGTGTTCTAGATTCCCAAGTAAATACTACTTAAGTAAAAGTAAGTTAAAAAGTTACCGGACCTTATCATACATTCAATCTGCAAGGTCAAGGCTTTAAACCAACGAGGCCTTACTAATGTACTGAAATAATTGCGAGACACCTGCCTAAAGACTGTCATTCAGGGTTGAAATTATCTTTTAGGTTGCATTGTTAAAGTCTATAAGGACCAATGTGGAACCAAGGACCAAATATTTTTAGCTTTGAAGAATAACGCATTATAACGTGATCATTTTTGCTATTTTATTTAATTTGACAATCATAATACTTGATTGTAAGTTACTAGGTAAATGACCAAGATAAGTATTGGTAAATTAGTTAAAAATAATTTATTTTAATTAAAATATGTTTTGTAGAAATAATGAGATAATTTGTGATACAATATGTATGTTTATAAGAAATAAAAGCTTTTCTATTTGGACCATTTTCATTCAAGTAAAAAAAGAAGGAGCATGCTTGTTGCACTCAAAAATACAAATACACATTCTTGTTTACATGGCTTTATAAACACTTAAACGTAGCCTACAAAAAAGGATTCCAAGAATCTGGTATAATTTATTTAAAACAAAAATAAACGTGTTAACATGATGCTATCGTACTCGCATTCAGTACTGGGTACAATCGTTTTTATTTAAGCTTCACTGTAGATTATTAAACAGGGCAGTTTACAACCTACAAAGGTAAAGAGCACTACACTTGGTGCTGACTTCGAACACGAACCGAAAGATACAATGTAGCTTAGGTATTAGGTCCCTTAAATTCAGTCAACGACAGACACTGCAGAAATTCAAAAGCTAAACTAAATTAATAATTCATCAACATATTACTTACTGCTCTGAAAAATATTAAGAAACATTAGTGAGCCAAGTTAAACGCCTTTGATATTCTTAACTGTTCAGTACTTAGTAGCTTTGGTACATCAAATCCACATAATAGATCAGCTCTTATAGAAGAGAAGACGAAGGAAGAGGAAGAAGTCCAAAGTGCTAGACTGACCAGATCCGCACTGCACTTGGAACTGCCCACGATGCTTTACACTCGGCAGCTTAATGAAATAATAAGCGTAGTATCACGCACCAAAAACTATTACCAAATTTGACCATGACCCTCAATAATGAGGAAACCAACGTAAGGAAGAGGATAGAGAAAAAGGCTGTTCTCCTATTAACAACATTTTTCCAAAGCATGAAGATGTGGCGCATGTGTGAGTTGCCTAAGCCGCCATCATATTAGGCATGATACAATGTTTACAAACAATAAATCCACCACACAAAACAGTTACTTACGACCGTTTAAATCAATTACCTGTTCAGTACCTTATTGTTATTCTCTTTGTGAATCCATTTCTATGCTTGCTTAAACTAAAATTACAAGCACGTCTCAAATATAGATGTGCGGCGAATGCATTAACCACAGTACAGTAGCAGATTTCACTTAAATCACATTTTAAATGCATATTTTTTTACAACGTCAAGGCAAGGACGATTTAATTAAAAATATAATGTAATAAAGAAGCCTGAATAAATGAGACTTTCCAAACGGTCTCATTTATTACATTCACATACTTAACATATAGATCAGTATCTCTTTCCGAAACAAATTAGAGCTGTTCGTATCGAAGGACCAAACTATAAGTCTTAATCCACTTCTGTCTTAAGCAATTACGTTTTTCTAAATTAGCTCCAAATTTTTTACAAATATTTGAGACCCATTTAAGATTATATGTATGTAAACACCCGAATAATTTCTAAAACTTACATAGTTATGATTCACAATTATAACAAAAACTTGTACCAATCTATTAAACTAACGGCTAAAAACGTACTCCATTGCGGAATTTCTTCGCTTTTCTAGCGATACAACAGTAAAATAACAGCAACGGATTCTATGCATCTAGTTGCTGTTTAGAAATGTTGTTTGATACGCGTTTAATGGTAGAAGTTTGCACCTGCCTCCTGATTTTGCCATAAATTATGAACTCAAGTCGATTCTTGATTAGAAAACAAGTTTGTACGCAATTATACTGCGATGGCTCTCGGGAAATATGTTCTTTGAATTATTTTTCTCATGTGTCTATGAGAACGACTTAAATAGAAATCTTGTAAGGACTTGAAGTCCAGATTCCTGTTTAAGCAATTCATTTACAAGATCAGTTAACAATGTAATGTAGAAAAACACACCAATAGAATAAAAAGGATAGTAATTTTCCCACGAACAGATAACACGCTATGAAGAACAGCTGAAATTTTTTAGGAGTTCAAGTTTCTATAAAACCATCAAAAGTTTATAGGTATCAGAGTAAATGAATAAAAGCAATACCATGAGAATGGGTCCTTATTTTTATGATATTTCAGATTTTTTATCAACTACTACTGAAATTGTATTTGTAGAATCGCATGATTCTAAAAATACTATTTCAGTAGTCTCATATAGAGTTGATGTGTAAAATAATGAATAGCCATTAAACTCATACATTTTCAAAAGAAATCACCATTTACAGCCTTCAAGGCTTATCTTTTCATACTTGTACAAAATCAAAGTCGAAGCAATTTGCAAAACTACAACGATAATGATTTATATTGTTCGAACTAACAATTGAATAGCACATTATACCTATTAGTTTTGCTGTCACGATATGAATAGCCGTTATTTATTTTTAGAATCGTCTTGAATGTTTAATGAAGAACTAATTGGAATGAGGTATGACTAAAATTCACTGAGGTTTTAGTACCTACTATGTATTTAAATCGCTCGCTAACTAAACCTTCATTTGTAGATCAATTAAATCAACTTCAAAATAACAGACGCTTTTAGAAAAAAATAATCTCCGGTAATGTTTCCAGTTTAATCAGTATCAAAAATTTGGTCGCGGTTTTATTGGTCCTTTCGTCCCTAGACAATTTTTGGTCCTTTGTCTCAAATTAATATTGATACATTTATTTATACCACTTCAATTAATTAGTCCATACGCATAGCGTTTAATGGTACTTTCTGAGCTGACTGTGTTCTAGTGCTTCCTCAACTATGCGGTCACGGTATAAATACAGGCAACCCGGAAAGTAATACCGGTTGTATGTAACGTGGGGTCGCAGTTCTGTCCCACATGCAAACTATTCCAAAATACTGTGAAGATATTATAATACTAAGTAGCCTACGTAGGATACCTAATAGTTGAAAATATTTGTGGACAGTGTAAACTGTTATTACTTAGAAAGTTAGAATACCATAGAACTGAATCGGTGTTTTAAAAAACCTAAACTGCTATAAAGGAGAAATTTTGTCAGCGTTTGTGCAAGTTTGTTACCTCTGCAAACTTCAAAAAGTCACATTGGTACTTGCCTGGGTTCGAACCTGCAACCATGTGCTTGCGAATCCGGTGATTGAACCGCTAGGCTACCAAACGACTAAATTAATTTTATATTAGTATGGAGGTAGCTGACACCCTGGATTACTTAGTCTACTTTTATTCCAAACAAATTAAGTTATCTGCAAAACCGGGTAACAGCGCGGGGCGAAGCTAGTTTTTTAGTTAGTATAGACTCAGTTTTATTGCTAGTTCTTATTATATTCCCTATAGATGTCAAAAGATTCTGAAACGTTCTAACTAGCCCAAATTGACGATACAGCTGATTATAAAAATGAACCTGTGAGACCATTCAAACAAACAGTAGTTTGGTATGATGGGCTTTTCAATGAAGCAGGATACTTCGACAGCGTTAACCTGTCTCAAGAAAATATTTTGATATTATTTCAGTCTTCATGCCTACATAGGTACTCGTAAATCTCTTTGACAGAGATAATGATGGAATGATGCGTAAAGAAATCAACAACTATCGCCGGTAAAAAACGATAACAGTAGCTAACGATCGCAGGAAATTAACACAACTGTACAATTCATTGATTTCATACAGTAACTGATCAGTTTCTCACGAAACAGAAAACATTATTTAAACGTTTGTACTAGAACTTGATAAAGAACGTACTAGGCGCGTGCGAGTAAATATCAACCGTCGAACGGGCATTTTTTATCAAAACCATTCACGAATAACCGCCACTTTGGACCGTTAACACCTGCCTTGCTTACCGCACACAAACACGACGCTGATAAACACAAACCTAAATCGAATAATAATAATGCTGCGGAATTCAAAATAAACCTTAGAAGACTCTGCCATCAACAGTTATAACATTAATTATTCGAAAAATACTTAAAAACCCGATAGTCGAGTTGGAAACTTGAAGTTTTCTTACAGTTACACCGTTGTGTAAGAGATAACCTGAATTGAGATAAGTCTCTTCGGAACTGAGCCAGCGAGGCATGCCGCAAGAAATAACCTCACAGATTATAATACATATTTGTGTTGGTAATCTTCGGATTCCAATCACTGGCCGAAAATTATTGGACGACCCATTTACACATTACTACAAGCAGAAAAATAGCTTAGTTTGAAAATCACTTACCGCCCATTTGGTGCCGAAGGGGAGTGCACTAATTTAACAGCAAAAAGGAACTGTATTGCACACACGAGCAAACAGCAAAGATTCAATGATAGCGTCAATGCACACAACGCTAATGTCACTTCATACACCACTGCAAACTCCTCGGGAGCACTGGTCGCGGGTGCCGATATCTTCAGCAAGAACAGTAACGCGAGCAGAGCGAGCAGCAAACTGACCAGGCATAGGAGGGCCAAGGAGGTGAGGGCCTCCTCCGTGGCCGCTCGTGTGCTGCGGTTCCTGTGCGTGGAGGGCCGCGGCGGCGGGACCCCCGTCGCGTTCCCATTAGCGATCTTCGGCGAAGAAACCACCGGCAAAGGAGCCACGACGGACACGGGAGCACTCGTCGTCGTCGGCTGCGCTCCAGGGCTGACGCTCGCCGATGTTCCCCCGACAGAGTGCTTCGACGAGTCGAGGGTGGACACGTTGAGGGGCAGGTGGTGGTGCGGCCGCCGCGGCATGTTCTGGTAGCGGTGGTCGGCATCGTTCGCCGCCGGCGGCCGCTGCGTATGTTTCAACATGGCGCTGCTAGCACGCCGAGACTCGCCATCCCGCCGACTGGTTCTCCGGCATTCGGGCCGGTTTTGTTACACAACGCAGCGACGCGGGCGCTCGGTCGACGGGCGCGGGACGACTGACGGCGACTCGTACCTGCGCGCGCGCGTATGTATGTCAATCAAACTGGAGGGCTGCAGGACTGCGTGCAAAGCTTAAACATATCACCGAACTAATCTACCCTAACAATAGAATAATGGCAGTAAAACAATTGCTTGGATAAACAAGTTGCTCATTGATTACAATAAATTGTTTTGAAAACATAATGTTTTGTAGGTCTGCTTGTTTGGTGTTTAGCTACTGTTACTGAAACACTATTTTAAACTGTCTAGTTTGATAAACAAATGTCTTCACTGTCTATTGTTTGTGCGGCAGCATTCACTAAATACTCGTTTAATTTTTGAGGAAAATTTGGATGAAAGGACCAAATAGTGTGGTAATTATAATTAGTGACTACTGACGACATAAGAAATAATAGCTATCTAATTCATAGCACTGATCTACAACTTAATGGAAGTCACATAACACATGTTTTAGAACCTCTATCATAAGACAGCCCTTGCATCCTGCCTGTGATTACGTGGAAGGCATTACGAAAGACACAAAAAGCTGCACCTAGCTACCTGCTTCCAGGCATCAGGTGTACAGTTATCAAGACGCGTACATCTTCTAATGTCGCAACTAACTGCGACATAAAGATTGTGTTGCAATCCCAACGCTAAGATCAGGTACATTGTATTGCTCACAATGGTCACCATTGTACTTATAATTAACCTAAATTATTTAATTTGAACTGCTCTTCATCTTTTTCAATATTTAAAGGTGCGTATCGTAAGACCAAATAATAAATCAATTATATATAACTTGCTGAAAAGGGAAAAATATGATGATCCTAAACTTTATTGAATTCGGAGTCACTTATTAATTTTATGCAGTAGATACAATTTGTTACATAGGTATTCACAAAAAACAATTTTATTATAGATGGGGAAATCAATAGGATATACTTAAAATTAAACCATGAATGGTCCTTTTTTGTGCTATCCATACTTTGTATATTGACAATATTGACATCCTTCTTATATGAAACTGAACAAGAACCAACGCATATTGGACGTCCCCATGATAACAAAGCAAACTTGTGTCAATGAACTTTGAACAAAATAAGAGCTTTTAGCAAATCGTCTGTCTAATGGAAGGTGTATCAGTATCAGTATGCGAGAGATAGCAGGGAAAGGAATTTTGGCACCGCAAGGACTCAAGTTCAAGGCTAAGCGGTCCTTTGATACGGAATAAAATTAATTACGTAACTTGGGAAGAAACATTAAATGTGTTACAGATAGGTTTGAGATAATAAAATCGACTTCATTCCAGTGACGTAAGCCTATATTTTTTACAGTCTATATTTTGAAAACTATCACCGGATCTAGTACCTATCTAGTTTTTGAAGTGATAATATCATAATCGGATTTTTTTTGTGTTTAGTAAATATGTGCACAAATTATTGTCAGTTCCAATTAAATGATATCTACACTAATATTACAAAGAGGAAAGATTTGTTCTTTTGTGTGTGTGTAAGTTTGTAATGAAAAGCTGTTCCATAGATCCGTCTCAGTGGGAGAATCTGGCATCCAACCGCAGAGACTGGAGAAGCCGCGTTAAAGCCAAAGTCTATGACTTTGAAGCACGCCGACTTTCTGAGCTGGATGCCAAACGAGATGAGTTGAAAGCTCGACCACCCGTAGCTATCAACTACAACTTTGTGGCTGGTACCCTGACATGTCCGCAGTGTGCGCGGACTTTTACGCATAAAATTGGGTACGCCAGCCACATGAGAGCACACGCACGCCAATAGAGTCGAAGTAGTCGCCGTTACCGAAATCGGTGTGGAAGATTATTATTATTATTATTAATGAATAAAATCAAAAATTCATTCAGCATTCTATAGAAAGCTACATTAACTCTGAGTAATGGCTATATTTGGCTGGCTATATTTTACTAAAAAATTAGGTACCGCGGGCGGAGTCGCGGGGAACAGCTAGTTATACATAAATGTATCTTATTTCGGACCTCTTTTTATGTAAGTCGGTTACTAAAATATATTACATCCAAAGGAAGTTAAAATGACTTACGAGAAGTACCAATTAAACATGTCGATGATATTTATGTAGCCTTTAAGTATGACCTTTTGCATCACAAGACTTGAATACTGACATTTAAATTCAGATGTAGCAATTAAATGATCTAACTTAATGTGTTATATTCGCATGTAATTAATTAATAGTATATTTTTTATTGCCACAGTTAGTTATTATTCTTGACTAGCTTTTGCTTGTGGTGTGTAGCCGCGTCAGCGTCGGCAAAAGTAACATATATCCTCGATAAATGGGCTATCTAACAATGAAAGATTTTTATAATCGGCCCAGTAGCGCCTGAGATTAGCGCGTTCAACCAAACAAACAAACAAACTCTTCAGCTTTATAATAGCATATATAGATCATTTATCTGGGCAAATCCTGATGGACTCCTGTCCCGAGGAATTAGTAGCTCAGAGGGATTATCGAATAAAACCGTATCAACTTTGATTCTATCCTCAGTCACCATTCAAGAAAATTTGGAGATAGGCTCTTGTGGCATGAAATATTGTAAAAATAATAGCGTATCCGTATGGTATGGTATGGTCTTTATTAATCATATTTATAATTATCAAAAACATACCTAAACAAAAAAAAACCGTATGGACGGTTTGACTGTAGGTGCCAGTCACCAATACAATATGTTTCAATTGAATAGCGAATTAATCCTACTTATAATATTATAAATGTGAAAGTGTGGATGTTTGGATGTTTGTTACTCAGTCACGCAAAAACAGATTTGGATGAAATTTGCCATGCTTGTAGCCTTTGACATGGAAAAGAACATAGGCTACCTTTTATCCCGATTCCTTAAGTAGTTCCCGAGAGCTAAGCCGTGGGCAGCTTTGAAATTTGATATTTTTATCTATTACAGCGCAAGCTTATATAAAACACGGGTGAGACTTTTATTAAATTTTTCATTACTTTCACATTTTTCATTTATTTTTGGACCCAATTCTGAAATCCACGCAGGCGAAGTCGCAGACAGAAGCTAGTCCGTAATACTAGCATCTATTGAAGCCTAAGAACACTGCTTAACAGCTTGAGCAGCTTGACATAGAACCTTTGTTTGCCACCCATCCGGGCACGTGCGCACCTGTCGCGCAGGTGTGTTGGTATCAAGTTATTAATAAAAAAAATCTAGCGCCTGCAATGTGTGCAGCGCAATAAAAAAACGTCCATCCGACTTCCATAGGCATTCGTTTCAATTTCATTAAAAAAACTGTGCGCAATGAAAAGGAATTGCGTTCCACTTTTAAAATATAAAACAACGACTTTGTTTAAATGAAGAACTTCTTGTAACCAATAGAGAATCTTAAATGGAATAATAAGATGTGCGAGAACATTGTTTAGCTTTTCTTATATGTGACTAGTGATCAGAATAGACGAGTAGTAAGAATATTGCAGCCGTCTTTGGTCGGTTCACAAAAGAGTTTAGCTTGAGAGCTTTTTAATTTACAGTATATTATTATAGGAGCGTTTTTACTTTAAGCTCATGATGATTATATCGGGTGTTACCGACTAATTTGATGACCTCTGTGGGCGAGTGGCGTACACACCGATTTTCAAGTGTCCCCTGAGGTCCCGGGTTCGATCCCCGGACAGGTCAATGTAGAAAAAAAAACTTTTCTACATTACTACCGCTATCTCTGATTCCATAACACAAGTGCTTTAGCTACTTACTTTGGATTCGGAGCAAAGTATGTGATGTTTTTTACATTTATTAAAAAAAGCTTTTATATACGCAATGCAATTATCACCTCTTTTGGATCAATAAACTTATCCTTTTAGTTAAATCCTGTAGATCTTGATTCTTCTTTCTACTACATACATGTATAACGATGAGTTAGTCTTAGTCAGGACAATTATTTATATATTTATGTAGATATAGATATCAAATTCTCGTGGTACTGGTGTCACAGTGATTGTCCCCAAACCTCCGAAACGACGTGACCGATTTTTATGAATTTATTCTTATTTTTTCGATAGGTCTCAGATGGTCGTTAACATTTTTTTTACCTTAAATGATAAGGTTTGCCATCTCCAATTCTTTTTTAAAATATCAGAACAACGTTCAACGGGTCAACTAGTTTCAATATAAAAAGGGAACGTACCAAAGAGAGCTCTATTTTAATCAGTTGACCACAATATAGCTCTGTGAGAAAGAAGCGTTTTTCTTACCGCAGTCACAATGGATGTAACGGAATATAAAATATTATATTTACCTGGCCCTGTGCCCATACCATGAGTTTATTAAGCAAGGTTGTTGCCGCTGTGGAAGCGAGACAGCGCTATACAATGCACGTAGCAGCGTCTCGCTTCCACAGCGGCAACAACCTTGCTTAATAAGCTCATGGTATGGCACCTGGCTTGTATCCTTACCGCAGACGTATAATGTTACCAACAGTCTTTATATCCTTGACAACTGGGGCTTTATAACCTGTAGGCCGAATACTGAAACTTCAATCAGTTTGAAGATGTTGTTAAGTCTCATGCTGTCTTTATCACTTTAAGTTGTGAAGTAGACATTTACACATTTATGAACATCTTATATTAAAGTTAAATAGCGCTTCGGTATCCGGGGTTTAGGCTTATAAAATGGGGAGGAAATTTTAATAACAACTTCACTTGCACGTAAACCTTAATTCTGAGTTAGGTGCATGCGATTAAATAGTGATCAGAGAATGGACTGGAATCGCCAGTGCAGGAGAGCTCTTTCGTTTGGCGCTGAACCGTGAGGAGTACGAAAAATTGACTGCCAACCTCCGTTTACGGAGAGGCACTAGACGAAGAAGAAGATATAGCGACGCGAATATATTTTTTTCAATGTCCCGTTTTTGTGTAACAAAAAAATATGAGACACGTATTTTTTATTTTTCGAAAAATCTCCTTACAGTGAATATAAGTTAGGGAGTGGCTGATCGCCACGTCACTTGTGTGTGGCTAACTTGTGACGTCACAAGTCCCCACTCCTGAATTTAACGAGTCTTATCTTTGACATATTTTATTGTTCTGTAAAAAGAAAAAATACGTCTGTAATATTTTTTTATTACCTTATATGTCCGCGTCCCTACTTTTGTCATGCAATATTGACAATATAACCTCGTGTTAGCTATACACTCTCATTTAAGTGTAGATTTACGTAAAAGTGGGCTTAGACTATGAAAATGTAGCTCTGCAATTTATCTGGGGTTAATTAGTCTGTCTCAAATCTTTTGTGTGCTGTATCTTATACTTAAGATATATGATTATATCTACTATGATACGTGCAGGTAAACCGTTTTTCAACATCGAGCAATGGTCCAATTATTTTGAAAAGTGATCAAAACAGCTTCTTCTTTGGTTGAACTTTATTATAACTTTTATAAAGATATTGTCCTTCTCTTTTTTTGTCACAGAAGAAAGTATTAAGTAAAATTAATTATAATACCGGCCTATAAATGTCCTGCTTGGCACAGGCCACTTATCAAGAAGGAAGCGTAGATTAACACGCTTGCTTATTGCGGGTTGAAGATTTCGCATTCCAGTTTTTGGAATCCAGGTTTCCTAATGTTGTTTTCCGGTAAGTAAGGTCAAAACGAAGGACTAGATTGATCAACGTATGCACTCAAGGTTACTTCCGTCGACCCTATCTAGGAGCAATTTAGGACGAAATTACAGATATTGCCAAAACTGCTATTATGTAAAAAAGTACCTATCACTTTAATATTGCAATATGTGCTAATGTTTACACTTTTACGATAGTAGTACCTACAGTCGTAACATCTTATGTAAGCCGCAGAGAGCGTTGTCCGACCGTCAAGCAAAAACTTGCATCTTTTGTAGTGTGGCCATAAATTTGTAATATCGAAGACTTCGTTAAAAACATACTAGTTCGTGTCATGCAGGTTTTATGGTTGAAACTATGTGGGTACTATGCTATGAACCTATTCTATAATAAATATAATTTTGGGATTAAAAATGTAATAAAATTAAATTAAGAGCTAAATCAAACGTTATTACCAAGTAATTATGGCTTGTTTCGATACTAACTAGTGTACTAAATATTGTAATAAGAACTCATTTCGATACTTAGTTTAATATCGTAACCAATCTAAGATATTTATCATGCCTAAAATATATACCTAAGTACATATACGTATATTTTATTTATAAGACGCCCTGCATAACAAAACATGCAAAGATTCCTGAAAAAAGTAAAATAATATAATCACAAAAAAACAACCATACAGCTGTATAATTTATATTTTGTACATAACTGGTACTGAATTAATATGTTTTATTATCGCGAGCTTTTATGTGAAACCTTTGTAATTTAAATGGTAAAAAGATGAACTTTTGTTATAAATTTGAACTGATGGTCACCGTACTTGTCGGTCGCGTGTCACCGCGATGGGTAAGAATGCAGCTGATCCTGTTGGCTCTATCTGCCTCTATGTAACTAGTACTTAGAGTATTAAGTTAGTGCAATACTAGTCTGCAAAACCCTTACCTTTTATAGATGAAAAAAGTTGTTATCTTTACTTTGTATAATAGAAAATTGTTCCCGATGTCTGTACGCATAGATCTTTCCAACTACGCAACGGATTTAAATTCAGTTTTCAGCAATCGTTGAAATGATTCAAGAGCTACCCGTGGGAAGCCGGGGATGGAACGCTGGTATAATATAATAATTATCTTGCTTGGGACACTCACACGCGGCCATCCGATCCCAACCTAGACACAGGAGGTAGCCTAATGGCTGGGGCGTCGGACGGCGATCATGTGATTGTCGGTTCAAAAACCCACCCATTGCACTACCGACGTGAACCCACTCGTAAGATAACCATTTAGCTTAGCACAAGGGATTAACAAGAATACTAGTAATTTGCACACCACATTACAAGTAGGTACCTACTTAACTTTGCTTATAAATAAAATAAAAATCAACTAAAAAAAAAATGTTTTTGTAGTTTTTTTACTTTGTGCTTACGATAGCTTTACAGAAGTATGGTCACACGTAGACCCAAGGTCACTGCTGTCAAGAAAACTTTGTTAAAAAAAACTATTCTTTTCTAAGAACAAACCCGTGGCGATTGCTAGTTTATACTTAAATTAAACAGAAGTCACTATTGAGTACTGATAACGTTATTTTAATAACAAGATTCTATTATAATACTCGTTACGCAATCAACTTCATTGACAGATATAGCACGAACTTCTGATGAATATTCAGTAAACAATAGACCTTGTAAAAGTAAATAGTGTATTTGTTAATGCTGTAGGTAAGTGTTGAAAACTGTAATTTATTTCATTGAATAACTGCATTTACGAAATTATTTTGGTTCTTGAAATAACTGCCCAAAATATAGATTACATTTACGAGTGGAGTAATATACCCATATGAGAGGACTAGCATCTGTCTCTTCTTCGATCTAAGCCTATTCCATACCAAATTTCATCTAAAACGGTGTTGTGGTTTAAACGTGAAGGCGTAACAGACAGAAAAAACACAGTAAGAGTATGATGCTTCTGTATTTATACATTTGTATTATTTTATTTGTAAGATGTATTTTAGATGGTGGTGACTGACCGAATAGCTTACAATAGCATGAAGTTTATTAGAAATTGTTGTTAAAATTGCATATTATGATAATTAAGGCCTTGGCTTTCTTTTGACGAGACCTCTACCTAAATATTGACCAATATGATTTTAAAACGTCACTTTAAATATTTTCTGTATACAATGCGTGTCTCAACTATTACCACATAGCTTAGTGCCTACCGAACTAGCAATGAATCAAAATACAACATAAGTACCATGTAACCACGTAATCTATAGTCTCATAAAGTGCTGAATGATGTGAAGTTGGCGTACAAATTAGTCAATGGAAAAACATCTTTATGCCCTTAAACATAAGAGGCAGTACATAAATGTATATTCGCCATATATTTTACGTTATCATTCAGAGTAGTTACTATATGACGATAATGATAAATAGATAATTGAGTGCTTAAATCATGACATTGTTTTTGCATTAAATGGTTTTAATAGGTGTAGCGTGTAGAAGGACCTAGTGCGTCGAATTGTGTAGTGTAGGGTAACTGCGTAAGTGGCTTTTTAGTATTTTTTATATGAAATAATAATGATAACTTTGAAACTATCGCGTTGCATAATTACAAAATTTTATATTTTGATTTGATTTACTGTTTGTATTTTAAAGATTCTCTTGGTGGTCTGTCTTTTGTTTGTATTAATAGTAGCTTTATTTATTTACCTTATAGTAAAAGAATATACCTATGTTATTCTCAGTGTGTCCCTCCTTTTAAACTTAAAATCTAAAAAAACTAATTTTAAAAATTCTGTTAATTCGAAATGTTACAGGTGTTAAATGGATGTCATAGTGATAGGTTGTGGGGCGGCTGGGTTAGCAGCTCTGAGGAAGCTGCATGACGCTGGTTACCATGCCATTGGTCTTGAAGCTTCAGACAGGATCGGAGGCAGAGTCTGTACTGTGGACTTTGGGGAAACGGCTATAGATATTGGTGCTGCATGGTAAGATACTTGGAACTTAGGTAAGCAGTGGGTAGCAAATTCTTGGTTTCGCTCAAAAACCTATTTAATCCTCAAATGCCAAAACCATGGCAACCAAAAAACTGATACACATACTTATATATTTCTAAATGCCTACATATTATAGAAAAATAACACCCAGACACAGAACGAATGATCGTACATTGCACAAAGATTTTTCCTGGGTAGGAATCGAACCCACGACCTCCGTTTTAGCATTCAGGCTCACTAACCACTAGACCAACAGGCCAGCAAGACTTATGACTGCATTTCGTGTAGGACGGCGGTGAATTCGACGCTGAAAGAACGATATCTATCTCGTTACTGTATTTATTGAATGTAGAGGTTAGCTCTACGAGCTCTAAGACATAGTTATGAATGAAATAATGGACTTGAACAATAGGTACCATTGAAATCCCATGTCTAACTTACTCATGGCAATAATTCCAGGTGCCACGGAGAAAAAGACAACATAGTCTTCGAATTAGCAAACCCACTTGGTCTACTTGGAAAACCAGAGCCTGACGCCAATTGGTACGTTCTTTCTAACGGGGACTTGGTCTCCGAAGACAGTGCTCTTGGCATCCTGAAGGCATTGGATGGAGAAGTGGAAAATGCTGCAAAAGACATGAACAGCAAGCAATCGATTTCAGAATGCATAAGGAATGCGTAAGTATTCTTTCCTTTGAACGCCTAATTCTCTAGATCTAGGACTAGGTACTGATGACTACCTACTCATTGCAGGACCTTATCAGACAGTTCTGAATTGAGACTTTCAACTTCAGTATTAATCAAAGTCAACTCAACCAATCGTGTCATATTGCTCGACCGATCACGTAGCCTAAGTAGAGTTTAAGATTGCCTAGTTGGAATTCTCAATTCAGAAACCGGCCGAAAAAGACGCAGTTTTTCAAGAAACAGTTCTTCATTCTCGTACTCTTTTTATACCTTTTAGTGGATTGGACCACAATATGTTAAGTATATTTGCGTCAGTAGGTCGACTTCCATTCTCACTATATTGAACCAAATATTGTGTTTCTTCATGACCCATTTTGCGCTGCAGCGTAAATAACTTCAATTTTTTTTTTTAAAAGATTACTAGCAATGTGGGTCGCACATTACTAGTAATCTCGTTAACCCCTCGTGCTAAGCTAAGATGCTTGTGTTACGAGTGGGTTCACGTCGGTAGTGTAATGGGTGGGATTCGAACCCGCAACCACATGATCGCAAGTCCGACGCCCTAGCCATTAGGCTACCGCCGCTTCTATTTATATATTTATTTTTATAATATTCATCGAATAATTTCAGGGCTAATACAAACGAGGAGCTTAAGAAAGATCCCAAACTGTCCCAAAGTTTTATCGAATGGTTTGAACGGAACAACCATTTGGGTGGTCAAGATGATCCCAAGAAAGGCAAATCCCTAAGAGGACTGGTAGAATGTAAACCTTGTGAAGGTGAACAGCTAATGCATTGGAAAGGAAGAGGGTACAAATCAATATTAGATGTTTTGTTGGTAAGTACAAGACAAGCCATTGCACATGGAGTAACCATTACACGTGGCTCCAATATTAAAGTAGAGGATGAAGCTTGTCGCATATTTCTTTAAGATATATTTAATCGAGAAATACACCCTTACATTTTTTTGCATATGTACCACGGAAAGCACTTTAAGCCGTTGGTCCCGACTATCATACAGTAATGTTTGACAGTCGTTAAGTCAGTCAGACAACCAATCTTACCATGGAATACTGTATTACCTAGCAATGGCTTGTGGAGGTGCTCCATGTAAAATAAGAGATTCAGCTAAATCCGGTAAGACTGAAAGCCGACCCCAACCTAGCTTGGGAAAAGGCTAGGCAGATGAAATGAATGAAGATGGCTTAAATATTGCTGGTGTTAGATCCGGTGCAGGAGCCGATATAGTAGTTAGAAATAAAAACTACCAGTTCCACTGATTTTTTTCAGAACCGATACCCCGACCCAGCAAAACAATTGCCTCTACAAATTCATCTCAACAAAGAGGTGGAACACATACAGTGGGGTTCAACCCAACCGGGATATAAATTTGACAACCCGCCCGTACAAGTGAAGTGTACCGATGGAACTATTTATGATGCTGCCAGTGTTATTGTAACCGCTTCTGTCGGAGTGCTGAAGGAAAGGTGAGACAACTAGGATTGGATAAACACATTGATATATAAAATTGTATGGTAAAATGGTACATTAATAGCTTAATTGCTAATAGAGATCTCAGACAACTTATGTATTGTTGCTTTGGCTGGAGCCCATGGTTTCGCTAAAAAGTCCAGTGAAGGAGTAAAATCCGACGCTCATGCTAACTGCAGTAGACTCTTCAAAAAAACCTTGATAAATACCTTGAATTAAACTTTACAAGAGAAACGTAGGTTTGGTGCATACTTCAGTAACCTACATTCCTAAAATTATCAGTTCATTACAGACGTGTTAAACATTTAATTGGGGCATATCATAACTCATAAACAAACTTCCTAAGTGCAGAACTCGTTTCCGCTGGGTCTATAAATAAGATGGTTAGCTAAATAGGCCAAGACTGGGATATCAGTTTTGAAAGCAAGGAAGAAGACTCAAAATTTCTATATAATCTGTTTGTATGCTTTAACAGCGTATTTCATTCAAAATTGAACCTTTTTTCTTCTTAAACATAATTCGGACTGATTTACATTGGAAATTTGACGTTTAGACACTAACTAACAAGTAATGAAACATTTTATTTCAATTATTTTCAATCTTTCGCCTACTTCATTGATATACATTTTGGTATTGGAATGAATTCATGAGTTGATAACCCCTGGGCTGATATTCGTAAATTATTACTCAAGCTGTCAATTTTTCCTCTATTTCCAGACACAGTAAACTTTTCTTCCCGCCACTTCCTGCTGAAAAGATTAAAACAATTGAAAACCTTCAAATGTGTGTTCTGGATAAAATCTACATCGAATTCGACAAGCCGTGGTGGCCAAAAACTCCTGGCAAATTCACCGTTCTTTGGCGTGATGAAGACAAAGCCCAATTCACTGGAGAAGAAGAATGGATGACTGAAATTTTCGGATTATGGACTGTAGATTGCCAGCCTAATGTATTGCTTGCGTGGATATACGGAAAAGGAGCTGAAACTATGGAGAAAACCAGCTTGGAGAAGGTTAAAGCCGGAGTTCAGAAACTGTTTGCAACGGTCTTAAAGAATTTCGAAGTTTCGCCGATTAAAAATATAATTAGGTAAGTCAAAGTCTGCCCTAGTTGATATTTTGCGGTTTTCGGTACAGAATAGAGTTTGGAACTGCAATCTTGCATATCATGCATTTTATGAAGAAAATTTCATTAATAAAAACTTCTTGGTTAAATTTGCATTTGCTCTACGGAAACTAATTACCGGTAAAGAAACATCCCATATTACATGTCATGGTTTCTTCAGTGCTGCGCTATGGTCTTGTTATATGAGGTGACCCCATTGCCTAATCGCCCAAAAGAAATGTGTTAGGGCAGATTATAGAGCCGAATATCACTGAAATCACTGAAAACCATTATTTAAAGCACAAAAGACACTTCCTCGTCACTTTACAGTTTTGTAATATTTTGTTCATACAAAGATATTCTTTTTTGATCCCTTTGTATGAGTACAAGTCCAAAAGGGTTAAAAGCCGAAATCCTGGGCTTACTTGTACCAGCCAAAGGCTGCATTTGTAAAGCATTCATGCGTACTTTTTTGGATTTTAAATCAATGCTGCTTCTCAGTTACTGAGTCTATTAACCACCAATTTTAAACCGACTTCAGAAAGTGAAGGTTCTTCTTATGTTTTTAAGACTTTTCAAGAAGTAATTTCGGAGGTTGGAACCAATGGACTATTTTTGAACACAAATCTTTTTTATCCGTTTCAGATCACAATGGGCCTCAAATCCTTTAGCACGTGGTGCTTATGCATACCGGTCCGTAGCCATAGAAGAGAACGGAGGTAGTGCTGCGATACTGTCGCAGCCTCTGGACCGCGGAGACCGTTTCCCAGTCGTATGCTTTGCAGGAGAGGCCACCTCTCATCATAGGCACACAGCTGTACATGGTGCCGTCGAGTCAGGGTTCCGAGAAGCTGAACGACTAATTAAAAATTTTGAAATGTATCGTGATTAATTTTATACTGAAATCATCTTATTCACATGTGCCAGTTTAATACAAAGTAATTATCTGTGTCAATTCTATCAAAAGCTATAAATAAATAATTGTTGTTGTTTGTTATCTAATAAAATATGAAAATTCATTTTTAATGTGGTTCAATTTTCTCTATTTGTATGTCACTTCTCGTCACATAATATCTTTATATACATATATAATTCTTCTGTGAGTGTGTATGTGACTGAACTCCTCCTAGACGGCTGGACCGATTATAATGAAATTTGCTGTGTGTCTTCAGGTGGATTCGAGGATGGTTTAGATTCACAATTTGGTCCAATTTGAAATGTTTTTTTGTTTAATTTTTATCAATTATTAACATCGCGATTATTGACATTAAAAACGTAAGTAGGTATGTAGTTGCCATGACGACCAAATTTTGTTGTTTTAGTACGATTTACTATCCTCCAGCTCCTCCTCCATAGAGGTTATATATCAATTAAATAAACAAGGTTGTCAAAACTCCTTGCAATGATATTAAAACTGTTTTCTTCTTTAAATATCAGGCTCGCAGACTTTTATGTTTTTTTTTCGTTTGTCTATTTGGTAGGTCTGAGAGTAGGTCGTAGGTTATATTATGATTGCCACCAGAAAGAAAGAGAGAAAGTACTCTCATTACTGAAGAATAGCAAATTAGACTCAAAGAAAACATTCTTTTATTTTTTAAAAGAAATAAATCTGCATTAAATTGATGTTTGAAAATACGCTTTGCGGACCGGGAATCGAATGGGCTAAAATGCGAATAACTAGCACCGTGTACTTTTTGGCATCAATCGATATTATAATAGAATTCCAGTGTCATGATGTTTGTCGGGGATGAACTCCGAAACTACTGAACCGATTTTAATCAAATTTGCACACCGTGTGCAGTTTGATCCAACTTGAAATATAGCATAGCTTACATCACAAATATAAAAAAAATTGAGACCGCGGGCGGAGCAGCGGGAAACAGCTAGTAGGTATATATATATATCTAAAACTTTTATGTGTTTAATGAATATATCTTTAAATAAATCCTAGTTTTAGATGGATAACATTTTTAATTATGTAGAAATACAAAATTTATTGAATAGCGTTAAAACCATAACAAATTTATAAATAAGAGTAACTATCTGACCTGGCCATCTTTGTTCTGCCATATTAAAAGAAACTGGAGAGGGCCACCCTTAACACCTATGGGTATGAAAAAAAGGTCACGAAATTTCACGAAAATCGGTCGAGCCTTTACAGAGGAGTTTAATTACAAACACCGTGATACAAGAATTTAATATTTTAGATTAATGAATTAATAAAAGAATTAGGTATTATAATTAAAACTACTAATGCTGTTGTCGTTCTTCAGTCGCGATGCAAACGCAAGTACAATATGGCCGACGTACCTTGGGGTGTCTGAAAAGAGCTACAAGACAGTTTGCGTGAGATGCAAGTACACATAAACGGTAGGTGAGAAAGAGACGACAATATCTTGTATCGCTTATTAGGTTCGCCAAGATACATCGACCGAAGAGTAAGCATCGCGATGTTGTCAGGCATGTATGTTTATCGATCGATACAGCCGCGCCTTTACATCGTTTCCGTTGCACTTTGTAAACGCGAATTACGCGCGTTAAAAGCTATGCAAAAGTGCGTTTAAAAAATGCGCGACATTAGCGATACAAAAACTCGTGGCCGAGGCGTTGATATACAAAAAAGGTTTTATTGTATATCAATGGGCCTCTAATCAATAGGTAGACCTTGTACGAGTAAATTGTATTTTCATCAGTCATCGTCGTAACATCAATACTACTTTGTATTTATACAGGATTGATTTAAAAGGAGCGCGTCTATATTCAACGAGGTAATCAGGTGCATAAAACTGAACAACTCTTCTCAAGAAACACAGGTCGCAATCTCCTACTTATAAATTTATTGAAATACCTAGACTACTTAAGTATAGGAATAAGAATAAATGTATTATTTTAAATGTTTACAGTGATGTCTTAATGCTCTAACTTAACTTTGAATAATTCTAGGTAATGGCTAAAAGACATTCAAATCTGTGGTCCCCAAACTAAACTCTCGCTTGTATCTTGGGGACCTGAAACCTATGACAACTATGGACAGTTAGAGCTCTTACACACGAGCGGCATGTTGCCAACGGCAGAGGTAACTTTAGCCGTCGGCGACATCCGTTGACGCGTTGACGGCATCCGTTGACGCGTCGACGGTAGCCGTCGACATTGCTCTCTTAAAGTTGAAATGTCAACGGCTGCCGTCGACGTTCTCTCATTTGTCGATACAGCAGTGACGTGCACAGAGATTTCAGACAGGATATGCACAAATAAAAATCCTACCAATTTCAGCTTGTTGTACCTTTTTTTACCTGGAAAATCCTCATGGACTTCTTCCGCCCTGGGAAAGGCGGAGGGGTATGTCGGACTCTTACCGGCTAAAACCGCCGGAGTGCTTCTCCCTTCCCTTATCTCTCCCGTAGCTTGTACAACAAGCTGCTGATGGTCTCCAGTTTAGCTTACCCTAACTACCAGACACAACCGGCTACACTAGAAATTAAATCAATTTATTCTTATCATTTATCTCTATGGTGTGATTATTGTAGATATCTACCAACAGTCAAGTGAGAATTACCACGTTACAAATAAAAACATATCTAGGTAAATCTAGAGCCAAGCACCAATGAAAAATATAAAAAGCCTCTCAAAAAGGTTTGATTTATTTTCAGTTATCATTGCTCCTCAACTTTTGTCGTACTGCAAATTTGCTAACGTTGTTATTCCCACTGATTATAATTATTATTATATTCAGGTTGCGACAATTTACAACATATTCAACATTGTTATGGGATGAAGCGACATCATACCATAAGCAGGAAAATGTTGGTCACCAAAACGCTGCTCCAGTGCAGATATCAGGGAATCTAAATAAGGAATGATATCAATCGCTTCTAAAAATTCTAAAAGTCTCAGCAGGGTGGATGGAGTCGCAGGATTGGGTCGATGTTGTTTTGCGAGGTACAATGCTTGGGACTTGTATATCAGTTCCAAACGTAGCTGCAGTTCTAATCGGAATATCTATAATATTCGCCCGTACCTCGCCCTTGTCAGGTTGCATACAAAGTCGAACATTATAAAAAATCCCGTCCTGATTCGCTACCGCTCTTCTGCTTCTCAGTGAGTAGTAAGTTTTAAGGTAGCCATTGACGACGCGTCAGTTTGGAGTTTTCTATTCCATCTTTCCATTAAGAAATATTCTAAATGGTTATTTGGGGCACTTTGACTGTGTGTGGTAGTGGCGATAAATATAATATTCAGTCAATGGCTTCCTTTAAGTTCCTCTAGGTCCTAAGAACATAGTAATATTAAAAAGCATCTCAGTCCATGCTCACATGCTACAATCATAATTGTTGGTGGCTAAGCCAGCTGTAAACCAGTATTTTGTTTTTATTTTCACTTGGTACATAGTTTCAATGATAAAATACTGGACACGCACGAACGGCTGTAGTAGAGTTATGCGTGTTCCGGTGAAAGAAAAAAAAAAAAAAAGAACCGTTTTAGATGGTTGGTGACTGACCGAAAATAGTTTAGCATGATTATTTCTGTAATGATATTTTGTACTTAGATATTGATAATATTATTTTTAGCATTTAGCACATAGTTATGATTTGCATAATGTTATGCAATTATACCTATTTACCTAAAAATGTTTCATAATATAATGATATATATTATTCGGCCTTGACTTTCCTTTGACAAGACCTCTACCTAACTCTTGAACAATATGATTTTAAAACGTAATCTTATATATTCTGTATACATTGCTTGTCCTGACTATTACCACAAAGACTTTGGCACCTACCGAGCTAGCATTGGTACTGCAAATTGCTTTTATTACATTAATTTAACAAGCTTCTCAGTGGATGCCAGGGCTTAGTGATGTGAAGTTAGTTATCAAAAGCAGTCAATAGAAAAACAACTTTATATCATGGACAATAAGGGATAGTTTATGATAAATATAAATTCGTTGAAATTTTAGGTTATCATTTTGGTGTTGTTTGTGTGTCTATTTATAGACGCTGGTCGCTAACTGATAGTGATAGATCTCTGCTTATCTGTACATAGTATTTTATAAATTAACATTCTCTGTGCATTTAAAGGTAGATTAATAACAGGTGTGTAGATTGTGCGTTGTGTGTCGCATTGTGTAGTAAGGTAACTGCGTAAGTACCTTTTTAGTAGGTATTTTAATTAATTATAATATTGTTTGGCTTTATTTGTATATAAGGAAACTCTATTGGTGATCCGAGATTTGTATCAAACGTACCTTTATTATTTACTAGCGGCCCAAGCCGGCCTCGTACAGGAACCAACCTAAACTAAATGTATTATAATATATTAGTATTATTTATTTATTTATTTCTTTTTTTGTTTTACTGATAGATATTGGTTTTACATTTTAATAATCATTAAAACGTGACATTATTTTGCCAAATTGACCGATAGTAAAGGTTAAGCCGCGCTCGCCGCGGATGGTCCGTGGATGGGTGACCATCTGTAAACATATCGAGACCCCTCCGTGCCTCGGAAAGCACGTTAAGCCGTTAGTCCCGACTGTCATACAGTGATCTTTGATAGTCGTTAAGTCATTACATTTCTGACAACCAGTCTTACTATGGAATACTGTATTACCTAGCAATAGGTTGTGGAGGTCAGATAGGCAGTCGCTCTATGTAAAATGCGGTATTCAGCTAAATCCGGTAAGACTGGAAGCCGACCCCAACATAGCTTGGGAAAAGGCTAGGCAGAAGAAGAAGATTATTTTGCCAAATTGCCCGCTGCCCATCGTGAGGCCACACCGGCCACGGCGCTGCAACCGTAACAATAATATTTAGTTTAGATTTTATTTTTATAATTCGTAATATCTTTTGAATGTAATGTCGGATTTTACTGTACATGTTCGAGTGAGAGTGAAGCGATGTGCCTTGCCGGTTGAGGGCGTACTGCCTAAATGTATATAACAATATTTACTAGTATCAAAACAGTCTTGAATACAAAATTAATTATAAGTTAAAAAAAATCTATGAAGAAATATAGCTGAAGTTACTAGGTTATTAAGGAACAATGTAGCTTTCTAATGGTCAACGATGTTTTGAAATCGGTCCAGTAGTTTTTGAGTTTATTCGTTATAAACATAAAAAATCCATAAATACAAATTTTTCCTCTTTATTATATATTTTCATACGGCTCCGCCCGCGCCTTCCTCAATAAGTGAGCTATCTAACAATGAAAGAAAGAAATTAATAATTCTAAGACACTATTGAGAAACGTTGAAGGAAAAAATCATCAGGAAACCTGGATTCCAAAATTTGGAATCAGAATTTGCCAACCCGCAATGAGCAAGCGTGGATCAATGCATATTCCTTCACTACTTGTGAAGAAGCCCAGCAGTGGGATATTTATAGGCCAGTTTTAGGTTGTTCCTCTTTTCAGCTAAAAATGCAAACAATTTAAATTTCCTTTTTATCCCTAAAGGTGCTAGATGGATCAAATGGACGTCATAGTTATTGGTTGTGGGGCGGCTGGGTTGGCAGCTTTGAGGAAGCTTCATGACGCTGGACTCAATGCCATTGGCCTTGAGGCTTTAGACAGGATCGGAGGCAGGATCCACACCATGGACTTTGGGGAAAAAGCTCTCGATATTGGGGCTGCATGGTAAGATATATAATCAACATTCAAACTAAAACTCTGGTCCACTTAAGAAATTTTAAAACTGGTTTCCTTAAAAAAAACTGCATATCAGACGTAGATGCTAGCTTACAAACAGCCTTAAATAATAAAATTGTAATAAGCTTTGACATGGATTTTGAGAACAGTAGTGAGTCTTGCACTAAAAAGAACGTTTGATATCCATATTAATGTTGTTCTTGTTGAATATTGAGTTCTACATTACATATAGAAGTAGTTACAGAACACATCATGTGAAATTACCATTAATCACTGATGTCTAATATAATGGCAATAATTTCAGGTGTGAGGGCGAAAAAGACAACATAGTCTTTGAAATAGCAAACCCTCTTGGTCTACTTGAAAAATCGGAGCCCGATACCAATTGGTACGTCCTCACTAACGGGGACTTGGTTGCCGAAGACAATGCTCTTGGTATCCTGAAGGCATTGGATGGAGAAGTGGAAGACGCTGTGAAAGACAAGTATACCAAGCAATCGATTTCAGAATGTGTAAGAAATGCGTAAGTATTCTTTCTTTTGAAGGTCTAATAGTTCTAATTCTCTAAATAGGTACCTACTATATAAATATATGTGGACAACATCACATACATTGCTCCGAATCCAAAGTAAGTAGCTAAAGCACTTGTGTTATGGAATCAGAGATAACGAAAGTACCACAAACACTCACTGGTACTGATGACTTCGATGAAAGACATTTATCAGGGGGTTCTGAATTCAGAATTTCATCTTCAGAATGTATCAAACTCAGCTTAAGCAATTCTAAGGACAGTTTGAGACGTAGTCAATATGAAATTCTCCAAATCAGAAAGAGTGAAGTTAAATACGTGGAAGTTAAAAAAATACTTAAATTTTTATAATTATGAGGAGCGCTTCGTCATTCTCTCATAAGTATATTGGACCAACCAACATGGCGATATTTATCTTGTGTTGTATAGGTAATAGTGGCAAGAAATTAAAGAGGACTTTACAATACAGTAAGACGGAAATACAGTAAGGTCGACTTCCATTCTCGCCTTATTTCACTTAATATTGTATATCTCTAAGACTCATTTTACTCTGCAATTTTCTACACTTGAACAATTTCAGGGCCAACACAAACGAAGCTCTTAAGAAAGATCCCAAACTGTCCGAATATTTTATCGAGTGGTTCGAACGGAATAACAATTTGGGAGGACAAGATGATCCCAAGAAAGGCAAATCTTTAAGAGGACTGGTAGAAAGGATACCTTGTGCAGGTGATCCGTTCGTACATTGGAAAGGAAGAGGGTACAAAACTATGTTGGATATTTTGTTGGTAAGTGTTGGATACCCATTGCACATGGACTGAACCCACACTTAGATAATTATATCCTTAAAGGTAGCTCCAATATCCAAGCTTCTTATATTTCCTCAAAGAAAATTGTCGATAAGTCCAATGCTTACTATTTCGCGTATAGATTTAAAATATTTGAGTGAAAACTACCAGTTCCACCGATTTTTTTTCTTCAGAACCGGTACCCTGACCCAGCAAAAGAATTGCCTCTACAAATTAATCTTAACAAGGAGGTGGAGCAAATACAATGGGGTTCGACTGACCCAGGATCACCCGTACAAGTGAAATGTACTGATGGAACTGTTTATAATGCTGCCAGTGTTATTGTAACCGCTTCCGTCGGAGTGCTGAAGGAAAGGTGAGAAAACTAGTTACTGCTGCTGCTAACATAATTGCGCCAAGTATTGGGCGCATCAAATTTAAAAATAATAATTAAATAAAGGAGAACTATCGTCTCGACAGAAGAATACTTAATGGTTCGACGTCATCAAACTTAAGTACCACCAGGAAATTGTTGGCGATGCTCTGGCTAAAGTATTAAATTTATTTGATTCTTAATAAGCATTTAGAGATACAATGTTATCCTTTCATTAACAGCATCTTTCATTTAAGTCGCGTGGTGGCTTACTTTGACGTAACTTAACACTGGCGCCAAATATTTTCGTAGATATCTCCATTGGTAGGAACAAACTGGAAATGCTCAATAGATATTCATTTTGGAATTGGAATTAATTCAAGAGTAGGTAACCCCTAAGCAAAGTTCAGATACTAATAAAATTTATTAGTATCTGAACTGTGCTCAGGGGTTGCTTGATGTACGTATGAATAGATATGTTGTCATTTTTTTTTCTGTATTTCCAGACACAGTAAACTTTTCTTCCCGCCACTTCCTGCTGAAAAGGTTAACACAATCGAGAACCTTCAAATGTGTGTTCTGGATAAAATCTATATCGAATTCGAAAAGCCGTGGTGGCCGAAAACTCCTGGCAAGTTCACTTTCCTATGGCGTGATGAAGACAAAGCCCAATTCACTGGAGAAGAAGAATGGATAACTGAAATCTATGGATTATGGACTGTAGATTGCCAGCCTAATGTCATGGTTGCCTGGACCTATGGAAAAGGAGCTGAAATGATGGAGAAAACCAGCTTGGAAAACGTGAAAGCCGGAGTTCAGAAACTATTGACAACAGCTTTAAAGAATTTCGAAGTTTCGCCGATTAAAAATATAATAAGGTGAGACAATTCTTTGCAGTCGAAGCCTTTTTGAGTTTTTGTTGATTTTGGTACATAACTGAGTTTGGAACCGCAATCTTATTATGATGCATTATATAAGGATTTTTGACTAATATGGCCAGTGCAACCTGGCCAAGACGTAAAACAAATAAATTATAATATCTAAAAAGTAATTTTATCCCACTATTACATAAGTATAAGTTAAATCATTATATTAAATAACTGTGTAGCTCTTTTCTATTCAAACCAGATATTTGGAAGCTTATTTATTCAACCCATAGCCATAACAGCGAAGTATATAATTTTGTTTTTTTCGTTTCAGGACAAAATGGGCTTCAAATCGTTTTGCACGTGGTTCTTACGCATACCGGTCCGTAGCCATAGAAGAGAACGAAGGTAGTGCTGTCATTCTGTCGGAGCCTCTGGACCGCGGAGACCGTTTCGCAGTCGTATGCTTTGCAGGAGAGGCCACCTCTCATTATAGACATACAACTGTACAGGGAGCTATCGAGTCAGGATACCGGGAAGCTGAAAGACTAATTTCTGCCAAAAAAAACAAGGCGTGAAATAGTACAAGTACTTGTTTATAAAGTTTTTTTTACCGACTTAAAAGACGAGGTTTTCAATTCGACTGTACTTTTTTTAGTTTGTTACGCGATTTCTCCGGCAATTGTGAATAGCATTTTGAAAAGTTCGATTTTGAGAATTTGCATTGCATAAAAAATATCGATTCAGATGTTTGGTTTTAGATCTAAATTGTTTTTTCACCAGGAATGAAATAATAGAAATTTTGTACTTTCGTGTAGGTATTCGAAGTCGGTTTTTTTTTGCATTTATTTGTTATCAATTATTTTACCTGAAATAAATCTATTTTCAATACATAATTGTTTAATTTTACAATTGTTACGTCATTAATCGCCACATAAAACGAAGTGCATGAAATTTTGACGTCATACGAAATTTTAAACTAAAGTTTTTAGGTAGCGTAAAATAAGAAAAAATACGAGTCTAATATTTTTTATTAATTATTATATTTAGCGGAATTAAATAAAAATAGTACTTAATTTCTTTTTTTTTATAAGATTGTATGTACATTCTATTCTCGTTTACTATCTCTAGAAATTAATGGTTTATAAAATACATTTTACTACAACTTCCCTAAAACATCAGACTCAACAATGACTTCCGTACTAATAATATTCCCTTCCTCATCAACATCACACATCATAATTTCTACATCTTTTTTAATATCTGGTTTTATATCAACATCTTTTTCTTCATGTTCTCCATTTTTTAACGTTACTTCAAACTTCCTCGGAGTAGATTCTGTAGCGTCTGCAACTTGTTTGATTTTGAAGTCTACATCAGATAAAGATTCCGGCGGACCAATGTACCCATCCATAATTTTTGTTGATACCTCCAAAGATTCGTAACGAGTTGTTGTCAGTCTATACATGCCGTCTTCACTTAACTGGTACCTGAAATTGTATTACGTATTTTTTGTTTAAGACAACACATTTTTCAGAAGTAAATAAATATGCCTCGTTTTTTAATTACTTGCTTGATCTAATCTATACTTAAAATGTGATAAACCTGAAAAGTTTCTTTGTTTGATTAACCGCGCTAATCTCAGGAAATACTTATCCGATCTGAAAACTTATTTCGGTTTTAGATAGCCCATTTATCAAGGAAGGCTATAGGCTACTTTTACCGCCATAAGCCACGCGAGCAGAGCCGCGAGAAAAAGCTATAAAAACTATTAGAACGTAAGGCGAGGTTAATCGCCGACATGCTGGATTTGGGCAGAGCTTGCGTAAGTGATCCCGCGGCTCCAGCAAAGGCAAGGACGGGACCGGGGTGTTTATAGTCGGTGCAAGTCCGACATATCCCCACGCTTTTTAACTTAATCCCGTATATCCACGTACCTATATACTCGCGTCAGGCTTGTTGGCTATATAAGCCGTACGGTTAGAACGATAATAGAGGTTAAACCACGCTCTCAGCGTTTTGTTAGTGGATGGGTAAGCATTTGTAAATATACCGAGACCCCTCCGTGCCTAGGAGAGCACGTCAAGGCGTTGTACCGACTGCCATACGTCAACTTTGACAGTCGTTAAGTCAATTACAATTCTGACAACTAGTCTTATTATGTGATACTGCGTTAACCTATTCATGTATAACCTATAATATTACATTTATATAAGAACCTATCTACCATGAAAGCAATAAATACTTTGACTTAACCAGTAAAATGGGTTGTGAAGATCAGATAGGCAGTCGCTCCATGTAAAATACTTTCCATATAAATCTTATAAGACTGGAAGTCGACCCCAACATAGCTTCAGTGAGTGAGTTCACTTTGGAAGTACAATAGTTGGGATTCGAACCGGCAACCGCGTGATCGCGAGTCCAGCGCCCCAGCTACTAGGCTACCGCCGCTCTCTCGACCGTTTTATTAAATTAGCATAGTTCCTATGATTAAAATACGGTAATCAGCTAAATCCGGTAAGACTGGAAGCCGACCCCAACATAGCTTGGGAAAAGGCTAGGCAGAAGAAGTTCCTATGATTACTCACCTAAATCTACTGTGGCCAGCAGACCACTGCGCTCCATGCACTTTGACTAAATGCGTAGTAAGTCTATTTCCTCTGCTAAACACCTTCATTTGTTTCTCAGGACACATATGACAGGCATATTTCTTTAATGATTTCTTTCTTTTATCTTTGTTTCCTTCGCTATCATCATCAGAAAGATCATCGTCACTTTCATCTTTAATTTCTTTGTTTTTTTTCTTTTTGTGCGTCTGTATGTGTTTTCGGATATCCCATCTTGTGACGGCTCTATGAAAAATAAATTTAAATTGTTAGCTTCTCGTCGTGTTTCGGATGTATCGGACGTCTCTCGTCGGATGTTGTTCAGTAATACTTGGAAAGGTTGATCAACAAAATGTAACTGCGGTTTACGAATAAGTGTCACACTTAACAAGCAGCCTAGTAACAATTAAGAAGAAGCTTAGTAACAGTTGAGTAGTAGCCTAGTAAAACTTAAGAAGTAGCCTAGTAACACTTAAGAAGTAGCCTAGTAACAGTTGAGAAGTAGCCTAGTAGCACTTAAGAAGGAGCCTAGTAACACATGAGAAGTAGTCTAGTAACACTTGAGAAGTAGTCTAGTAACACTTAAGAAGTAGCCTAGTAACACTTAAGAAGTAGCCTAGTAACAGTAAAGAAGTAGCCTAGTAACACTTAAGAAGTAGCTTAGTAACAGTAAAGAAGTAGCCTAGTAACACTTTAGAAGACGCCTAGTAACACTTGAGTAGTAGCCTAGTAACACTTAAGAAGTAGCCTAGTAACAGTTGAGAAGTAGCCTAGTAGCACTTAAGAAGGAGCCTAGTAACACATGAGAAGTAGTCTAGTAACACTTGAGAAGTAGCCTAGTAACACTTAAATAGCCCAGTAACACTTAAGAAGTAGCCTAGTAACATTTAAGAAGTAGCCTAGTAACAATTGAGAAGTAGCCTAGTAACACTTGAGAAGTAGCCTAGTAACACTAAGGAAGTAGCCTAGTAACACTTCAGAAGTTGTCTACAAACACTTAAGAAGTAGCCTAGTAACAATTAAGAAGTAGCCTAGTAACAGTTGAGAAGTAGCCTAGTAGCACTTAAGAAGGAGCCTAGTAACACATGAGAAGTAGTCTAGTAACACTTGAGAAGTAGCCTAGTAACACTTAAATAGCCCAGTAACACTTAAGAAGTAGCCTAGTAACATTTAAGAAGTAGCCTAGTAACAATTGAGAAGTAGCCTAGTAACACTTGAGAAGTAGCCTAGTAACACTAAGGAAGTAGCCTAGTAACACTTCAGAAGTTGTCTACTAACACTTAAGAAGTAGCCTAGTAACAATTAAGAAGTAGCCTAGTAACACTTAAAAAGTAGCCTAGTAACACTTAAGAAATAGCCTAGTAACAGTTAAGTAGTAGACTAGTAAGACATACCTGTAGGGGCAATGTGGACAAGCATAAGGTCTAGTGCCCATCCCAGTAAGATGTCTGTATCGCACGTGCTTAGCTAATGCGTTCGGTGATGGCACAGACATGTCGCACATAGTACAGGCATAAGTCGACACGTGCTGCCTAGTGTGCTCGTTTAGTAAGTACTCAGTCGCGCAACGAGTGCCACAGAATTCGCAAACAAATGGTGAGTTTTGGTATACATTCTGGAATTAGAAAAATATGTTTTATTTCCCTTATGATACTATATTTGGCGTTTTTACATGTCTATGAGTCGAAATCTTTCATTAATAAGTAATAGATACGACATAAAATGATGTTCATTTTTTATTAAACGGTATAGTGCCACAAACATAAAAAATTATATGACCTGGTGGAAAAATCTGAAACTATTATTATTTTAGTAAATCCATTTTTTTTTAAGATGAACATAAAATAATCGGAAATGAAGACTTAATTAACTCCTTATACAATTGGGCGAGGGTATTATTTTCACCTTAAAAACCACGAAAAAGCGACGCCGTCACTGGGTCAGTTTATAAGTCAATATCAGCTTCAATTGTATGTCAAGACCTCATTCTAATTCAGCTTGCAAAATTTGTCCTTTAGGTATGTTTTAAAAAAAAAGCTTTCTAGCAATGTAATTCGCACATTACTAGTATTCTTGTTAACCCCTCGTGATAATCTAAATGCTTGTGTAACGAGTGGGCTCACGTTGGTAATGCAATGGTTGGAATTAGAACCCGCGACCACATGCTCGCAAGTTCGATAATACCCTAGCCATGTCGCTACCATCGCTTAAATTTATGCATACTCACATAAGCTGAAGATTCAGATTAACAAACATACAGAGTTATATGTATAGATAAATTAATTTTAATAATTGTAATAATACTAAATTCAAATAATTGTAATTAACATAATCTAACCGAGGTAAATTCACAAATTTTTGCGTGCCCAAAATGAGGGCGAAATATGTCCTGTACTATAATTTAATGTATCATCTTGTGTACCCACCATGTTTTAAGCAAATAAATGATTTATTATTATAAAAGTTTTCAAAAACATCACATACCTGCCTTCTCAAATGATCGGAAAGTTTTCTATTATTAGCAAAGTGTTGGCCGCAGTGGTAGCACGCTATCAGTCGCTCCCCTGTATGACTACGTACGTGGACTACCAACATCTCCTTACGAGGGAAGACTGCTCCACAACCAGCCCACGAACAGAGGTAGTTTTCCGAATAGTTTGTATGGACTTTCACATGGTCCAGGAATTGCTGGAAGATATAAGACATTATTATTATTATTTTGAACCGGAAATTTACCACTACAGGGCAAACGGGGAGGCCTTTGCCCTGTAGTGGGAGAGTTAAATTTTCTTCCTTCCTTTTTCCTCAGTCCCGGGCCAATTGAGGCCAGTCCTTGCTAAAGGCGTCTAGTTCATCCGTCCATCTCCGCCTCAGTATTCCACGTGGCCTTCGTCTGTTGGGAATACTGTTGTGGCTTTCCCAGATTTCCACTGGCATTCGGCACATATTATGTGCCTTTTCAGTCGTTAATTTGAGTCTTAGAGCGCGGTATTGTGTTTTTATACGATCTGTTAATCGAACTCCAAATATACTGCGTTCCATAGCTCTTTGGCATAAGCCGACTCCGTTCCCGTGGAGTTCCAGGCATGGCAAAACTTTAAATTTTATTTTTTTACTCACACGAACAAAATGACATAGAACACATATTATTCCAATGACTGTTACTTTTTTGTTTGTTAACCGATTTTAATGAAACAACTATTAAATGTTATGAGAAGCTTGCCACATTACGTCAGTGAAAAGCGCGTTCAAATCGCTGTATTCGTTTCTGAGATTAGCGCGCACAAACGCACAGACAAGCAAACTGAAGCCCTGGTAATTTACGATTTTATTATATGTAAAGATATAGATATCCCACACAGTGTGCAGAGGACAATATCTAGTTAAAAATAATTGATAATTGAAATACCTGCATAGAGTTGTATTTCTGCTCACAATTGATCCACATGCAGACATATTCGCTAGGCTGTATTGGCAGCTGGTTCCTTTTGCTTGAATCCTTCTTACATCTAGCCAGCTTTAGTGTGGCTCTACCGTTTAAACCAATAGCAAGTAACTTTCCATGGTAGGAATGGTAGTTCACATGGCGGATCATCTGGTTAAAATCTGTTGTTTTATATCCACATACGTCCCATAGGCAGACATATTCAACTGTAATTTAAGACATAAACTGGATAACAACTTAAATATTGGATATAAACTCAACCTAATTACAAGTAATTAGAGCATTTGATTATGAGCTCTATAGCAAGAGTTATACAGTTCATTGTCTAAATTTGTTTATGGCATATTTATAGACTCTTTACAGTACTTAGTTAGACTTTATAGTCCAACCATACAAAGAAGTATAGCATGAATGTGGATGGATGTAGATGCAGGGGTAATACGAACAAAATAATGGATGGATTATGTGAAAGACACTTATGACATCAGATAAAGAAGTATAGAATAGCATGCTTCACTAACCCCGAATGAATTTGGGAAAGGGCAGGAGTATGATGAATATAGCCATACCATGAATTACAAAAAGACAGGCTTGTAGCTTAGTTAGGCCATATTGACTAATAATAAAGGCTAAACCGTGCTAGCCACGGTTGGTTCATGGATGGGTGGTCATTTGTTAAATATACTATAAAGACCCCTCCTTGCTATTGTGGTCCCAAATGACATAAAGTATCAGTATCTTTGACAGATATTTAGTCATTACAATTCTAGCAACCACTATTTATATGGGATACTGTATTACCCAGCAATGGGTTGTGGAGGTCAGATAGGCAGTCTCACCAAGTATAATACTCCATCAACCAAGATATAAAATTACAAATTTATTTCATATTATAGTTTTTTTTGGTTTAATTCACAAAAAAATACTTACCACCAGTTTCCCTCTCTGAAGCATGCGCATCTGATGCATGCTTGGTAACATGCTTCTGATACTCTTGATAATCCTCAAATGTGGCTTCACATGACTGCCATTCACAAGTCATCAACAGGTTCGCAACTCGTAACTTGTATAAGGACTGAAAAATTAAATATAATTTTTAAATAAGTAGCCATGGTCCCTAAATTTTTCTGGTAAAAAAAAATACGTTTTAATAATGTCCTGCAATTTTTTTTTTTAGATTATTTGTTTTCGTGTTGACTTGTTATAAAAATACAAATCTTTCGAATTTTCTTATTAATGCAATTTTATCTGTTTGAAAGCTGATTAATTATGCACAGAAATGTTAATTACCACAGATTTAGGTTCGATAGCAGGCTCATGAATGCCATTTGGCACAGTAGCGTCGTCTTCGGCAACAGCCAACAAAAAGTTCTTTCTAGCCGCATGAGTTTGAATAATAAACTGAATGTCGTTTTTATTCTGTAATGATAATTTCATTGGGTCCTCGTCATTCTGCTTTTGCAACCAGTCCATACACCTCGCCAGTTTTGTTTTCGAAACGCTTCTTGTTGTTACTTTGTTTGCCATGATGTAAGTAAACAAGTTGATTCATAAACATAAACTTTTTCTACTTTGCTTTTTAGTTCACATTCCGTACCGAAACTTTTCCCAACTCAAGTATTATAAAGCAAAATTTTCAAATAAAGAATTAACTTCACAAATTCCGCGTATTTTTGTGGCGTATGCGTTAAACCAGCTGTCACAGTGTCAGCTGACAGCTGTCACTGGGTCACTGCCATTTAGTTATTGGACTAATGCTGTTGCCTGTTTCATGTTTGTTAACTGTCACCCGACACTCATGTCAGAGATTTACCATTTTACCATTTAGAGATTTCCCTAGAGGCTAGAGTAGAGTAATAAAATATAAGGTATGTAGGTATATACTTGCTTTATTTATTATTCTGAGGCTTAGTTCTGAGGCCAATACCATTAACATGTCAATGAACATAACAAGATATTATACCAAGGTATACCAAGTGTATACCAATAAAATAACCATCGACCTAAAAAGTTATATCGGCCAAAGTTCCAATAAACACTAACTGTCAATTTGACTTGCGAGTTTGGGTTACTCTTGTTTAAACTTTAATTCTGTTTATTCTTTTGACTAATGACTGATTTTCTTTAGTCTGAGACTAATGACAACAAAAAATACATTGAACTCACCTTGTATTTTAATCTTTGTTCGGTACTTCTTTATCATTGGCCAAAATTAATTATTTAACTTTATAGTTAACTTTTAAAACTACACTAGGGTTAATGTTTCTTGAGGTACCTAATTAATTCTTGAGGTAGTTGGAACGGAAGTCCGAAGTTTGAAACTGTTTTTTTTTTTTATCTCAACTTGCAAACAAAAACTTGTTCAAAGCCAGATTTAAAGGATTTTTCCATTCGGCACTTTGGCACGTTAGTATTATAGTCCGAATATTAGAAACACTGAGTACTATTTTATAAGAAATAAACCTTGAAACATGTTTAAATTAAATAATTAACGTTGCATGTTATGCAATCAATGTTAGAATAAATTAAAAAAACCAATTAACCAAGTTCAACTTAGAAATATGATGTAAATACGGTTATGATTCAAAATATTTTGGCATGTAGATGCTAACATAAACAGTTTATTGTTCTTGACATTCTTGACAGGTCAAATCAATTTTAATAAAATAAAAAACGTGCGAGTTTGGTGTAGACGAACGCGTGAAGTGTGGTCAAGTGCGGTGCGTATTTACAGCAAGGCGCGCGGGTCCCCACGTTGCCGTTGGTGTCTCTTATCGGTAATTAGACAGTAGACACACATAAATAGTTCATCTTGTTATTCTCGCCGCATATATCGCGAGTGACGGTCGAGAGGTCGTTTCGGTGCTGCGCTGATGAAATCAACCGTAACTCTAGAAGAAGTAGTAAATAAATTAGATCACGTTTCCTTACCACTCACTACCAGAATGCCGAACATCAAAATCTTCAGCGGGAGCTCCCACCCAGACCTGGCGCAGAAAATCGTCGATCGTTTGGGAATCGATCTCGGAAAAGTGGTAACCAAAAAGTTTAGCAACATGGAAACATGTGTGGAAATCGGTGAATCTGTTCGTGGAGAAGATGTTTATATTGTTCAGAGCGGTAGCGGCGAGATAAACGACAATCTGATGGAGTTACTTATAATGATTAACGCGTGTAAGATAGCCTCCGCGTCTCGGGTAACAGCGGTCATTCCGTGCTTCCCGTACGCTCGGCAAGACAAGAAAGACAAGAGCAGAGCGCCGATCACGGCTAAACTCGTCGCCAACATCCTTTCGGTGTCTGGCGCCGACCACATCATCACAATGGACCTTCACGCGTCGCAAATTCAAGGCTTCTTTGACATTCCTGTGGATAACCTCTTTGCTGAACCTGCTGTTTTGAAATGGATCAAAGAAAATATTCCTGACTGGAAGACTAGTATTGTGGTGTCTCCTGATGCTGGAGGTGCCAAGAGGGTCACATCTATTGCTGATCGCTTGAATGTGGAGTTTGCTTTGATCCACAAAGAAAGGAAAAAGGCTAATGAAGTTGCATCAATGGTGCTTGTTGGTGATGTGAAGGACAGGACTGCTATCTTGGTAGATGACATGGCAGACACTTGTGGTACTATCTGTCATGCTGCAGAGAAACTTATAGAAGCGGGAGCAACAAATGTGTATGCTATTCTAACACATGGTATTTTCTCCGGGCCAGCAATCTCAAGGATCAACAATGCTTGTTTAGAAGCTGTCGTTGTCACAAACACAATTCCACAGGAGAGGCACATGCAGGAGTGCCCTAAGATCCAGTGTATTGATGTGTCCATGATGTTGGCGGAGGCTGTGAGACGTACACACAACGGTGAATCCGTCTCCTACCTATTTTCGAATGTTCCATATTAGTTTAGTTTCCTTTATTTTACATTATATTTTACTTAAATATAGGTGTGTTATGATTCTTATCATAAATAAAATGGCGCATAGCTCATAACTGTTATTGGCTTCAGTAAATCTTAGAGTTACATATAATATTTGTTATGAAAAAAAATAGTTTAATATTGAGCTGCTGAAGAATTTTTTGTTGGAGATTGTTCTCCTATGTGTCTCTTAGAGAACTGGCAAGCGAGAAGTTAAAACATATTAAGAAAATAATGTATTACGAAGCAATCTTAATCTCAAATTTTTTAAAGCAATGTTTTGAGGTACAATTGTTAAGTGAAATATAAATTTAATCTACCCTCAGGTTGGCTTAGTATTAAGTCATTTTTATGTTATTTTTAATGCTGTAAATTATCATTACATCATGCAAATTACACAATACAAACCTTTTTTCTGTAAAGTATCAGTTCATTCCATTTATTTGGAAAATTAGGTCTGCATTTGTATTTTAGCTCATAACTTCCAATATGCCTCTATGAAACTCACCAAAACTGGATAAATGAAATCAATTCTTAGTTTAAAATAAAAGACATTTTAGTTTTTAAAAATATAATCTATGTATTTCTTTAAGTACAGCTGGATTGTTGAAGCAATACCATTGTTTTAATTTTCATATAGAAAAAGTTTTGAATATGAATAATCTACTGTGAGTGCTGATGAATCCTTAAATACATGTATTTTGACGTATTTTTAAATATCTATTACCATTGTGCGGATCTCATCAAATCTCCCTTATGTATGTACACAGACTTGTTACACTTTTACAAGTACCTGTGTGAAGTTCCATATAAAATACCTTTCTTTTTTTCTTTCTTTCCTTTTTCTTTCTTTAAAATCAATGTTATAACAATTGTGACAATACATATAATGACAGTGCCTTATCAGCAAATTAACACTCATGTGTTGGTAAAAAAACGTTAAAATGAGGTTTTATGACATGATTGCAAATGTTTAATTACTAAATATAAAATGCTTGTACAATTCAAATGTTCTGCACTAGTTCATTTTACTATCAAAACTTAATATTGTATCTAAATCTAATTTAATGGTCAGTGAATAATTGTTGATAAATCAATGGTCCACAATCTATATATATAAAAATGAAACCCGTTTTCCGTTGTCACTACATAGCATGAAAACGGCTTGACCGATTTGGCTGTTTTTGATCTTGAAATGTTTGTGGAAGTCCAGGGAAGGTTTAAAACATAAATAATAAGTAAAAAAAACTGTTTCTAAACTCGGGAATTACCTTAATTAATTTACTTTTGACAGAATGAAGTCTGTCCGGGCAGCTAGTAATTATATAAATGGCTGTTGGTTCTGGTGATAAAGAATACATTTGGTATTTCTTTATTATGAGCTGGACTTGTGTGGTTTACCAGTTTATTTAACTTGGCAAGCTTCAAACAATCCACTGTGTATTTTAATTAATTTCTTTTTTTTTTGTTTAGATTAGTTGTTTGTGTTACAACTGCCTAGCAATAAAAATGTATTAAGTTTTATCTTTCTTTTTATGAAATTCATCTATTAAACATGAAAATACGAATATAAACAATGAATTACGAAAATGCTGTGCAAAATTCAAAATTGTTGCAATTATTATTATTATTTGCAATTATTGGCTAATTTTCTAATGCGACGCGTAATCCAAGGCTATCGACTAATTGGCGAATAATGAAAAATTAGAAAAAAGTGATGTATTTAAACAAATTGCCTCATATTGTATATTTTTTTCTAAATTTTATAGAAACAGAATTACATAAATATGTATATTTGGTTCTGATACCTATTATTAAGATACTTAATAAAAAAAATTAAAAAGATTTAACTCGATAATTTTATTACCGAATCATTTGAACGTGGAACTACGCTTTAGATAGTTTAACGCCCAAAATTAATAATGTATCTCCGATCCAACGATTCAGTCAATCTAAGATTGCTGTCGATCGATCGATCGATCTCCAATCCACATGCCAATAACAAAAGTGTGCAATCGTTTGTGTTTTTTTGATAGAGATTGCAAGCGATCTTTTCCCTCCCGATCGTTCCGTTTCACGTAAAATTTTGACTATGCGTAAATGTGTTGCACATTATATTCTTCGTTTTAGGAAGATAAAATAGTCATTAAACTATACCAAAATACACCTTATGTGTCAAAACAAAATAATTACGTGTCTAAAACCCCGTAAAAATTGCAATCGTTAAATTATATTTAAAATAAGTACTTCAACTATTTTACCAGGAATGGAACGTAAATTTGACATCATGAGTATCTTGCTTGACAGTTGACAGTGCCGCTCTTGTATTTTTGTTCAAACAAAGTATTTGTTTATTTATTGTTGCTTGGCGTTTCTACCAAAAAGTTATTAATTGAACTTTATTTGATCTGTGTGTGTAATATCTACCAGAATTATATATATAATGGACTGCGAAATCGTAAGTATTTATCATGTATTGATGCATCTTATTTCGCGCCTTCCCGGTGCGGGGGTGACGCTATTCCCGATAAGTTTGAGTTTAACCAAATATTTTTTTTGTTACTAGGTAAAAGGCAAGCCTCTAACCAAAGAGGAATCAAAGTTTCTTTTAGACCTCATCGAAAAAAGCAAAATAATCACCTCAAAAACAACGAACGCCACCAATAACAAATTAAAAAATGAGGAGTGGGTTCGTTTGGCAGATTGCTTTAATGCTAATGCTACAAACTGCCCTAGAACACCGCAGCAGCTGCGTTTGAAGTGGGAAAACTTAAAAAAGAATGCACGCAAACGCAGCACTAAAATCAGGATGAACCAATTGAAGGTTGGTACATTAACAATACCTACTTCGCATTTCTATTTAGGTAAGACTAAACTTAATTAATCAATTCCACAATATTAATATTTATTATTATTTTCAGACTGGTGGTGGACCTGCTGACTACATACCCCCAGATGACATTTTAGACCGCGTAACTGGCTTGCTAGGAAGTACTGCCAGTGGATTCACAGTAAAATTTGGGGGTGACAGGGAAGTAGTTGGTTTGGATATTGGTGGTGGCACTGATGGTGATGGTGGTAGCGGTGATGGATTTTGTGATGCAAGGGTGTTAGTAGAGGATGCAGTTCTAATACCTGTAGAACAGGGTATTGAGACTGTGATCTGTGATGGTGGTGGTGTTGTTATGACTGATAGTCAGGTTATAACTAACATTGACAACAACATTACACCTGTCAAACCCAAGAGGTTCACATTTAGTACACCTAGGGCAGGTAATAGTCATTGAAATCCTTTTATTATATGTATTTATTTACTCTTTCAAATAGGAATGGAACTACATTTTATCTGTAAAAATACATAGGAATGAAGCTGGGGTAAAGCAAGTTTGGCATTGTTATATTAGTTATAGTCATATTTCTTACTAACCTATTAATTATAATGTATATAAAAATGTTGCTAAAAGAGCCATGTTGTGTAGTGTGCAATTCTATATCATATTGTTTTTTTTTTTCAGTGAAAAAGAAATTGAAACCGGATGATGGCAAGGTGGCTAGAAATAATGCAATAGCAGAATATTTTAGTGCCAAAAAACAGTGTGTGGATGCTAAATTATTAAATATTAATTTAGAGAATGAACACTTAAAACTAAGAAACTTAAAGCTTAATTTAAAAAATGAAAACCTGTTGTTGGAAACAGAGAAATTAAAATTAGAGTTAGAAAAGTTAAGGAAGCAATGATTATATTATTTGACTTGCTTGTTTCTGACAATAGCTAATCAAGAACTTTATGCAACATTGGCATGTCATCTGATAATATATATTTTTAATTGATGTGTATCAAGATCTTGTTCAGCTACTGTAGAAACAAAAATTAATATTATTATTTTATTTTATATTTAAATAATTTAATCGCTTTTTTAAATTAAGCTTTATTAAATTAGCTAGCTTTAAGAACTATATTATATTCAAATTCAAAAGTCATTTCAGTTCTTTACACACTATTTAGTTAATATTTGGAAATATTGACTCTTTGCACTTTATAAACTAAAATATTGTAGCCATGTATAATTTCATACATTAACACCACATAATTTGTAAGTTATGGTATGTATGTGTTTTAGTTTTAAATTTAACTTGTTGTGTTTTACTTTTGGTGTACAATGTGTATAATAAATAAATAAATATGTAGCTTCAGTGTATATACTTGTGCTACTGTTTTAAGTTTAATTTTTTTTTGTACTCAACATTAATTGTATACTTTTGAAATAATTCAGTACATATGTTTCTTATTTGATATAAATAAAACAAGTGTTTTATAGTATTGTTGATTTATTTCCTGAGTACCTACACAACTGTCTTTTTTTAAAAGTACAATATGATTACATATTTAGTTGCATCTGTTACCGGAAGTAATTATTTATTAGATCAGCTCTTTCCCTGATGTCTTGATGTTCATTACTTATGTATTCTATGGGCTCAGCTGGTGGCAGCTCCACTTCTGCAGGAATTTCCTCTAGCTTATAATTCCTGCAAATGTTGTGCAGCACTGCAGTGGCTATTATTACAGATTGGGTCTTAAGCAATGATAACCGTATTGTTAGTGCCACAACAGGAAATCTTCGCTTCCAGATGCCAAAGGTTCTAGAACAAGAAATAAGTATGTTGATCAAAAGGAATACTTACCAGATGAGTTTGGGTAGCCTTGGCCTTAGCTATCTTCTACAAAATCTTACTATATGTACTACCTATTTTAATAGTTACCTTTCTATGATATTCCTTGTTCTAATATGTGCTTCATTATAATTCTGTTCTGCTTCACTAACAGGATTTAGAAGTGGTGTCAGCAAATAGGGTCTGTTTGGATAAGCACTATCACCAAGCATCCAGCGGTTACCAAAGTTACCTGCATCACATTGGGCTGCAAATAATAATTAATATCAAATAAGTAATATGGTATAATCATAAAAAAATATAAGTATGTCTATGTAGTATGTACCTCTAAGAATAGAGTTGTTGAAAATTGTGGCATCATGTGCTGAACCTGGCCACCGCGCTACCACATTCATAAATTTTAAATCAGCATCACAGATTGCTTGGACATTTAGGGAAAAGTAACCCTTACGATTTCTATATTCTTCACCTATATTATGACCTAAAATAAACCAATGCAGAATTGTTTTATTTAAATAAATAATAAGATAATACGCATGTTATCAAATGAGCACTCACATGGTGACTGAATACGTATATGAGTGCAATCTATTGCTGCAAGAACTCGAGGGAAGTGTCCAATTTGATAGAACTTTTCTGCACTTTGTTGGTGAACATAAATGTACTCATCATACAATGACGAGATTGCTGAAGATATATCGCGTACTATTCTGCCTGCGGTTGATGTAGACACCCCAACAAAGTCAGCTACAGATATCAACATAGTACCTAATGCATAAAACCGTAACGATAACAGTAGTTGATGGAGTGGCGAAATGCCATAATTCCTGTAAAATAAAATTATTCCAAAATAAAGATTTGTCAGTTGTTGAAAGACGATATACTTATTCCCGTTTCAAACTAGTTTACATACCTTGTGGAAGTTACACGGATAAACGGCATCAACTGAGTTAATAGGGAATTCACTGCAGCTTTAGATAATCTAAATCTAAAGGTGAATTCAGCATCATCAAGACTTTGCATATAGTTCACCCTTTTGAGTCTTCGTGAAGAAGCACGTTCTCTATCATCAGCGTCGCTATCGGTGTCCCAGTCGGACAACAGAGCAAGGACCTCCATATCACTATCGTCACTATCACTTGAAAATGCCATAATTTGTTCAAAATTGTACTTAGTTCAACGACTACTTTCTCACGATCCCCGAAATTTCTGGGATTGCAATCTGCGATTGTTTACACCGATCGAAGTAAATGTCAAAATCAACAGATTGATTATTGGCAAGCATAAATTGTCATTTCCGAACAGAGGTCAATCTTTAATCTGTTTTCCACCCTCCCATAGATAGATTGGTTCCGTGGATAGTAAAATGTATCTGAAGATCGGTTATTGGCAAGCTTTATCCGAAAAATGGATTGGAATGTCGATCTTAGATGGCAAAAATTGGATCAGGATTGATTATTAATCTCGGGCGTTAATCATTCGTAATGACGTCACTGTCTTTAATAGCGCTAGAATTGTCTGTCGGATTGAGTGCTTCATCCGGCCGACTGCCCTGCTGATCATCGCGTTAGGTCGTTGAGCTCTAATAAATAAGTAGAGGCTCAACAAGGGCACAGCTAAATCTTTAATTTGTTATGTCACTAACATAAGTAGGTACAATGTGCAAGAAAAAGTAACACGAAAAGTTTACAAAAGTGTAAAGTTTTAGGTACAAAGGTACAAATATAATTTTACTAAGATCTCTTTCATTCTTGTATCTTGAAGTAATTCTATTTTAAAAATCTATCCAAGAGATTGTTTTTTAAGACAGACTGTCGGTAGTAATCATAATTCTCAAGTATTAAATTGCGTAGGATTTAACGAAGCTCTGTTATAATAATTATTATAAATTATGATGTCACAGGTGTCAAACTTGCTTCCATTCTACGCGTCAGTGATGACCTTGGCGGCGTGACGTAGCGACAAAGCTCTAAAATTACCAACTAAGGCGGTTATTACAGGTCACACGCAAGATTATAAGTAGGTACATAAACTTTATATTCTCATAGTTTTAACCTTGACCTGTTATCGAAACGACATTTTCATGTCCTTGGCATTCAAGGATTAGTCCTACCTGTATCTATGGACACGATTAGAAATTTAATGAAGTTGGTACTAGTTTAGCGCCGTGAGTTTGCGGCTTAGAATCACCCCCCCCCTCCCCTTTATCCCCGAGGGCGTCGCAAGAGGCGACTAAGGGATATAGAAACAAGGAGAATGGGCAGCAGCGTTCTTCAACCAACCCGCTTGCCCAGCGTGGTGTCTAGGGAAACAAACACCCCATAATTGCTCATCATAGCATGTTGTGGGGCAACTTGGAGAGGCCTATGTCCAGCATTGGACCGTGATAGCACGTGATAGACTAGCCGAGTTGATTGGCATGGAGATTGTTATTTATTGTTCAGGGGAAAAATGTATCGTCAGTGTATGTAGCTGTATACTTACATCAGTAATTGGTCTTACATCACAGTACTCTTAGTATCAATATGAAAACTGACCCTAGGGTCACGGGCCAATGATGTAAATTGTTTGTCAGTGGGTGCGTCTATTCGTCACAACACACTAACGCAGACTTGACATGCCAGTTCAACGGGATAGCAAGAAATAAATACTTACATGTATTAAACCCATATTGTCTAAAAAGCCAATAAACTTATATTCCTTAGTCATTTGTGTATTTGGTGACCTCCGTGGTCGAGTGGCGTATGCATCGGTTCGATCCCCGGACGGGTTAAAATAGAAAAAAACTTTTCCACATTATCTCGGGTCTGGGTGTTTGTGGTACCTTTGTTGTCTGTGATTCCATAATAAAAGTGCTTTAGCTACTTACCTACTTTCTATTCGGAGCAATTTAGGTGATGTTGTCCACATTTATTACAATTATTTCAAATAGATTTGTCACCACGCGTTCACAAGATAATAATTGTCTTGTCGGACAGACGGACTCCAAAAGCAAAGCGATCCTTTATGTGTTAGTGATATAATCCCTTTGCGGAACTGAACCCTAATTAGAGAAACGGTCTTCACTCACTTACCATGCGTTACGACGATAGCGATATTTGACACTGATTTAATGACCATTACTTATCGGACAAGAAGATGACTCATCTCAAGTAGGTTTCAGCAAGCAATGAAATCTAATGTGCCAAAGCTTTTGAAAGTTCGTGGTATAGTATTAATTGTGTGCTAACCAATAAAACTAGTAATATGTAGATAGCAGTTGTTTATGTTACAGTTTATTTTTAAGATTAACGAAATAATGAAACAGTTTGGAATGTGAATAGTTATTTTTGGATATTTATTTATTCTGTTTAGTTCAAACATCGCAGTTAATTCTGATACAAATGTTTATGAATAAACGCTTCGACAAAGATTCAAGGATTCCGATAATCGCGGAAGAAAGCTGTTTATCGCAACGTGAGATGGACGGAGCCTTTGTGGGGTGGACACATGATATTATTTAATAATTTCTTTTGATTTTTTTTTTATGTTAAGTGCGTCAAATGTGTGTGCAAAATAAATGGCTTTTATTTCTTTCTTTCATGTTCAATTTGACCGCGGGCAACAACTCCGCGGGTCACGTTGACCGCAAACATAAAGCTCCAGCCCCCATTTGGTTGTAGGTAGAGCTCTTGCAAACAAATTATTCCTACGACTCCTCACTGCTTTTAGATCAATCGATTACAATGCCGTGCATTGTTGTGATTATAAAGGTAAATAGTTCACAAATTAATAAAATATTTGGTTTTCTGGTACCAGTCTACTCTTGGTACTATACCATGTACTGTTGCCAACACGCTTTGATGGAGTAATCTGAGTTAATAATTGAGTAAGAATATAAGCAAGCATAGATAAATTATGCGAAAGTAAAATGTAAGAGATAAGGATAATCTCCAGCATACTTGATTTGTATTTTGGATTACCTACTAAAAGTTGCTTTGTTGTTGTATTTGGTGCTTCAAGCAAAGAGTTAGTTATGACTGTATTCTAGTTTCATAATAAATATGAATTTGTCTGTCAACAAATATATATCTCTCAAATTATAGGAGGCAGATATATCATTGACCTTTATTATCGCACTGTAATTAACAAGATGTTGACAGACGATAACTTAGGGTTATTTGTTTTATTATTAAAAAAAATGATAAAATATCACTAACTGACGGTGAACAAAACATGATTATAGACTGCAAACTACAAGAAAAATCCCATCGAATGCACACCATTTTCTTGAAGACGAAGAAGTTGCTACGTCATCTTAATATTTGGCCTTAGTAGTTCGGGAATCCAACCCGCAACCTCTGTAGCCTATATATTATTATCATCACTGCGCTATCTTGCCTAAAACTAGTACATGATCGAGAGATTCGTCTGTACTCAGCCTTTGTCATGAGCAGTGTATTACCTATTATTGGGGTCATTGAACTAGAAACAACTGTTTAAATGTATTTTCGGTTCAACTCGGCTGTTATTGTGGTAGCAGATTTTGCCGCTCATCGATAGTTTCAATATTAATAGCTAAGTAGGCCAGGTGAAAATTAAGTTCGATGCCGTTTCAGCAATGATTACTAAACCAGATTACGAGTGCTTGCAAAAGCTTTTCTGGTGGTGGTGGAAATTAGTTTTTATTTTTGCTTCCTATTCCTGGTTCACAGTGATTCTTTTTGTGTGACAAGTGTGGGGCATTTTTTTTTGTTTAAATTTTTCCCTGCATCACTTTCTCGTATTTTAGTCCCACACCAAACACCGAGTGACAGCGATACATGGACTGATACATAGGGACAATGGAATAATAATTAATATAGGTATTTTGTTTTCCAGAGCTCCAGGTCTGAACTGATATCACAATGCAGAAATTAAAAAAGCCATTGCATTGTTACTGAGAAAAAAATCTAATCAGCAGAAAAAAATCGGTCGTACTTTTCAAAAACATTCTCGTGATTAACCCGTAAGTAAATTCCTTAATCCTGAAAAAAAATCAATACAATAATTGTTTAATAATATACCTATATCAGTAACAGCGCTTTTATTTTCTGGGTAATAGTAAGTTTAGTTATAAATTTATAAGTTTGATTATATGCGTGAAGGAGCTAACTTGGTCTCATCATACCTTATTCCTAGGTTTGCAGCGTCATCCCCGGTAAAAGGAAAGAGAGAAGTGGTTTTAGCCGGTAAGAGTCCAACTTCCCTAGGGTACAGGAAGTCAATGAGGATTTCCCCGGGTCAAAAAAGGTCATAACACCTTGCTAATCAATATTGAACCTTATTACCTTTTGTAAAGGTATTTGATTGCTGGGTGGACTGAGACTCACTTTACGGTGTTCTTTTTCAATGTTTTTCAGTGGTGTAAAATGACATAGGAATTTCTTACAAGTAGTTAGGTACGTAATACAACATTGAGAAACCGCACTGGGTATCGGTTCCGCCTCTGTATTGCGAGTTGCGAGATTGGTAGTAGGTATTTTATTTGATCAAGAAAGTTAAATTAAGTAACTGATCTTCCAATGTCCAATATTTTTCAGGAATAATATATTTATTATCTATCCCACTGCAGCTGCTTACAGGGAGGACCTTGACACAATTATTAGAATAAGATAACGATTCATTACTTTATCGATTAGAATTATTTACAAATAAGTATTTTAAATGTCTTCATCCATAAATGCGGATGAAGATTTTTTTTTTATATAGATAGGTACCTACTTCATAGGCATTTCGCCGATAGGTTAGTAGCCTTCTATTAGACGAATAGCCCATACCTTTGTTCTTTTGTCTGAATTTAATACATAGCTTCTCTAAAAAAGTCTGCACAAACTCTGCCTTGAAAAAACCTGTTGTTAAAATTAAATGTGTAAAAACGTGTTTAATTCAACGATGACCGACAGCTATTGAGTCTAGATAGATAGGTATTTGTGGTTATACCAGTAGGTATTAGCTTAGTAAAGCTATCACTATCGTGTCATTGATAAAATGTTATCTACGTCGTAAACACACAATATAAGTATCACTTCCACGTTCGTCTTTAGGTTTGGGTACTTCGATGTAGAATGCAGTCATGATCGAAGGTCTTAAAACTAATCTCTAGGTACACCTAAATACCAAAAATAGAAGTATTTAATGTAATGTAAGTCTTGTATAAAATGTTCAAATCGGAATTCTTGATTAATTCAGTAAATGAATAGATACATTCTAGTAAACTTACAGGCTTATAATTTAGTTTTGTTTGGTAAGTAATAGTAATTTACTTACCAAACAAAACTAAATGGTTAGACTGTGACGGTCTTAAATATTTCTTCTCATATGTATTTCCCATTCAAAATTATAATGCTCAGCGAACGTCGATAAACTTAAATTTAATTGCCACGTACCAACATGTAATAATAATGTTTTTATTCTAAGTTAACTGAAATCAGTCTACCTACGTCATGTAAAACAAGCAAAAGTAATGAGATGTGACACGTAGCTACTCGAGTTTCTTGACGCAATGTGATAGCCCACCCGACCTTTCTGAGACCCCCACTAGTTAAAAACATTACGATGATAATAATCCAGCGAAAAATAAATAATATGTTATTGCAAGAATATGTTTACAAGATTTTTATCGATACAGTTTTATGGTTATGATAGTTTCAGGTGATTTCAAATTAGAATACGGATGCATTGTATATTGCGGTCAATTACGGTTAGTAAGTACAATGAATGTTGTACCTACTAAGTAAGTACCTACTACTTGGGAAATATTTTTCTTATTCTCAAGAATATTTTTATCAATCGACTTGGACTTGGAACGATTTATAAATTGATAAAGTTATCTAAACTGTCGTTAGGCTGAATGAACTAAATAAAATTGATGTCATTGACTTAATTTGACGTTATCCAATCCACCATTTTGGATTTTACTGATTTTAGTTAGATTTATTTCAAATCAGTGTGGGCTAGTTGTCCGTGTTACTGAACTCTGTCACAATATTATTTGTAGGTAGCTAGTTACCTACTTAGGTATCAACAAAAGATGCAGGATATAATGGCGAGAGGAAAAGTCTCCGTGTAGTGCTTTTACGGCTTCTTAAACTACTGAACCTAGTTTGATAGACCTTGGTATTGGAGTAAGCTAGCAAGAAAGGATACTCTACTTATTGTGGCGATCTTCGATGTATGTATATAAGTACCTATATCTATAAACGTATTACTAACAAATTGCTAAACACTAACTAGGTACGTAAGCTTAACTGGGTTTATGATGCGTAGATCGATGAAGGAAAATTTGAATGTTATTACGACTACTTAACGTCTTAAAAAAACTTTTGCCGCGGAAGTGTATATCTATAATACCTATATATCATACACTGAGCTATTGATTGATACATTCGCTGTGCTCTAACTAACGCCAGTGTACAAACGAACTTGAACATTTTTTTTGTATAAAATGGTCACTACCGCCTTTTCCATCATGTCAATACACAATTTGCTGTGCTTTAGTTGCGCAATGAAATTTGTTTTTACCAAGTAGTAGAATAACTAATAAGTACAATTTATAAAATTTATGTGGATATGGTCACGAACGAACACAAACAGATAGATATAGAGTAGTATAGACACGAGTTGGAGAATTACTGTCTGACTGAAATTGCCAAAGTACCTACTGCCTAGATAATAAATTGTGTACCCCATCGCTTTTGTTTAGAGACAAATAAACTTCTTTTTATTAATCTTTTAATTTGGTATAAGGTATTTTGTGAGGAGAAATAAACGTTATTATTATTTGAGTAAAAGCTGCCTAGACGTAATAGCTACATTAAGCATCGTACGACTTACTACGTTCAGGGTCACAGAATCGATTCCTGCATCGAAACAAATATTTTTGTCGCGCAATTTACTTACGTCATAATAAAATTTGTTTACATACAAACTCACACGTGGTTGTTTGTTTGATCCCACTATATGTTTGTGTACACGCCTTCCTCAGAATAAATTAGCCAAGTTGAGTATTAATCTGGTAGATCTACGAACCTATAAATTGTTACGTACAAAAAGATAAATTTTGTCCATTATCTCATAACTGTTACATATAAATCAGGTTTTTTTTTTAATCCCGAGTTAACTCAACCAATGGTTTCAAACTTCAGATGAACGCGTTTATTCATAAATTTTTATCCTAATAAATTTTTTAACGAGTTAACTCGCAATCAAAAAACTGGGCCTTAATGGTAAATACAAATCTAAAAAATAGGAACCTACCACCTTATGATAATTACATTCAATACATAACTGTTTTGTGTCGTAGGTAGTAGAAGTAGCGATGACTCGCCGTAGTAACTTGGCAGCAACACCCAAGTCACAGCCCTATTACATTCTTTCTCGACACTATAAGCATAGCGATCTTCCATTAAATAAGAAACATAATTGCAGCAGATTTCGGCATATCATTCATTAAGATTCGCGAGTCGCGGACCCATCCAACAGGTGAAATCGGCAGAACTTGGATGACTGACAATTATTTTATACCTGTACCGTAAAATGCTGCAACTTTGCCTGAATTTTGAAGTTTTTTGTTCGTACAGCGAAACCTATTTATTATTATGACTTTTAATGAGTTTACGACGGAAAACAGACCTTATATCTTGTCAGGTAAGACCCAAATATTATAAAATAATTCTGTTTTTTATGAATAACAAGCTCTCAAAGTCGCAGGCAAAGTTGTAGGAAAAAGACGCAACTTTGCCTAGAAGGATATCTCATTTTATAAAATGTTGATCATTTGCAGGATTTTTTTTTCCGGGTACCTACCTATGACATCTTGATGGTCCAGGCAATAACAATATTGCCCTATAGGTAATATATTTTTTTTCACAGCTAATAGGCAAAGTTGTAGCAGGTACCACAAACTTTCCATAGAAAAATATCGTTGACTGCAGGGTTGTCCTAAACAAAAACATTATTTTTTTAATACTTTTATTTTATTTCAAAAAGTAACGGTTTGCTACTTTTAAGATTAAGTTTATATCACAAATTATTACCACAAATTATGTGGGTAACAATACTAATTAATATGTTTTCGCAGCTCGGTTTCTCTTTATATTCTGTGTTGTATGCTATGTGTAAAACTGTGTCTTTGTATGAAAGCGCGGGCCCAGAGTTCACCTGGCATCTTTCCCTTAAAAAGATATTCTTTTCCAGTTTTTTACTATACAGGATTAATTTGAAATTCAACGAGGTAATCAGGTGCATAAAACTGAACAACATTCCCCAAGAAACATAGGTCGAAATGTTAAAATTAAACATAACCTTTTCATACAAACATAAGTCACGTGACCTGTCACTTTGTATGAATTTAATTTTCAATTTTAAGATTTCGGCGTTACATGTTGATTCGGGAATGTTGTTCAGTTGTATGCACCTGATTATCTCGTTGAATATACGCACTCTTTTTAAATTAATCCTGTATAGTTGTATACTACAATACGCAAATCTAAGAGAGTGAGAGGACAACCAAATTCAGCTGAAATTTGTACGTCTGCGATGTGGACTTCTTCCTCAACTGACAATTCTGTAGGTCGATCAAATGAAATGCTATGTAAATTTTTGAATTTGTTGATATTGGGCCGGCGCGGCATCTCAAACTGCTTCTTTGCTTCTTTAGATGAAATAGCTTTAATTCTCACGAGATCTGTATTAATTTGTAACATTTCCTCTGAATAATCAGCATAATTGCGAGCTCCTGGTTTTCTCCAGCTTCGCTTTTTTGTGCTTCCCATTGTTCATACAACTACAAAAAAATGCAGTTCAATGAAATCACATTAAAAATATATCATTAATGAAATCCGACAAGTGATAACCCTAGACCCAGGCAAAGTTGTGTCAATCAAGTTTCCAAAACAGTGCACAACATTGCCTACTAAGTTATTTTGATGAAATGGTGTCCTTTTCATAAGAATATCAAACAATACGGGAAATATACAGTGTTTTCTTACCTTAGGACGTTATTTCTGCTCAGAAACACCTTTTCTCTACGTAAAACTGCAAAAGTTACAGGACACTAAAAAATTTAAACCACGCGCGCCGGTTTTTGTCGCACAATTGGCAGAGTTCACTATCAAATGGTAGAAAATAGGAAAAAACTAAGCCAACGCGAAATATCGTAATTGAAACGAAAAAGGCAAAGTTGGGCTTTCTTGGCAAAGTTGCAGCATTTTACGGTACTAGCTGTTTCCCGCAGCTCCGCCCGCGGTCTAAATTTTTTTTTATGTCATTGATAATTTTCTTTACTATAAACCTCACGGAGCCCGAGACCTTTCCAGCGAATGCAAAACCGTGGAAATCGGTTCGTGCGTTCTGGAGTTATAGCGTCAGGAAGGAAAACTCGTAACGGAAACATTATAGGGTCATTTCGCCTGTTCGCGTCCACTTAGTGCAGTTGGCAAGTTTGAAGGAGAAAATAAAAATGTTCCAGCAGTAATTTCAATGAAAAGTTTATGTAATGTGTTCATCAAAATAGTCTATTTTAAGTTTACGTTTAGTTTTGTTCGAAACACCTTGTGGTTTTTTTTTTAAAAAGGAAAACATCATAATTAGGCGATTTACCCAGTTTGCGTCCATAAAATCCAATTTGCGTCCACCCGTTGGACCACTTTGCGTCCACCTTAGAAAAGGAATAAAGGGGTGATATTTTTATGATAATGTAAAGAGAGATTGGATTTTAATAATTTATTTATTAAAGAATTATAGTTATTTAAAAATTATCATATTAACATTAACAAATCACTATAAAGAAAATAAAAACACCTATTTATTCTTCTAAACATTGATAGAACTATAAATTTGTTATTTTTAAAGTAGTTACGCTGTCGCCTTTAAAATCCTTTAATGATAGCTGTGAGTGAATTTAAATATAAATAAATAAATTTTAAAACAAATTAGGTACCTACTTATGTAGTAAGTAAATAGTAATTTTAATCTGTTCTGTAAACTAACAATCAGCCTTGATTAATAATAAGTCTTTGGCTATATCGTATAGACAAAACAATACAATAATTTTGTCTAAGCCTACTACTAAAAAAATTTTAAATCTTAATAATTATGAGACAAGGTATGTTATTATAGCCCTAGAATTTTAATTAATGACACGTAAGTCATATTCAAAAGACTTATCTTTGGCCTCTAAATAACTGAATCCTACTAAACGAGTGCATTTCTGATGATACCATCTAATACACTTGTCACAGCCAATGTTTTTCTCTTCGCCGTCTTCTACATCTGAAATTAGTGTATCGTCACATTCAGGACATTTCACACGTTCCACGGCTGGTAAATTTTCTTTCTCAATTTCTTTGTAACTTCTTGAAGAGGATGTATTTCCTTTTTTTGTTTTGGAGCAGTTTTACCAACCGTTTGAGGGTGTTTTAAAGTTTTTTTCTGTTCTTTTTACAAACAATACAAACAAATCAATTGAAAGAATGAATAAAAATAGTGGACGCGATTTGGTTTTGTTGTTATTCCTTGCAGGTATAATTTGCGTCCATTGCGGACGCAAAGTGGAAATTTAATAAATTCGGTGTAGTAATTCGCGTCCACCTTATTTTAACTGTTCACTATAAAAAATATAAGCAAATCCATAATTAATATAATTCTTTTTATCATTATCAACTCATAGAAACCGCTACGTATCCAAAATACACATAAAACAATAAAATACTTACCTTCAAACGCACCGCTGCCTACAACTTTTGTCTTAGAATTCCGCGCATCCGCGCTCTCTTGTTGAACAGCCGTCACAAACTTATTTTTTTACACAGGATTGATTGGGGGCAGGGAACTTTTGTCTATATGTGCGTGCCTATTATACATTGAGGTATTGGCGGTAATGACTTTTCGGCTGATTGGTGTGTTAGTATACTTAATTTCGAGAGTTTTCAAACGGAGATCCGTAAAATGGACGCGAATTGGGGGGTGGACGCGAACAGGCGAACTGACCCTAATCATAAAATTACTGTGATACATTATTACATCATTTTCGGATATACTATGTTGGTGTCGGTAAGACTGGAAGCCGACCCCAAGCTAGTTGGGAAAAGGCTAGGCAGACGATGAGGCTGCTATGATACCAGTATCAAGTGATAATTCCATTCCAAATCCACTTAAGAAGTGGGAGGTCAGGTCACTTTCAGCCACTGTCGGGTGCTGCTAGTGTTGTGTCTGTAATTGCGGCTGTATTCTCGCAGACAGTCTGAGCGCGAGAGTAGATGGTAGGGCTCGCCCACAGAGTACATTTTTTATCTGCTCACCCTCCACGGTGTTTCTCACTAGCTCTCCAGAGTTGATTTTAGCCAGAGTCAAACAGTCTCGTCGCTACGCGCGAACTTCGACCCCATTCGGCAAGAACGTACATGATCACTCGCCTCGACCGAGACATAGCGAGTACTCTCGACCGAGTGAACCCATAACAGGATAAATCGGAGTAAAACTTTTTCAATAAGTAATGAATATTAAAACTAAACAAGTGAAGTTAGCCACAAGTTTTTCGACTTATATCAGTTACATAGCTCAGACTTCACGCTACAGTTGCGAGCTCCGTCGTACAGACTCTTGGTCAAATTCCACCCATTATACTGAAAACTGTTAAAGCCCTAAAATCAAAATAAAAAACGTATGTAGAGATGTTATAATTAGTTTATTGTTCACTTAGTGTGTGTAGGGGCGTGGTGCGCTTGCGCGGCGGCCTTCCTCATCTGTGTGAGAACGTTGCTGAGCTCTTCACGCTTCCTCTTAGCACGGATGTGTGTGCCCAGACGACGCTTCAAGAACTTCAGGGCACGCTTGTCTTTCGACACCTGGAAGGCAGAAACAAAATTGTCATGATGGTTTATCAAAACAATAACACAAACATAAGGTTTCTTATAAAAAATGAAAATGAATGCCTCTTTGAATTTACACACTAGTCCTTATCCATACTTCTCTATTGACGTCATGTTTCAAGTAACATCCTTTCTAGACACATTGGGTTTCACACAATCCATCAATTGTTTCTTTAGTTTACCGCTTCCATCCATTTTCATGCTCAAAACCGTCATTACATTATTATATTATCCTTATTCCTTTGCATCTCATGCCCATACCATGACAGTCAAGATTCCACATTTTTTTCCTTTGCTGATGCCATATACATCATCTCGGCTGCCTCCAGATTTGTTTGTTGTTGAATTTATAGTGTAGAACAATATCTTATTGTTTCTCACTGGCATTCTCAGTGTCACCTACCTAGTTTCAGACTCAAGTCCTTGATCATGAGCTGACATGGTGGTGGTGTTATATAATTTTTTTATTTTAAATTAGTAAATCGGATATTTGTACTCACCTTGAGCAACTCCATAGCCCTCTTCTCATACTGAGCGTGTCCAACAACTTCACGGACCAGGTCACGCACAAACTTTGAGTGCTTTGTTTGAAGCTATAAGAAAAATTATACATTTACCATTCCATTACATATAAATACAGTTATTAGGAACTACTCTGAATAACAAGGGCAATGTACTAGATTATAAAATAATCCATTATTTAACAAAGCAGCATGATGCATAGCATGATTGCATGATTTGTGGGTCAATTTATGGAAATAATGGACCTGTAACAGATACGGCACCAATACAGGTTACATTAACAGAGTTGGATTACACCGATAAACATAAACAACGTACAAGCCTACGTAATATTTTGTTGACGAATAAGAAGTGTTAACTGATACGGAATACTTGACCATAATAAACACTATATCACTATGTGTTTATAGACGAAATAGGTTTTAAAAAAACTACTGGATATTACTACTACTAGTTGCCAAACATAACCTCGAAAATAAATCATTATTGTACTTACACCCTTTAGCCTAGCGGGCCTGATTTTGATGGCTTTGTCTGTAATACCCTTTCTGCCAGCGGATATCTTTGTCGTTTTGTGTCCCTTTCGGAGACCGACTGCTAACTCAAACCGGGGAGCCATGCTGAAATAACAAACACAAACTATGTAGACGAAATAAACACACAAGCACGTAACTTAGATTATACAGATACTTTAATCACAATAACAACGATTAAAAACTGTTGGATTTATTTGATTTCAATAGAATTTATTTTACAAAAATATTTTACGTACATTTCGGATTGACAGATCCGACCAAAAAGAATTAGGATAACTTTTTTTATGGTAATATTTGACAGAAATGACAGTACGAAATAAAATCGATTTATATTTTCTTTCTAGTCAATGGTTATTTTACCATATGGCAATACTGACTGATGAGTTGATAGAAATAAATTTTGAATTCTCTATTAGTTAGTTGATAGAAATAAAAATAGTAGTACTAATTAAAAATAAGTTAAATGTGCGATGCCAAACGTAAAGAATCTTGGCCCTAATATTTTTTTTTTTATTATTTTATGGAAGGCTTACAGGCAGATTGAGATGATTATTCAAGATGCTAAAAAGTTTCTAAAATTGCATGATCAATACCTAATGCAATTTTTTTTTAGAGAGACTGTAAAGTCAACCAAGTTTCTTGGAAATCTGATTGATATTGCGCTCAGCTTACATGGTTGGGTTATTTCGCGTACCTCGCATTTGCGAGTAAGGGTAGCTCTGTTGCATAATACGCCGCGCCGTCCGGAAAGTTGGGCAGATCACTGATGTGGATACAACTCTTCTTGTTTATTATATTTACTTCCACAGAATTATGTTCCATGATATACCTACTATTGTGGGGTAAAGCGGCTGACATCGAAACCATGTTCATCGTACAAAAATGTGCTATAGATTATAATATTATTTTAGTACACCAGCTAGGTTCTCGAGTTGCATATTAGGAGCAATATTTGATAACGCGTATGATGCCTAATGTAATTCAGGGTTATGAGTTGCGTTGAAATATTGGACCACGGAATGGACCCGAGTTTTATTTCAACATACATTCTCAACTAAATTTGTACTAATTATCAAAGATAGATAAAACTGATGTAACTATCTTAAAAGAATTCTTCAAATCCAAGGCTAATTGAAATAAAAGTACTTATGGATTCTATTGCAGTTTGTTTTATTTTAGTTACCGACGTGACGTTACGACGCCTTTGCAGGACACTGGTGTCATGATCACGGGCAGCCTGACTGAAGTCAGTCCGTCCGTGATAGAATCCGTTTAAAAGTAGTTTTATTTCAATGTTATGGAGGGTAGAAGTAAGGAGGGCAATCTGCGTACATGAAAATTGTCCGTCAAAATGTATTAAATTAGGATGGCGCCACATATGCATCAGGGTAAATTTTAAAGGAAGCTAATAAAAAGTCAATCAACGTACTATTCACAGTTTACGAAATAAAATCACTCCAGCTACAAGTTTTCTCATCAAAATTCTTCAAGGTTATATTTACTACATTATTTTGAACTACGCAAGTAGTTGAAATTTCAATTAGTAACTACTTTGGTCGATAATAATATTAAATTGTTTAACTCGACATACTTCACTTCGTTTACAAATTGCTACATTCATACCATACCCTTTGGACACACCAGCGCCATTCTGGAGGATTTTGGAACTGTTATTTAGCGCATACAACTGGACACTTTTTCAACTTTTCTCCCATATAAGATTGCCCTCCTTACCTCTACCCTCCATATTCAATGTCTAACATTGTGTAGCGTAAACCTCAAAAACAATCTTAGAATTTGATGGCAGGCAACACATACTATACCTTCATGGCAGTGTTACCAACCCTACAGTTTTAACTGTAGATCTACAGTTTTTCAGAAATTCTCTTAGTTTTTAGTTTAGGCTTCGAAATCTACAGTTTTTTATTTAAGATGCTAGCGTCATCTATTTCTACGTATACAATAAAAATATGTACGATTTCAACCAAAATAAGGATGAAAAGGAAAATCAAGAAGATCTACAAATTGAAAATGAGATTGTAACTTTAGCTACCTAGCTAGTTATACTATCTACTACGGATAGCTATAATTTTTAAATCTTTTTAAGGCAACATTCCTTCGCAAGTCACATTTTCTGAAGTGTTGAATTATCTTATACACTAATTTTTAAATATACCTACATATAATGATATAAACATAGCTAATAATTTGATTAAAACTTGGTTCAATACATGATTTTCATTGTTTTTAATTTTCTACCTATAATGTTTTCAATTTATTACTATCATTAAATAATACAAAATAATAAAAAGATAAAGATGTAGATTTACTGTTTTTTGATTTGATGTTTACAGTTTTCTACAGTTTTTTTCAAGCCTATCTGCAGTTTTACTATAAGCTGGGGTTGGCAACACTGCTTCATGGTCTCACGGCTCACGTCTCATCTTTGATCTTACTGTCAAACAGGCATGTCAATTGTCACGGCATGTGTCTACTGTCGAAACTCGAATCTCGAATCTAATTCAATCATCCAATGTTGACGATTCTTTGAACTTGCACTTTAAAACACGATAAAAAGGAACGCTACGCCATAATTGTGCTTGAAAGTTGAAAGAAATATCAAATATTGATACAGGTTACACATATCTCTCTTGACCTCCAATTTATTTTGAGAATAATAATGCTTTGTATTTCATAACATAACCTATGCATATAGTAATAAAGTCGTAAAATAAATTACAATGGAAGTCGGAGCAGTAAAACAAGCCTTTAATAATGAGGTATGTAAATATGTTTCTTTCATTTTATCATAAACATAGGACTTAGTTAAAGATTGAACATAATGAGTACTAAAACTATGAAACCCAGTCTGCCTAGCTTTCACCCCAGCTATGTTGGGGTCGGCTACCAGTCTTACCGGATTCAGCCGAATACCGTATTTTACATGGAGCTACTGTCCCCACAACACATTTCTGGGTAACACCATCTCTTATGATAAAACTAGTTGTTAGAATAGTAATCGCTTAATGAGCGCGAAAGATCAACATAATGACAGTTAGACCAATGACTTAACATGCTTCTCCAGGCACGGAGAGGTCTCTGTATGTTTATAAATAGCCACCCATCCACACACAAACTGCAGCAATGTTTAACCTTTGATATTGATTAAACCGTATGTAGCGACAACCCGCTCAGCCTTCGCTGATCAGTAGAGGCTGAGAATAATTTATGAAAAATTATTATCATTCTACCCATTCTGCCTGGCTAGCTATAATATAGATTTGAAATTCTCATGCACACACACTGTTTAGTTCAATATTTAAACCTGGCATTGTTTTTGCATACAGTCATTATAACTTTCAAAAACAAATTGACTTAATTTGATGTGTTTTTTGGATATTTCAGGTTATCCTATTAAAAAAGAAACTGAACCAGGCTAAAATTCAAATAATACATAAATTGACTAGAAAGGCCAAGCAACTGATGGAAAAAAAGGCTCCAGAACCATTGAAAGAAAAGCTGAAACGAAAAGCAGAGTCTGCTGTTAAAGAAGTCTTGATTATAAAGGTGAATGTTTTAGTAAAGTTTATATTCTAAGTAGTTATATTTTTAGTTATATAATTATAGACTTGTTTTTATAATTTTTGTTTTTTTTCATGTTTCATTTTCAAGTTAAAATAATTAAAAAACATAATTGCATTCACACTCCTTCTCTATACAAACTATAATGTGCGAAATGTCATACTCCAATTGTCTGCACAAGTTTTGTAAAAAGGGGTATAACAGTTTTGCTTCACATTTTGTTTATAAAGATATTGGTAAAAGTTCTTATATTTCGTTATGAAAACCTTTGAATCCAGTTGCATGGTAACTGCTATAGTTTGACACATTATATTATGTATAGAAACTGCAATGATGCAGTAAAATCCTGCATGATCTCATTAAAAATATACTGTATATTTTCTTAGCACAGGATTGTTTTGTTAATTCCTATTTTACTATTAAAAACCTTAATATATGTTTACATTTTACAGAAAATCAAAGCAAAGGACATAGCAAAATTCACAGTAACTCATAAAGGAGAATTAAGTACCTTTTTAAATAAGCCTCAAGTAGATAATGACAAAGCATGTGCCAGATTGTTACTACACAAGGCACTACAGGACAAATATAAATTCATCAGAGGCAGATTTTCCAATGTACCAATACAAGACCTATTCATGTCAAGATTAGAAAGAAGAAAGATAAAAAAAGAAGCAAAAGAAAAACAGAAGAATAAAAAGAAAGGAAAAGATAACAAAGTTGTCAATTCAGAAGGTGATTGGAATGTGGAAGATGTTGAAATGGATGGTAATGGTAAATTGAGTGATGATGATGCAATATCTGGTAATGATAAGGAACTTTCGAGTGATGGTGGAGCATCTGGTGATGAAAGTGACCATGCTGAGGTAGGTGAGGCATCTGATGTTGATGATGAAAGTGACCAATCGGAGGTAGGTCAGGCATCTGATGATGATGGTGATAATGATGAAAATGAAAAACAACAAAATGATTCTGAGTCGGGTGGTGAAGACAGTGACAACAATGAGAAAGATGATGATACAATTATTAAACCTAGTCCTAAAGTCAAAGCAGCCGTAAAAGAGGTTAAAATGAAAGAACCTTTAATTAAGAAAATAGATTTACCTAAAGAAATACCTAAGATTACTCTTAAAAAAGTTGTGAAGAAAAACCCAGAAAAGAAAATGAAAGAGTTGAATAAGAGTACGAAATTCAATGAGAAAATACATCAGAAGAAAATCAAGAGTGCAGAAGGTCCTGCAATGGAGAATAAAATTGTGGATCCATTCTTCATTACTTCTACAGGAGAGAATTACATGTCTGTAGTTGAGCCGCGCGCTCCGGATGAAATCAAAGATGAGCATATGCAGGGAAACAGACGGCTTCGAAGGGCCGTCATGTTTGGGCATGTTCCCAAAAGTAAACTCCGTCAAAATAATAATTATCAAGAAGAAAATAGGTTCAACAAACAAAATAGTTTTAATAAATCTAATTTCAAATCCAATTTCAATGACAGACCTCAATATAATGATAGGAAATCTTTTAATAATGATTTTAATAGTAAGAGAGGTTTTAATAATATAAATGATAGGAATAGAAATGTTGTTGAAGAAAAACCAGAAAAATTGCATCCATCTTGGGAGGCAAAGAAAAAGAAGTCTGGTATTTTACCATTTGAAGGCAAAAAGATTGTATTTGACGATAGTTGATTTAATAATACAATACAGTGTTTTAGAAAAAATAAATTTGTTTTATTTCATGTTCTTTCGATAATGCGGTATCCTTGAAGGAATTGACACTTCTCTATGTGCGAATTAACTTGAACGGTCTTTGCCTTCAAAATTCCTTGCGTTTTTAAGATGCTAGATGAACCGACGGGACGACTAGAAAAAGTTACCTAGGACGAAAGTAAGAAGGGCTGAGCAGCGACCACCACGCTTCCTCATTGCGGCTTGGCGATTTCAGATTCGTCAAGGTGTTTTCTTTCACCGTTTATCAATGATGTCTTAGAATGATAAAGAAAGTACATATAACTTTGAAAAGTCACATTGGTAGGTACTTGTCTGGGTTCGAACCTGCCACCATGTGCATAGGAGTCCGGTCATTGAACCGCTAGGCCACCGTCGTGGTCGCCTTACTGTTTGCCACTGCATTATTTATATAAATGTGTGAGTAACGAACTAAGTCGAGGTCAAAAGCCCGCAGTAGGTGCCCGCAAGGTTTTCTTACTCTGGCTGGAGGCCCTTATCGGTAAGAACTCCGGTGAAGCCGACCAAGCCTTCAATCCAAGCATTCAGGATAGAACCAAGTCCGCTTATCGTGTCGAATTCTCTGCAGCATTGAATCGATCTATGCTGAGTTGGTTGATCAGTTTTAGATTCTGATACCGGCCTATGAATGTCCCACTACTGGGCACAGCCCTCTTCTCATATAGAGAAAAGAAACAAGCATTGATCACCACGCTTCTTCACTGCGGGTTTGTGATTGCAGTTACTAATTTTTGAACCTATAGGTACGACGTTGTCTTCTCTCTTACGATGTTGTCCTTCACCGTTTGTCAATGGTGTCTAGGAATAATTAAAAAAGTAGGTACATACGACTTTTAAAAAGTCAAATTGGTACATGTCTGGGTTCGAACCTGCAACCATGGGCAAACGAGTCATAACAATATTTGTGTGATACTTATAATAATATGTGGTTAAAATTAATTTTCGTGTCAAATCTGTGATTTGGTAAATACCTAGGTAATTTTGTTGATATTTAGCATGTTTACCTTAACCATTTTGCGACTAGAGTATAACCTAGCAGAGCTAACATAATTATGTTCAAGAATTTACTTAGTTGCTATCTGCAGGCAGTAAAGGTAGCGTGTTAGATAAGATTTATTAAAATTGCTTTCGACTCAGGTCGAAGAATTTTTGAAATGGGCTCAGGAATTTATGAGTTTATTCATTACAAACATACACACAAAGTACAAATCTTTTCTCTTTATACATTAGTGTAGATCAGCATAATATAAGTATTATACATTATACCTGCCATGTATTATTTTAACCTCATAAACATATTTTAATCTCTTGAGTCACTCTATGTAGTGATGAATGCTGCATTAAAATCCGTTGCGTTGTTTATAAGATTTAATCGTTCAGTATGCTTGCCATTTATATATATATATATATATATATATATAAATATATAGCACGGAACCCTTCGTGCGCGAGTCCGACTCGCTCTTGGCCGGTTTTTTATTCATAAATAAATATATAGGAACTAAAAAGCCTTTAACGCGCCTTTTATACACCTTGTGGATACATATCCGCCTCAATACAAAAGTGTCCAAGATTCTCAGATTTTCTTCACAATTTAAAGCTGAATTTCGAGCAAAATATTTTAAATTTTCCGCTACTGAAAGAATGTAATACCATGTCCAAGCCGATATTACTTCGACAATCATAAATAGCTTCGGTGTAGCAAGCAGTAGGTATTGCTTCCGTACCCTTATCGTGTTGAGAGCCGTATAGCAGTCGTGTAGTGTGTGGCGACTCGTAATGAAGCATTTCTCAGGACCTGACGGGATTTATCGCAGACCGCCGGCTAAATTGCGAATGCAGCGGCGAATGCACGACATACCCTGGGTGGCGGACATTTTGCAAATACCAGTGTAACACCTGGATTGCTACTTAGATTTGGTCGATTTATTGTGCTATTGTGTAGAGTAGAGGTGTTAGGTATTTGGGTTAGTACTCAGTAGTAAAATGTTTGAATGTGCTGTACATAGATGGTATTGATTAAAATGTCGTGTGTGGCCGTATCCAAATTTTTTTACCTCAAAACAGGTAGGTATTAGGTATACGTAAGTATTTTGTATGGGTATCGGTACCTATTGGAATTAAAACAGGATTGTTTGTCTACATGAATCACTCGGGACATACCTAGATGAAGGATTGTTCAAAGATGATTTTGCCTTATTCAAACAAATCTTTGGAACCTCTTAGAAAAGTATTAGACATTAATGCATTTACAAAGCCTAGAATAAATGAAGTATCGACTAAATGACTTCAAATTACTTTTTTCACTCCCTAAAACGATTGCCTTTGCTTACCTTGAATTAAATAGGTACCAAAGTGAATGAAATTTGTAATAGATTGTTCCGGTTCCTGGATTGAAAAACGTCAGGACTATTTTGAAGCTTTTCTCTGGCACCAGAATCTTTGTGCAGTTTAATTCTCGAATAGTCATAAACGCTAATCAACTTTAACACGTTCTTTAAATTAAATGTTACAGTGACAGAGACCGCATTAGACTCTACTGCAGCTTCAAAATGAATGACGTTTCAATATTTGGCCATAAATCTGTTTTACAAACTTAGATTTCTAAAAGTAGGTAAGTTATAATCCCAGACTTTGCATTTATACAGGAATAATTTAAAAGGAGTGCGTAGGTATATTCAACGAGGTAATCAGGTGCATAATACAGGGTTAGTATGAGGTGCAAATAACTAAGATTACCTGCTCATAAAATGGACCTACTGGGCTTTCATATCATTTTAGCACCTTCAAGACACGCTGCACACAAATTAATCACATCAGAAATTCGCTATGAACTATAAATTCCATAACATTGCAGTATGAGCTAATACAACCGTACGTACGGCATGTAATACAGACATTCACATACAGGTGGGACGGTGCATACGGAATTCGTAATACCGAATGTTGTCGGCGACGCGGTGAGCGGTGACCCGCCATTAATTTGTGTGCAGCGTTGATTCAACGTGGGAATGCTTAATTACATACCAACACAACACTTAACAGATGACTTGAAGCGATTTACTGCCGGCATATTGGATTGGTTGAGTGATGGCGCGAATGGAACAAGGAGGTCGTATATCAGTTGCAATCTCCTGAGATATTGCTGGAATTCATTGTTGCCGGCCAGTTACCTAATGTTTGCACGGATTGAAGATAAATCATTAGATTTATGTGAATTATATTAGTTAATTTATAGGATCTTAATATCAGTAGTGTTTAGGTATTACGTTGAGATATCAACTGTTTTTTAAATAATTAATGTTAAATGTTGGTTGTTGCAGAATAACTGTCAAATTACCACGACTTACTCTTTATTACTCCTTTTTTACCTCTATATTGTAAGTATAAATATGGAGACGGCATTTTATCTGGACTGTACACAAAATTCTTGAACTTCATATTTGGATAAGGTCGTCCGCAGTACGGCTGACCGTAGCCGCGTAGGCCTTGACTGCTCCTCCGGACTTAAATGAGCTGCCGTAGCTCTTGCGAGGACCACTGTTCCTTCATTTTAACTGACACAATAGTGAATAGATTGCTGGCCGGTCACTATTGACACTAGTAAATAATATTTAATTGCATAATATTTTTATAGAAAAAAAAAACAAAACTCGAAATTCGCTATTTAAAAATCCACATGACACTCAACCGTTTTTTGCTGGCTGTCACGTACTACACTTAAATGTCACACATGTATACGTGACAATAAAATGTGGCATGCACATGACGGAAACATATTGTACCACATTTTTTACACAACCATCGATGCAGTGGCTATAATTTAGACGCGTCACTGCGTGGCAGGCCGCAATCAATTCTAGGCAGGCAAAGGTAGCAATAGGGGTTTATGAATTCTAGCATTTATTTCAAATCTAAAAGAGTGATGGATGTATTATAAAGATATTGGAAATGTACCTAACGTAAAACGGGGTGAATAAAAATTTTTAGGGGTGAATAAAAACAAATTTGGAGAAGGATTCCAATCTTCTATCGTGTAGCATGCGTACGTTTTTACATTAAACAGCTTCCTTATATTTTTTGAATGAATTGTGGGTTTTTATAAACAATACTTATAATCAGTAAAATGTAAAAAACCGCAATTCTCTATTCACCCCATTTTACTTGATAGTTTAATTTTCGAATTAAAATCTATTTTAGTTAATTTTACCGAAATCATCCCTCTTTCCATCCACCATTGAATCATGTACTCAATATTATATTATGTATTTGACTTGTTAATGATATCAACAAAATAAATGGGTATTGTTTATGGAACATGACCCAGTTCCTTCTTGAACCATCTCTCTTTAACAAGAAGCAAAGTCAAAAGACTTATCCCCTTACTGAGATCCTTAATACAATCTCACATACATTATAGAGTTTAACCCAACACGCTTTGTGAAAAACCATAGCTATCATAAAGGGCATTTACGGTTTAACGTATTCATGTATTCAGCCAAAAGGGCCCAAGGGTTCCCTAACAAAAACTTACAAATTGTTTTTGCTCGAATAACGTTTGGCCCCTGACCGAATGTTGCCAGTTTTTTACCTAACACTGTAATTCTAAATAGAGGTTATTAGATTTGTTTTAGGAAAAACTTTTTGTTCGATATCGTAGGAATTTTCATTGCTGAGTAGTTCTGAATAATTTAGTTTGTTTAACATTTTCTTCGAGGAACGAAATAACTTTTGATAAAATACGAATTGGCTAATAAAAACAAGAGTAAAGTAAACTAAAGGTTTTGATTTAACTTTTGAAATGAACTCTTAATCTATAAAGTTACTAGATTGAGACCCAGGCGAGTAGAAATACAACATGAATTTTTTAAGTCTTGGTAAGCTGGGTAAGTATTTAGGGGGGTAGAAAAATATTTTTGGCGCTTTTGTAAACGCGGGGTTTCTTGGAATACTGCCAATTTCTTATATTTGTTATTAACTAAAATTGTTGTGTTCCTAATTTCAATATTCCTGTTGCTAAAGACATTTAATAAAAAGTAATTCCAAATAACTTCGTGGTTTCTATATAAACCCACTTAACTGGACAATACTATACATAGATACTTATTGCAATCTGCCGGGTATTGTAGGTACAACTAGGGTTGCCACCTTTTTTTAGGACAAATAAAGTATTTTTTCATTTTGGTACAACAAAAATAAAGTACGCACTGTAAAAAAAGAGCATTTATTATTATTTTTCCTTATAAACATATTTTTTATGGCTTTTTGCAACATTCAACAAATATTTATCGTTCTTAAAGATATTAGCAGCCTCTTTGCAGTCAAAATTTAAATTAAAATACACGATCAACTAGTTTTTTTATTAAATTTAGGGAAGCTCTATTTCTTTCGTCCCTCCACTGAACATTCATAAGTGAAAAGACTATCTCAGTGAACGCTGAAGTGGCCGGAACAGATAAAATATATAAAATGAATTTGAAAACATTTGGAAAATCTTCACTTTTATTGAATACTAGCTGTTGCCCGCGGCTTCGCTCGCGCGTAAAGTAAATAGTAGTATTAAAGGTGATGGATGGATGTATTATGTGATTTTCAAAGTAAGAAGTATAGATAAATAATTATAGTATCTTTTGTCCGTGTGCAGCGCCCCTTATTGAACTCCACTGCGGGTGACGTAACCTACGACAAACTTATTATTTGCGGTTGGTACAGTATTCGGGTCTAGGGATCGAACCGCAAAATTAAGTTTGTTTTTCTTTGTTTATATTTTTCCGGGATAAAAACTACCCAGTGTGGTGCCCAAAATATTAAAGAACAATTATACCAAGTTTCATCGAAATCGAACCGGTAGTTTTTGCGTGATGCCTGAACAAACAGACAGACAGACAAAAATTTTTTTAATCACATTTTTGGGTTCGGTGTCGGTCTAGTAACACACCCCGCCATTATTTTTTTTGATATTTTCAATGTACAGAATTTTCACTTCTACAGATTTATTATAAGTATAGATGTATTGCCACTTTTGAGCTATAGATAAGTCAGAAAAATCTTTATTATTCTGCATTACTTTTTCATAAGTTTCATTCAGAAGTATTGTTTCTGAATATAAATTGTCCATAACTATAGCAAGTTTTCGTTGAATATTTAATGCATCAATAGCATTTTCAAAATGTTGAAATGAAATAGGTGACTTTAAATTGAAGTAACTTAATAAAAACAAAAAAAAACATTTGAAAAATGTAACTAAGTACTTCTCTAAATAGCCTAACGCTTTGTCAAGAAATTATATTTTTTTTTTTTACAAATCCTGTCTTTTATTTCAAGTGAAGATTCTGCAACCTGTCTTAGCAGTTTCATTGTTTCATATCCAAAGAAGCAATCTTCATTTCTTTTTGGTAATTCTTTTTTGAGCATACTCATTATGTTGTAAACATCCAATATTGTTATACTGTTAAAAAGCATTTGACAGTTTTTTTAAATAACACTTACTTACACAGTTTATTTAGTCTCATAAGTACTCATAACCAGTAACGAGCCAGTAACGATCAATTTTACGTAAATAGAGTATTTTAGCGTACTTTATTGGTGTCGTAGATTATAAAGTACGCCTACATGAAAAAGAGGACAATACTCTATTTTAAAGTACGGGTGGCAACCCTAGGTACAACCTAGTACCTGGTAAAGGGAAGGAACCCACTTTACCCACTCCGGTGGTTTTAGTTGGGAAGACCCCAGAAAACCCTTCCATTTTCCTTCGGGCGGAAGATTTCCATCATAATGTAGCCGCATCAAATAAGGTTACTAAGTACCTAAATATTGTATTTTTTTGTATAATTGTTAATTACATCTAGTTATTAACAATTATACAAAAAAATACAATTACTAGGAATTAAACAATGAATGCCTTAGTTTTCCCTGATTATAAAATTAATATTATGCAATGTATCTGTTTTGAACAAAGATTATGCTGATGAATGATCTTGCCCTTAATTCGTTTAATGAATATGTATCAATATAAATAAATAGGTAGGTAAGCATTTTGACTTGAAACAATTTGAATACATATAAAAAAGTATTGGCTACAGGTTTGCAAAAGGGTGGGAAAGAAGAAGCAAAAGGAGATGATTCAGTTAATGTTATACAGGGACGAACGTCGAACCCTACTCGTCACTGCGCCAGCGCTGATTTTCAGCAATTTCTTCTCCCTAACTTGCAGGCCGAGATAATTGGTGACACTCTTTTTAAATTACTTCTTTAAAACTGATAAGATTTCTTAAACAAGGAGAATGGGCAGCAGCGTCCTCGTAAAGAACGAATAGAAAACTGCGGTCACCAACCCACTGATTACAAAGACGTAGTGTAAAACGCCCCCCAGCCAGATGGACCGATGACCTGAAAAAAGTGGCCGGATTGTGGCGCAACTCAGGAGAGGCCCATGTCCAGCAGTGGATATAGGATAAGCTGAGTTTATTAATAGAATCAAACACAAAAAAATATATTAACGCAGGTTGAACTCACACAGTTAGTCCGGAACTCCGGATAGAGAACGCGATCAACATTTTTTTAATTATATTTTTAATAAAATAAAATCGTAGAAGTTATATTTGTTTACAGAATTCTGTTATTAGTGATCATTGGATGTTATTAATATACTTGGTTGCGAATGTTGCGATCCGTTCGCCTATTTTGGGTTTCAAATCTAAAGTTTAACCGTCGTAAAAAATGGTACTACTCAAATTCCTAAAACCACATAGATAGGACGTACATGTAATTTAATTAAAAGCAAAACAGGCTTAAAAGTCTATATCTTATCTGCAAGGTTCTGTTATCAGTGAAATGAATAGGCCTTTTTATATTTATATTATTGCTAAGTCCACGCAGTCACGTCCGGTGAAATGGGATCACGTAGTAAACGCATAATTACAATTGCGAACGCTCCCGTTAGATGCAAAGGAACGTGGAACGAGGCGATTTAAAAAAAATATGACCCCGCTTTGTACGAATGTTGGCTACTTGGCGCCAAAATGCGTTTGACGTAGAGTTTTTTTTAATTAAGTGATGGGTATCATGAATATTCTGACGAGAAGAGAGTTTAAAAAATATTTTGTTAGGTATTTGGCTATAATTTTGATTTGGAATACATTGGGATTGGTCCTTGGTATCTATTTATTTTATAGATTTGGTAGTCACTAGTAACATTATATCCAAATGCAGTTACAGTAGTTAGAAAAAAAATAATGACATATCCCATGGGAAAATCTAAACGTGTAACTTTTCTTTTCGTTATTTGCCATTTTCTTCGAATCCCAACATTGGCCAAATATAACCCCAAATATTTGACGCAAGGGTAATACGTCAGTTCTTAATCCGTTTTTCAAATTAAAACTTGGACGTGGACCGTTTGGGTTTTATCGCTGGCCAGTTTTATTTATTTTTTCCAACCAAAAAAAGGTATCTTGTACCTAACAGATACTGAATGTTTTTTCTTTTTTGCAGATTTATTTTTAAAACAAAAAAGGAAAAAAACCATAAAAATTGCATAGAAAAACTGAGCATAATATTAAATTATTTTACTTACGAGTATTATGTAAAGCAGTGTGACGTTGTATTATGGTATCGTAAACTTTTTTATTGCAATAGCATTTTAATGCTATTTTACCTTGACACCACGTAGTAGCATGATATTGTTGTGTATAATATTTAGTACAATCGGTGACAAGAAAGGTATGGTACTTATTCATAAAGTTTATAAAGGAAATAATAAAAAAAATCAAGTAAAAACCTATTTTAATCTATTATCACGGCACTATCTACAATCATATTGAACATAGTTGTAATGGTACAATTAAACAACAAAACATGAGCGTTCGGTGTAAATGAGCAACTTGCAAAAGTCAATATAATTAATTAAATTAAAAGGTAGTCAACAAACTTTGAATATATTTCATGTTCAATAAAAAAAATGGCCTGTAGGTAAATGAAATCTCCTACTAGACCTTAATCATCTAGTTATTTAAACTTTATAATGAAAAAAATATATTTTGAGGTTCCTGTATGTACCCATAATTTAGTATTTTTAAATATTAAAACAGGTATCTCAATTTCAGTGACGTTATGTAGACGCTCTCAATTTTTAAAGCTTTCTTTACAATAAAACGCTCTTCATTATCGCACAGCTTAATTATTATTCTACTAATATTATTATGTACCTACGTCATGTAAATTGCTTTGCATTTTGTACATTAACCCTTGAGCTAAATTTACGCGTTACAGTACATACCCTGAATAAGTACTGTAAGGCAGCTCACACCGAGAAGCGACGCTGAGCAAAAGCGATTCAAAATATAACTTTATTTTCTATACGTAAAGATACAACACATTACGTTGACGCGGCGCGGCGCTGCATGGCGCAACGTATTCTGAATTCTCACAATGAAATGAGTATCTTATCTTATTAAAATAAAGTTTTAATTTGAATAGCTCTTTACAAATGTGCGCGCAGTGTCGCATCGCTTCGTGTCTAGGTGTGAACTGACCCTAACGCGAAAATTTTGCGTGGCGGTAGGAGTGTTACCAATAATAATTTTCATTAAATATTATACATTCATACAGTAAATGTTTTGATGATAATCACATAAACGTGTACGGTTCTAAATAATTCAAGTAAAAATTATGAGAACGTTATTCTTATATATCTTTGCAAAAGATCTTTTATCTCGGAAATTAAACAATCAACATGTTAGACGTAGGTTTGGTAAAGGTAATTATGAAGCTTTATTTAAGTTGGCAGCCCAGTTATATTAAAAAGTTATTCTGTCATTCTGTTTTATTTTTAAATTTTATTGTCTTGTTCACGATAATATATTTCGTTGAAACATTTTATAAGTTTTGCGATACAGATTTTTTATGTATTTTTAATAATGGCTTTGAAACTTATAATTAGGTTAATATTATTTAATTTTAATGTAACAGTAACAAATAGTTATCACAAGACTTGCTAAGTCGCTTATAAATAATGATCCTATAACTTTTATTTACAACATGGTGTAACTTGGTTAGGACACATTAGGAATATGGCTTCGGGACATGCATATATTTGACTCATCCATTCAAAAAGTTTGTATGAGCGACTACATTTTCGAATCATGTGATTCGATACTTGAATGATTTAAATTTAAAAAGTAACCACTACAACTGAGAACATAACGGTTTCGCGTGACAGAACTCAATAACAAAAGCTCTTGTGAATTCCAAAAACAAAGTCTTAACTAGGTTCTATAAGTACAATTAACAAAATAATAGTACAATTTGACTTAGACTAAAGAGAACTAAAAACGTTACATAACATAGTATTTACCGGTCTTTTGGTACAAAGTATTTGGATAATAAATAATATGGTACAAAATATATATTATACAAAAATTCGGACTTTGTATCACATACGTAGCAATACAATACAATTTTGGATTTGTGTAACTTACTACAGCATTGAAAAACAGTCGTAAGTTTTTCTTTCTGACTGAATCGGCCAAACTACGACAGCAAATTAAAAAAAACTAAGCTGGCCTATTTTTTTTTTCAACTATATTGAAACAGCCCCTACACAAGTAAAATTTCTACAACCGTGAACGCAGATCAAATCGGCTAAATGTAAGGAACATTCATTGAAAAGCAATGTCATTTCTAGACATTAGAGCGATTTCTGTCTTTGATTTCGCTTCACTTGTCTAGAGGGTAGGTACTAAAAAACATTTTCTTTTATTTATTTACCAGTTTTAATACCTATCGTACAAAATGAGCAGTTTACCTACCTAATCAACATTAGTTTTTCGTTCATTATTTTGTTCCAACCATATTCTTTGGCTTTTACCCTATTATAACCTAGTTTTATTATCTGCTAACGTTTTTTCATCTGTTTCCTCTAGTTCTTGCCTTCTGTCTTGATCCTGAGCTTCTTTTAAAGAATCTGGCAGCTTCAAATTGTTTGTTTCTGGTAATGTCAAAACTAGGAAGCCCGATATTCCCGCCATTATACCAAATAACATCGTAGGTAGGTATTCGTAGAACCTTGTCTGTGAAAGAAAAATAATTGTTGATTTCTACCATGTTTTATTATTTAGGTAAAAAATATACACACTAACACAATAACGGGAAAATAAAGGTGTTACAAAAATAACTAAATAAAAAGTTACGTTAGTAAAAAAGTTGTCTCTAGTTTTATTAATTACCAAACAATATTTTTGTGTAATTTGTCAAGAGATTTTAAATTCATTGTCTCATAATTTTGATGTTGATGATTTGACATATTATTATGTTGTTCAAATCAATCTTTAGAACATTTCACAGAATTTTGAAAGAAGTAATATTTGTTACTATAGGATGTTAGAATGATTTAAACATAAATGTTAAAAAATGTATTGATGTTACAAGGATACTTACTAGCAAAGGTGTCTGAGGTGCTACTGTAGACCCTATCCTTCCAATAGTTGAGCACATAGCTAATAATGATGTTCTATAGTTTGTTGGAAATACTTCCGCAGCGAATACATATAGAGAATTGTATGCTAGAGTTATGAAGAATTTTCCTCCAAGATATAGAAGTATTGACCAGTTGCCAGCTGAAACAAAAGAAATAGGACTTTAAATTAAATTCATTAAGGATTTTTTTTGTGCCGTTAATAAATGTTTCAGTTATCTATAAGGCTCTCGAAAGCTATGAATTTAAAGGTAATCAAGCATCTTACCTGGAACGAATCCATAGTTTATCAAGATCAATCCCGTCATGAAATATGCTGTCGCAATAACTCTCTTTCTGCCGAACCGGTCCAAGAATATCAGCTTGCAGATATTAGCTGGTGCCTCTATTACCAAAATAACTATGTAGTTCACATAACTGTTCCCTGATAACTCTATAGCATTGATCGAAAGACCGTAGTAGACTAGAGTAGAAGAAATCCATAGGAAGGAGCAAATGAATAATCTTTTCCAAATCATAGGAGAAGATAAAAGCTGGTTGAATGTGGATTGGTTTCTTATCTCGTTTTCACATTTCCTTTCATCTCTTTGTTTAGTCGCTTGCTTCTCAACTTGCTCATAATGATCTTTTGGAACATTTGCTTTGTTCATCTTTTCTGATTTACTGAGCACTTTTAAACCGTCTTCGTATCTTCCTTTGCTGAGAAGCCATCGGAAACTTTCTGTGAGAGTCCAAATGTATACGAAGACGAATACTGCTGGAGTATAGATGATGAAGAGTAGGTATCGCCAGTTCTGAAGCCACCAGGACAGTAAGGTTACTGTGACTCCCCCAAAGATGAACATAGTGTTGAACAGAAGACTGACAAATACCCTTCCCTTTGGTCCAACCAGTTCCAAAGCTGTAAAGAAGAAAAAGTAATGTATAAATTTTCAGTTAGTTCATTTTGTCGTAAATGAGAATGGTAATGTTAGCCTAAAAATAGTTTACTATCGAAAGATAGAAACAAGTTTTTGTTAAATATTTGTAAGTAAAAATTGTTAAGTAAAAATTACTTATCAGTATAGAGGTATTTAGCCTCTATACTGATAAGTAATTTTCGAGTTCAAAATTCTCTTCCAAAATTCGAGTAAAAATATCTCTTTAAAAATTCGAGTAAAACGAGTCTGTATGTTGTTTAAATTGACTGTATTATTGGTAATAAATTACGAACAAAAACCAATGAAAAAAATAGTTACTAATTTAAATATTCACGCTTCAGCGAACCTTTGGTAATTTACAAAAAGCTATCGATATGATTTTTTTTGGTTCTGCTCCCAATGTTTCATGAGTAAAAGGACCAAAAAATCAAAGCCTAACTACCGGTTATCCATGGACACTATGTAAAGAAGGCTTTAAAACAAAGACCGGAAGATTCACAAAAACTAAAATTAGTTTCATCTGATTTGTAATGCGATCATTCGCGAAGGTTGGGTGACGATAACAGCTAAACATAGATGTGTTTTTTTACGTACAATGAAATAAATGAATGCTGTAATACCTACAGCGACAGTTGAGGAAAACCTGATGAATAAAATGCCTTTGGAACCATTCGATTTTTGTCAAGCCGTGTTTATCGTTAATTCCGATTAAGGTATCTTTATTCTAAATAAACATTATTGGATAATGTTACGTTTGATCTTTGCCTTATTAAAACTGAATATTTTTGAAGATACTACTTTCTTCATATATACACAGATCGATTTCTAAACGGAACAGAAAATAGTCCGACTTCAGAGAGGTTCTATATTCAACTGCATGTTTATTTTTATTATCTTAATCTGAATAACTTATCGAATTTGGATGCTTATTATTTGTTTTATTGTAATTCTTTTTAAAGAAAAGCATTAGTTTGTCTCTGGGTCTAATTTTAAAATAATCGTGATCATCGCGGACGAAGTCGCTGGCAAGAAGTACTTCAATGTAAGTAGGTAACCTTTATATGCCAGGATTTCAGCAATAAGTAATTCTGAAGCCTATACATTTTTAATGTACTTTTGTAATAAATTATGATGATTTAAACAAAAATAAATTGTAACTACCTACCAATCTACAGACAAGATCTTATATTTAAAGAACTTTTAATTGCATCTACTGGCAGCACCAATCTCACCCGAAACGATATTTTAATCTACTTTCAATGGAAACAAAAACTCGTGCAAAATAATTGGATACAAATAAATTGAAGTGAATGTTATATTTTTTGTTGATATTAAAAAAGTTTTATTATTGAGAGCAAATGGAACAGGAGTAATAAAAAAAGAAGAAAAAGTTGTAGGTAAAGTTCTACGAATAGAAACGGTTTAAATTGACTGAGTATGTATAACGGTTAATACAAAAAATTGAAAAATAAATACCACCGCCGTGTCAGTTCATGATTAAGGACTCGTATTGAGTCTGAAACTAGTCGGGTAATCCCAAGAATGCGCGTGGTGAATCGTTAAATAATTCAGAAATATATAGTTAGAAAAATTCTCCATTGTTTAGTTATCAGGTTCTCACATCAGTATCCCCGGTTTTATGTAGCTAATTTTGGTCGAGAGACGCGAACGTGAAATTGAAATAAAACTACTATTTACTTTTTTACGGATTCGGATGGTCACGTGACTTGGCAGGTTTGCTTTTGCAGGTGTCATACCTGCAAAAGAATTCAAACGTCGGGAACTAAAATCGAAATTAACCGCGATTCAAAATCCGTTGAGAAAGTCCTAGTTTTATTTCAACAAATGTCTATGTTTCGATGATGCTATTAAGCATGAAACAAAACACTATATTATTTGTAAGAGGGTGTGAGCACACATGCTCGCAGCCACTTAAAAGTTTATGATCATTAATATTTAATCGTCGTATAAATCTTCATTGCTTGTTGACGCCATTAAATAACATTTTCCGGTCTTGGAGAATTTCCGCTGAAAATGGGATCAAATTCCTCGGTACAAGGTTTCGTTAATTTCCCGTCCCCAAATATTATTTCAGAGACGTTACTTAGGCCTAAAATCAAGTATTTGCTAAGGAAAGTCCCTAAACTGTGTCCTAGATGGTTTGTTTAGGACAATCTCAACTAATTTTGGTATTTACTAAGACATTAATTTGGTGAGGGGTCCGAAGTAAATACTGTAGCTTTGCTTTTTAAATTGAGTTGTCGTGTTAATTGGTAAAGAAGTATTTAATGAGAATGCCTTGTTAGCAATAAAGGTTTATGATAATAGAAATATGTAGGAAGCTTTTATGGAGGTCTTGTCAGCTGATTCTGACAAGGCGATGGAAAAAATTATGCTGCTCTGAGTTTCAACATACGATATGTACTCCATTAAAATATGTCATTGTGTAACTAGATAATTTATATCTATGGCTAGTATTTCCGTTGGGACTATCACTTCGCCTTCGACGTACGACGTTCACATTCTCAAGGAAAATGTTAGGTAGATATCTGAATTAATGTTCCGCGTACAATGACCTTAAGTTATTGAAGCATGATTGCGTCAACGGTATTTTCTGATAGAATTTCTGACTACTTCAAAAGATCCCCGTATTTTCATGTTCAGTCATCCGTGTTAATGTATTTATTAATTAAATTGCTTTATATCGAATTGACAATTCACTAAACATTCGATACGGTATGCGGATAAAAAGCGATAAAGGACCAAATTCGACTGATGTTAAACAGGAAAGAACTGCATGATTTTCGATATAAGCACAATGGAATTTGCTTAGACATTCATCATAATTTAATTAAATAATCCTAAAGAATATAAGGCACGTCTTTAGCAAAGTGTTAGTGTTCGAGTTCCTAACATACGCAGGCGGATTTCCAAAATGAAATACAGAACCGATTCAAATGAAATTTGGTGCAAAGACAGTCTAGAGTCTGAGAAAGGACACAGGCCTTTTTGCTCGATAACCGACACCAACGCGGGCGGAGTCGTAGGCTACAGCTAGTAATATATAATTTCATACTCACCAAGAACAAAACAAGCTGTATAGACTCCCCCACCAAACGCTGGTTCCAAAAATTCAAATACGACGAACATGTCGTAATTAATCGACAATGCCCGAATGACTCCGAAGATGCCGTTGGCCACCGAAGCGAACACGAGTGCTGGACGGCGGCCATATTTGTCTGATATCAGTCCTGTCAGAGGAATGGCGATGAAGAAACCAGCATTGTGGACTGTACCCACTAAGGACCGCTTCCAGTCCTGGCAGGCGAGATCGAACTGAAAACAATAAAGTTTTATTTCGTTATTTTTTTGTAATATTTTTTTTATCTAAAATCGGGTAAAATATTTTTTAACTACATTCACCTGTACACATCTCTGTTGAATTTCAGTGGGCTACGTTTCAGCACAATTGTGATTTTTGAAATTTTGGGAAGGCAACGAATTAGGAAAGATTTCGCTGGTTTATCTCCTGTCAATAATCCGTTTCTTACTTATAGCAATATTCATTAACCAAAGCAGCAGATAAGTTAAAAAGTTTAACCTCTTCCAACACGCAAAGTACCTATAGTGCAAATATAGCATAAGAGTTACAAAAAAATCTTATTAGTATTGTTATTTATTATCATACAAGCCTTAACTTATATGACCTAGTTAGTGAGTAACCAGCCTAACTAACAATTGATAGATGCAGTGTGAGAATAAGTCATGCTGCATGACTGCACAGGTCGCATAGTGTGAAATTCGATTATCAATAGTACGTAAATTGAAACGTGATCATTATTCACGGTCAGCGATGGACCATTGATTTGGTTTTTGTGTGACCATTCTTATTGTTTGGTTGGGAATTAAACCCGTGACTTCCTGCTGGTGGTTGTATCGGGGAACTACGGAATTGGGTTGGGGTTAAACCCTAATCAATAACAAACATCAAGAAATTTATCTCTATTATAAATAGGAAAGATGATTATTTGCATTGACTCGAAAGGCTCCTTTCTTAAAAAGGCTCAATCTGGCTTCTTGAAATCTTCTCTCTCTCTCTCCCTCTCAATTTTTTCGTCCTAATTACAGCTTAGTCAGAAAAAGTTAAAAATAAATTCAATCTCGTCAGTTACGTTTTTTGGCAAGAAACTCAATCAATGGCAATAAACACATTATATCCGGATTTATAAGTGTTAACCAGAAAATAACTTCAGACACGATTTTATGTGCATAATCTCCTATTAATATTGACTGTATGACTTGATACAGGTTCGATGTCCAACTAAGGAAAACATTTGTGTGATCAATTAATGTTTATTTGAGTCTAGGTTTTTTTAAATCTTACTAATGTGGGTCGCAAATTACTAGTATTCTTGTTAACCCTTCGTGCTAAGCTAAATGCTTGTGTTATGAGTGTGTTCACGTCGGTAGTGTAATAGGTGGGATTCGAACCAGTAACCACGATTGATCGCAAGTCTGACGCTCCAGCCATTTCGCTACTGCCGCTTTAAGTTTAAGTATGTCATATTAAAGTTTATCGTGACTCTGAGACGAATGGGAGATCCTTCTAGATAAAAATCGACCAAGGTTGAATAGAGTTCATTGCATCTGTATCTGTCAATATCCTGTGTATGTCAATATAGACTGTGATTGGCCGCCAATCACAGTCTATATTGACATAACGCCAATCATTGGAGAAATTTGACATACAGATGATGCAAGACTCTCAAGTCTTGCATCATCTGTATGTCTATTTCCACCGCTAAGGTTCACCGCTAGGGTCTCTGCTCTAGTGGATTTTTGACTAGCGGTCATTTCCTACTGCAGGAGTCATCTTATCCTATAAAAAAATAACAAAAGCCGTAACAGAAACACTTCTCAATTCTGTCCATTTTACCATTGAACCATATCCGATATTCCGATCACACGCGCTGGTTCGATGTTAATGCGTATTTCAACTGGTTTATGGCAAATATCAACACGTGCACATGCATTACATCGATTGAACATTGATTCGATTCGTTTTCGATATTTCGATTATTAACGAATTTACCACGAAGTAATCTAATTCGCTCGTTTAATTGGCCATTACTTTGTTAAACACGAGTAGTAAGTAAGGATATAAAAAGATAAAGATTTGAAGGAACAAATAAACAGAGTAGCTTTTTAAAGCCATCTGGAGTGAAATTACTCTTAATTCTGAAGAAAGCTAATTTAAAAAAAAATTACTACTACCTTATTTGATTTTTGAATAAACGCTATTTTCACCCGGAAATCAAATGGGTTCAATGCGAAAAATTAACTCCGAGTACTTTGGCATCAGTCGATAGGGATACATAAATATCGATAGGGACATTTATAAGGAACAAATTAATATAACAAACATAATTAAAAGAAAAACCTGCAATATGGGATTTGCAGCGAAAGCCGACATCCACGCAGGCAGAGTCACGGGGATACAGCTAGTTTAAAATATGATAATCATCAGCACACTAGTGACTTGAAAAAAAGAAGAAAAAGTATTTATTTGCGTCTAAAGAAAAAAGAATATATAGAAAAATAAATACATATAAAGGACGCGTCACACATGAGCAAAAAGGTCGTCGCTTAGCAAGCCATGGTTCCTGCTCAAAACTGGGCCTTAGTGGTTTTCAGTGTAGACTTATGTCACACATACATTAATATAATTATACCAAGATCAAAATAAGTATTAAATAATTATGGAACTTTTAATCAAAACATAGGTACAGACACAATTATGAATCCATTAACTCAAGAATTATAAGACAATATTGCAATTGGAAGTCATCATTAGGAGTTTACGTAAACATGTGACAATTTGTCATTGGAAATCATGAGTTAAATCCAAGCACATTGCACAGTTGTTCTTAAACATCAACAGCGACTTTATCTCGAAGCATTAAGGTTGATTTTCGTAATTATTACCATTGATGGTTGGTTGACTATCCGAGAATTAATGCTCACATTGCAACGCTGAATAAACATAAACAATTTGACTTCTATAATGAAGGAACTAATTGACGTTTTTTCCCGTAGGTAAAAGGATGGATGAGATATCTAAGGTTCTTTACCGAGATAAACTAAATAGTGAATTATTTCGAGCTACTACTTCGTGAAGATCATGTAAGAGTAGCAGGTTCTTGTAGTGCCAACTTTTTGGGAGAATTGTGTGAAGAAAATAGCAGTTTTGAGCTCATTTGAGGCATGTACTTACTTACTTGGGACCCAAAATAAAAAAAACCTTAGAGCTCATACATGATCTTCACGAAGTCGTACGGTTCTTTTTGTTTGCTAGTCTACTATATTTAAGTGTCATCAATAAAGAATGAGGCGAAAATTATTTATAACTAGCTGCCCGGACAGACTTCGTTCTGTCAAAAGTAAATTTTTTTTGCTTATTTTTTATCTTTTACACCTTTTAAACCTTCCCTGGACTTCCACAAACATTCCAAGATCAAAATCAGCTAAATCGGTTCAGCCGTTCTCGAGTTTTAGCGAGACTCACGAACAGCAATTGATTTTTATATATATAGATAGATTATTAGACCTCAGGCTACAAGCCTAGCGGTTCAATGGCCGGATTCATATGCACATGGTTGCAGTTTCGAACTTAGGCAAGTACTAATGTGACTTTTTCAAAGTTGTTTGTACTTCCTTAATCATTCTAAGACATCATTGACAAACGGTGAAGGAAAACATCATGTAGAAATCAGGATTCCAAAAATTGCAATCTGTAATCGCCAACCCGCAATGAGCAAGCGTGGTGACCAATGCTCATTCCTTCTCTATATGGGAAGAGGCCTGCCCAGCAGTTGGCCATTTATAGGCCGGTATAATAGACATAAACCATCGATTGAGATGGAAGGAATAAAAAAGGTTTCCCTGAATTCTAGTCTTTCACGTGAGCAATTCAAGTATTTACTCACCATGTTTGTATAGTAATTTACGCGGAATCCATTTATCACGCGAATTATTATAATTCAAATAGTTACAGTGGTCACACAGGCGTTTCGAAATGTGTTTTAATAAAAAATATATATAATGAAGTCGTTGCATTTAATGTGACACGGTGTACTTCAATGAATGATGAAGTTTTAATTTTCTGAGCTGAAAATGTGTGACCAGATATTATTTTAATAATACTATGGTTGTCAGCAGGTTGGTAGTCACGTTTGAAATTGGCAACACCTTTCAGTCAGGTTGACTTCGAAATTATTTTGTTACTGGGCCTTCCCCCGCAAAATCCCATTGTTTTGACCTAACATCTACTTTTTTATCGTTTGTGGAGACAACTGAAATAAGTTTTTAATAAAATTACGTCACGGTAATTAACGCGAACTCATTCATTTACCTTTTAAGGCTTGACGTTTCGGCCGGGTTACACTGGCCGTGGTCGCAAGCAGACTCAGAAGTTAATAATTAAAACTGAAATAAGGCTTATCAGGTTAACATATCCTTTGGTTCCTGAATCCCCGAAGTAGATGACATTATCTCTCCACTCGTCTTGATTTTAATGTTAAGAGATAGTAGCAACCTTGAATTTGAACAAATACTTGTTCCAAGTCTGGGTATTCTTTGTGCATGTGATTTGAATGTTTGTGAAACCCCCGTGACACAAGGATTAAATTCCTTAGTGCGGGCTTCGTTTTTAAGTAGAGAGAAAAGACAAGAAAGAAAATATTAAGAGGGCTTTTCAAAAAAAAAATAAAGTTAGGCAACTTATCTTATATCTTTAAACGAGCAATTCTTGTATGTATATATATATATATAATCTGAATCTCGGAAACGGCTCCAACGATTTTCATGAAATTCAGTAAGCAGGGAGTTTCGGGGGCGTTAAATCGATCTAGCTATGATTCATTTTCAGAAAATGTCGTTTTATCCGTTGTTTTAGTAATCTTATATCTTTAAACGAACAATTCTTTTATAAACTTATGCCCGGTTCCTATATTTGAAAAACGATCCGTTTTAGTTACGAATAGTAGTTTAAAATACCAAGCGTAAGCTAAAATCGTTCCTATAAAAAACGTCTCGTCAGGCAACTTACCGACGGCTTGCTACTGACGGATGGGAGGGTCACCGTTAACGGACGGTAAGCGTATTGTATGGAGATGACAGTTTATGGCGTTCCTATAAATATTTTTAAACGTCAGTAGGCTGTCAAGATTACCACTCGTTAACCTTTTGTTTACCCGCCGATTTCGGCCGGTTGATTTCTTTCTCTTTCATTGTTTTCGCTTTAATTCCGAAATTTCGAGTTCAGATAGTAATAGAGAAGTGTTTAATATTATATCGAATTATAGTGAGACTGATTCAGAAGAAGATAGGCGTGAAAGAGTAGGTATATAAAGAAAGAGTGGATTTTTTTGCGACGCTGGATTATTACGAATTTCAAGTGAGATTTCGACTCGATAAAGAATCTGTTGAAATGAAATGAAATGAAATGAAATTTAGGCACAATGTTGATATCAGTGGCAGACTTTGTGGGTGTGTCAAAAACATCAGCTTGTCGTATTGTGCGTGATATCAGTTTTGCTATTGCTCAACTGTATAACAAATATATTAAAGCGACCGAACAACTGTTTTTATTATAGAAGAATACCTATATAAATTTATTTCCTACTTCCTTTATTTTTACTCCACAGATTTTACTCAATTTTACACTATTTGCTGTCAGTCATCAAAAACGCGTTTGTTACTTTCGATACAAATGACAATTGAATGATATTTTTTTATGAAAGTAAATATTTAACATGAAGATATATTAAAATATTAATGATTAATATCTAAGTACAAAACACAAAACGTCAAATAATAAAAAAAGTACATCATTTTTTACTGTAAACAAAAATAAGCTTCTTTGTATTAACAAAACGCAGAACGACGCCAGGGAGGGCTTCGGTAACAAACAAACGGATGACGGCTTGTAGCTCGTTTATGATGCAAAAAATATAGGAACGCCAATTACGGATCGTTAATGGTAACTAGAAAACGGATGGTATTTTTTACGTATGACGAGTCGTTTGTTATAGGAACCGGGCATTAGTGTGGCCATAAGTACTTTGACAATTAAAAATAAACAAAACATTTGAATTTGGACTCTGTCATTTATATGATTGTTCATTGCGATTTCTCATTTTGGCGCCAATACATTGCACAATATTTTAGGCTATTACTAGGTACAATGAGACCTCCTCTGTGTTTGTGATAGTAAAAGTAAAAAAGATCAGGCCGTCCACGTAGTATTCGTACGAAAAAGGTGGTCAAAGCAGTAAGGGAAAGAATTCGAAAAAATCCTGTCCGAAATCAAAAGATTTTATCTCGGGTGATGAAGATAGCACCTAGAACCATGTCGCGTATTTTATAAGCTGACTTAGGACTTGCAGCCTTTAAGAGACGTACTGGTCATTTCTTAACTGATAATTTAAAAAAGAATAGGGTGGTAAAATAGAAACAGCTACTGAAGCGGTACGCAAAAGGAAGGATTTTTTTTACAATTGCGCAACATTTTAACAAACAAAATGACCGTGTTTATGCTCACAGCTCTAGGGAAGCTTCCCAATTAGTCGACAGAATGCATCGTGGGCATTATCTGACTTCAGTGATGGTTTGGTGGGGTATTAGCTATGAAGTAGTGACTGAGCCATACGTATTTTTTATTTAAATAACCAGTTCATATTTTTTTATTATTGTGTTTTTTAGTATTATGTCGGTAAGGTCGAAAAATATTATTCATACTTCCTTATTTCATCAGTATATAAATCGTATTTAAATTTAATTTCTAAAGAACACACTACCAAAAACAAACGAGCAAAGCTCGGTGATCCAGGTACTTCTTAATAAAACCGCACACTTATAAACATGGAAACGTTTTTCTAGAAGTACTGAAGGCAACAATAAACTTGGATAATATCACAATCAGCCATGATTTGTAATCTTTCCTAAAAAATAAAAAACAAAAAGTCACTTTCTCTGTACAGTTGACACTTTCACCGAAATTGTCAAAGATTTTTTTTTCTTTTGTGTTGTGGTTTTCGATGGTTCTGTTAACAAAATTTACCGCTTTGTTATTTCATAAAAAAAAGTAAATTTCAATGTAATAACATTGAAATTTACTTTTCTATAAGAAATAACATTCTTCTTCAGCAATAGCTGAAGAAGACTTGCTTTTTGTGAGGGATTATGGAACAACTCATTTAAATATTACATTTTTCTGGACATAAATTGTTTTTATCAGTAAAATTAATTGTTGCTAATAGGGGTAAATAATTTAATTAGACAACAAACAAGTTCTAACATGTAAACAATAATATTAACATTCATATCATCAGTTAGTTCTGTTGTAGTGTTATTTTAATTATTTACACATTATGAACTATAATCTGTTTTCTTAACATATTTAGGTAAATAAAACGAATGACCGATATTTTTGTACTTCTCGAAGAGGAAAAAGACATTTTAAGATTTCGACCTATGTTTCTTGGGGAAAGTTGTTCAGTTTTATGCACCTGATTACCTCGTTGAATATCCGCACTCCTTTTAAATCCTGTATGTTTCGGGTTATTAAAAAGAAGGGTAATGATTTTGACAATCTAAGTTTGTATGTTCCTAAACTACTGAACCGATTTTAATAAATGAGGTGTCGATGGATTCGGAATAATGGCCCGGGTATATAAGTTTTATCAACATTTTATATATGCGGAAACCTAAGATTCTAACCTCGAAAAAAAGAAAGTGGAATCGAATTTAAACTTAAAGATTTTAGCGTTAAATATGGCATTACGATTGTTTCTAAATTATCACAATGTGTACGTAAACATTTAGATATTTCTTCACTTATATCTTGTTTTCAGCTACTAGAAAATTATGCTATAAACGTAAAACCATGTTTCATGTAAAATAAATGTATGCCTAATAGAAGATTTAATAAATGGAAATAAAATTTCGACGTAAATAAATTTTGTTTATTTTCTGACACAATAGTTAAACAATGGAAATGTTCATATGTGACTCACGAGACAGTGAAAGGGTTTATCTGAAAATATTTAAAGGAAAGTATAAGAAGTTCCTATTGAAATTTTAAACCTTCTTCCTACAAATATAATTTATATTTCTTCTGAGCATGATCAAGTTATGATAAGCTGCCTTTCGCAGTGGATAACACCATACTGTAGACACAAAGATCCTTGTGGACTTCTTCAGTTCTAAGAAAGACTGAGGGTATTTACCGCTTCAGTTTAAGCCGTCGAGTGCTTACTCTAAGTAGGGACCTGAACAAATTGCAGGTTAAAGTGGTTCAGAAGAAGACCACCTACTTGACCTCCTGGATATTTAACCAAACATACAATAATAAATCTTACCTCTTTCACAATAGAATGCTCTTCCAAATACACGTAGGAGTCACATCCGATCTCCGTTGAGGTGTCATAGTAGTGTGGTGAACATTGGCTTGAGTTGGAAAAAAGTGACACGTTTGTGAACGGGGCATAGCGCACGCACTTTGCTGGTACTCCGTCATTGTCGTGTGGTATCGTGAAGTTTATGTGATGGGGGTTGTCTTCACATTCTGGTACTGAACACCTGAAACAAAACAAAACAAGTAAGGATACCTTTAAGATAAATGGACGAGGATTCCGTAATTCGCAGTGAGGCATTTGGAACACATTGATGTATTATAAACTCAATATCCATATATATCTAGCCTTTCCCAATCTATCTTGGGATCGGCTTCCAGTCTTACCGGATTTAGCCGTTTACCGTATCTGCATAACTGACCTCCCAAACCCATTTTGCTGCGTAAAGGAGTATCCTCATATTAAGACTGGCTGTCAGAATAGTCAAAGATCGTCGTATGGCAGTCGGGACCAACGGCTTAACTTGCTTACCGAGGCTTGGAGGGTTTTCGGTATGATTTCAAATGGTCACTCATCCACGGACAATCCGCGGCGACGGCGGGTTATGTCTATTATGCGTAAAACCTTGGCCACGAGCCTGATTATGATTAGGACCTCAGGATATAGGTTGAAATTATTAAACTGGACCATTACGCTCTCCTTCAATAAGTATTGTAATAGAGCAAATTAATTCTAGGCTTGTCATTTTTCTGGAGCCCGTGATGAAGACGTCTTTCAATTGAAAAATGATAATTGAATTGCAATTGTTTTTCGTTCCAATCTGTTCATATTTTAATGAACGTAGTATCATTTTAGTCACTACCATACCGATCAAATATGTCTTATAGACGTGCTATCAAATTATTTCAGATTCTACATCCAAAGTTATCTAGATCCAACCTTTCGACCATCTATATAGGCTGGCTACAATATGAGCTGTAATAACTAGTATTCTAAAGTCAAGAATGACGAGAATATTCGAGTAATATAATTCATATAATACAGATTGATATCAACCATTCCACTTGGACCAGATATCAGCTGTCAGAGAGTGCATTGCGGAAATACCGCATGAGATCCTCATTTGTTTTCGAGACGCTGACTTCGTATATTGATGCACGTTTTCACGTCTCTCGTATGGCAGGAACGTGCGATATTTTATGGGCATTTCCTTGAAGCTTGAGAAAAACTCTTAGGAAAATAAATAGGTCAGAATATGCTCTCGATTTTACCGGGATGCGCCAGAAAGAGAGATATGCTTTTGTAGTGTAAGTATATTTCTTTGGCACGCTCTGCAGCCTTAACGGCTTGATGGAATTTTACTTCAGAGGTGTAGTTAGATTCATTTCAATTGTGAGAATGACACTCTCAATAAATACAATAAAAAAAAAGAAAATAATATTTCAGTTTTGTAACTAAAACAGCTTATTAGGATTATTATTATTGGAAGACGTTTTTCTGAAAAAGTTATTATTTACTAAGGTAAATTTAATGTATTAGCATTTAAAAAATTAAGCGGAGTGACAGTAGACCTTTTTGCTGTGGGATAGTTACAGATACATTGTATGGTTGGCATTGCATTTTTATGTAGGTACCTACAAATACCTATATAAGCTTTGCGTAATGCTATTCAATAGGACAGCTAAATAAATAGAATATGCGAACGTTTTGTTATTCAACTACTCACAGAAATATAATTCGCAATTAATTTTATACACATGCAATATTTACACATATTAATTTTAGAATTTTCTTATGAAAAAATAATATGATTTCGAGGCGAATGCACCCGCGTGTTTCTCTAGTATCTAATTTCTATACATCGTAAGAATGTGTCATATCTCAATAATGCTAACATTAAATAGATTATGCTGTGATTGCGCACGCGTATCAACATTTATGTAAAACAATACGCGCGTTCACTGAACATTAACTAATTATATTTCATAATTTATAGGTAATATTACAGTATTGAAATGTGTAAGTTATTTCATTGATAAGACAAAATTCTAGTTTGAATGTTAAACGGTAATGTGGTAATAGGATTAATCAAGACCTACGTGATGTAGATAAGTATAATTGAATCAATCAAATTAGAAGAAAGATAGAGCAAAATTAACCTTTTAATCAACCTGTACATAGTTATACGAATAACCATGATCTTTGTAAACACCTCGAAATGTTAACAATTGAAAATAAGTATTTGCTTGCGGCTCTCGCGTCAAGAAGTAGCTTATATCCTCAAGAAGTTTTTAAATCGGACCAGTAGTTCCAGACAGTAGCGCTTTCAACCCAACTAAGAAACAAATGAACTCTTCAGCTTTATAATAGTATAGAAATAAAACTACTTTAAACGGATTCTATCGCGGTTTATTTTGATTTTAGTTCCCGACGTTTCAACACCTTTGCAGGTGTCACGGTCACGGGCAGACTGAGATGGTATTCGTCTTGACAAGATATGTTGCTCGTTCTACCTTCATACTTTTGTAAATTATTTTAATTTTAATTTTAATCGTTTTAAAGTAGTTTTATTTCAAGGTTTAATATTCGCGTAAACCTCAGAAAACAATATATTAGTTTAAAGATTCCCGGCATAACTTGTTCAAAACATTTCTATTGCAATTAACTAACTACTCGCGTGTTTAACAAAAACCTTAACTGTGTCAATCTGTATTCCAAATGCCGTCAAAACTTGAAGATTGGACAATACATTGAAACGCTTACATTATACAATAAAAAATTCCGTCAAAAACCATTCGACGATTGGTGCAATACTATACAATTAATTTAATACATTATTAAGTAAAGTACGTTAAAATTATAATTAACGTATTAAATTTAAAAGCAACGTAATTAGATCATCAGTCAGCTAAGTAAAAGATTATCATTAAAGAGTGGTACTGTACCAATATATCGCCATTGTCCTTTGGGGTTATCAGTCAAAGAAAGAGCAGCTAATTGATACTAAGGCCGAGCTTTTTGATCCCGAGTTAACTCAACCAATGGTTAAATATGCTAACTAATGGTTTCAAAACGCGTTTTTACATCAATTGTTAGTCTATCAAATAGTCGAATAAGTAGGAGAGGTAATTATTCAATCATTTTTTAGAATAAAAATTTATGAATAAATTTGTTCGTCCGAAGTTTGAAACCATTGTTTGAGTTAACTCGGGATTAAAAAACTAATCCTAAATGAAGTGCTGATCGTTCTTCTAAAGTTATTTGTATATTTAAGTCCGTGTCTCGTAAAGTGAAACAAAATCAGAGGTAACAGTTGGCCAGAGCCATAGAACTATAACGCCTAGAAAGCGAGTACGCGCACGAATAGTGAAGCGGTTCAAACTGTGTCATATCAACACAGTTGGTACGTCCGAACGTACCGTCAGTCGTCAAGGTCAAGCGCTAGTGCAAATGTCTCCTTAATTTTAAGTTTAATGGCGGTTTAAGTAGTGAATGAGTGTCACAATGCAATAAATATGTAGACGACAAATTTAATGCAGATAGATATTTTTCGATGCACACATCAGTACTTTTGGCTTCACTATTAGCTTCGCGCTTGTATGGAATAGCGTACTAGGATCAGTGGAATCGGGTTGTAACGTGGGATTGGTTCGGACCAAAATGTCAGTTTTTATCCACATTCCAAACGGATTCCACGAATGGGATCTGACTGTGGGTTATTACGCAAAAATCTTTGTCCTTTCTTGGAATGCAAACTTGACTTATACTAAGTTTCATAATTATCAGCTCAGTGGTTTAACCACGAGAGCGAAATAGATGTACGGCTATCAAGCTATAAATTTCCAGTTTATGCTGACCTCCCAGTGTACGGAAATCCTATACAATGCGAGATCAGCTTATACTGATGTGTATAGCTTGACGTGTAGCCGTGTGTACGTAGTTACTTTTGTATTTATAATTTAGCTGTGCCTTGCGGTTTCACCTGCGTAAGTTATCCCCGTTCCCGGAAACTCCTTTTCATTTAAGTAAATTTTCCATTGATTTTAAATTTTAATATATATTCTACTACTCGGGACGGAGACGAATCCATTAAAATCGGTTCTCACGTTCTCGAGTTAAAAATGTTGTAACACACATAGATACAAAAGAAGAATTGAGGTTTTGAGAATGTGGATGGATATAGAGGGAGGGGACGACCAAAGAAACGATGGATGGATTGTGTGAAGATGATATGGCTAGGAAGGATGGTACTTGTGAGATGACGTCAGATAGAGAAGTAGGAAGGAGAAGACAAGCTGCGCAAACCACAAATGAAATTAGGATCAGGGCAGGTTGATGATAATATCTTGGGACATATCACGGTTATCTGATTTCAAACTAGGCAGCGTCTGTACTATGGCAACCAGAAAACTGATAAACAAACTCATATATTTTTTAAATACATACTTTATATAGATAAATTACATCCAGACACAGAACAAATGATCGTGCTTATCACACAAAGATTTTCCTGAGTAAGAATCGAATCCACGACCTCCGGCTTAGCAGTCAGGGTCACAAACCACTAGACCAACAGGCCCATCAAATGATAATGATGATATATAAAAGAAGATAGTATGAATTATACCACTTTTTTTTTCTTAAAAATCTTGCTATAAAGGTGTCAGTATCGAAGTGTTACGAGGAATGTACAGTGATACAGTCAAGTTCACAGTAAGTAACAACAACTACTTAATGATGTTTGTTACTTGGTAATGCGATTCATTAAATATACTTATATCATTTTTATTTATTTCATTAAACTTGAAAACCACTTAACAATGAACAACAAGTAAATTCACTCTATTGTACTCAAAACATGATAAAAAAACGTAATTTACCTTTTAAATATATCTATGATTTAGCAATTTTTGTATTTGTGAAACCTTACTGTGACTCAGGTAAATCGATGACTGAATGTCTTAAAGAGTATGACAATACAAAGTCGATTAAGGTCGTTGGTTAGACAATAAAAATATTGTACACTTTTTGCTCTTTCAAAATATGGAAAAACTAAATTAATAAAAAAAAATACTTTATTAAAAAAAATGTCAGTAGTGAGATTTTTGTTACGAAAAAACAGATTTTTTTTTTAAATATTAAAGCATATTATGTTTTTAGTAACAAAAATCTCTCTTTTACCTACTGAACGACATAAAAATAAAATAAGTATTATTCTACTTGGAAAGGGGGCTACAGCTAGTCAAAAATCCCGTAGCGTCCCTAGATTCACATCTTGTGTACCTATCTGTTATTTCCAACTAGACTATAATAGTTATTGTGTCACAAGCTTGACTGAAATTAGAAAAATAATATTAGTTTCAAATTTGTCAGACAGTCAACTAAAATATTTAATTATGTCTAATAAATTAATAATTTGTTAATTAGGAAAATTTACAGTTGCCGAAAGTTTCCTTAAATAGAAAAATGGGACTCGATGTGTCGAGTAATTCATTCAGAGATTTGAACCGCTTTCGTTTTGACAACTCAGTGAGTTACTACGTATTTCTAATAAATTATGTTGCATTAAACTTTTGTCTTAGCTTTAGTTTTTGCTGCACGCTTTCCGGGCCCTTATGTGTTATTTTAATGTCATGGTCACGGTCACCGAGGTGTGATCTAATTTTTGTTTGTTTGTTAGGATTACATGAATATTATGAAAACATCATGCGAAAAAATGTTTGTTACCTCTGACTTCGGTTTAACAGTCTTTTACTCCATTTGACAGTTGAGAGGTTAACTGTTGAAAGAATTGTTTAAGTATGTTCAAAGCATAGTTTATTCAATTAGACTGCATGGACAACCACTGTGCGCGATGCGCTGCGGTTGCGATCCCCGCATGAGGCAAGCATTTGTCTGATCCACAAATGCTTGTTCCAAGTGTGGGTGTTCTTTGTGCATGTGATTTGAATGTTTGTAAAACCTCCCATCGTTTTCATACATGTGTTAAACACAACACAAAAAATATGTGTTAAAACGTCTTCATCTGACCTTTAAGGATTAACAGCTACGGTAAAGTATGTCAAGGATTTAGGGAAATTATGAAATTCGAAGATAAATAAGTTGAAAAACTCTGCAGTACAGAAGATACTAATAAACTAAAGTATACTACGATATAATGAATGAATGACCCCGAGTGCGTGTGAATGTATTGTTTAAACGGCGGTAGCCTAATGGCTAGGGCGTCGAACTCGCGATCGTGAGGTTGCGGGTTCGAATCCCACCTTTTACACTACCGACGTGAACCCACTCGTAACACAAGCATCTTAGCTTAGCACGAGGGGTTAACGAGTTTACTAGTAATGTGCGACCCACATTGCTAGTAATCTTTATAAAAATCAAAAAAAGTGGGATTCCAAAAATCGGAATCCGAAATCGCCAACCCGCAGTGAGCAAGCGTGGTGATCAATGCTCGTTCCTTCTCTGTATGAGAAGAGGCCTGTGCCCAGTTGTAAGATATTAATAGGTGTATATTTTAAGTTCTAACTTTTCGTGACTTTAATCCCGACTTGACTTGATTTGACTGGTGCTTAGCCTAATTATTTGTGTATACAAGTATTTCGATTCCGTCTCAAGTACAACTTTGAATGCATATTGTTATGGTGCTAAGCAAACACAGTATATGGTTCCAAGACAGTTAATTCGACGACCTCCGTGTTCGAGTGGTGTACACACCGGTTTTCAAGGTGTCGCCAGCTCTATGGTCCCGGTTTCGATCCCCGGACTGGTCAATGTACAAAAACACTTTTCTAAATTGTCTCGGGTCTGGGTGTTTCTGGTACCTTTATTGTCTCTGATTGCATAACACAAGTGCTTAAGCTACTTACTTTGGATTCGGAGCGATGTATGTGATGTTGTCCTCATTTTAATTGTTTCCATGGGACACACCGAGCTTAAGTGTATAGGTGGTTTCCTTTGGTTATCATTGTAGATTCTGGCTTACAGGAGTTGCAATAATTGCACAGATGGTGGGCTTGTGCAGTCATAAAAAAAAAGAAAAGACGCCAATGTAATGTCCAACAGTGAATTGGCGGCAAATGATTTGATTGATTAAATACAAAAGTAGTCCAATACATTTTCCTTAATTGTAAGTGAGATGTTTATTATTAATTGTTAGAAGCGCAAAAACGATTGATTTATGGAAATGCGAAAAAGCATTGATCAAGTAGCTATTATTACAGTCATAAAGGATAAACTACAGAAATATAATCAAATTCTCTATCCTGGGTTCGCACCTCAAAGATGTTATCCTATACCGTTTGTCAATGATGTCTTAGAATAATTAAGAAAGTACATATGTGTTTGAAAAAGTCACATTGCTAATTGCCCGGGTTCGAACCTTAAAAAAATAAAATTAAAATCGTATTATTAGTATTTATAAAAAGATACTATGTTACGTTAAAAGTTGTTTAAACAATATCTTTCAAACAACCTTCGTATGCGCAAAATATCAACAACACAAATAAGTATAAAGATTATCTGTAAAACTTTAAAAACGTTTTCCAAAGTCTTGCTTGAAAATTACAAAAACGGTATAAATCATTTTACTGAACACTCAAAACGTAAGTATCTATTGCTATCTCAGACACTTAGAAAATTTAATCATATTTTTTTAAGACCGTCTTAATTAAGATTCGCTTAACTCAACTCGGATTAACGTGTAATAAACCAAGTGTCGTTTACGTATTCGTCTATTAATCAAGTACCTACATATTGTTATGCCATTTTTAACCAGCAGTTTTGTAATACCGATTGCTAGAAACATTCATTCACTAACAATGTCGCTAACTTAGTAATATTTTCGCGACGTTGCGTTAGCTGGGCGTCAAATGTCACTGTACAACTCACAGTGTTTACTAACAATCACATTATTTTTATACCTGACCTACACACACACATGTATGTGTATATAAAACAATGCCGTTTTCCTGAAAACTATCGATTTGTTCCTTATTTATGGAAACATAATAGCGACGAAATATGACTCTCTCAAGTCATAGAGAAGGCTTGTTCCGAACGGATTTTGCAGTCCGTTCCCATGCGTTCGGAAAATGGATAAACAGTATTTTTTTGTATCAAACGGATCCCACGTACAAACTAATCCCAGTAAGCTACTCCAAATGGATGCCTGCTGTGAAACTATAAATAAAAAATATAAATTTGACGAACTCCGTGGTCGTGTGGCGTACACACCGGTTTTCAGGGTGTCGTTAGCTCTGAGGTCCCGGGTTCTATCCCCAGACGGGTCAATGTAGAAAAAATAAACAATACTTTTCTACATTGTCTCGGGTCTGGGTGTTTGCGGTACCTTCATTGTCTCTGATTCCATAATACAAGTGCTTTAGCTACTTACTTTGGATTCGGAGCAATGTTTGTTATGTTGTCAACATTTATTTATTATAATTATCCATATTCTGAACGGATCCCACGAATAGGACCTTCTTCTTCTTAGGGAGTCGATCAATGGCAATTTATTATATTTTTTCTGACCAGTAGCCGGCCCTGCCTTGTCGGTGGTGTCACACGCTAGGTAGAATGGGATCAGATTGTGGAAATCACTATGAACGCGAAACTTATCTATATAAAGAATACTATAGACACGCCAATTACATTCCAAAAACTATTTCAGCTTATAATAATTATTCAATAACTTTTTCAAGGTTCTATGGTTTATAGTGAATTCTCAAAGAAAATCTCTGTACCTTACAAAGTATCAGCCTATAAAATTAGTATATTTAAATCTTTTGCCTAGCTTTTTCCCAAGCTATGTTGGGGTCGGCTTCCAGTCTTACCGGATTTAGCTGAATACTACATTTTACACGAAGCGACTGCCTATCTGACCTCCACAACCCATTTTACTGGAAAATACAGTATCCCATAGTATGACTGGTTGTCAGAATGGAAATGACTGTCAAGATCACCGTATGACAGTCGGGACCAACAGCTTAACGTTCTTTCCGAGGCACGGAGGGGTCTCGGTATGTTTACAAATGGTCACCCATCGACGGACCAACCGCGACAAGCGTGGCTTAACCTTTAATATCGGTAAAGCCGTACGGCTCACACTTAGCCACGAAACCCTCAAAATTTGTACTATTAAAATATCTTGTGACAACACACACGGCCATCTGATTCCGAACCAGACACAGCCTATACTATGGCAACCAGACAACTGATAAACACACTTATATCTTTATAAATACGGACACATTGTAGGTAAATTACACACAGACACAGAAGAAATGATCTTGCTCATCACAAAAAGATTTGTCCTGGGTGGGAATGGGAATTGAACCTGTGGGTTAGCAGGGGAAGTTCAATTTTTTTTGGTATGGGTTATTACTTTCATTGAGAAAGTGTTAATGTTTATAGACTGTAGTAGGATTTTAAACAATTTCTACTAGTCTTAATCATGCCCTTTTTCTGTTAACAATGCTTATCATCTGTTGACTAGCCAGTAACTACTACATGACCTATTTCTGTGTAACTATTAGTGTATACACGATGCTATGAACAACATTTTAAATGTAATCTTAAGGCTTAGCAATGGTAAAGCGATTTGAATTACAATGAGGTTGATGTTAATTTTAATTATCATAGATCCAGAAAAACACGAATCGAAGCCTTCATCTTGTATTATACTTCGAATAATAACAAAAAAATATGGTAAGTTAAGGTTCAATCATTTATCATGCAAATGTTTTAAATTCATTACCGAGATGAATATTAAAGAGTAATATAATTAGTATCTCCTTTCTATAGATATTAAAGACTTAACAACAATAATTCAACATTAATAATTATTGGATAAACATTAGTTGATTCATGTAAACAGAAATTATTTACACACATAATAAATCCATTATAAATAATAATTCTTATATCAAGCTCACTTTATCATCTTTTTAATTAAAAAAAATAAATTAAAAAAAAACTCTCACCTGTATTTAAGATCCATAACTTCAAAGTTATATACTGAAGAATACATTCCCGCCAAAAACACAGGAAACAAAATTAAAATATAACTATAGACATTGAATTTTCCGAACGGTCCTAAAATAGTTAAAATATCGTCCACTGTCACTTCGTTACTAGGCTTCTTTTCGGGATCCATTATTAAAACACTATTAACAAAATAATTATTTAAACTTTTATAGTTTTTATTGTAACAGTTTTATCGTAATTATAATTGTTATATTTATTTTAAATGGTACGCGCGCGCGGCATCGCTCCTACCCGATTGTGCGCGCGGCTCACTCGGTTCACACTTTTTATTGTATGTTTAAATCATTGGCTATCGATGTAGTTTGTTTACGATAGCATTGACTATTAAACCTTAAACTATTTACTACTTTTACTATTACAAGTAATATTTGATAATGTGTTTGTGTGTTAATTAGGGAGACAATTCCTGTTGGCTGTTGGGAAGTGAGTGTTAAGAGATAGAAAATTTGGTTATAGATAAATTATCGTTCTGTATTTGATATGTGATTTCGTATGCACTTTGTCTTTCTAAATTCTGTCTTCTTTACATAAATAATAATATATGTGTCATTCAAGGGGGGGATTCTTACAATACCTAAGCAACATTTAAAAAATACTTTTTTTTAGTAAAAATTAAATTTTAGTAGTATATATAATAATTCATGTGTGAACTGCAAGAAATAAAAAAGGCTTTTTATTTTTATGTTATTTTTATGACTGTTATCAGCAAAATATTATTCATACCTCTGGCACCACTAAAAGAAATGCTGTCAAAAAAGTAATAACAAAAAAGGATCGTTGACTCTATATCGTGCTAAAATAATAGTGCTGCTTTATCTTGGTTGTCAAAAACAGACTAACTGACTAAGTCTGCCTACTCTTTACTAGATAACAGGTGCAATACTATCTTACATACAAAATTATTCAAAACAAGTGAACGAGAAAATCTCCTGTGTTTAAAGGTTTGTCACATTGGTGGCGCTTTGTTCCTACGGTTACGTGTTCATCGTAATTGTTTATTTTACCTAGTTCTTGTATAACCACAATAGTTAGTTCATGTGATTATGTATGAAGGTGCATAGCAATGGTTACTTTCTTCGTCTTTGTTAGTTGTCATAGGGAAATATGTAGAGATTCAAATTCAAATTCATTTATTACTTTCACAATAGTTTCCTTAAAGTTAGTTGGTGGAGTCCCCATTTAAGCATATTAATGCCTGTGTTAGGAGGCTCCGCTATTTCATACTGAAGTAGAGATGGGTGAAAGGGTAATAACTACTTTTAAATATACATCAGATTACTAATCAAAACAATAAACATTGACATTATCTGACACAACAAATAAACTAGTTACAGTTTCAAAACATTAATCAGCTTTAAAACTGCAACCAATCCACCTGCCGAGATATATATGTAGAAAAGTGTAGAGATTCCGTACTGGTATTGGGGTAAACGACACCGGGTATGAATATTGTGGCCCCTTTAAGGAACACTTTTGAGGAAATCGATAATTTTGAAATACAATGCGGTTTATTTAGATTTTCGGGCATGGTGACGGGCACAATAGTCGAGTCTGCTCGTCACTATGCCCTTTGACACCTTCAAAGGTGTTGAAAGTCGGGAACTAAAATCAACGAACAAAATATACCATAATAGAATCATACTCGTAATATCTGTTGTATTATTGAGGGTATGCAGCACTCGAAACCAGCAGCAGGAGACTTGAAATTATTGTGTCCTGGACCGCAGCCCCATCTCACTAACACCGGCTCTCAGTGCCGTTGCCATCAAGAATGGTAGTGAGTTTGACCATTCGTAGGCATGCTGTTCGATTTATTTAAGCGCTTTCAAACAAACTCTTTAGCTTTATAATATAAGTATAGATTTTTTAAAGGTTTTACTCTTGTATCATGTAATATGTTGTTTTTTAAAAACGCCTGGAAAACGTAATCTTTACTTTTCTTAAAAAAGTAACATACTTAAATTACTAATTATTTTGTTTCACTGCTATAATAAAGATAGTGAGAGTACGTGTAGTACGTTTAACTTGTATAGGTACAATGTATAGGCCTTAAACCACGCCTGTTTCAAGTCTTGTCGTGCTATAAAACTCCACGTACGACGTTAAAACTCTTCAGTTTACTCTGAATTCAATTCGGAATAGCCTGAAACATCAATAAAAAGATAAGGTTGATTTCAGGTTTCTGTGTGGGTTGCTCGGCTATTTGTATATTTTTCTTTTATTCATTATTTTATATATAATTATCTGGGGTACTTTCTAACCTTTTCTCTAGTCGCTTTCCACTACTCTTAGCCATTCGACTACCATCTTTCTTTCTGGGAGTGACGCTGTCGACTTTTTTTAACTTAGCTCTTGATGTGAAGTAAATAAACAAGATTGTAGGTTAATAGGTATATACTTACCATATTAAATAATCTTCAAAATAATAATATAATTATACTATAAGCAGGGGTGCATGGCCTCTGGTAGGTGCCCCGTACCATATTAAAGTAAACTTCTGAACAAGGCCCTGTGTGCAAAGTAAACTTCTGTGCAGGACTTGTGTCCCCACGTAAGCCTTTCAAAGTAACATAAGCTCTTCGTCTGAAATCATCCCTTGATAAAAGAGATATTATCATAAATTTAAAAAAAGAATATACATATAGATTCTTTCTGAAGTGACGCTGCACAATACTGCAGACTAGACGATCTTATTTTTTGTAGCTTGTTGTCTCGCCTCGTTGTTTGCAAATACATTTTGTATAGAACGTAAGGTTTCTTTAAAATGCAACTTGATGTCAAAATCATTGCAATCGATTCGGTTACTGATTTTTAACAAACTATTTTCAGATTTCGTGTATACTAAAAATTAGGTTGTATATCAGCCAATTTATTTACTTTAGAATTTCACACATTCATCATTCAATGTAATTATATATCGCATATCTTCTTAACGTACAATCCTGCTTATTCCGGTTTCGTTTTTAAACATCATCTCAGTAGATTATAAGTCAAATATTTTTCCAAACGGTCTACCTACGTAGTCAGTACGTATGTGTGAAAAATATCAGCTGTAACGTGACTTAATGACGTAATACATTGGAATTATTATCACATTTTAAACTTCACATCATTGCGTAATCTAAAGTAATTTTAAATTAAGTGACTTCAAATTGAAGAAGGTTTTCATATTATCTGTATTTTTATTATTATAAAACCGGCCTATAAATGTCCCACAGGGCACAGGACCCTTTTCATATAGATAACGAGACTTCTCTTAAAGATAATTGACCACCAGCTTACTCACTGCGGTTTGGAGATTTCAGTTTCCAATTTTTGTAATCCTGGTTTCCTCCAGATTATTTTTCGAACGAGGCCCGCTCTAAGGAATTTAATTCTTGTGTCGCGGGGGTTTTACAAACATACAAATCATATGTACAAATAACACCCAGACTTGGAACAAGTATTTGTGGATCACACAAATGTATGTCTCAAGCGGAGATCGAACCCGCAGCACGTCGCGCGCAGCGGTTATTAGCGTGGTGACCTATAACATTCGGCTATCCGTGCAGTCAAAATCAAAGCAGTATTCAATGATGTCTAAGAATAATTAAGAATGTATATATAACTTTGTAAAAGTCACATTGGCTCAGGTCACTTTTCAGGACCTGATACACACAGATACGTTTATTGAACCGTTATGTAAACATGTCAATTTTTTTATTATTATGGTAGATTTTGACATTACTGCCTGTGACATGAATTTTAAGCCTATTTCGTTATTTATCTCTCCTTTTCGTATTAATTTAATCTCTTTTTCTACAACTGTGTCAAAAACATAGTTTTAATCTGACCGTAACCGTGTTGTTACCTTAAAATGTATTTAAGGTAACAACACGACTGCGTAAGATATTTCATTTACCATCAAATTCTAATGCTGGAAACACACAAACTGACTGCAATTTTATAAATTAAATTTTCACTTCAGAATTCTTGATTTTGTGAAAGGGATATTCAGCATATTCAGATAATCCAAAATTCCTGCCTAAAAAGAAATGTGGAGAATCCGATAAAAAGGTATTCGGAAAATATAAAATGTTGGCTTCGACTGTTCCGTGAAATGTGCTTATCGTTGCGATCTGAAGCTACTTCTGGAACACTCACTTGATTTGATATATTTATTTTTTACTTTCTAATGAAATACTTATCAAGATTCAAAATGATAGATATTTTTCATATGTTTGGGCTTATTTTTATAGTTAAACCGTTTTTTTTTATTTAACCTGATCCAGGCCCCTCGGTCCTGAGTGGCTTCGGACCAATCCTGGAAAAAGCGAATGTCATCTCGTCAACGTCTTTTTGGACTTCCACGTATACGAGCTCCAGTTCTAGATACAGTCCAGTTATAGATAGGCCAGAATTTCAACCGAGTGGCGGTTGAAATTCTGGCCTATCTATCCAGACCCATGCGGCCAATGTGACAAGCCCAACTCCACTTTAACTTGGCTGTTTGGGTACCGATATCTTTAATTTTCGTTTTTGAGCAAAGGGTGGTGTCTTTACCTTTACCTTTAGTATTTTTAAATCTTTTCGAAAATTGACTTAATGATCTTATAGTATACTAACAATACCAGGTGATTCTCGGAACACGAAAACCGACCTTAAGCATATTTGAACCAAGCAAAGCGACAAGAATAAACAAGTTTTCTTTTAAAGAAGCTTGTAAACTGGCGTGCGTGTAAACGCACACTAAGACGCTTACCACAATAGAATAATTTGTAATTTTATTAGCAAACACAAGACCACAAAGCTTTATTGAAGACATTTGTCGTGAGTAAATTCTGCAATGAATTAACTGAAAAAACCACAACAGTAGTTTTCAATTATTTGAGCACAAATAACGCCTGTTATAAAATGGACAGACACTATAGTGAGAGTTTAATTTGTCATTTAATTCTGATTGATGGTTCTTTGCAATACTTATTCTTTATTTGGAGGGGCTCGTGGCTAAGTGTAAGCCGTGGTTTGACCAATAATAAAGGTTAAGCCGCGCTTTACTGTTTTTTTTTTATTTAAAAGTATAAGTTGTAAGTCTAAAGAGAACGCCTCTCTTAACCCTACTGTAACAGCACGTTAGCTGCCTAGGCTTCGTTAGTAAAGCCCCTGCTCGTCGATCACAGGCTTGCTGCTCGACCAATCCGTGTATGGACGGCTTAGCCTTGCTCTTAATTTGGTGTGTCATTCACCAGACGGTTTGGAATGAATTTTTCTAATGATGGCAAATTGTTAAGAAATATTGAAATCCGAACGATTGTTTTTAAGCTTTATAAAAAAACATTTAAAAGCATAGAAATTAACTACTACTAACTAATTTATTTCGTCTGTGGTCTTTAACTAACATAATCTAGAGACATAAACAACTATGTTATATGTTCTTTATTGTACTCAACATTCTCCAATTCAATACGAATTTCGCCGTCTTCTCCAAGATAAGAACATAATGCAATAGCGCAAACAATTTACATTCGCGGTCACACGACTTGTATTGCAAGAGATTTTCGTGTTTTATACCGGCGACGTGAACTAGTATTCGATATTATGCTTTGTTTAGTGATGGGATGAATTTTTATCGATAAAAGAAAATATACATATTTTTATAAACTTTTTTTGGTTATTTTGGTGTTGTTCCTTTTAAATTAGATTAGTGTTAATAATAAGTATGATTATGTATATTACTTTCCTACTATAGTACCTACTATTGTATTCCAAATAACATCGCTGCTGCAAAAGAATTAAACTAATTAACTTATCCAAACCGTTTAAGTGTAAATCACAAACAAATAATTTACGTCACAATGTTTGCTAGGACAATAATAAATAAATAATCACTATAGCAACTGAAAAACTTGGTAATCAATTAGATTAATCTCTCAGTGACAACTTAATAATGTTAACTATCCTTTAATAAGGTATCTGTTGAATTACTTAGAATAAAATCGTCATCTATAATCGTCTTTAAGTGTTAAAAATAAATGCGACAGGAAAAACTGAAAATGATTATTCATTTTTCCATAGATTTCTTTTGTGTTTGGTACCTTATGAACTTGAGTTATCAGTTCGATTCTTTAATTAAATGTCTTTTAGTAATTAGCTCATACAAAAACTGATTTAAATCTGGTACTCGATTAGGAAAGTGTTGAGATTTCAATGCTGCGGTCAAAGTCGAAAGATTTAAAGGACGTGTTGTAATTTTATGGTAATTGTAATGTTATTTTTGGTGTCATTAAGTTTAGAATTAAAAGTCCTTCTACACCATAAGAAAACATTTTATAGTAATGCGGAAAAAGGAAATGACAGGAAAATCTTGTAGCACATTTGCACCTATATCAATTGTATGTCGTACATATTATATTGTAACATGCAAAACTTATAATTCGCTGCAGAATAATATTAAACTTTTAAATATTTATTAGAAGAACTTACAAATTTATTTAATTGAGTCCTAGTCCTAAACCTAAATTATACCAAACTACTACTTTTATAGTTTAAACTTAATTTTAAATATGTAATGTTAAAAGTAATTATTATTTCTAACATATCGATATTTTTTTATGTCCATCACTAAAAGACTCCATTCTCAACACAAGCTCTTTGTGGGATTGAAACTTTTTGACTCAGAGGGATTGTTATCCGACAAGTAGCTTCAAATGTATGTTCTAGTCAAACCATCTATACTATAAAGTTTGTATGGAAAACGAATATTTTAAGTTTCTTGTACTGAAACAATGTGATTCGATTTTCTGATATAAGGTTATGCTACTGTTTTTAAATGAAGTTTGTTCTTTCGCGCAATAAAATTAAAGACCATATTTTAACAAAATTTGGCATGAAGATAGTTTGTGTGCACAAAGTTGCAGGTTCGAATCCATTGCAGGCGAGTACCAATGTGACTCTCACAAAGCTATTCTTGGACGTAATTTATTTTTTTAAAGATTACTAGCAATGTGGATCGCACATTACTAGTAATCTCGTTAACCCCTCGTGCTAAGCTATGATGCTTGTGGTACGAGGGGGTTCACGTCGGTAGTGTAATGGGTGGGATTCAAACCCGCAACCATAATAAATTATGATCGCAAGTCCGACGGCCTAGCCATTAGGCTACCGCCGCTTCAATTGAAGGAAAACCTCTTTTCGTTTAGATGTATTGTTATATATTTTTTATGCTTATTTTAAGTGTACTGTCTGTGTTAAGGTAATTGGTCTACAAACCGTGTTAACACAATAAATAAATAAAAATGGATTTTCTGGATTTGGGTTGAGTTTTAAAGTTGCTCCAGGAAATAAATGGTGTTTTAGCTAAATAACTAAATTGGTGGCCGAACTCTTCTACTATTGTTCCTACTCCTCCCATAAACTACTTCTGATTAATTACTTAGACAGTTAATCGTTTCTCTGGGACACACCAAGCTTAATTGTCTCGGTGGTATTCCTTACAGGATTTACAATGGCTGGCCTGGCTCGCAAGTATGGGCACGAGTGGCGGGCTTGTACCAAATTTAAAAGGCTGTGGTGGGGAAGGGGAATGCAAAGTTTATCCGTTTTTCCGGGCATGGCTGTTACCTTACTAAATTTTGTCCCTGGTTTTAGAGCCTTCATCTCTAGGTCGACTTTAAAAACCTGAAGTATAATTTGCATTGGATCAGAATTGTAACTATTACTTACTTGACACAATTGTTTAAGCGTCCGGAAAGTTTTGTCCTTAAAATATGCAATTACAAAACATAAATTTGACTTAATTGCTTGAAATTATAATTATTATCTGCGTCACGAACTGTGATTGTAGTATTAGTACTATAAATCAATTATATTCTCTTCTCTCTCAAATGTATGGAAGTGACAAGTCTTAGTCGAGTGACTTATCGAAGAGAAATGTCATTTCCATACATTGAATGTCGTTTAAGTGATTTCTATCATCGTTAAGGCATGTAGAAGTGTATCTTGTCTAAAGGGGCAGCTTTACTCAGTGTCAGTAAAGTGGAAAGAAGGACATTTGTTTTTAACATAAATCAATGTAAAATATTTTACCTGATTTTAAACCCAACTTAAAAATATATGTAGAAATCAGGTCCAAAAAGAAATGAAAAATGTGAAATTAATAAAATATTGAATAAAATTTTCACCCGTTTTATAATTATTGCTGTCGCTATAATAGACAAAAATGCCAAATTTCAAAGCTGTCTGCCCGCGGCTTAGCTCGTAAACAATTTTCAATTTTTCCTTGGGAGCTACTTAAAGAATCGGGATAACAGTAACTATGTTCTTTTCCATGTCAAAGGCGACATGCATGCCAAATTTCATCCAAATCCGCTCAGCCGTTATTGCGTGATTGAGTAACAAACATCCAAACACCCACTCTTTCACATTTATAATATTAGTAGTATTATTTAAATGAAGGCTTTCATTTCAAAGTCTGTTCTTCTAAAATTATCACCATTTCACTTTTTAATGGGTCGAGTTTTCATCAATAATTCTTTTGACTTTAATTCGCAAAGTAATACTAAACGTAACTTTTCAAACTAATCAAAGTTAAGTGCTATTATTGTTAAAAAACAAAACGGCATTTTCGTAAGAAAAAGGCAACTTCGTAATTATGAAATGAGAACTTGTAACTTGACGGTTGCCAGTCGTTGTAGGGTGACCATGTGATTGATATTCCCGAACTTGATCAAAATGTTTGATAAATTAGTTGGTATTATAAAAATGCGCAACCGATGCAAATGTCATATCATATAATTTGATTTGTATGGGTATCGCGTCTTTGAAACAATATTTAATATTGACGTCAAACGGGTAATGTCAATCCTATTATAATTTCTGTTTTCTAATTAAAGATGTACTCTATGTATGTGAGATGTTTAAAAATATGACTCGTAAAATATATAAAACAAAAAAAGATAAATACCGACAAACATTGAACCTCCTCCTTTGGAAGTCGGTTGAAAATGAACACACGTTATGTTTTATTATGTCAGTTAAAACTATGATAAATTTTGCACTACTACTTTTTTGTTTACTGTCTTTATGACAGTGTAACTTATAACGACACAATTGTTTGATCTACCAGCCATTATAAATTATAAAACCGGTTACGCTTATTCATAGTTCCAAATTCGGATTTTAAAGAGTCTTATTAACTAAACAAATAATTTATTTGATTAAATAAACACTAAAGTCTCATTTCTTAAGATTTCAGAGCCACCCTACATTCACCTAAAGGTCTAAGGACGAATGGTAATTTTCTTAAATAAGTTCTGAATTATGAATACTGAAAATCTGACCCGAGAGTGTTGTGGAAGTTGCTGGAAATTCTAAGTACTTTCGAGTAAGCAGATTATCCGCCATATTTGTGGGGAATTCAGATGGAAAATATAATGATTTATAGTCGTTTGAATGATACGAATGAATGATTAAGTTCTTTGGATACTATCTGTAAGGATTGGAAATAAAGAGTCCTGTAGTTCAAGGGTTGTAACAACTGAATCGATATTTGAATGGCTTGGTTTATTTCGTTAGAAATTTGAAAGAATTTATGCGTTTATAACTAGATATTTGTGTGCATCGCATGCATTTTAGTTCTGTTTGTCTCATAGCCGAATACTGAAACGTCAATCAGTTTGAGGCCGCCGTTAAGTCTCATGCTGTCTCTGTCACTTTAAGGTGTAAAGTAGCGATAGATAGACATTTGAGAATGTCTTAAATTTTACTGACGTTTTAGTTTTCGGGGGTTAATCTTGCAACGTTATGTAAAACTAGCTGCGCCTCGGTGTTACCCGCGGTTGCCTATGTTTCAATCCAGGGTGTCATCTATCTTCATACCAAATTTAATCAAAATTGGTTTAGCTGTTTAATCATAAAGAGGTAACCTACATACATACTGTATAGTATAGTGTGATTGAAATTAAATTAAATGAATATTACAAATCAAAATAAATATTTATATAATTATATCAACGACATTTATTCCAATCTACAAATACTTAAGACTATGCTGTATTTTTTTAAGTTTCCTATGAAGCAAAAATAAATAATCTATAAGTAACAAACGACACCTCTATCTAAATCTCCAACCTTCAACGAAATATAATGTACCTAACACACAAGATTGATGCTTCAATTTACTCTTGATATACCAACATACATCTACAAATTCCCCGAAGTAGCATAATTCCTTTCTACTAAGTGCGTCGTCGTGTACTGTATATACACGTACCTTTGTAATTTCAGTACATACGACCCACTTAATTGGTCTCAAATGAGCCCCTAATTTGGTACAAAACAACCGTTTTTATGGCTAATGTTCACCTGAGAAAATTGTGGAAGTTTTGTGTCCATAATGTGTTGTAGTTTTATGATAAACTAGCTGTTTCCCACAGCTCCGCCCGCGGTCTCAATTTTTTTTATATTAGTGATGTAAGCTATCCTATCTTTTAAGTTGGAACAAACTGCACACGGTGTGTAAATTTGACTTAAATCGGTTTAGTAGTTTCGGAGTTCATCCCGGACAAACATCGTGACACTGGAATTATTATACAGTGTGTCCGGTCATGGACTAGCGATATTTTAAATACTTGTAAAACAACTACATATATTAATGCTCAAATACACTATATTATTGGGCTGTAATTTTAATATTTCTGAGGCACAGGTTTCCATACTCAATACTTTAAAATCTTTATTGCATTCCTTAGGTAGTCCATAGATGGTGTAACAAAGTAAAAGTTCAATATGGACCCTGTCGGGCACAGCAACATTAGGAGAAAGGAAGACGGCTCTGTAGCAATTCATAATATGATTATAAATTTTACGTATACTGAGTATTAAAAACAATTCAATTGTTATTATAACAGAAAAAGTAGAAAAGGTTTTTATTAAATATGGATGGCAAGGCATTGCCTCCGCCCCTCGGTCCGTCTGTCAGTGGCTATTCAATTCAATTCTTTATTGCTCTCCATAAGTTTTTACAAAGGTGTTGAATTAACAGTTTTAAAAGTACGTTATATATACGTCATATATCTCATCAATCAATCAATTATCATTTATTCTCTCTTCACAAAGTTGACTTAAAGTTAATGTGTACAATACCTATACCTAATATTGTCTCAGCTGTCTTCAGTCTTAGTGAGAGACTGGTGCCTGATGTAGGTTTTTGAAAAAAACCTGTGTTACAGGTCACCAGAATGTCTCATGAACCGTCTCATGAACCGTAATAGTAATGCTGCTATAACCATAAATATTTATCTACTCCTGTGAGGTTGCAGGTTTTTTATAAATAACCCTGTAGGTATAATTTGCAGTATCGTCGTCATCTCACCATATTCTGCAGACCGCTATCACAAAACAATACCAAACTAAAAAATATATTGCATTCCCATTCAGGGAATTCTTTACATAACTGTTGGCGAAATATTAACTTCTAAAAATAGATGCATATATTGCGAGCGCGTATGTTGGACAGTAATTGAACATTCCGACCGCAGTGGTCTGGACCAAGCTGTGGCATCGGAATGAAAACGAGTTGATGTGTTTAGAATTTGTTAAATGACAACATTTTTAAATATTTTTTGTTTTTGATACAATTCTTTTAATCTGTATATGGTGTTAGAGAAAGAGTTTATTTATATCCAAAAAGGATGCAGAGTAAATCTGGTATTGATTAGGTTTAAAACATTTAAAAACAATATGAGTTTGAAATTAAATATTTGATATTTAGATTGTAGGTAAGAACCCAAGCAAGTACGAATGTGATTGTTTCGGTGTAGGAAAACATCGTGAGAAACCTAGTATCCAAAAATTTGAATCTAAAATCGCCAATCCGTAATGAACAAGAGTGGTAATCAATACTCATTCCTTCTCTATATGGGAAGAGGCCTGTGCCCAGCAATGGGACATTTATAGGCCGGTAATACAAGTATGTATTCATATTAATTGCAGATTATATCAACGCACCGGTTAGTAATTATTATGCGTTGGCAAACTAAGTAATTATAACTTGTCTTGAATTATCCTGATCATTTATACTGTTCGTTACAGTATATACATAAAATTAATGTATGTTTACCTGCCTACAACGCAGGATAGATCCATCTACTAGAAGAACAGTTGTTGCGTATTATAAGTTTCAATCAGATGTGAGAAATATTATGCAAGTTGAGCTACATTGCGCGGCCGCAAAGTTAAGGTAGCTTTAGTCATCAATCATTGATGGCAATGTACCACAACCTGCACGATTCTTCTGGCTTCGTCTAAATCCGCCAGAAATGTTTAGTTCACATGTGAAAATAAAAATAAATGCAGTACATATTATAGTGCCTCTTAGGTACATCGTTTATTTTGTGTTGTGTGTAGGTTATTAGACTACCTAAATAATAGAAATATTTAGGCTTACAAGTTATTGGCATCACATAAATCTTTCGATGATCGAAAAATCTTTTTTGTACTGTAAATTTGATTTTATTAATCATTCCAAAAAACATTCAATAAAGTAATTATCACAGAATACAAATTAGCTGAGTAAGGATAGTTTTTAAAACTAACTTTTTTAGCTATGTTTCACTATTTTTGAATTGATTAGGTTATTACCGTACTCAGAGACTTAAATGGTTACTTTAGAAATTTCTTAGCATCGCTTAAGCAAGTCAAATCTCAGATCTACAGGTAAGCTTACGGCGATTCTAAAAAATCTTGAATTAATTGAAGTGAGCCTACTCTAAGTAACAGTTACTAAAGTATTGTTTTTTAAATAACATGATGCCATCTTCATATTTTCTAAAAACAACATTATATGATATGTCATTGAATGTAATAAGAACTTGTCAAAATAATAGTTTCACGACGGTATAGCACTCTATTCCTAAACCGTGCCTAAGGCTCCATTTCTGCGAATGATTAGGAAGACATTTCGATTACACTTATTACATTTGATAATATAAAAACATGTTTTAAGATAATTTCGTTTTTATACAGGATAATTTTAAAAGGATTACGTATATTCAACGGGGGAATCAGGTGCATAAAACTGAAAAACTGTTCCAAAAAAATCATCGAAATTAAACAGCTGGACCGATTTGTATGAAATTTTGTGCGCATATTTATCAGGTATGTCTGAGAATCGGCCAACATCTATTTTTCATACCCTTAAGAGATAGGTTTAGCCCTCTCCAGATTTTTTTAATATGGCAGAACAACGTTTACCTGGTTCGCTAGTTAACTCTAAAAAGCTCACATTACTAGTCTACCTACTTATCATCAAAATATCTATTTAATTATCACTAAGTGTCGTACACTCCGTAATACAAGTAAAATGGTGGTCCTCAAAAACTCGTTGCAAGTAAATCTGTATATAATACCATTGGATAGCAGTTTAGAGCGTCTCGTAAGAAACTTACACCAGCTTATACTGGGTATATTGCTGTTGGTTGGAAACTCGTTCTTATTAACAATACTGCAACACTAACCCGTTTTAAAATGTTTGAGTAAAGTTTGAGACTTCAGTTTTGTTTGTCGTTGTTTCTAAAAAATCATGAGAATCATTTATGCAGACTTGCGCTCATGTGGTTGCGGGTTCGAACCACCCATTGACTCAGTTTGCAAATTTGATTAAAATCGGTTAAGTAGTTTAGGAGTCCATCCCGGAGAAACAATGTGACGCATAATTTATATATATTAAGATTAACCTATTTCAATTCGGCATAATTTGATAAAATAGCATTGTAAACCAAAAATCTAAGTTAAGTTTTTCTTTCTATGTCAGATTCACCTGGCTTATTGGTAACAACTTCTATGTTGTAGAGACTGGCCAGATAAAAAGGATATTAGCGTTGATAAACTTGTTGGCTGCCCCGGTTGCGTTGTACTACCTAAGTAGGTATCATCACTAAAGGAGGCTTCTGCACCCTACCTGTTTTCGTAATCTCGATCATAGTGAGGTGATGTCAAATAGGTCTCGCCTGCGTTTCAATCACACAAAGAGCCTTTATACTGGTGATAAGTTTTAAGGATGGAAATGAATATTTCATGCCGATATCGATAAAACTCAAACTCCTTCACCGTGCGAGGTAAAATGAGCTATTTAGGTAATAGAGCAGATTTGACTGCGCTCGTGAATAGCTGTAATACTTTTATTCATTTGAGAGGCAGGCAAGAAGACTATTAATATAATACTAATAATTAATTATAGATATAGTCATGAAGCTATAAAACAATACGTGTTTAAACACTATACGAGGAAACTATCGAAACCTTTGACCAAGAAATAAATTTAATAAAGTGTGAACAATTACGAATATAATGTGATCATCTACAATAACATTTATTTTATTAACATTAACATAACTAATATAAGTAAAACCTGATAAAGTGTACACCTAAACATTTATGTGTGATAGGGTTATATTAAGTGTACGGCTACCGACTGGTATTTTCTCTTTTACTTGTTAAAGGCAAACCGTTTTTCCATAAAAAGCTTATTTGAAATGTGGATAGCACATGACTAGTATTCTTGCTAACCCTTCGTACTAAGCTAAATTGTTACCAGTGTTATCACGTCGGTAGTAGACATCCATTGCGAGTGGAATTCGAACTGGCGACCACATGATACAAGTCCGATGTCCTAACTATTAGGCTACTACCGCTTCGAATTATTATTTTTTACAAAAAAATCTATTTGTTATTTTGAAATTATGAATTCGTTGAATTTGATTCAAGTTGTTTTTTAATCCCCATCAGCTTTTATGTCATTCACACAGAAACACGACACACTTGAATCCGATAAGGTACTGTAATCTTCCCATATTTTTTTTAAAGATGTCAGCATTAGTCAAATGTTACCATAATCCTGTTTTCGGTGTCTATAGCAAAAATTATCGATGTAGGTATACCACATCACTAGTGCGACGATTTAGAGAAGTGCAATATTTTGGCCGGTGTCGCGACCCTAATATACACAAAAGGGATGGGACCGCTCCTTTGTTGCATCTTCTGATAACAAACCACGACTCACTCTTCGTACTGGGAGTAGGTAAAATAGTCTGATGATGATGCGGCATTACTAGACTATTCAAAATATTAGATTGGTTTATAAAATTATTAATTTAGCCTAAACCTAAACTGTAAGCTACTCGTATCTATAAGAATTTAGAATTCAAATTACAACTTCCCACAAATAGGAATTGATATTATTAGAAGTATTAAATAATATTCTGGATTAATTTAAAAGGAGTGCGTTTATTCAAAGAGGTAATCAGGGGCATAAAACTGTACAACTTTCCCCAAGGAACATAGGTCGTAATCGCAAAATGGAAAATGAAGTTTTCAAACAAAATGACAGGTCACGTGACTTATGTTTGTATGAAAAGATGATTTTTTAATTTTAAGATTTCGACCTATATTTCTTGGGAAAAGTTGTACAGTTTTATGCCCCTGATTACCTCTTTGAATAAACGCAAGGAGTTCAGTTATATGCACCTGATTACCTCGTTGAATAAACGCGCTTTTTTCCCCAAGGATTTTCGGGTCAGCTAGTTTTACTGTATATTTACATGCCTTCTCCGATGTTTCTTACATCAGACTCGTTTCTAGCTGCATTGTTATTTAGAGCTAAGTTTCCTGCAGGCCGTTTTCACACCCCAAAAAACAGTTTGAGGCATATGTACTTTTAAATGAGAAACAAGAAAAACACTATTTCTTTTCTAGGAGGCTATTTTTCTAAAATTAAAAACTCTGTGTAGAGGAAACTGTAATGAATGTTTATTCTTTCCTGGTTTGAGCTTGTTTTAATTTTGTTTTATTGTTTCACTTTGTGTAAACTTGAAAAGTAAAAGGTTGGGTTTTCATTTTCATTCTTCGTTGTATATCAAAATTTGCACTTTAAAGTTCTTGTTATACCGGATACCGTACCTCAAAAGGAGGAAAAACGGAATCCTTATACGATCTCTTTGTTATCCATCTGTCTGTCCGTATCAAAATCTTTTATCTCGGGAACGCATAGAGGTATCAAGTTAAAGTTAAAACCATACGTTAAGATCAGTCTACAGTCCCTTGATTAAGTTGACGTAAAAAATATACAGTCGTTTATTTAACAACGTATATTTCGACACTCTCAGGGGAATCAAACCTAATAGAGAGACCATTGACTTAAAACAAAATAATGACATTTTAAATTCTCAGAAAACAATATAGTGACATTTGTTTCAACTCTGTTGAATTAGAAGACACAGAGCGTCGATGTTTCACTTCTTTTAAAATTCCCTTAAAATTCCTTCCAAAGTAATTACAACATGACAGTACAACACTCATATTTGACTGAAATATGACGTACCTACCTATATCACTCAAACCTCACCCCCACTTTTACATACGAACACTTAACCTGTCAAACGCGAGTGATACATCAGCAGCCATTAACCTGTAACCGCGACGTTTTGCACGCGGTAATTAATCATGGACCACATCAACGTCATCGCTTAACAACCCGCCGTGAATACTTAAGTAATTACTTAAGCTTAGTTAAATATTTAAACTAAGTTCCAGCGTTGCGGGGAGTTAAATGAGCCAGGTACTGCAACTGATAGACAGTCTTTATTCCAAAGTGTTAAGGTTTATTTTCGTAATTTGTTATCGGTGAGGAAGATTGTATGCCAAACTATTAATATGCTAATGGTTGTTATATTCTTCTTCGTGTCGGTGTAAATTAATTGTTACTGAGTAGCTAGTATAAAGATTGGTTCAAATCAGAAACGATTTTTACTTATTACACACATCAAAAGTGTCTAGGGATCAAGCATTTTTATGCGGATTTCTTGAGATTGAGATGTGGCTTTGTAATAAATTTATGATTTTATAAATTTATATGGATCCTTTTTGGTGCATTTCATAATTCGAATCAGGAAATGTGAATCAAATTCGAGTAAAAGATGAAAATCAGCTGTCAATATTTTCCCTATAAAAACATACAACGCATTGAAGACATTATTAGTGCTACTGTTTCCCTACTACTGATTAAAACCAACGTTATTATGGAGCGGCGACGTCATTTTAGCAGGGAAGAAATGCTCAGAGCCGTGGGAATGATAGAAGCTGGTTCCCGGCAACGTACTGTGGCTTTAGCTCTGAATACAAGTCAGAGTGTTATCAGTCGACTTTGGACACGTTACCGAAGCACTGGTACCGTGGCTGAGCGCCATGGAGGACGGTATCGCTGCACCACACGGAGACAAGACCGATACATTCAAATCTTAACTCGAAGAGCTCCAACAATAACCGCCATGATGTTAGCCGTGAGGCTTCATCACTCTTCAGGGAACTTAATTAGCGACCAAACAGTCAGAAACCGCTTGCATGAAGTGAACCTTCATTCCCGAAGACCGCTACGGGTACCACCTATAGCAATGCACAATCGTAGGATTCGATATCAATGGGCTCTTGAACACAGAAATTGGGCAGAAGAACAATGGCGTTTCGTGTGCTTTTCTGATGAGTCTCGTTTTGGTATGAGACCGGATACAAGACGTATACGACACTGGAGAACCCCTGGACGCCAACAGCGATTAAAATCCTGCCAGGAAGTCCATCCTTATAGTGGTGGAACCATCATGGTATGGGCGGGTATTTGGATCGGCGGAAGAACTGAGTTGATTTGGATCAGAAGCAACCTCAACGCTCAAATTTATGCTGAGACGATTGTATCAGACGTTATCGTTCCTTTACAAGTGCAAATCGGTCCCTTATTTCAGTTAATGCATGATAATGCACGACCGCACACCGCAAGAGTTGTAAGACAGACTCTCGCCGCAGCTAACATCAATGTCCTGCCCTGGCCTGCTCAGTCGCCAGACTTGAACCCGATTGAGCATGCATGGGATATGCTACAGAGAAGAGCTCTGCCGAATATGGAGGGTATCCAGTCGCAAGAAGACCTTTTTTTGTTGTTGCAACGAACATGGGCGGCCATTCCACAGCGTGATTTGGATGAACTCATTTTGAGTATGCCAAACCGATGTTCTTGTGTTGTTAGTGTTCGCGGTAGAAACACGGATTATTAATTGTTTAAGTTAACCAATAAAATTTTAAAGAAAACTGTTATTTCAGTCTTTTTTTCGAACTTTTGTGTTAGTGGTTCAAATGTCAAAAATCCCTTTATTAGGAAAATGGCAAATTTCTTTATTAATGCAAAGGTGACTTGGTTTATCGTTACTGTGACAAACGAAAACACTTTATTCGATGAATCCTTAAAGAAAATTTTAATTAATATCAATCAGGAGAAAAGTTATTGCAAAAATATATGTTGATCCCTAGACACTTTTGATGTGTGTATTTATCAAACCTTGGTACATACTTAGGTACTGACTCTATGCTCAAACTGGCTCTATACTTACCCCCCGATGTTTTCTTCAACAATTGTCAATAATGTCTTAGAATATTTTTTTTTATAATTATTACAATGATAGATAATCAAATTTAATAAAAATAAAATCAATTATTTGCTTAATTTAGGAATGTACCCGTAATTTATTATGTCCATCCATTCATCCAGAGAGGAGAAAATTAAATACTTAATGAAATAAAACAGACAAATATTTTTCGAAATGTTTATTATACAAATTGTGTATTCAACAAATGGATTTGTACCCAATACAAATCAAGTAATAAATAGGTATCATAAAATCATAATAATGACAATCACTGATGTACTAACTACACAATATATGTAATAAGTAACTAAATTAATAAAATACCAAAAATGTATTTTAGAAATAACACTAAAAATGCTGGGGCTGTAGTAATTTGGTTATACTACAAAGGGTAGCTCCATAAACTACGTCATGAAATACTTTTTTAATAACAAACTTAATTATGCCGGTGGCGAAATGTGGAACTAAAGTCTGTGCAAGCAAAATGACTGTCAAAGAGACGGTTTTGAATGTGATGATTTACACTAGCGCCACTATCACTGACATAGAAAAGTTTGTTAAAGATAGTCGTTATTTTATTTTGCAAGTGCAATGTTTGATACATCATTAAACCACCAGTAACTCTGTAATTTTCTGATGGTTATAATCAATCACTATACAATAACTTGTGATCAAATGAGAATTAAATAACCAATTACTTTTTGCTAGGTTTCTTAGTAATCTAAGTTAATTATTATAAGTAAATTATATTCAAATGTCATAACATTCTGAAGTAAAATGATTTTACAATGTTTAAATAATTATAGTAATGATTAATATTTGTGAATATCAAGGTGACTTTACAATAATTATGTGATGCTAAAGTAATTATGTTAAAAATCATTTATCATTGCATTTCCTACGCATGTCATGCATAATTCTTTTTGACATACTTGTAAATTCCATTATTTTTGCATTTTAATTAATAAAAAGAAGCTGTATTTGACTGCAGAACTTGCTGTATTTGATTTATTGTATAATTTGTCTTAAATAAATAGATAGGTACGTAGGTGTAATATTTTCCTTTTTTATTCTAGCATAGTAATGGGGAGACTAAAAAGTATGTATTTTCCATTTCAGACGTAGTTAATGGACTTCGGTTTATATTGGTCCCACACTATTAATTCTTAAAACTATTAATTATAAAATGTGGACACTTATTAAAAAAATACTGTTAAATATTACATAACGTACATGTATATTAAATAAATTAATTGATGTTTATTGTTGAAATTATTAACACATTTATGTATTTAAGGTTTTTTTTATGAAACCTTTTAGTAGTATTTGGAAAAATACTGTGAAATAAAGGTAATTTCGTACTAGCGCAAGGTCGAAATTCATTGAAGCGTGAATAGAAAAGTTAAAATAACAGATCCACCCTTAACTCAGCAATGCTATGTTCATATTTCTTCTGAAAAAAAAAACACGCGAATTTGCGTGCATTTTTATGATTTTGAAGAATTTGTCGTCTTGATATTTCGACTGATGACCGCAATGTACATTGTATCAGTCGTTTGTATATGTATTTTAGCTAAAGGTACTTACGTATATAGGTAGGTACTAAACATACGTACTAAAAACACGTAAGTATGTAGCGACACGTAACGATCGGTAATTATTTCAAAGGTATTTATTCAATAAAATAGAGTATCGAGGCGATAACTGACATTACTTTACATTCAACCTTAAATATGTGTAAATTATTTCAACAAAACGTTTAACAAAATATTATCATTTAAGTAGAATTAAGTGATTAATTTATGCATTATATTCGAGTTAAGTATCCAATTATTTTAATCTTTTTAATATAAGATATACGTATGTAAGCGCCTGTATACACGAACCAAATGCTAACTTATCAGCCTAGCCTTCTCTCAAGCTATATTGGGGTCAGCTTCAAGACTTACCGGAATTTTGCTGAAACTTTATTTTACATGGAGCGACTGCCTATTAGACCCCCACAAAACATTTTAATAGGTAATACAGTATCCCATCGGCTTACCGTGCTTTTCAGGGCACGGAGGTGTCTCCATCTTTTAATGCTGACTTATCATGAATAAAAAATCCGGCGTTTACAATATGGATGATATTCAATCGATTTTAAAATCAAATGAAGGTATTCACGGAAATGATGTACACATCTTTTGTTTTAAACATGTCAGAAAACTACAAAATCGATATTTGTTTGTTATTTTTAGCTTGAATTTGATTTTGTGGAGCAGATATTTATTGTCTGTCACAAAATTAACACGAGTAGCACATACTTATTACGCGCTTCAAGCAATCTATTTCAAATGGTTAGATACTTTATCAAAACTAGACTGAGTTGACTGCTTAAAGGGTCATGTATTCAGGCACTAAGGCTTAATTAATGAAACTAAAAAAGCCACAAAAGTTATCCTATTGTCATTTAAAAGCATAATTATAATTGACAGTATTGTTTCACACAACAATAGGAGTTCTAAAATAATTTTAGCTACAAACTTTTTTAATAATCGTTCTAAATGCGTAGAAGTTTGCTTTTCATGTTACGAGGGAAAGTAAAGTTGATTCGAGTGATTCTGTGAGGGAACTTAAGTTTTTCGAGAGTAAATTGTATGTAAGTAATGATAATGACTTTGTAAAGTGTTCGTGATCTACAGAAGTTGTGAACGAGGATTCAAAGTCATTGTACTGTTCAGCTTTATCGACTTTCGTATTAACTGACATGACTTTTATTTTGGCGCGGAATTTCCGACTTTTTTATTCGTTTTTTTTTAACCTGCCAGTAATATTTTGAATTCGATTTTGAATTGAGAAACAGAGTTCTCGATTGGGTCGAATCGGTTTTACAATTTTAATCGGTAAACATTATGTAAGCACTGGTTTTATATTATTCTGCTTAAAATCCAATTTTTTTTTTAATTTTTATTGCAATTAACGGAATGAAATTGGTTAGGAATTTGACCAAACAAAAATTAATTAATGACTAAAATAAATAATAAAATGCCTGTCAGTTAATCAAAAGTGTTTATGGTAAATTATCAAGTCTTTAAGTATTTTGTGTAAGTACTTAGTCCTGTAACATCAGGATTATAAAGTGCATTGTAAATAATTACACATATAACTATAACAAATAAGACATTTAAATGTATACAATGTGTTGGATATCAAAGATCAATAGTATCTGTAAAAGATATCTTCTTTATCAATTGTAAGTTTTTAAATCACTAAAGCTCAATGTCTTTAAATTTGGACGTGCATGTACTGGTTTGTGAGTGCATATATCTATAATAATTTATATAGTAATCGGGTTCAACTGTTCTTTTGTGTCAACTAGTCATTAGTAAAAATGAGTTATCAAAATTGCTTAAGAGAAAATAAAGATGTTAAAATGAACACTAAAATTATTCCCTTTTAAATTCACAACGGAAAATACATCCATATGATAATCATACATACATTTTTCGGACATATTTTCCTTTTGACTAAAAGGGCTTTCAACATGTACGGCAACATCAGTGCTTTTATTATGTTGTTTAAGGCCTATTTCACCACCGTCAGATAATTTTATTCGAGGTATAATTTCGTAATTTTGACAGTTGTTTCATACAGAAACTGTCAAACGTCAATTATATTCGTCAAATAAAAGTTATCTGACAATGGTGAAATAGGTCGTTAGTGTTCATTAATACTTGATATTAACATCTTTAATTCCTAAGTTCTTTTTTAACTCTGTGTTTTACAGGATTCAACACTGAATCTTTAAAGAAAAGCAAAGTGTCAGTTCTACGAACATTATCAATGATAAAAATCGCTTCATTGTATGGCAATGACATTGGTTTTCGATAAGTCACGTGACTTAGAGTTGTCACTTCCATACATTCGAGCGATTCGATTAGTAATAAGCGCTTGTATACAAGTGCCATTTCTACAAGGGTAAAAGATGATGGAACTCGCTTATATCACATTAGTTAAATGTATGGAAAGGACATTGCTTTTCGAAAAGTCACGTGACTTGGACTTGTCAATTCCATACATTTGAGTGATTCCATCAGCGATGTTGCTTGTTGATGTGACACTTGTCTAGATGGCTGATTAGACCCGAATAAACTATACACAAATATAATAAATTTCACAGAAATTCTGTAACATACACTCACAAAGAAGAACACCACAAACTATACCTACTTAAATCAAACAGCCTCAATTCTTGGTTCGTCTTTTGGACAGAGCTTCAGCTTCTTCGATGGTGTCAGGTAATCTCATGTTCCTGGTCTCTGGAAGCATGAGGACCAGCATGCTGGAGACCAGGCACATAGCTGCAAAGATCACTGTCGGCATCGACTTGTGGTATAGAGACTGGAACGAAAAAAAATTGAGTTTATATTTGGGACCAAAAGTGTTTGAATGGAATTTTGACGGTTTTCAATAAAGGGATGTTTGGTTTTTTATATTAAAAGTTATTTAATGCTAAAGGAGATTGAAAAGATTTTTTATCGTTAAGGTTTGAAAGAATAGATTCTTTCAGACGTAGAACAGTGGCTGATGTTGCTGTGAATGCAATGAGAGACTAAAGATGGATGACTTAGTAAGACTTCCGATTATTAAAATAATTGGGCTATAAGCAACTTTTTTACATTTCTTTAATTGATATAAATTTCCGTATGTTCCTTTCAAAACTTACCAGCAGTGGCGTCATAGGTGCTATGAGCGAGCCGATCCTGCCGGCCATGGAGCACATGCTGATGAGCGTCTGCCGCATGTTGGTGGGGAACACCTCAGACACATAGATGTAGACGGAACTGTACGCGAGGGTCACGCTCCACTTGCCGACCAGGTACAGGGGGATGGACCAGTAGTCCGCTATAACAAGATATGAGTTAGAGAATGTCCGGTGAATGATAGCTGCCCCGGAAGACCAGGGGACGTTTCTACAAGTTTCAACTTTGATAGAACTTGCCTAAATGGCATTAAATGTATGGAAATTAAATTTAATGAGATATGTGTCTTAGACTTGCAACATGCATCCATTTCAGCGATTTCTTCAGAGTTAACGCTTGTAGAAATATCACTTATCTAAAAAACTGACAAAGAAACTGACATAATTTCTACCAAGAAAATTAACCTAAGCCTAAGTTACTCCTTATAATTATAGTCCTGCGAAATTTTATATCTAAATCAGTCGTGCCGTTTCGAAGAAACCGGATCAAACAGACAGACTGAGAAAAAAAAGGTTTTTAAACCTATGCCTAAAAACATCATACAGAATTGTTCACTACTTATGTATCAAGATTGGATTCAAAAGGTAAATCTTTCGTTTAAAATAATAATTTCTTTTATCGACGTATGTTCAGATCAGTAAAATTAAAAAGAAATCTGACAGAAACGGGTTAGACGTGTCTCCGGAAAGAAATTAAGAAAATATTTTCATATAACGGGCAATTTCGTTTCCTTTATTATTGCGATCGTGTAAACGAAACCACTGGACGTTTGTATGATAATTTCATTCACTTCATCATAACGTAGTGCTTAGATTAAAGCAACATGTTTTCATAACAACAATATGGGATGGTTCTTAGCTGAACCATTCATAAATACTTTTCGTACTAATCAATGAAGTAACGTTTTGTGGAAATCAGGATACCAAAAATTGGAATCTGAAATCTTCAACCCGCAATGAGCAAGCGTGGTGATCAATGCTCGTTCCTTCTCTCTATACCTAGCGGGTAGTATTATTTTTATTTAAATAATTTTGGTTTAAGCATCGAAAGTTTATCTAAATAAGTATATAAAAATCCCATGAAAGTATTTTTTTTTAATTTTTGTTTGGTAGGTCTGAAAATAGGTCGGCTTTTTTATACCTTATGATGGCCTTCTCCAGAATATGGTGAACAACGTTGTTCAGCTAATACATACATTGGTAGGTACTTCACACTTCAGACTCCGCATTTAAAACATGCCAGTTCTTCTTTTCTTAAATTATTGTTTGTGGTGCATAGGTGTTTGTCAAAGCTATTCATAATCCCAATACTAAGTAACTATTGGCCGAATATTGAAACGTCAAACAGTTTGAAGGCGCCGTTAACTATTTACTTACATTTAAGAACGTGTTAAAGTACTTTTTGAGTGCACGGATAGCCGAGTGGTATAGATCACCACGCTAATTACCACTGTGCACGAGGTGCTGCGGGTTCGATCCCCGCATGAGACAAGCATTTGTGTGATCCATAAATGCTTGTTCCAAGTCTGGGTGTTCTTTGTGCGTTTGATTTGAATGTTTGTGAAACCCCCGCGTCACAAGGATTATAGGATAGAAATTCCTTAGTGCGGGCGTCGTTTTTTTTTAAAGAAAAAAAAAGAAGAATAAAAAATTAACATATTAGCATCACGGTCGCATAACTCTGTGATTTAATACAGAAAATAATTATCATTGACAAAACGTTCTCAGCGTTGATGCAAACGAAGCAATTTTTGTAACGTGCCAATGTTTACTATAAGTAATTTTTTTCTAGCACATTTAATAACATACGTGTGTAAACAATTTGTGAATTTACGAAACAAATGTAACACGTGTAATATATTTCGCAATACGCAAGGTTGACGTTGTGTGGCCGCTTTTACGTCAGCGATTGATCGCGAACGTTGGAAATGACTTTTGTGTGCAATCTGTAGATTTACATACTGTTGTATTCTGGAGAAAATTGAACTCTAAATAAAGGACATTAAAATTTACAATTGGTTGTTGGTGTAACAAATAGACACAACTACGCGTATACACGTTCGTTGCACATACTTGATACTTTGGATGTTATGTGAAGAGTATATGCGTATTCTCCATCTAATAAAAATATATATCCTAACTAACAACGCGCGGATACACAGCGGGAAAAGACTTTGTTTTATACAATGTATATTTTACAAAATATACAATTATTATTAATTTATACATAATTTGCACAGAATACCCTGGGACCAAAAAATGTACACATTATTTACAAAGCCGCAAAGAGAATCTTGTCTCATAATTATGTCAGCTATAATAGAAGTATCAAAAGTCGCGCGACAAAATCGCAGGCATGTAGCCGGCCTTACAAATCAACTTGTAAACTAAATCTATAACTTCCGCATTTCATTTCCGTAGTAAACATAATTTGTTTACACGTCAAACGTTTACTCTTAACCCTTTATTTATACATTAATGTTTTTCTAATGATTTGTTTGTACTCCGTATTGAGATAACCTTGTTTACAAATTCCTGCGTAGCATGTTTTATGAATACGAATGTGGTGGCCTAGCGGTTCAATGAACGTATTTTCGTGTATAAGGTTGCAGGTTCTAACCCACTAAAGCCAAGTACCAATGTGACTTCTTCAAAGTTATATTCACTTTCGCTTTTATTCTAAACATTGACGACAGGTGAAGTGTATAATCGTGAGGAAATCTGGATTCTATTAAAGGGTTGACAGCTACGGAATAATCGTAATTATGTCAAGTATGGCTTTACGGATTATTAGAAGATCAAATTGTCAATAAGTCGAAAAACTTTGCAGACAGTATATAATATAATTAATGAATGACCCCGAGTGCGTGTAAATGTATTGTTTATACATAATCTTCCAGTGTTAAAGAATAAACATGGTGGGATTTCGAATTTGAAATCCAAAATCGCCAATTTTCAGTGTGCTGATATGCTCGTTCCTTCTCCTGAAGAGGCCTGTGCCCAGCCGTAGAACATTTATAATCCGGTATGCTTTATGCATTTATAGACAGATTATTGATTACGTAGCTAAATAATGGAGGCCAATGACTCGTGTTAACATAGTTACCTATTTCGTTTCTTGTATTGCAGCTGTTTAAACTAATTAAAGTTGTTTTCGCTTAATTCAATGTATTATTGCAATATTTTACACATTTAATTTATTGACCTTTGGAGTTGCTTACTTATAAATTACGTTTTGATTCAATCCTTAAAGAATAAATTATAAACAATATTAAAAGTTTAAGATTCCTCTGTTTTAGTAGCCTATTTTAAATTATAAAGACAAACCTAACTCTGCCTTTGTTCTGATTGTCTCTACGGTTTACAATGTCATTAGGGATGTTATTTTTTTTTATCTAAAGCCATCAGACCGTTTCATCAGAATCTGCTTTGATCAGTATATAAATGTAGATGACGACAGTAAGGAACCTCCGTGCATTAACACTATAGTTCTAATCTAACAATTGACAATTGATATGAATTATTAAAACGGTAGACTGTTCCTAATGATACTTTTTCTAATTAGCATACATGATTTTGGAGTAATTAAACTATGTGTGTATATATTTTTTTAAGAGTAAAAATTAATACTTACATCTCGGCAAAAATGCGAAGAGAAGACTCATGAGAGAGCAAGTCAGGTACGTAGCCACTAAGGTTTGTTTCCTTCCGTACTTGTCTAACACAATCACAACCACAATGTAGGCTGGAATCTCGACCAGAGTCACCAACATAAAGCTGACGTATCGGTTACTGCTCAACGACACCGAGTTGATCGACAGCCCGTAGTATACCAGGGAACACGTCATCCACAAAAACGAGCAAATCATCAATCTCTTCCAAATTATACTGGAACGAATTGCTTTCGATAACTGAGATTTCTTGTCCACAGTTTGACTCTCAACCTTCAGAAGAGGATCCCCCAAGCACTCCAGCTCCAGTTTCCTCGGATCCAAATTATTGATTTTCGCGGCTTTTTTCAAGACTGATATCGCTTGGTCTCTTTTGCCCTTACTAAGTAGCCATCGGGCACTTTCGTTCATGAACCAGATGTAGATGGTGACGATTAAGGCTGGGCAGTAGAGTATAAGGATGTATGTCCGCCAGCTTTCGACGATCCAGGCAAGTAAGGCGATGAGGACGACGCCAATCACGAAGGTCATGTTGCACATGGCGGATACTATGACTCGCTGCTTGAGGCCAACCAGCTCGATCACTGAGGAGAATAAATTACTGTTTATATGGAGATAATTGTACGACTTAATATGGTAAAGGATGTTGAAGATATATTTTAATGATTTCTATTTAGGTTAGTCAATGTAAGATTGATTTATTTGACATGGTATTAGCACGAGATAAGACAAATGGGGTGTGACAAAATTTTATACCTTAGTTTTAGTTTAACGAGTTAAAATTACGAAATAAAATATCAGAAATCTTTATGAAAAGACTGATAGTTTGAAATAACTCGAACTAAGATAAGCTTTAGAAATAGGAATTAAAGCGAATTGCTGATAACTGTGCATAACTTTTACAACAGCCTCAACATATTGAACCAAGTTGGAGTCTTGCTAACTTGTCAAGTTGCTAAGTTAGAAACTAACTCAGAATGCCTTCCTTAGAGAGTCGGCGACTCGGCTTCTTTGAATAATCAGATTTCTCGGGATGCCTGGAGACGCCGAAAGTTAAATGTAAAGATTAGGTAGATACGAACTTTTAATGTTTCTCCAGCCAATTTAAACGTACTTCCCAGTAATATTGTTTTTCGTTCAACTATGGACGAGTAAGTAGACTTATTTAGTTGATTTTGAGACGACGATTATGTTTTAAAAGAAAACCTTACTACTCAAGCTACTGCAGAAGATGAAGATTGTGTGTTTGTTCGTTTGTTATCGTGGTTAGCAGTCACTCTTCACTGATTTTGTCTAAATGAATTATTCTTCTGCAATGCTTCTTTATCAAGATACATAAAAAGAAATAAAATAACAAAACCACTAAAAAACTTACCAAAAACGTAGGCCGATGGATACAACCCGCCTCCAAAAGCTGCCTCCAAGAAATGCAAAGACACGTACGTCAAGTAATTAGGGGCAAAGGATCTCGAAAAGCCGAATATGAAACTGGTGGTAGCCGCGAAGCCAACAGCGACCTTTCTTCCGAAGCGATCAGATAAGGCCCCAGTAAATAACATGGCGACAAACATCCCGCAGTTGTGAATCGTACCGACCAAAGCCCGCTTCCATTCTTGACAGCCGAGGTTGAACTGAAACGGGCAGAAGTTTAAGACTTTGTTTTTTTGGTCGAAACTTTTAAAATTTGGAAGCATCTGAGCGTTTAGATTACATATATAGCGCAGTGGTGTCCACCTCCTGTACTACGTCACGAGTTTCATTACTGCGGACAAATATAATATTATTATGTAAGGCATTGACAACGGTATCAATAAATCAAGCATTTGTTTATCTTTCCAAATTCTCTTAGCAATCGCGCCTGTTTGTTTGCTTTGTCTTTTTAAATAGCTTGTAGCAATGTGGGTCGCACATTACTAGTTATCTTGTTAACCTCTCGTGGTAAGCTAAATGCTTGCGTTACGAGTGGGTTCACGTCGGTAGTGTAGTGTAGGTTTCAAACTGGCTACCAACGCTCTAATCATTAGACTGCTGATGCTGCTTATAAGTTAACTTGAAACTAGTCTCTGACAACAAAAATAATTATAATAATATCAAGAGTACCAAGTTGTAAAAGGCAAAACAAACAGGCACAGTATTGCGTTCAATAATAACCCTAAGCTAGGTTGTTTACGTCATAAGCCAGTTTTAGTTCATTTCCAGGCGGTGTCATAAAGAGAACTCAAGAATTATCTGATAACTGACGATTAATCTGTTAGCCTTGGCTTTCATGTGTGCATTTTATTGAAACAATTCTGTGATCATCACCCTCACAAGTGATTTTGTTAACGTCAATTGAAGACTTAAAGTAATCAGTGGTATAATCTGATTACATTTTTACTATTGTAAGAGTTTGGCACTCAATTACTCCAATTCTAGAACTAGCATTAACAATAAAGCACGATCATAAGATAATTGGTATAATGAACAAAAAGTTCGTTAAGCTTAACGAAATTATTGAGTTATCTCTAGACATTCATGGAAATAAATAATATTCCATTATCGACTGCTTTTTTTGAGAGATTATTGGGTACATAAAAAATACGCTACTTTATTTTTTGAATCTTAAGGAGTCTGTCTATTAACTACTTCCAAAATTGTATTGACATTTTAAGACATTTTCAATTCGCTGTGCTCAAATCGCTCTTACCTCTTTGACCAGTGAATGTTCATCTTCATACACAAAGCTCTCACAAGGAATAGTTTTATTGGCGTCAAAGTCCTGGGGAAGGCACTGGAACTCAGTACCGTTGAGTGGAGTGTACATTCTGCAGGATTCAAGTCTTTCTCTCTCATGGTCGGTAGGGATGGCGTATTTGAGCCAGGAGGTGTCGTTGAAGCGTTGTTCGCAGCCCTTTACATCGCATCTGTTGGAATAGTATTAAGAACATTAAATATTGCTTTTCTTGAATTCAAATTAATAAGTAATTCATGAAATCAAATAAATCGCAAAAAAATAAGATCTTTATTTGCACTTCCAGATTTTAAATAAATCCTTTAAAACATGTTTTAAAATATTTGTTCGCGTCTATGCAATAACTGCTTATTTTTATTTAATTTTTATTAAGAATGGTTTTACCCGATTTTCATTATTATTCTTAGATTTTATGAAGCACCATTCTGTTGTAGTTTTCCGATACATTTTAACTTTAATATTTTCGTAAAATTATTACACTCGTATGGAAGTCTCGTTGCGAGAACTGACAAGGTTAACGTGCTCTGAAATTATTTTAGTTTCAAGGAGCAATAACCTGAAACTAATTTAGAGTATTCGTCAGAATCTATTTTGATCACACTTATTTATAGCACGGGATGAATTTTCCTTGTCTATACTAATATTATAAAGAGGATATTATAAGGAGAGGATAGATTTGATTGCTTGTTTTTGTTGGCGAGCTACACTTTCCTGTTGTAACATAGGGAAAATTATATAAAAAAAAAAGAAAGAAATAGGGACCGCGGGCGAAGCTGCGGGCAACAGCTGGTTCAAGATAAAGTTATTTGCTGAAATTATTTTATTCTCGACACAATTTTTTTTTAATTTATAATTTTTTTTTTATTAATATAAGTAGGTTAAGATTAACAGTAGAATTATAATCAGTTTTTTACATGCTATGAAGCCGATGCATTATGTAGGGTCAGAGATAATGCACTATACGGTACTATTGAGTTGGTCTGATGATGAAGTCTTATGGTCATAGGAACCTTTCATCAATCTCTTCGTGGTCGGCTCATTAAATTATCTTGGGTAATTTTATCAGACTACCGAATAAATTAATATATACATCCTGGAATAACCCATACAGGATTAATTTAAAAGGAGTGCGTATATTCAACGAGGTTATCAGGTGCATAAAACTGAACAACTTTCCCCAAAGAACATAGGTCGAAATCTTAAAATGGAAAATGAGCTTATGATACAAAGCGACAGGTCACGTGACATGTTTGTATGAAAAGATGATTTTCAATTTTATGATTTCGACCTATGTTTCATGGGAAAAGTTGTTCATTTCTGATTACTTCGTTGAATATACGTACTCCTTTAAAATGAATCCTGTATATTCTGCGTTGTTCCTTCATGGGTTAGACCCTATAGTTAGCAATAAATAACAAATGAAACTCACCTATAAGCCAATTCCTGTGCTTCAAAAATGAACCCGCATTCGAAGAAGCTGCTCAGTAATATAGGAAACAATAGAAGTACGAAGTTCAGTAGATTGTATCTTCCATAGGGCCCCAAGCTCTCGAGGATCGAGTCCAAATTGATCTCCTTTTTAATTTCTTCCATGATTCAATATTGATGAATTACCTGTAATAAAAAGGCAGGTTAGTGTATAATATCATTTAAGTTAACAACTACAGTAGTACAAAGTTTTTTTCTCAACTCAGTCTATCGCGGTCTACTGCTATGTCCAGCAGAGGACCGCGAGGGCCGAGGCGTATGCCTCACTCAAGTTCCAAGTTTATTTCTATTCTTATATACTAAAAGTTTGCTATCTTCTTTGCAGAGTGATTTAAAATATAGCTACAGAAATTGATTGTCATAAAATAAAATAACACAACATACAAACAACAATACATGTGTTAGTTCATACGTACTTAATTCATGAAATAAAATTACCTTTTTGATGTTTTACGCATTTCTCAGTATCGTACTTGATTAAAATGAAAAGATAATAAGAATAATTAAAATTGTTTCGTATTATTTATTTTTATGCTTTCGTTCTGATACAAGTTTCGAAAATTTTCATTATTAGTTTTCTTATCTATGCAAGGAATCCATAGTTAATCGATCTGTTTCTATTTTTCTATGGTTATTGGATTATTATTTAAATGGACTGGTAGTATAACCATATTACTTGCCAATTTTCATAGTTCTAGACCAACAAAAAGTACTACTAATTTTGATTCCCTTGATAGTGTCGAAATATACGTTTTTAGTGGTACAGGCCGTCGTATCATTTTTTTTACGTTAACTTACAAAGGGAACCACTATTGAGGGTATTCCAGTTCAATATCTCCCGGTCTACTTTATACCTCTACTCGTTACCGTGATAAATAACGGACATATAGACGGACAGAAGGGATCCTATAAGGGTTCTGTCTTTTTCTTTTGAAGAACGGAGTCCTGCAGGGTCCTGTCCTGAATTACTTTACGGTATAGTTAAAATTTTCAGTTATTCAGATCCCGACAGTGGAAAAATAATGGCGAAAGATGAACAGAATTAGAAAAAACATTGCACAAGTGTGGTCTATGCTTGTTATTTCTTTGTAGGTCTTTGCCCTACAGCGGGACAATTATAGGCGGGTATAATTAAAGTAAGTTTCTCGTTAATTGCAAACTCAACTGTCATGGTAGTGTTGAAGAAATAATGAGGAAGTAGCAATTCTGCAATATTAGAATAGACTGCATTGTTTCTGTAAATCCCTATAGAATACTGTGATATAAATATCAACGTATATAGAATGTCGTTTCTGAATGTTAATGGAATCTCAGCAAAATGGGTTTAGAAAATATGTATGTCTAAAAACTCACAGTTACTTCGGAAATATGTACTTCATACAAAACGAATCTTAACTCTTGGCAGACTCCTGCTTAGCCTTTTCTCAAGCTATGTTGGGCTCGGCTTCCAGTATCTCCAGATTTAGCTGAATACTGTATTTTACATGGAGCGACTGCCTATCTGCCCTCCACAACCAATATTACTGGGTAACATAGTATTTCATAATAAAAATACTGTCAGAATTTTAATGATGACGACTACCACAGGCACGGAGCGGTCTCGGTATGTTACAAATGGTCACCCATCCACGGATCAACCGTGGCGAGCGCGGCTTAACCTTTACTAGCGATCAAACCGTACGGCTTACACTTAGCCACGAGCCCCTCCAAATATTGGTCTGTTACTGACTACTATCGACAAATAAACAAAACACTATCCATTTGATTTTTTTTGTGATTACTCATTCACACAATTATACAAGGGATTTTCAGTAAACATTATTGAATTTACGGGTATGTTAAAATTACAATATTAATGCCATTCATTCCGGAGTATTTAGGTCATATTAAATTATTATTCAAATTATGCAAGTTTTTAGTCACCCACGCAGCTCTATGATAATGTAAATGAGCTATTGTGAATGGTGTATGAGTACTTTGTGCATTGTTATTGCTCACGTTCTTCTTTATTATCTAGTGGACCGATTACTTGTGGTTTAGTGGTGATTTATTAACGTTTATTCTGTTATGTTTTTGAATTATAACTGCAAAACTACGTAGAGGTGAATAGGGTTTGAATATGACTTTTATACTGCTGTAATGCCGCACTTACTGGAGTGTCCGAAGTGTCCGAACACGTGTACTTTGGAAGATTTGAATCTGGCCAATGTAAAGTATCAAGACCAACCATACCAGATACAAACATAGATGGGTATAGGAATGGATAGTATCCATGTTCACGTTTGTATGACGCCGCTGTTATGTGGCCAACTACTGGGCGCATCAAATTTAAATGCTTTTTGAAAAAGTGTAGGTACCATCGACTCGAAAAGAAGAAGAAGAAGACTGCTGTCATGACGAGAACTTTTAAGTTTACTTAAAAGTTAGATTCATCATAGTTATATTGTTATATTTTCTTCTACTTTTTTATAAATATTTTTTTAAAGATTAGGTACTCGCAATGTGGGTCGCACATTACTAGTAATCTTGTAAACTCCTCGTGCTAAGCTAAGATGCTTATGTTACGAGTGGGTTCACGTCGGTAGTGTAATGGATAGGATTCGAACCCATACCATGATCGCAAGTCCGACGCCCTAGCCATTAGGCTACCACCGCTTCAAATTTATGAAATTGATAAAATTTCATAAATTGAGTTGGTTGATACTGGTATAATGCCTGTATAATTTTATTGTTTATTATTTCAATCAAATGAACACGTTTTGTATGTTTTAAAATTCATTTGTCTCTACAAAATACACAGTACGTTTTAGGCAGGGTTCTGGTGGGTACACTAGTTTATACAACCCTAAAAAAACCTGCCAGTTTCACCCCTGAATACTAAAATGCCATTTAACTTAAACATGTATTATAATATCTATTTGTCTTGTCTTTATACCTAAAGGTACAAGTTGTCAAATTACCTCCGTAGTTAGCGACACGAAGCTAGCGAGGTAATTTCATAGAAATACATAGAAACCAGTAGTGTCGCTGCGACACGTCGTCTGCTGCTGCTGCCTCATGTCGTCCGCTACCAAATTGTACCTTAAAAGTGACGCATGGCGATTTTAAATCTGATTGACGTTTCACTATGCGTTCAATAGTTTGATTTTGAGTGAAAGTCACAGTTAGTTGAAACACTTGTTATCAATAATATTAATCAAAAACTTGAATAATTTGATTAGTGAAGAAAGAAGTGTGATAACATCACAATCGTACACGCGTTGCTAAACTCCGGCCTAGGCACGTCGTATTAGAATCATGTGGACAACGCGTGAACGGATCGCTACCCGTTAACATCTGTCCGTATGACAGCTGTAAAACTTAAGTGTTTTTTTTTATATTCAAGCAAGTTTAGCACTTAGAATTAAGCCTAAAGCGAAAGCAGGCAGAACAAATATTTGATTTACCGAAAAGGTTTCGACACAAATATTAATATTTTTGTAGAATTCTTTTTTCTTTCGTCTAAGTATCAGGTAGATTATTTTCACGTGTTCAAAAAATTATGGAGATATAATATTGAGTTGAAATGTCACATGACTTCACGCCTTGGTAAAATTTATACCAAGCTATGACGTAGTGAGCCCCCACTTGCGTTTTAACTAAGTCATTATTTGTTAATGTGAAAACAAAAAATATGGGTGTAATATTTTTTTATTATCTAACTGACGGACTAAATAGAATTACGTTTTCTTTACCCAGTCAACATGCCTATTCAGATGGGTTAGCGTGGTGCGTGGTGGCTTTTTGTGACAATCCTCGGACGTCGACTAAGTGCGTTTCTAACAATCGTAATAAGGCAGAAGGCAAGAGAGGACTGGATCTAAGTTTTTATTATTTAGGGGCGTTTTTATTGTTAGTTTGGCCGGCTCGGGCCAATTTGATCTAGAGACGGAGGGGTGACGATTCGATCAGCGTTGAGGCTTTAGAAATGTCATTCGTTGAGGAAATTTAAGAGTTCGTGGTAAGTGCGCTGCACAGAGTACAATTTGGTACTGGTGCGCTGTAATAAGAGTAGTTCGAGATAGAACTCTACGTAATATGGTTGTACCACAGATTACTAAATAGTTACTTCGTAAGTTGTACATTCGGCTACATATCAAACTATAGATTTCCAGTTTATGCTGACTTTGCAGTGTATGGAAATCCTATACAATGCGAGATCAGCTTATACTGGAAATGTATAGCTTGATGTGTAGCCGTGTGTACATTGCATCAGCAGTCGATGTGCATTTCGAATGTTTTGTGAAAGTGAAAGCTCATGTATTCCTTACCGAGATAAATAAATACCGTATTGTTAAAGTACGTTTTGATTTCATTATGTTTCGGTAATTACATTCAAATTAAGGCTCTATTAGTGCCAGGAATAAAGTTCATTATTACGCTTCTACTTAAATAAATTATGTGGGTAGTTTCCTAGTATATGTCCCACGTATTAATATATGATCAAAGAATACTAATGCTCGAATGATTCAGACACACAACATGTCCATTTGGTTCGGCGCTTACTATAGAGGATTAATTTAAAAAGAGTACGTATATACAACGAGGTAATAAGGTGCTTTCAACTGAACAACTTTCTCCATTGAACATTCGTCGAAATTTTAAAATTGAGAATTAACTTTTCATACATAGTGACGGGTCACGTGACTTATATTTGTATGAAAAGATGATTTTCAATTTTAAGGCTTCGACCTATGTTCCTTGGGAAAAGTTATTCAGTTTTATGAACCTGATTACCTAGTTGAATATACGCACTCCTTTTAAATTAATGCTGTATGAGTCTTAATGATAAATATTACATAATTATCACATATCCTTATTTTATAAGAATATTTGAATGCAACTATGGAGTTTTTCTGCTATACTTTTTATTATTATGCTGCTAGTATTTTTTTCTCATCTACTCATTCCATACACTGGGTTAAACGGTATCCCTTGGCATCTATAGCAGTAACTCCCTGTATATACACTGCCTGAGATCCGTCCCTATCTTAATTGTATAAATTAATCGTGCAGTTGGTAATTAAGGCGATTAGCCGGTGCTCAATACACTAATTGACCTTTTAATTTATGAATGGGATTGACTTTAACTAGGATTGTGACTCATAATTACTGTTTGTAACAGGATTTTGACCTCGGTTTCCATGGTAACCAAACATGTGTTTAAATATTTATCACTAGTGAAATAAAGTAAGTCCGCCAGCCATATTGAATTTTGGAAAAAATAAATACTTTCAATTTCAGTAGTCAATATCTCTAATTATATCCTAGAACTAGCTGTTCCCCGTGACTCCGTCCACTATCTATATATATATATATAGGTATCTAATTGTTACGTAAAAAATATAGTCTATGTTATATCCTCAGGGTAAATGTAGCTTTTATAATGGTAAAATATTTTTTTGAAATCGGCACATTAGTTTTTGAGTTTATTCAAACATAGACACAAAAATAAAAATCTTTCCTCTCTATAATATTAGCGTATATTATAAATTTCGTGTTAAATAAAATATAGTTCATTATTAAAAAATCTAAAAGAGTATTCGAAACATCGCTTCTATTTATTTATACATTCATTCATTCGTTATACACAATATTGTCTATATTGTGTTCATTCGTTCCACTATATGTTAGTCATTATTCACGGACACTTGTGATGCGCACTGGAGCGCAATTCCTTGTATACTCCAACCCAAGGCCGATAGTTGGTGTCAGATGACAGCACCGCTCGCTTGTACGATGATCCACGTGTATTTTATAAGCATTTTACTAACATTACAGCTCACAAAAATGCTTATGTAGAAAATTATTGGTTTATTGCTCATATACAGGCTTTATGTAAAAGGAGTGCGTATATTCAACGAGGTAATCAGGTGCATAAAACTGTACATCTTTCCTCAAGGAACATGGGTCGAAATTGCTCATACAGGATTAATGTAAAAGGAGTGCGTATATTCAAAAAGGCAATCAGGTGCATAAAACTGAAAAACTTTCCCCAAGGAACATTGGTCGAAATTTTAAATACAAAGTGACAGCTGTGACGTTACTTAAGTATGTATGAAAAGATGATTTTCAATTTTAAGATTTCGGTGTTCTTTTGGAAAAGTTTTTCAGTTTTACGCACTCTATTTAAATTAATTCTGTATATATACCATGTTGGGATAGCTTTGTATCTTAGTTCTACTAAAAGATTTGTTCCATCTCTACATGAGAAAGAGGCCTGCAAAGTTGTATTAATGCTTTTAAAAATGATTGTAAAACAATGAGGTGAGGTTAGATTGGATTTGATTGTCCGTATTTAAAAAGCTTAGATACAAATGTAGTCGAAAATGAATAGAAAATAAAACTTGAGTTAATATTTATGTAAAAATTTAAATGCAAAACCTTTTTGTTCGTTATTTTTATTTGTTTTCCAAGAACCACAAAGCGATCAATCAATCAATCATCTCGCCTATCGCGGTCCCTATAGACGCGATTAATATAGGACTCTCCCAAGTGACGCCACAACACCCGGTCCACCGTCTTCTGCATCCAGTCCGACCGAGCTACCTTTTCAGTTCATCGATAAATTTATATATTAACACAATATAATTCTTCATTTTCAACCCACATTACGTAAAATCCAATTATTATAATATTGCTGTCGTACCCAGTGAATGCAATTTACTTCGCATGTAGTAATCATTATGTTACGCAATCGAAACATCACAATTACTCCCAAACATGTTGTTTTTCAACAATGCGATACGTAATAATGGACATCATTGTTTTATTGGACAATATACACAAAAACAGCAAGGTATCCATCGAATTTAAATTGCGTGATGGAGCTAGTTGATGCGATAATTATGTCACACCTCAACAGAGAAAAGACTAGGACATATATACATACAAACACTGAAAGCTTAATAAAAACTCGTTATAAAAAGACAGTGGAGACTTCAAAAGCTCAATAAAGTTAAAATGTATCAAGTTTTTAACATTGTTACGCTGATTAAAATAAGGATTAAGCTGAAACGGGCTTCTGGCTTCGCGCCAACTTAACGGTAACAGTCGGACAATTGAAACGGATTCATTGGCGGAATTCGAAGCCGATCGAGGAATTAAAAGTAGATACTAATTTATTGTTGCATCACTGGACGACAATGGAAAATATATTGCTTGGATAAAAGGTATTTTGAAGATTGGAATTTTGTTTCAGAGCGGCGTCGTGTTAGCGGCGAGAGAGTGTGTGCTATTTGCGTTTATGAACAACAACTTGAAACAGTTTTTGTCGATGTTTTTTCATCTTTTTAACTACCAGAACTTGGATGCAGCTTGATTGCTGTACATTATTCCAATGCCTGAATAGGATCCCCACATTTTATTTATGATTCGCGCTATATTATAAGATGTTTTCTATACTACAATGTCGAGCAACCAACTTTTAGTATCATCAAGTGAAACGTTAATCATCCCAATAATTTTATTCAATTAACAAAACCTACTAATATTATAAATGTGAAAGTGTCGATGTTTGGATGTTTGTTATTCAATCACGCAAAAACGGCTGAACGGATTTGAATGAAATTTGGCGTGCATGTAGCCTTTGATATGGAAAAGAACATAAGCTATCTTTTATTACGATTGCTTAAGCAGCGCCCGAGGGAAAATTGAAAATTGTTCACGAGCTAAGCCGCAGGAAGACATCTTTGAAATTTGGTATTTTTCTCTATTACAGCGCAAGCGGTAACACAGGTGAAAATTTTATTCCATTTTTTTCACATTTTTCATTTCTTTTTGGAACCATTTCTGAAGTCTACGCAGACGAAGTCGCGGGCAGAAGCTAGTGTGTTATAAAAGACTTAACAAACTATTGTAAATAAAATAACAATTGCCAATGTACACGAGAATAGAATTAAATAAAACCACAAGACACACGGATTCTCACATGGAAGGCGTTTCTATCGGTATCGGTTGAATGGCAATCTACTTATCGATTTCAATCGAGCGACTCGAACACGAATCATTTGTTTCATTTAGATTCTATTGTTCCATTCTCATAGATTTTATTTAACAGTTTCTTGCTGCTGGAACGGATTATCTCTAGTTCGGTCTTACAAATAAGGAGTATTACGATGAAGGGTCTGCTGCCTAGGCATTTTCTAAGCTATTTTGGGGTTGGCTTTCAATATTAATGGATTCAGATGAATACTGTATTTTACATGAAGCGATTGCCTATCCGACCACCACAACATGGTTAACATATTATATATATTTCCTCTTATGATGATCTCAAAAATAATAAATCGAAATCACATTTTATAAAATACAAGTTGTTTTTGTAGAAGGGAGTCGTGGTTCCTCAACATCCAGGAGTGGACGGGGATCGCGAGCGCAATCTGAACTGTTCCGCCTTGCAAAAGATAGAGATAGATTCCAGCAGCTGGTAGCCAACCTTTATTAGTTGGAGTGGCACTTAAAGAAGGAGAGCGTTCTCTGGGAAATATCGCAAAAAATTTTGACGTGGCTATCAGCACAAATAATTTGTTAACATTGTCATTACAAAGTATATGAATTCCAAATAAATAAACTGATAATCAAAGTAACATCGTTTATAGTTAAACAATATAGGGCACTCAGGACAAGGCTAAATTTAAATATCAAAAGATAAAACAAATCTGGTTGATAAAAATATTTGATTTCTACTTTATTTAGGAAGCATGAGATAAGATAATGCATAGAAAAACAGAAGCTCGAATTGTGGGACAAGAAATGCGCAGCAAATTGTTGAGCTAACTAAATATAGTCCAAAACTTTGTTTATTGAGAAACATTTGTTATGTATATACCTTATTGTATATAAATATATACACAGTTTCTTCTTTATCAATATTATTTTTTAAGTAAACGAACTACCACAACGCATGCTTATTCTATTCTATGAATCTTTTACAATAGGATAGAATATTGACAGGCCTGTTGGTCTCGTGTATAGTAACCCTGACTGCAAAGCCGGAGGTCGTGGGTTCGATTCCCACCCAGGACAAATCTTTGTGTGATGAGCACGATCATGTTCTGTGTCTGAGTTTAATTTATCTATACTTTGTATTTATTTCTAAATATATTAATATGTTGATGAGATGTTTGGTTGCCATAGTTATGTCTTCTAGTTTAGGATCAGACGGCCGTGTGTGAGCTGTCCCAAGATAACATTATTATTGATATAAATATGTGTTCTAGACACACTTAGGTACTTAGCTGAAGCAGAAAAATAACGTAATAATGACATCTAAATAACGCCATCTCAATCATTTTCTAAATCACGCGACATTATAAAAAAGCACGTGCAATCTATTCCGTGCCGCATCTACCTATGTACAATCTCATAATATTATCATATTCTATATCAGCATACATATACATAGATAGATAAATGCACTTATCTGTATTCATGTTATTGAACTTGTGTATTATGAAATCAACTCGTTAACGTACAAAGGATTCAAACTATCGAGACAATAAAATGGGTGATTATTATTTGCCCCACAGTTGGTGCTGATTGGACAAACGTTTCTTTAATCAGAACGTGGACGGAATAGTGAACTAAGTATCACTCAAATGAACTACTGATTGCCATAAATATGGGCAATAATGATGACTGTGTTAATAAAAAGCAAGCAGGCATGACACTATGATAGAGGCGGATATATTTTGTTTTAATCACATAATTATCTAACTTTAGTAGTGACCTTCAGTACACCTTTTTCAACTTTCGTTGCCTTTTCCTTCAATAAAGTTTATTCAAAACAATATCTATCGGCCTATATGTCGGGCACAGACAGGGCACAATTTACATAATATAGAACGAGCATTGATCACCACGCTTGCTTATTGCTAAGGCGATTTCAGAATCCAATTTGGAATTCAGGCCTTCACTGCTTGTCAATGGTGTCTTAGAATAATATTAAGAAAATATAACTTAAAACTTGAAAATGACAAATTGGTATTCACCCAGGATTGAACTCACAACCCGCATGCGAATCCGGTTTTTTGAAACGTTAGGCTACCACGACATTTTTAACAAAGCTTTATCCCTCAATTATTTTTTCATTGAACGCTCCATAAAATTTGGAAATGATAGGCAGAAAAATACCAAAAACATGTTTTCCTTCACCGTTTTTATAATGTTATCTTAAAATAACTGTAAAGTTAAAATTATTCTGACATTGACAAGTCACATTGGTATTGTAATTTTAAACGTGCGTTTGAATTCATCATTTGAGGTATCACATGCTAATAAATTCCGGTGAACATGGTTTCAAGTACTTTCAAGTCAAGAAATAAGAAATTGATTTTTAAACGGTTAAAGTCCCAAGTCCAACAATATAAAAAATACTTTTGGTACTTAGGTACCTTGTAATCTGATCTGATTGTGATAAATCTATACCAAAATTATAAAGCTGAAGAGTTTGTTTGTTTGGCTGAACGCGCTAATTTCAGGACCTACTGATCCTAATTGAAAAAATCTTTCAGTATTAGATAGCTCATTTAAAGAGGATGGGTATAGGCTACTTTTTGCCGTGATAGCAACTGCCACGCAGGCGGATCCGCGAGCAAGCTAGTTATCAATTGTGAAGCAATGCGAGGGTGTTTGAAAGATGTTTTGGGTGAGCGTATCTAGCTGCAGTGATAGCCTGGGCCGTTATACAGAATGTAACAAAACCCCTGTCGGATCCAATAAAGGCGTATTCGTGGTTCAGTTCATGAACCGTATAGGCGGCTTCTTTGACACAAAGCTGCAGGTAGTGAGTACGTAAACTTTGAGGAGCGGTCAGTGTTGCTGTTGCCTTGGATCAGTTTTTATTTTGATTTAATCATTTTCAATTGGGAAAGAAAATCTCTAATCCATTTAATAGCTACGTATATGTGTTCGCAGTACGATACCGAATAATAGTCTAAGGGATCGGACAGGGGTTTTGTTACATATTGTATAGTACCTAGATTCTGTCATTCTGCAACCACTGAAACTGTGAACCAGTGAAACATATCATTCTGCAACCAATGAAACTGGAAAACCCTAATATAATCGGTAAAATGCTAAGCAGTGTCAATTTGTCACAGATTCCGTGTCCAGATTTTCTCAGTACCCAGACAGGTCCTATAAATTTCTATGTAATTCCTTCAAAAATTTGCAGCTCACACATGCTAATTCTAAAATGTTAACTCACATTATTTATATTCAAAACTATCTAGTATAACAAAAAAAAAGACATTTAATGGTTATCTATAAGCAAAGGTTCTCTTGTAAGTAATTACGTGTAAAACGAATGATAGTTCACGCAAAAAGCAAGGTGATTATCAGGTCATTGACTTCGGTGGCGTGAGATGGTGTTTATGTTCGTAGCAGCGTTATTGCGAAGCTGAAAGCCTTGACTAGTGATTAGGCTTGCCTTAACATTCTATCGTCAAAATTAAGGAAAAAACAACGGATTGCATTCCGGGAGTGCCGGCAGAAGTGAAAACTAGCAAATAAAAATAGCATTAATAGATGCAGTTTGTTCAATTTTCTTAATTTAAATACGATTAATATACGAATTTTACATATATTTTTGCACAACGCCACTAAAGAAGTTTTCACTTCTAAAATTTTCACTTTTAAAAATGACATTGACACCCATTTATATATTTTTTCTATGCTAATGCTAACACCGGATGACATCTCACACTCGCGCAAGCACCCTGCGCTGCGTCTTAGGATCAGTCACGTGACTCCTGACGCGAGTTTAACATTTTTTACCCATCCCAAAAGGTGCACAGATCACCGCTAAAGAAGTTTTTACTTCAATAAGGTCTAGGGATTTCATAAATCTACAAAGTCGTGTCTGTTACAACACTTATAACTGAAGGCCTGGAGGACGGGATGGTTTAGTTCAATGGAAAATTTACAAAAAAAATATGTTTACAGGAACGGGACCAACTTACGCAAATGAGTCCGCGGGGCAAGGCAAGTAATGAATAATTTAGATGTTTTGTCTTATATCGAACGGTAAGAAAACCATGCAAAAATTTATAGGTATGCATAAAACAACACACACACGGCACAGTATTTGCAACCAAACCTCTGTAGGCTTGATCGATTATGATTTTTTTCGTGTATATTAAGTATATTCGAGAGGTCCAAGAATACGTCGTATCTTTTTCTACCCCTAAGTGATAATTGTGGTCATCTCCAGCATAGAAAACAAAGTTTGCCAGGTCACCTAGTTAATTATATAATGGACATCACTAAATACATATTTTGTCTATGCGTTAATTCTTAATTTAAGTACTTGTACAATACAGAGAAGTCTATATTTGGCACTATTTTGCATAACCTTAAATTGATTGCACAGATCCTCTTCTTCATCAGATCTTCTTTATCATCCGTATTTCGCAAGGTAAAGCTATTTACTCTTTATTTATTTTCAAGAAACTTAATCTACCAAGTTTCTCACGGTTCATTCCTATGGAGAAGTATTTGCACGGAAACTTCTCATCCACATAGTTCACAAAACTTCTCAAGGCCTCCTGCCTTCCCTTCGGGAATCCAGGCGTGATTATAATCAAAACATTCCTATAAAGTCAATGTTTATATTAATTACGAAGTCTTATTAATGTTTTATTTGCTTTCACTGGCTTGTATGAAGTTACAATTACTGTTTGATTAAACCTCTTCCAATTTATACGTTTGTTGATGTATACTGTTCGGGTTTTGCTTTTGTATAGTTATCAAGATAGATAAACACATGTTTACACTAACCGAACTTGTAAGATAAAAATAACTTTGGTTCGTGAAAAGGTATGGACAATATTGCTGACGACCCTGGCGCGTCTGAGAAGAGCTACAATACAGTTTGCGTGAGATGCAAGTACACATAAACGACAACAATAATTATCGTGTATCGCTTTTTACGCTCGCCAAGATACATCGGCTGAAGAGTAAATTTTTACTACTATTTTATTATTCTGTATTTCATATGATAGATTCTCATGTAATATTAAATCCAAGTTATTCCAATAGCTAATTCTTACTCCCTTACTAATATAATAAATGAGAAAGTAACTCTGTCTGTGTGTGTTATGCAATCACGACTAAACTACTGAATCGATTTAAATGGGATTTGGTACAGAGATAGTGTAGCCTGAGAAAGGACATAAGCTTTTTGCCGCGATAACCAACACCCATGCAGGCGGACTCGCCGGCTACAGCTAGTTAAAAATGTATGCACGTTGATATTGGCACGATATTTGCTCATAATTATGCAAATCATGTGATTTTTATAAAAGTTTACCTAGGCATATATAATGTCAAATATATCTTTATTTTGACTAAACTTGTGACTAAAAGAACGCGGAGCGCTAATAGATTGAACGTGAATTTCGAATTATAACATTGTTTAAGGTCTCACAAATGAATACAAAATACAAAACCTTGGATATTCAATTCGAACTGAATGTTCATTTGTTTGAATCGAATAGAGTTAATGTGTCATCATTATCATAAATTTCAATATTATTATTAAATTCTATATAAAACACAGCAGTGCATAACAGTGCTAACCAATCATTACTAATCAAAACCTTGCCAAGACCATTGATAGTATTATTGGTATTATTATTTACCAGGCAAATGCATATTATTATGATAAAATTATAAACCATTATATTCTGCCCAGACTTTTTCAAACTAACTCGGGGTCTGCTTCCAGTCTTACCGTATTTAGTGAATACTATAATTATTTTACATGGAGCGACTGCTTATCTGACCTCCAAAACCCATTTTATTGGGTAATACAGAATCTCATAGTAAAACTAGGAGTCAGAATCGAAATGACTTCATCACTGTATGACAGTCGGGACCAACGGCTTAGCGAGCTTTCCGAGGCACGTTAAGATAAAATTCCAAAAACAAGTTCAATTCTTATATGGCTCACTAACTTTACTTAACTGTCTTTAGAGTTTTAAGGCAAGGCCGTTAAATCTGAATTGCACTTAGGTGTTGTTTATATATTCCATGATAATATTTATTTTATTCTTACATCTTACAAAGCATGATGTAAATTCCAGTTAAAAGCAGCTGACTAACTTAAGCTGAATCTAGTAAAACTGGAGGCCCACAGATGAAAAAGATCTAGGCCAGAAGATGATAGCTAAACAGTCCTTCTTTGTCTACTTCCAACTTGGGTCCAGTGTAAAATTTGTCAGTAGCTTCCGAAATTATTTCTTTCATGCAGGCAGTCAGGCGCCTACATACTTTTAAGACTATGATCCATGCTGACGCACAAACCATCAAACAAGCCGGACGTGGCGAGCTGACCTAGTTTTCGAGAAGATTACTAGTCAGTTGCCAAAGATTTGACGATCAACGGATGGCATACACGAGCGATTGCACTCACATGAACCTATGCAATTTTGATTTCCTTCAGAGTGCAGGAAAAATTTGATCGATTCCGCTGGTACAAACATTTGAATAGTCCTCAAATGTTTGATCCAAGTCTGGGTGTTCTTTATTGAAGATTGAATAAAATATATATGTACAGTCAACAGCAAAAGTAAATGATGAATTGGGTTTATAACTTTTGGATTCAAAACTGATCACCAATATATTATTATGGCAACTTTATAGTGATGTTTGGTAATTTACAATCAAATACTTTTGAATCAATTCGACGCCACACAGTTCTGACGCGAACTCCGTTCATTAGTATTGAATTACTGATTTTAATTTTGCTGTTGACTGTACACTGCAAAGAGCTTGGTCTTTTGTGTGAAGGGTCTTAACATAAATTTATGTTTTTAATAAAATTACGTCACGGGAATTAACGCAAACTCATGCATTTACCTTTTAAGGCTTGACGTTTCGGCCGGGTTACACTGGCCGTGGTCGCAAGCAGACTCACGCACTTGTTTTGCACTTTCCGACCCGTAGCGGTTTGCAATATAAACTTTAAAACTATCGCGTTGCATGATTTTAATAAAATTACGTCACGGGAATTAACGCGAACTCATGCATTTACCTTTTAAGGCTTGACGTTTCGGCCGGGTTACACTGGCCGTGGTCGCAAGCAGACTGCTTGCGACCACGGCCAGTGTAAATGTAAATGCATGAGTTCGCGTTAATTCCCGTGACGTAATTTTATTAAAATCATGCAACGCGATAGTTTTAAAGTTTATATAAATTTATGTTAATAGTAGTAATTATTCTAACAATAAAGTTGTTATGCTGTCATAAAGTTTAGTATGATTTTAATGATGGAATGACCTTTGTAGTTTCAAAACCTTTAATCTTTATAGGTTTTCCAGCGTACTCATCATCCATAAAAATCCTAAAAGCTAGGTCGGCAAGAGTTTATAGCTAGGCCGGGTAACTCCATTACACGTTATATTAACAATGAAAATTACCGTAAGCGACCTCAGACTACCTTGAGGTCAAGCCAGCGGGTGACGAAGAGGGCAACCGGTCAACCGATCAGCTGACAGTTCAGGAATGATAAAAAAGCGAAGTTCTACGCGTTCATCTTCTGGAGTAGTGGGGGGTGGACATTTTACACCCACCCCTCTGGAACCTCTTTGTTGAAAGCTGCGTGGGGAATGCACAAGTGATCCCGCGGCTCTGGCTAAGGCATTGATGGGACCGGCGGGTGCTTTTAGTCGGTTAAAGACCAACACGCCGTGCCCTTGGCGTGGGAAAGTCATAAGCTTTTCACCCAGAAAAAAAGGGTTGCGACTTAGAATAAAACGCGGTCTACCCGTAATTGTCGTATGAGGCGACTAAGGGATATAGAAAATAAGAGAATGCGCGGCAGCGTTCTCCCAAAGAACGAATACAAAACTGCGGTCACCAACCCACTTACCCAGAGTGGTGACTAGGGCAACAAACACCATGATTGCGCATCATAACACATGGCCACAAGTTACCTGTGGTCCCTCTGAGGAAGGCAAAGGATCAGGTGCTGTAGCGCAATTTGGGAGAGGCCTATGTCTTGCAGTGGACCACGATAGGCTGAGTTGATTGAACAATTAAATTATCCAAAAGTATCATCTAATTTCAAATGTCATTAGTTTTTTTACTTTCTTACTGCATGCTTTATTTTACCTTATCATTATTCAACTAATCTGCTCATACCTTTACAATCAATGTCTATCTATGTGTATTATCTGTGAGGCCACGTGTAGTAAACACAGATTAAGCCCGATTACACTGATAAATAGATTCATTCGTCTCATAAAATAGATCAAGACATGTTCTTTAATCTTTATCTTTATGTTGTCATTAGATCATATCTTTTATCGCACTCATGAGAGTAATGTTATTGATAATATTGATTCCTGGTTACGATGTACAGGGTTGTAAAATTGTTTTTTTTTCATTCCTTCTTTAAATGGTTAAAAACACATAGCTACACAAAATATTCAGTTGGTTAAAATCTTTTTTTGGTAGTGATATTGTTTTTCCGTTTCGTCGATATATCTATACTAATATTATAAAGAGGAAACCTTTGTATTTTTGTATTTTTGTATGTTTGTATTGAATAGGCTCAAAAACTACTGGACCGATTTCAAAATTTCTTTTACCATTACTTAGAGGGATTCTTCCGAATCCGTATAGGCTATATTTTATCTCGGAAAATAGATAGGATTTTTCGTGGTAGTGAAAATTGTGGAGTAAGTCGACGAAAAAACTGCCGTACGTTAACGATTCTCGCGAACGCTGCCTAAATGGTTAGAGATGTATGGTCGACTTCTATAGAAAAGTTGTAGAACTCAATAATGCCTACAAAAAAGTCCGCGATAGTATAAACCAAGCATTTATATTTTAGCCATTATAACCACTTTTCCATAGAATAATTAAAATTATTAGCCTATGTTTATTTATCATATTATCGTCAAATACTAATCCTTATCCAAATAAACTATTTATTGAGCAAGATTGTTTCAATAGCTATAAATTACTTTTTATTTTATTCCAATCCGACAATTCATTCAAAAGATATTACGAATTTAAAATTGTAATTGGTATTAAAATGAATGATGGCCGCCGGCCGATATGTGTCGCACGACTCGCACGGCGAAACCGCAGGGGAGGGGGGTGCACATCTATGAAGAAATAAATGTCCACCCGTGCGAAGCCGGGGCGGGTCGCTAGTACGAGATAAAAATGACTTTTAGTTATTTCTAATTTTGATTTATAACTGTAAATAATTCTGCTGTTTCCTAAATTATAGCATGCTTGATGTTTTTATTACCTGTAAAACACATATCGTTTACTGTGGTATTTATTTCTGCGTTAAACTTCTCACAGTTTTTGTAGCGCATGCAACATTCCTCAGTTTCTTTCACTCTCTGATTGGCACTGATGCATTTCTTAATAAGCAAATAAAATAGCCACTAGAAATATCTTGGAATGTTATTTTACACTATCTGTACCCTGGCGTTGCAATGACACGATGCAATGCAAAGTGTTTAGTTGTTAACTTTGTTAATTGATGTATTTTTAGGATTCGAAAACCTTGCAGAATCACTTTGTTGCTCATCTGTCCACCCGTCCGTCTGTCTGTCTGTCTGTCTGTCATGACCCTTTATTTTGGGGACGCATAGAGATATCGAGTTGAAATTAAAGACATAAGTCTAATAGTCAATTGGAGCTGTGAAAAAAATAATTATCTAGGTACCTATACGTAAAAATACTCAGCCATTTATACCGCAAAAACTGTACATTTCGAAAATCTCGATAAGATTTGGCAAGTAATATGGTCTTATACTACCAGTACAGGAAAAAAAATATACATTTGTAATAAAATAAAATACAGCTTCTGTACGGAACCTTCGGTAATCGAGTCCGACATACACTTGTCCGGTTTTTACTTATGTAGTTGATCGTCAATGCATTCTTTATTGTTTTTTTTTTCATTTCAGAATAATGTTTTTGGAAAGTGTAAAGGAAATAGATCTTTGACACGGGGTTTTTTTTTAGTAATTTCCTTAGTTAGTTGTCAAGGCTGGTATTTTTATCATGAAATAATGTTTGCAAGGACAAAAATCTACATATTATCTTTTGCTTTTTGATTGATGATACTTCAGATTCTTCAATGAAAGCATTGACGTTGTTATTGGCTTAATAACTGAGTATTTAACCTTTTCCTGTAAAGGTCGCGGGTTCAATCTCCGTACGGGACAAATTGATGTTTTACACTGACCCGTGTTATAAAGCACGAGTTAGTTCATGACGAATTAATGCACTGACGGTATGAATGAGTTGCTTTATAGATAATTAAATAGGTATTTGGCTATTAAAATAATCTTGAGATACTCGTGTATATCACAGATTTGCTTGAAATATGAATCATTATATCTTAAAACATGGTGTGTAACATAAAATATATTACACACATTATTAACAATCATATGACTAATCTACCAACTATTTATAATAATAACTAAGACTAAGTATACTAAACTAAAAACTTATAATATAAATAAAGTATCTATCTAATCTATCTAAATAAAAATATTAAGCAAAATTTATGAATAATAGTTAACAAGCATAAAAAAAAACATCCTCTTTGTCAATGACGAGAAACGTACCCAGAAGGTTAGCAGCATTGAAAAACATAGATAATAAGAAATCTATATATAATAAATAAGTTAATAAAAATACAATTACGATAACCCGATCAAAGTTCAACAGTTAAACCGCGATGTTGCGTGTCAAATGCTACTGTAAAGTCCCTAATGCAACTATAGTAAAAACTCTCCTAAAAACGATTTAATTACTCAATTTAGCTCAATATTGATAAAAGAAGTAACTCAATATTGATTAAAGCATTAGAGTTATTATTCTATTATTAAAACCCACAAGATGGCCTTGAAGTGTCTCGAATGTTCTAGAATAACGTCGCCGCGCATCGGAAGGGCCCAAGATAATCCCTTGAGGAATGCATAGCAGGTAAAGATTGTATTTGATATGGACGTAAAGTTAAGATGAGTAACTTTGATCCTGTTTTTAACAGGATATAGTAAGTTAATATAGTTTGAAAGTAGTTGATCAAATGCGAGAAGAGTAATCGATTTATGTTGTGTCAAAAAATATGGGTCCAATAATTTGATTACGGGAATTTCACCGTCGTGCGTCAGATAAAACTGTTTATAATTATAATGATTGCTGCATTGAGGACATAAATAGTCTAGGTATTGTATTTTATTATAATAATACACAATTTTAACCCAAAGTCTTTTGCAGCAGTATTCGTAACTAATTTTACCATAATATTGTCTTTATCTACAAAATTTCCTTACGAACAATTTTTATAAAAAAAACTTAAAGCTTAGATTTGTATCAGTTATTTGCAGTTCGTGGTTTTAACGGTTACTGGTCTCACGGGTTTCGGTGTAATGAGATGCAAACTGAATATCTCTAAACTATCGTTGAAACTAATCAATGTGATTGGACGCGGCTTGCCAAAGAGGTTCAGTTATCAAAGGACAGTAAGACTGACTTTGAACACGTTATACAAATAAACCCATTTAAATCAAAACATTAAATTAAATATGAAAAAGAAAGCTTTAGGGATTTTTTTCATGTTTAAAAAGGTATTACACGTTTAAATAAGGAAACACTTACTTACAGTTTAATTACATTGTCGGTACAAAATTCGCAACACATCGAGATAATTTTGAAGCGGACAAGATAAGATGTATAAAAGTTACTGAATAACCCATTACATGCTTAACCGAACATTGACTCAGCGATGCAAGTTGCTCAATGCTCAAGCGTGCAATCTGCGACAGTTACACGGCTTCTCGAATGTTCAGTATTACTGCAGGGATCATTCACAAGTTGGGACTCTGTTATTAATTCTGCTTGTAGTTTGATCATTACTTCTGATTAAATAATATTGTTTTTGTAGATCTCTGGTGAATCTCTAAAGAGCTAAGCAGATGAAACCTTGTAAGATAATGTAGCAGGATGTTTCTGCTCACTCGTTTAAAGATATTTATGTTTACATACTTAATTCGCATAATAAAAGCGTTTTTCGGATCGACAAAATTGTGTAACGAACAACTTTATGCTCTCATACCGAAAATTTGAGAGAACAATGGTAAAACATTTAAAAACACAATCCGAGTAAAATCCGACATTCGGCTTTGACATCAGATTGAAGTTTATTTTAACACAATCGTCCTCATTGACTGCAATAACATTGAATCCTTATCGGAAACCAAATATTGTGATTCAGTCATCAGTATATGATTACTGCTGTGAAAATAATCGCTTTTTGCGTATGTAAGTACAAAGTGTGATGCAGTGGACTGGTCTTTTGTAGTATTGGGTTATATTATAAATGAATTTAATTTAATATATTTTTTGAACACTGGATTTTTGATTAACATTGCCACCTTCATTCGTATTGGTATCGTTATTTGAAGAAGGTAGGCTTTCTGTGCCTGTCCTGGCAAATACGATACATGCTTATGAGAATATTTCAAACTCAGCAGTTAAACAAACTACGGCACGATGGAAGACGGACTAGACATAACATTGTATAGAATAAGATTGTACATTTGTAAATAGATGAATTGAAATAGTAACCTTTTTATTATGATTCAAGAGACTTGCGTCCGAATGTATACTAAGGAATCCCTTTAGTCGATTTTTGTAAGCCAACTCTTACCCGCGATTACTTAAACGCTGATTACTTTTAACACGTTCTTAAATACCAGAAACAGCATGAGAATTAAAGGCGGATTCAAACTGATTGAAGTTTCAGTATTCGGCCTCGAGAATTTTGAGGGAAGCTTATTTACATCGTTATTAAGAAACCCTCGAGTAATAATTCACGCCTTTGAGTACTGCAGTTAGATTAGGTAGTAGCAACAGTTTAGTTACACGGGTAGAGACGACCATTCAACTTGAAAATGATGAAGTAAGTATGTTAGGTTTAGGAATATCCGAAAGGCCTCGTAACTTTACCTTAGCGACGACCATGACCGTTAACCATTAGAAGCAGTAGGTTAATAGCTGCTTTATCGAGCAATTGGTAAACAAATTGGGTGATCAATTCGCGTTTACATCAGTTCATGTGCCTTTAGTAGCATTCAAGTTTATTTAATTTTATTAAAATCCCAAGTTGAATAAAGTGAGAATTAACTTAATGAAAGAGGCAGATTTTTCAATGAAATGACGCAAAATAAAATTAAATAATAATCTTTTTGCTGAATATTATTTAATTTTATTTGCGTAAATCTATGAACAAATCTGTACCTACCTAGTAATTTTTACGGTATTGTTGATTTGACATTCTACAATCACTATTTAATAATATTAATTAAGTAAGGTAAAACCTATTTACTACGCTATTTCGTGGGTTAAGAACTAGAGTAGCGTAAGGGCAAAAATTCAAAAAAATTTTTTTTTCACCATTCGCTTTTTCAATCCCCATATTTGTATGTGCCGAAAAACTGGAACGATGTAGTGTGTAGATTGCTTAGTACAATAATAACGCATAAAAAGAAAAGAAGTTTGTTTATTGCCAAAAGGAAGTGTTTCTACTTACAATAATCTTGACATTATTTTGTCAATATAGTTATGAGCACAACGATCGTAACTCGAACCGTTACTGCTTATGGGTCCTTGTTTCGTACGATTCTGTAATTTTTCTCCGTGCCAAAAAAACGTAAGGGTGGGTTACGCTACTATGGCACCAAATAATTAAAGTATTGCAGTCCGTTATTATGTCAATAATAGTGTAAATGCTATATACGTTTTATTGGCACGTAATTATTCCATACATGATTAAATTTATGTAACATCCAAAATGACGTATGTCAACCAGTTTTAGAAAAATATTTTTTTTTTAAATGAAACCATTTTTTTACTGAACATAAATTTACAGTATTCTGTAGCCAATAAATAAAGCTTTATTTTAAGTAAAAAACAGATATACAGATACTATATAGATTTTGCAATATAAGACCTACAAGTTGACGGTAGGTAAATTTGAGTTGTTTTTCGGCTCTCCTGAGAAGTTGTCATTTTGCCCTTACGCTACTCTAGTTCTTAACCCACGATTTACACTAGCTAATATTGAACTAGTATGATTAATTTTAATCCGTTTTAATTCATCATTAGACGACCTCCGTGGTCGAGTGGCGTACACACCGGTTTTCAAGGTGTCGCTAGCTCTGAGGTCCCGGGTTCGATCCCCGGACGGGTCAATGTAGAAAAAACACTTTTCTACATTGTCTCGGGTCTGGGTGTTTGTGGTACCTTCGTTGTCTCTGATTCCATAACACAAGTGCTTTAGCTACTTACATTGGATTCGGAGCAATGTATGTGATATTGTCCACATTTATATTTTATATTTATATTACATTTTTATGATATATTATAATGGTTTTGTTTATGTGTCAGTAATCAGGGTGCAATAATCGCTAATCGATTAGAGAATAAAATAATAATGCTTTAACATTTCGATATGCATTCGTTTTCTAACATTCATACAAACTAGCTATGGGTCACAAGGTAACATACCCACGTCGTGTTTGTATTGTCAATGGTATCAGGTAATTTTTAACAATACAGTGGAACACGTTCTACAGACAATGAGGTACAGACGCAAAATATTACCGCATTTGAAAACACTGCCATGACAGTTCCTTATTGATATGACTGAATAATTTTTTTATTGTTGACTAGCTGTTTCCCGCAGCTCCGCCTGCAGTCTCAATATTTTTTTAATATAAAATAGCCTTTGTTTTCCTGGAGTAGTGTAGCTTGCCAACGGTGAAAGAATTTATCAAATCAGTTACGTAGTTTCAGAGCCTATTCAATGCAAACAATCAAATGTTTCCTCTTTTTAATATTACAGATAAGGGAATTTAATTATGGTAATTATGGTGTAGTTACATCGGGTTTATACCTAACAATTGATAGGGTACCGTTCGTTACATCACTATACATAATCCTTACGTTACGTGGAATGTTTAATCTAATTTACTTAAAACATGTGTAGGTACCACAATAAACGCATAGCCGTAATCATATTTAATCATAAAAATAGACGCACCTATTCAATCCTCAACTTAGGTATCGACTAAAAATAATCGATTAAATTTAGTCTCACTAAATTATAGCATGCGACACAGGACCGACTAAATCGATTTCCGAATCGATTTTCGTAAAAATTAAAAAGCAATACTTACACAGAAACTTTATAAATCGAACACCATGACCCAATTCACAGAACACCACGTTGGAATGTCAGTATATAACCTTTAAACAATCACAGGCTCACTAGGTGGTCACTTTTTAAGTACACAAAAACTTAGAAAGTATTATAAATGCTTGGTGTTGATTTTACACGGTTTTTGAACGTTATTTGGTGATGGCCGGCCGGTGAGGCGTGCGCGTCGTACTGAGCAGCGTATGGGCTATGGCTCGGCGATGCATTGGTTCCGTCTGAGCGAGTTGGCTCGTCACACAAACGTCATTTTATCGCGCGACGCTTACGCCGGGCGCACAGTGTTACTTTTTGTTGGAGATTCTTTGTAATCGAAGTAAATTTAATAGCGGATTTTCTTAGTTTTAGATACTTAAGTACTGTCCTTTTAATATACTTACCTACCTAATAAACGCTATTGGGTTTAGCTAAATGATGTTATTGGGTTTGAGTTACTAGACTATAAATTTTTTAATCCTTTCAATTTATACATAACTAGGTGTACCTTAAAAAAGTTATAATTTTTTTCCCTATTTTATAACATACAGTCTAAATTATACAATATGCACTTAATTGTCTAGTAGTGTTAAAGACGAATCATAATCGTGATAATATAAAAAAAACGGACATATTAAAATAACTTAATTTTTTTTTTGACGAAATTTAAGCCATTTATATTTTCAACATTAAATCACACGATGAAAAACTACTTAACACAACTGACAAATTCAGTTCAAGTTTTTGACCACTCATCCAAGCTGCATCGCGCACTGTGCGGCGCCGCTCTCTCAACAGTTAGCATCGCTTGCACGTGCTACATGCCTGTTTATTTTAACGGCATATTTATGTATTCACGTTCACAACCGGCATCGAATAGCGAATTTCTCGAAATACGAGTATTCGCATCAAATCGACGACGCAACGAATGCAATGTGCACTTCACGGCTTGGATCGAACATAATCGTGTTCGTTTTGTTCAAGTGTGTGCCGGTAGTAAAATATATCAAATTAGCACCGATTTCCTATCTTATTGAATGACTGGCGATGACCCGGATATTTTTGGGCAAGACTATAGCGTGATTATCACGTGATCTTGCGTACAAGAAACCATGCGATTTTAGTCAAGCAATTATGATATTTAACACATTGCCCAAAAGTTTATAATTGCTTGTAAAATTAAATCAGCTGTTATTGAGTCACAACTGAACCAGCCATTCGCACGTGGGTGATGTACGAAAACTGCTCCTGTGCCTATACTATACGTGTATTTTTTTTTAAGTTAGTCTAAAAATAGAATGAATTTGAACGTTAAAAGAATATTTGATCCCATATGGCTTGTTGCTGCGTACAAAGTTGAATAACTAATTTCTTGTGCCGTTATAAAAAAAAAGTTATAACATCGATACTGGCCACATGTGTTTTTAATTTCTTTTTATTTCTGTCTGGTTTAAACCAATTTATGCCAGATATGAGCACTAATTTAATGTTAATTTGGTACGTTGGCGTAAAATTAGATTGCATCATAATTTCTGTTTTAATTATGTTAAAGAATTGTGCTCATTATTGATGCGAATTTAAAAATAGTATAAAATTTAGTCTTGATCCGCCATCACAATCAATGATCACTGATCCATCTGGACTTCAAAATATTTAGATATATTGAGACCAGATGTATCAATCTAATTCACCAACTTCAATCTGATCGCAATAATTGATTTTGGTCTCGGAACTCTCAGATCGCGATCCAAATTGACCGTGTCTAAGCGTCAAAGGTTTTTATTGGTAAGAACAGGTTGAGATTTTAGTCATCATGATTTAACCCTTCACTTGCTTTGTCACGCTTATCGTAACCGGACAGAATTATCTACTCTTGGGTATGGGCATCATCGCATTTCGACTATTTTCGAACCAACCACCTGAATGATGGTTGGGTCGTACTGGATGCGGAAGGCGGAGGACCGGGTGATGTAGTACAACTTGAGACAGGCCTATGTCCAGCAGTAGACTACAATTTGATAAGTTGACTAGGAAATAGGGAACAGCGGCCGTACCATGACGTTTAAAGTATTATTGTTTCATTCTTATTCCAGTTGTGGAAAAGAGATGGCGCTAGATAACCTTTATAACTCTGTCTCTTTCCCACACTGAAATAAGAATGGAACAATCTTACTTTAAACGTCATGGTACGCCGTACGGCCGCAGATCATCCTTTCTTACAGTGTTACTGTCCGTATACATTGTGTATAGATCAACTTAATTCTGGTAATTCAACTCCACAAACAAAGAGCTACTGTATAAAATATGGGTAAATATTGAGTACATTAGCATACTCTGTTATTTTTGTCGCTGATGTTAGGTTCATTAATCTGGTCAGTTTTCAAGTGGTTGGATAACGGATGGGGTCAAGAGGCTAATGAGAGAATCATTTCATTATATTCAGATAACTTATTTTTGAAAAGTTTATTTCGTTAATGTATTTGCCTGTTACAGGTTGTGACCCCTGATATTTAACAAGTATGTCTAAAAATAATTTTCTGTATTGCTTGTAGATCATGCGTGATGTTACCTGCACATCTAGGTACTTTTGTTGGGTATTTGAGCCACGATCCTTCAATTTCTTTCAAGTATTAGTACCTATTGTAATCTAGTCTGCTTAGGTTTACCGGTCTTCTGTTTGTAACAGGTTTCTCCCAGGGGTGTCAAATGGATTTTTTTGACCAGCCTAATTGGCACTCAGATTGATATTGCTTGGAATTTTGTCCCTGGAGTCCAAAACAGATTTGAATGGCTTTTGGATCACTTGCTTCTGTCTACTTAAGCAGTAACAGGTATTTGGTGATATTATAGTGCCTTTCTTTTGATTTTCACTTTTTATATAGTATTTACTTGTTCATGTTACTTCTGGTAAATTTCCCTTTGCTTTATTTGCTTCAAAACTTAAATCAATAAGTATTTTGTCCGATCAAAAGAGTATTTTCAATTCATTTTCCGATTCATTGCCATACATATTAAACAAGGTGATAGCGTATGTACTTTATGAATATTTCCATGGTCAGCATGTTGCTAACTGACCGAGTTTGAGTCCAGATTGTAATTATTTAGGAAAAGTTACCTTGTGATAAACAAATATGTATATTCACAAGATATGAATAAGACAGCTGTTCTAATGTGTGTCATGGGGAGTCTTTGAGTACTTCGAATGAGTAGTTAGTGCAATCAAGGACAGAAAATGTTTGATGTTTTTGTCTCCAAATTGTCAACAGACAAGTTACGATACGGAAAAGAATGACCAGTCTTTATAATTTGTGATAATTAGTGAATAAAGAAATTTAGATAAAGTTCATGGACCTTGTTAAATGTATAAATAAATTATATTTTGGTACACGCGTGCTTGTTCTTGACAGTGTTTCCTTGCTATAACTTAATTACCCTTAATTATTTTAATTTTCTCCCTGTCAAATGGCTTACATTTAGGTAAATCTAAGATAATAGTGTAGTTACTTAGTAAAGTTAGGTACCAGTTAATTTTTTGGAACTACTACACAACGATTAATATTATTCCCTAACTTCAATCCCTGCATAGGTTGTCTGGATGAGAGTAACTAATTGTTAAAATAGTTATCATTTTAAATATTCTGTGTTGGTGAATGTACAATAAAGAGTAAATAAATAAACAATGATACAGTGCTCTGCATATCTTAAAAATAACCACATTATTAGAACAACAGTTAGCATATGTAAAATTGTCTAAGAATAGATTGATATATATTATACTTTTATGGCAAAAACATGTTGTTTTCCTAATTTTCAATACTATTATACTGAGTTCTATTCGGTATACCACAACGAGAAACGCTGAAGAACTGTGTGGTTTAAATTACCCGGTTTTTTTGTTATTGAAGTCTAGACGAATGAGTCAATAAATTGTTGTGAGTCAACGCCTGTGGGTATCCCCATAGCAATTGTAAGATTCACTCATAGTGACGTTTAACGCTCAGGCGTTTAATTGGAAATACCTATTATGAGGCAAGTAATCTGTTTAGCATGATAATTGCGATTATTGATTTATTTTATTTATATTTTGCAAGCCACTATTCTGGTCAAAGTACTTGTAACTATTTTTAAAATATTTTTCACTGTAACAGCATTTGACGCATTATTTTTTACCTCAAAAATTAGATTTTGATTATCTGAACGAAATGATGAAAGTTCAAATCTCTACGTCGTTTCAATAAAACGCTACCTTTAATAAAATGAACAATACGACATTTTGTGTTTTTTTTTCAGGTACAATTTATTTTGAAGTATGATAAATACAAAATGGACAAAGGAAACATTGTAAAGCAAATTTATTTTTCACTATTGTCTGACGTAAACCTGCTAGATGTTGCTATGTAAGAAATTGTAGGCGAACAATGTTACCAATAGAGTTGATAACGCTTTAAACTTGGAAGCAAGAAAAATATATAACATAAAGTATATTTTTTATCCTTAGATCAATATTTAATTACAAAATTATATCGAGGTAAAAATTTAATTGCCCTAGGGCTTAATGCACCATACAGTCAGATAACTTTTATTCGACGAATAAAATTTTCGTTTGACAATTTTTGTATCCATGGAACAACTGTAAAAATTCCAAAATTATTCTTCGAATAAAGTTATCTGATTATGGTGAAATAGGCCCTTAGAATATTATTATTATCTACGTATTGCAAAAGTAAAAAAAAAATGCTTTGAACTGGTAGAAGTAATTATTTATTCTGTGTATTTTTAAGCAGTATTTCATTTTAATTGATGTGAACTCACAGTTCAAGTAAATAAATTATTATTTAATATTCCTGTATTGTTTCTCTTTGCTTCTTATAATTGCCTATATTAAACAAAAGAGAATATATGATTACCTATGTGTATGATATGATACGTATGGTTTTTTAAATAAATTTAATTAACAAATGCCTTATTATTTCATTTTCAAAAATCTTCCAAAAATTACAACATATATTTTACACTATATATATATATATATTACTAGCAAGTCAAAAGATTTATCGTAACATTAGAACATGTTTTGATCAATGGTAAACAACTGGTTATTGCTTAAAAACATCCAACTAATATAAAAAATATTATAAAACAGGCTTAACTCCTTAATTAACGCGTCACACTCACACGATTTTTTTGTGTATATGTTACAGTCAAAACTCTTAACCAGTCAAAAGTACTTTTGACCGTATGCTTTAGTCAATAATACTTTTGACTAAAAATTATTGGTTATTAGTACTTTTAACTGCAAATTCGCGGTTAAAAGTACTTTTGACCGTCGCTCTTTGTCAAAAGTAGTTTTAACTGTAATAAAGCTTCAGTCAAAAGTACTATTAACTCGTTAGATGTGAATAAAAAATATATTTATTAAATGTGAAATCGTATATTACGAAAAATTTGGCATTACAATCAAACAATCAATACGGTGGCCTAAGCCCGTAGGGCTGGCCGCCGCATTACTCAACCTAGACTTTGTGTTGAAAACTTTTTGCCTAAAGTCCGGTAGGTTTGGGTTAGGTTAATATGGTGACCCTTAGGCTAATATGCGCACGAGGGCGGCGAGCGGAGCGAGCGGAGTCGCGATAGCGACCGCCCCGTGCTGGAAAACCTTTCAAGCGATTCACGACGGAATTCGTGACGGAATCACTTAGTCAAAAGTACTTTTAACCAGCTCCATTGGGCAAAAGTACTTTTAACTGTTATTTCAGTCAAAAGTATTATTGACTAAGCATACGGTCAAAAGTACTTTTGACTGATTTTGCTAGTCAATAGTACTTTTGACTGGTTAAGAGTTTTGACTGCAACATATATACACAATCATTCACATACACAAACACACAGATATAAAGACAAATGGCTAACGCATGGCTTAAGCCCAATAATTATATACTTAATTAATATAACTACAAAATAATATCATCTTGGCAACAATTTTTATTAAAATAATTAATATTAAATGAGCAAGGGTTTTGTGCGCGATGGTACAAAGATACAAATGGGCCGTGAATAAAAAATCCGCTGGGACCGCTTGTCTCACGTCAGGTGTATCTGACAATATCCACCAATCACAGACGGGAGCTTGGCTCTTATTGGCGGAGAAGGACCGATATTCCCGACCTGACATAGCAACCCCAGCCCTTGATACCTGGTAGCTACCATTACTTTTTTCAATGGTATTAAAGCTAATTTACAAATAATGATAGAAACTCGTACATTGTATCGAGTGATTTAAAAAACGTTTCTAACCTCAGGTTTGTTTATCAAAAATTGCCAAAAGGTGGCCATAATTCAAAAAACCCCATGGAACGTTTTTGTTAATTCCATTATTTTTAACTGTTTAAATTGCCGGTATAGTACTTTATAGAATCTTAACATAGTTTTACAGATTCCCATTTGCTTCACCAGCTGCTGATATTTGTGGAAAAACCAGTTCGGCGCTTATAAAAATGCTCACAGAGTGCCATAAACTTAAGCTGCTATACTGCACCGTCTTTCCATTTTCATAGCAGAAATATATGAAAATACAAGACTTAAGTATAAAAAATCCATTTGTTTTTGTTAAGCAACAGGTCTACTTTTTTCTTTAGATAATCTTTCTGCTTCTTCTATAGAGTCCGGTAGAGGTACATTGATCGTTTCAGGTAGAGTGAAGACTAGAAGACCAGCTAATACGGCTAACGTGCCGAAAAATATCGAAGGCAGGTTGTCGTAGTATAATGCCTGAGGAAAAAGAGGTTGGTTAGAACAAAAATAACCTGGTTTTGGCAGGGGACCCAATGTTGTGCCTAGTGGGACGCCAATATTGTTGATATATTTTTTTAATTTTATAATTCTATCGCGAATATGAGAAGAGATGGTAAAATAAAGTTTGAAGCAGTTTTTATTTATTAACGTCTTCTCACCACTGCTTTCTAATAAGTAGAAAATAACAGTAGTTTAGAAAGTATAAGAAACAATTTCTTACGAACAATGCAATTTAAGATAATCGAATGAAATCTTGGGCAAAAATACCATACAACAATATTATGACCATTACTAACTTACCAACAAAGGCGTTAAAGTTGCTAACGTAGATCCCACTCTGCTAATAGTTGAACACACAGCTAGGAGAGACTGCCTCACATTGGTGGGAAAGACCTCAGATACGTAGATGTAGACCGAGCTGTAGGTGACTGTGATGGAGAATTTGCCGGAGAGGTAGAAGACTAGAGACCACAAGCTTTGATCTGTTGGAAAACTAACATTGATTAGCAAAATAATAATGTACAGGGTGTTAACGAAAGGGCAATATAGGGAAATGTATCTTTAAAAAGAGTAAAGCGTGTATTTGGTATAGAGTAGGTAAACTGTTCTGAATTAATCAAAACAATTGATATCTATTCCAGTAAAAATCATAATCAGACTGCAGAAGAGATGTATCTTAACATCTAACGAGTGCGGTATAAGATATTGACGCTCGTAAATTCATGATTTTTGGTGTTGAATAATTGATGTAAAAAATTGGAAAACGAGAAAACGAAATATTTAGTTTATTTATTTCGAGCTGAAATTTTGGTAAACAGATTCCATGCCAATGCAAATTTCACCCCTTTTCTATACCTTAGAGAAACGTGTATGTATAGAGAATTTGGTCTGTAGAGGCACCTATCAAGTTAGTGTTGTAAGAATAATACTTCAGTGTGGCCTTAAAGGCAATGGCATTTTCTCATACAGACAAGGTAGGTATGAACAATTAAACACCAACTAAAGTTATGATGCGTCTTTGATTTTAATATATTTAAAATTAAATTAGTTAAAATGGTTTTGGTACTCGATTTCTAAATCTAAAATCCATGCCACTAAAGTCCTTTACTTTCACTAAAGGCTGATTGATTAAAATCGTTGGTTTTAACACCCTACTTAGATTTCGTGAGCTCTTTACAGTAAGTCAATATAATTTAAATTTTAAAGTGATTACAACTGTTTCAGCTAACAGCAACCTTTCAACTAAATCCTTGAGTCAATAAAAGATAATCAAACTTAAAACTCAACGCAAATCGAAGATCATGATAATTACTTTTCAAATCGGAATCCTCAATCCACTTATTCATTCGAATGTTTACAAAACAAACGAATTCGTAAACGCTAAGTTTGTGAAAACCGCGTGAATTATTATTTATGTTTTAGTATCGTCGTTTGCCCGTCGGCTTTTGAAATCGCTTTAACTAGAATATTCCATTAATTCAGGCTGTTATACAAGCAGTGATTACTAAATAAACAGCACTGGAGCAAAATTTCCTCAACACTTGTGTTTGAGTTTGTTTTCGTTATTAGATGTCAAATTAATGTGTCTTCTCTGTCCTTTCGAAACTGCTAGCTCCAGCTGACTTTCTGAATGTAAATTAACTATAAAAAAATAACCAGATTATGTATTGTTATTTCTTTCAACCTTGCCGTGGTGAAGAGTCTTATTAATTTTCTATGGCTGATTACATATTTTTCATCCTACCATTAATATAAAACAAAACTATATAGCATAATCTATTCTTGAAAATCCATCCAATCAGGTATACAGGAGCAGTTGCAGAAGTAAATCACTAAGAATAGAAACAAATATTTGCAAACAAACAATGAACTGCAACTTATAATCTTATCTTAAAATAGCTAATACTTGATAATCTTGAAGATGATAACGGATACATACGATGCAACGTTATCTGTTGCAGGATTATCTGTCGCGCTTTATGACATGGAGTGAAAACGAAATGAAGTAATACAGCGTTTACAATTACTATTTTTTTTCAAAGAAACTTTATGTAGCTATTTCGGTTGGTTTAGTTATGTGGCACTTAAGTCTTTGGAATTCATTAAAAATAAACAAAATATCTTACCTTTGGGCAGGAATGACAAACTGATGCAGAGGATTGCACTAAGGATATAAGTGGTAATCATAACCCTCTTTCTTCCAAATCTGTCCAACACGAACAAACAGACAAAATTTGCAGGAATTTCGATAAAGACCACAAGCATAAAGTTAATGTATTTATTCCCAGCCAACGACACCGAGTTTATAGATAGCCCATAGTAAACAAATGTACAGGTTATCCAGAGGTACGAACACGTGACTACTCTCTTCCTAATAGTACTCGATCTAATCACTTGCAAGAATATCGAGGTCTTTACTTCTGCTTCGACATTTTCCTCTTTAACTTCTTTTGGTTTCTTTCCTAACTCTTCAAGGGGAGCTAAAACGTTTTCTGATAATTCTACATTGTTAATTTTAGCTGCTTTTTTCAATATGACAACAGCTTCGTCGTGCCTGCCTTTGCTTAGCAACCATCGGATGCTTTCATTCAAAATCCATAAATATGAGAATATTAAGCAGGATGGAGCATAAATGACCCTAAGCAGTGTTCTCCAGTCTTGTAGTAACCACGACAATCCAGCTAGGGTCATCAGTCCAAACACGAATACTAGGTTAATCAAAGTGTTTCCAAAAACTCTTCCTTTGGGTCCAACAAGTTCCATAGCTGAAAGAAATTTAACCATGAAAATGTTGAACATAAATTCAAATGTTTTCACTGTACTGAAATGATTTCACTGCGTAAAAAATAATAATCTATTCCAAGCCGATTTCCTTGCAGATGAGATACTTACTGATAAGTCTCACATAGCTAATATACCGAATGCTCACAGTACGTGTTCTTTAATAATTTATAATTGATGATATTACTTAGCCTTCACAATATTCAACAATCGTCTATTACGTAAGTCGAACTCACCTAAAACAAAAGCAGTTGTATAGGCACCAGCTCCAAAACCAGCTTCTAAGAATTCCAAAGTAACCATCATAGCATAACTTGTGGAAAAGGACCTTGTAAAACCGAAAATACAGTTCATGAGGGCAGCAATAGATAAGGCCACTTTTCTTCCATATCTGTCTGATACGATTCCAGTAAGAGGTAAAGAGAGAAATAGACCAGAGTTGTGAATGGTGCCTATTAAGGTCCTCTTCCAGTTCAGACAGCCGAGATCAAACTAAAAAAAATGGATAAAGAAATTAACAAGACATAAAAATAATTATTGGATGGTAAACTTACTAGAATGCCAAAATTATGGCATTAAGTTAGCATATAAACGTATTTTAACTGGGAATTACAGTATAAAAATAAAACAGATAAAATAGGTTCTTCGATGTCAGAAATGAAGGAATCTAAAGTTCACAAGTGAGCTTTAAACGTAAATCTAAATAGTTTTTCCTTTTCTAAAACCACTTTCGTATAGTCATATTGTTCTAAACCTACATCAGGTCACGTGAAAATATTAAAACTAAAGCGTGCATCCAAACATTCGTTCTCATTTATCACAACCAGAATTACTTTCTCCATTACAAATCGCGGTAGTCTCGCTACCGTCAATGTATTAAATCCATCAGGCAACCCGTGCATGATCAATGTAAATAAAATTATGATAAACGAGCGGTCTGTTGTGACATTATCGGTCAGTTGACACGATAGCTGGTTGGTTCAAGACTCGCGTGACAATATTTGCAGAGTATCGTTTGATTGTTGACGATGAATTAACTTTATGGACGCATTATGGATAGCGTTTTCCATTCATCGTCTGTTTTATGTTATGTTTCTTATATACTACCTAATAATTAATAATAATAATAAATTTTTGGTAATGGTTTTGATTTTGGGAAAATTACAAAAGTATTTTCTTCAAATACAAACCCTTTGCGTGCTTTTTCGAGGTTTAAGTGCAGATATTATTGTCTTGGGATTTGGTAACATTGGAAATATATTTTTATAAACCTCTTGTCTTATTATGTTTTGGGCTTGGAATAAGTAATACTTACATCTTTAACCGCTGAATCTTCATTGCTATAAACATAGGCAGAACATTTTTCCTTTACTGTAGTATCGAATTCGTTTGCCATACATGAAATATTATTACTAGTAAAATTTTCGAATATGGGGTGTCTAAAACATTTAGAATATCCACCTTTCTCCTTTGGTATGACATGATCCAGCCATAAACTTGTGTTCGTTATACTTTCGCATTCACTAATTTGACATCTGAAACAGAAAAGTATAATGATATTTGGACCCTAAATTGCTTTTTGCTTGGAACATCTATACTTATAATAAATCTGTAGAAGTGAAAATTCTGTACATTGAAAATATAAAAAAAATTAATGGCGGGGTGTGTTACTAGACCGACACCGAACCCAAAAATGTGATTAAAAAATTTTTTGTTTGTCTGTCTGTCTGTCTGTCTGTCTGTCTGTTTGTTCAGGCATCACGCAAAAACTACCGGTTCGATTTCGATGAAACTTGGTATAATTGTTCTTTAATATCCTGGGCACCACACTGGGTAGTTTTTATCCCGGAAAAGTATATACAATAAAAAACAAACTTAATTTTGCGGTTCGATCCCTAGACCCGAATACTGTACCAACCGCAAATAATAAGTTTGTCGTAGTTTACGTCACCCGCAGTGGAGTTCACTAAGGGGCGCTGCACACGGCTTAGATACTATAATTATTTATCTATACTATATATATATAATATTATAAAGCTGAAGAGTTTGTTTGTTTGAACGCGCTAATCTCAGGAAGTACTGATCCGATTTGAAAAATTCTTCACTTTCACTGTTAGATAGCCCACTTATTGAGGAAGGCTATAGGCTACTTTTCTTTTGGAAATCTATCCCCTATGGGGGTGAAATAGGGGTTGAAAGTTTGTATGGGAAGTTCGGTATTTTCAATGATAGGCACATGAAATTTTGTATACGGGTTTCTGGATAGAAATAAATAAAGACGTATTTCAGCGATTTTAAAAATCATCCCCCTAAGAGGGTGAAAAAGGGGATGGAAGTATGTAGGCATATGAATTGTGTCGTTTTCAAATATAGACACATTCAATTTTATACAAGGGTTATTAGTTAGAAATAAATAAGATGTATTTCCGAGATTTTAGAAATCTACCCTCTAAGGGGGTGAAATAAGGGCTGAAATAGTTGGTATGTGAAGTTCAGTATTCTCAAAGATAGACAGATGAAAAATAATAGATAAGATAATGACCGTCTAAGACATATCTATAATGACGACTCCCGTGGTCGAGTGGCGTTCACTCCGGTTTTTAAGGTGTCGCCAGCTCTAAGGTTCCAGGTTCAATCCAATCCCCATGTAGAAAATCACTTTTATACATTGTCTTGAGTCTGGGTGTTTATGGTACCTTTTTTGTCTTCGATTCCATAACACAAATGCTTTTGCTACTTACTTTACTTTTATTATTATTTTAACGCCATAATATTAGATGAAAAATGTTATACATTCTCCTTACTTTGAAAATCACAGAATACATCTACCTTTAATACTACTCTTTACTTTACGCGCGAGCGAAGCCGCGGGCAACAGCTAGTAGTAAATAAATGTTTTATTTTAGACACCTGTTTCAAAACTTGCGATAAAATGTTATATACACTTAGGAGTCATCTTTTTAAATTCGTGACTTTAACTAATAAAATCATTATTGTCGAATATAAACGAAACCCAAGAGAAGTCAGATCAAAAAACAAGTTTTGTGCTTGCTGTTTTATGTAAACTAATTATGGTCCCACTGCTGGGCAAAGGTCTCCCCCGCTTGGCTCCAGACCTTTTGGTCTTGAGCCACTTGACGCCAATCACTTAAGAAGCGATCGATGTCATCCCGCCACCGTCTCCTCGGCCTGCCTCGTTTGCGAGCTCCGATATCAGGAACTATTTACTCAGTGGCTATTTTAGCCCACCTATCTGGAGTCATGCGGCTAACGTGACCAGCCCAGCTCCATTTAAGTTTGATGTATAAATGTATATTAAATAATAATCTTCTGCCTAGCCTTTTCCCAAGCCATGTTGAGGTCAGCTTCCAGTCTTACCGGATTTAGCTGAATACTATATTTTACATGGAGCGACTGCCTATCTGACCTCCACAACCCATTTTACTGGGTAATACAGTATCTCATAGTTAGACTGGTTGTCAGAATTGTAATGACTTAACGACTGTCAAAGATTACCGTATGACAGTCGGGACCAACGGCTTAACGTGCTTTCCGAGGCACGGAGGGGTCTCGGTATGTTTACAAATGGTCACCCATCCACGGACCTACCGCGGCGAGCGCGGCTTATCCTTTATTATTGGACAAACCGTACGGCTTACACTTAGCCACGAGCCCCTCCTATTTATAGTTTATTAAATAATAATATTTTGTTTTATTCAAGAATCCGTAGAAAAAGGATTATTAACGTTGGTCATGCCGGTCATGGGCATGGTACACACGGCTACATATCAAACTATACATATCCAATTTATGCTGACCTTGCAGTGTACGGAAATCCTATATGATGAGAGATCAGCTTATACTGGAAATTTATAGCTTGATGTGTAGCCGGAATAGGACGGTATCGATACAGTATTTTGTTTGCATTATTACAAATCGGGCCACTTCTAATAAGACCTGATTATTTATGCTTGAAAATTAATAGAATACAATTGCACAATTTTATTATAAAATATATGATTGAAATATAATATAAAAAAAGTAATAAAGGCGAAAAAATAAATAATAGGTATGTGACGGCTATTCAAAAAAGTATTTCCATATACCTAATATGTTTCCAAAAATACATTCATAACCGTTTTTTAACTGATGATTTTTTTACAGTATTGATACCTACCAAATAAAGAAAATCATCGAAAAATATTATGATTTTAAATCACTAACAACTCATAATAACATCTCGCCTTTTAACTAGGTTTTTCTTAACTATTTCGGGGCCGGCTTCCAGTCTAACCGGATTCAACTAAATTGTTGTCTTCATACAGGTTTACTAACTTACCTAAACTTAGACTTATTAATACGTAGGTATAGGTCGATTCAAATTTAATGGTGGCTGTGAACATGAGGCGAGTCGCTGCGCAGTAACATATTCATGCACCAGCGGGGGTGCGGGGCGGGGTACTGCGCAGGGCGTGACTAACTTCACAGCCGCCATTTAGTTTGAATCGACCTACACCTACCGAAATCAGTCTTACTATAGTTTTTCTATGACTGATTTGTCGAAATTGTGAAGACTGACAATGAAATTGTGAAAAGCTTGGCTTAACCGGTTTTTAGAGCGTAGAAGAAAACAAATTAAGTACCCATACAGGATTATTTTTCATGGTGTGCTTAGGTATATTCAACGAGGTAATCAGGTGCATAAAACTGAGTCACTCCCAAAGGATCATAGGTCAAAATCTTAAAACTGAAAATGAAATTTTCATTTAGTGACAGGTCACGTGACTTATGTTTGTATGAAAAATATAGATGATAATCCACCAAAGAACCAATCACAGGAAGCGACTTATTTATTTTTCTATTTATATTTAACACAATACCTACGTGAACCTACTCATGACACAATCATTTAGCTTAGTACGAGAGGTTAACAAGAATACTAATAATGGGAGAGTCATATTACTAGTAGAAGAAGAACCGAATAATTTTGTTGCCAGTACCACGACAGTCAATGTTTTCCTAAATTTATTCGTTGGTTATAATTATACATCCTACCTAGCATAGAGCTTAGCTATAATCTGCATGTGTAAGTTTTTTCCACAAAATTAAGCGATCTAACTTGACAAACGGGAAATCCGTACGATCTATACTTATTCATCACCAGAACCCGTTTACTAAATATTATATTTATAAATACATTCCTAGTTGATACATTATATTTAACAGATATTCGCCAGAAATATACGTCATAATATGTTTGCGAACAAACAATAATTCCGGTCCATTGAATATTAAATACGTGTGCAGAATAAAAATGATCCGGTATTTGATTGCCAGTTTGTGGCGGTATTTGATTTTAGTATATACAAAATTTTTACGTGCGGAGGATAACATGTATTTATAAGTATGGACAATGACACGAGTAAGTATCTAAGAATTGATTGATTAAAATATTGTGCAACCCTGTAATAAAAAATGTAAAGATAAATAGTTTGAAATTTCTGATATCCCAAAAACATAATTTATCATATATAAATATCAAATAAGTCTGGTTGTGCTATTTTGGACAATAGCCTTAACAATCACTTTCGAAGAAAAGATATCTCTTGAGATATCAGTTACACGTTATAAACTTGCAAGTGTTAAAATAAATAAGTATTTATTTGTTTAAAGGAGTGCACATCTGCCATAATTACAAAAGGGTAATAAAAGCTCCGACAAAAAAATAAGAATTGTCCTTATTCAAAATATTAAATCTACTGCCTAAAATACTTACTTTCCGACTACTTTTATCCGAATAAAAATGACGAAACGACCGAATGAGATACTGAAATCTTCGAAAAATAAACATAACTGTTTATTGCTATAATACTTTTCTACCAGCTTAAATTACGTTCTACTGAAAACTATGCTTTGGCATTTTTATCTTTACTTGCCTACTATTAATTCATAAATTACCTTTCACATTTCATAGACTGTGGTGCTAATTTAACTACAACGTTATAATGAAAATACTATTCTGAGTGATTATACAGAAACTAATAAAAATATGAAAATGTACTTGTAATAATACCTTTTTATGGTATATAAATCCAAATAGTTGAAGTAAAGATGAATGATAGTAAACCTCCTAACCTATCTGTAATGGGCAAGACGTAAAAACATAGCGAGTCGCTTCTGGCACTCGCCGGCCACTCTCGGGGCTTCGCTCGCTCGGCTCGTGCCCCCGGGTCGCAGTTCTAACTTAACCTAACCTACTGAGTCGAATTTGACACTTAAACCTATCTGCAATGGGCAAGTAGGACAATAATATATCGACCCGAAAACCCCTGTGGGTATACCAAATTTCATAAAAGTCGTTTCAGAACAACCGTTTCCGACATTCCAATTATAAAAAAATCTACTTACAAGAATAAAAAAGCTCGTTTAAAAGTAGGTATAAATACGAGCCTTTTTAATTTTTTTCAATAGTGTAGAGTAGATTAGTAATATTCAGGAAATTGAGACCATGGAAATCGATCGAATCGATCGCGCGGGTCGAACAGTTTAGGTATTTGCATAAATACTGAGAGGTAAAAAATATATTTTATAACCAACAATAGAAATTAAAATAGTTCATGCAAGTCGTAAAAATGGGAATATTTTGACTAAAGCTCTGTTGTCGGTAACTTAGTAATTTTGTCGGCGGTTCAGTATTTTATTCAGAAGTTTAGTTTTGTTTTTCGAAGTTCAATTTTATTTTAGGAGATATGTAATTTTAAAGTGCTCTACACAAACATAAAATAATTACTTAAATATAAATTATCTTTAAAATCACCCTACACGTTTTGTAGGTCAAAAAACTGGTCCAAATGGAGTTCCTTGACGAACTCCCGAATTTGAGACGCAGTATGCATGCGCGAATTTTAATGAGGGTGGCGTGGACAGCCGTAATATGAAGCAAGTTAACCTCAAAATTAAAAACATACAAATACATAGTAAAATATGGAAATCCAGTAAGATTTCATTAGCTCAACCTATCAAAAGCCTTGCAAGAAACACGTTTGTACAAAAAATCAGAACAGTTTAAGTCATAAAATTAGAAAACATATCATGTTTATGGCTTACCTATAGTCGATGTCCGCCGCTTCGAATATAAAAACAGATCCATACAATCCCGCCAAAAAACACGGGAATAAATACAGGACAAAGTTGATAATGTTGTACTTTCCGAAAGGACCCAGTTCCTTAAGGATAGCATCTAGTCCAACTAACGTTTGTTCCTTAGACATCTTCACAACAATATTAATACCAGCCTCGTTTAGAACACTTAATATCACTTGTTTTTTTTTAATATTTATTTATTTTGTAAAAATATATTTTTCGCTCGCCGGCCGGGTCGAAATCTTAAGTTTTGACGAAAATATTTGACAGTCCGCACGCATGCGTACAAGGACTAAATGTGCATAGTTACGATTGTTAAATAATGTATGTTTTCGAACACGCGAGCGGTCCCGGCAGATGTTTAAACTTGTGTGCGTTTGAATAAAAATAAACAAGAAAACCTGCTAAACTGTGTAGAGCATGGACAGGCGTCCGTCACTCGCTCAAGGCCACGCGTTATTTGCCTACCGCTTCGTGTACCGCCGTCGGTTCAACTGACAGTGGGCTGCCGCACGCCTGCCCGACTACTCGCACGTCACGGTTACTGCGCTGAGTATCCAAATGCCGAAACCCGATTTGAGACATGACTGTGCATCTTAGTTCTTTACTTTATCAATGTTAGAGATACTTTTTTGTATATTAATAATATTTAAATTAATTGCCAACTTCGGATAGCAAAAACTAAAATAAGTTGACCTACAGCCTACAGCGTAACCTTATTGTCTAATTCACACACTACAAAAATAACTAATCGTCTATTTATACCACTATAATTATTCTCTCGCCAGACTTAAAATTCTGCTCAGACTTTTAACGTAACCGACAAAGTAAATTCGCCTCGCTCACGCTCGTACAAGTGAAGCGACGAAAACATTTTTTCTCTATCACACAATCACAATAATATCTATCCATGCTCTACCACAGATTACTAAATAGTTACTTCGTAACAGATACATCACTCCCATACAAAAGGGTAAATACCTACGCTATAATAGCCTACAAAATCATAATAACCTACAAAATCATAACCAGCTGTGCAGAAATGTACCATAAATACGCACTAAAATAATTGAGATTGCTTTGCCCGCCACGCGACCCACGTGCGAGCGCCTCATCGAGCGAATGTGTTAGGGTTGTACGTATGATGATAATGGTAATTAAACGAATGTTGTAGAAAAACAACTATTTTTTATTTGTTGATCAAATTCCCGATTATTAAATTTTAGTAATTTTATTAAATTTTAGTTAAAGAAGAAAGTTATTTTTTTTTACCAAAATGATTATAACTTTAATTTGTTATTTACAGCTTAAGTATAAGTATCTATAAGATCCATAAGTGGTTGTTCAATAAATCTATAAGTGTTGATTTGATACCAAAGAAAGGAGTTTTAGTTTATTTGAAATGTAAACCTAATTAACATCATTCTGTGATTCTATAATAATTAGTGTTGAGAAGACTGAATAATACATAACATTAAGTTAACTTAAGTTTAGTAATGAATGTAAGAACGTGCCTGTGTCGGTGCCATTTTTTTTACTGAAAAGACTGATTCAAATAAAGTAAAATTAAGAAGAGTTATTTTGTGATTTATTATGATATCCATCACGGGCCACATCGCTTGTTTGCAAAACCAAAAATGAATTGTTTTATTATCACTACAGCCTGATAAAAAAATAAATATAAATCATTTAAAATATTTATTTTGTGGAACATAGGTGTTTGAAAACTTAACAAAATTATTTAATTAAAAAACACTCTTAAAACTAAACTATATTAATTAAACAAAACTAAAACTAAAAAATAGCATCATAAAACTCTTCCACATCGCTGTCGACTGGAAGTGTGCCCATAAGGCTGGCAGCATTGCCACGTTGAATGGCAATGCTTAACCACTGACCAAGGTAAAAACCAGCCCTTGGGTCACATGAGGTGTCAAGAAGACGCTTGGATAAATCTTTGAAAAGAATGTGAGCACTCGGACCCCACGGTCCCAATGTTTCAACCCCAAACGGCTCGAAAATATAACTTCCAACTAGGTTGTTGTACTTCCGCCGTTTGAGGTTCTCAGCAGCCGCAGCAGCACCGCCAGTACAGCACGACGAACTAGGAAGATGGGATGGCGCAAGAGTATCGACACAAGTAGCGTCCCACACTAAAGGCCTACCCATCTTCCAAGGAATCAGAGACATGCCGTCCGGTCTCTTGCCATCGTCGCGTGCCAAGCCATTGGGTTCGAGTACGGCTGGAACGCCGACGGCAACAAGAGTACGGCGTATGATGTCATTGATATTCGCGTGCCGCGCCATACGACCCGCGCTACCGCTGCGTGACAGTCCGTAGTGACCGAGACTGTTGACAACCTCGCCACAGTGGCAGCGATGTGGAGAGCAGCCAGAAGCGCCTAAGCGAAGGGAAGCAGCGAGGCGGAAAGTACTATCGTCGAGCAAGGTGCCTATGTTCGACGACGGTAGTGCGTGAAGCCAAAGACCTGACTCCCACTCACCAACAGCTAGCAGGCGCGCACGCTCCGCTGTAGTAGTAGATGTAGAAATAAGTTTTTGCTGAACTACTCTGCAGAGCGGCTCATCCCACTGCCTCTGCGATGATGGGTGGTTAGGAAGATTTGAATTCGGGCAAGCAAGTCTCCAGGCATCTACTGCCTCGATGAAGCACGGCACGTCAAAATCAACCAGTGTGGACCGAGAATATAAAAGCTGGTAAACTAAAACTGGTAATTTTGCGGACGCCGAGCCCACCCATACGGATAGGAAGAGTGGCTTGAGTCCATACTCGGTCGTCCATGGCCACATTTAGAATTAAACTGAGTGTATATTTTATAATTTGATCCATTTTTTCCAAAAGTTGAGGGTGCTTCCATAAATGGGAGGCACGGAGAAAATAAGTTGATTTGGGACCAAAACAGCAACATCGAATAAGGGTGATGGCCGAATGCATATTAATTTGTAAAAGTCTTTCCGAAACGTCATTGAAATTTTGAATTAACTAAAATTAATTAATTAAACCTTTTAAATTTAATCAAGTATTTATGTGTTTTTGTACTGTATTTATGCTATGTAGTAAATGGTTACTTAGCATAAATACAGTAAAAAACTGCCGCAAATCGTCTTGCATAAGTAGTCGAAAATTTTACGTAGGTATTCCAAGAAAAGATAAATTAAATTATTCTTTCTCCAACCAAGTTACTGCTTGTGTTATAAGAAAAATTGTATGATTTTTAGTTACAATTATTATGTTCACAGTGCAGCAACTCTACTGCACTGTATTTATGACGTAGCATTATATCGCAGCTACTTAGACATGCAGTAAAAACGACTTACAATTATTATAATAAGTTATAAGATCATAATTATTATATGTCTGTACTTCTTAAGCATGAGTACAGTATAGCTAATTGACTGCTCCCATGGTAAGTATACCCGACAGATATCGCTACAACTGCTGTCTAAGCATGAACACAGGATGGCTACATGCTCTCAGTATAATAAGTAACCTTAAGTAAGATCTGATTACGTAACATAAACGTAATATCGCATTGAACTGTCTTTGTGGTAAGTAATCTGAAACCGCTTAGGATCGTTACTAAGCACACATGCAGTATCGCAGCATACTGTTTTTAAGACTACATCACTCATTTAATAAATATTGGGAAACTGCTTAGGATCAAAATAGTATATCTTCTTACTGTCTATTTCCTAGGCTTATATCCAATTTTTATACAGTAAATGACTTAACATATTAGTGGTATAGATGTCATACTGTACTTTGGCCGAGAGGCTCTGAAGAAGAACTTCTACAGTAAGTGTTCCCACTGTTATCATGCGTTGTGATGTAAAAAATGCTCGACTTACTGCAATCTTTTAAGTGTTAAATTTGGTTTAAAAAGCGACACAAACGAATGGGCCAGATAAAAATGTAGATCTCGTTATCGTGATCACGGATGTATATCTAACTAATTTTTGACAAAAATCGGACTTACTGTAACTATGCTATTGACGGCAGCACTGGTGGGCGAAGATCTCCACGTTAGGTATAACGTTTTAACTGAAGAAGAATTTTGATGGGCAAGGTCGTGGGACGAAGAGGAGTTGGACGCAGAAGAAAGTCGTGGCTTCGCAACATCCGGGAGTGGACGGGGATCGCGAGTGCTAGTGTAGCCTTGCAAAAGATAGAGATAGATTCCAGCAGCTGGTAGCCGACCTTCATTAATTGGAGTGGCACTTAAAGAAGAAGAACTGAAGAAGAATATATTCATAATTGGCCACAATCTAGAATTATTGTGACCCAAAAGATGAATTTAATTAAACAAAAAAAAAAAATTGTCTTTATTAAAATTAAATTCTGCTTCTTCTCTCTGCTTATTTTTTTCAACAAACAGAGGCATATTTTATTACCATATTTATTAAATGAACAATAAGACATTATGTGTTTTTTTTTTCAGGTATAATTTATTATTTTTAATTATTTATACACATTATCGCATGTGTTAGCGAATATTTGTAATTAAATACAAATTGTAGAAGGAAAAACTTAAACCTCCGGCAGGACTCGAACCTGCGACCACTGGCTTGACGCACCAGTCGCTTTACCAACTAAGCTACCGAGGTCACTGCCTGGAAGTTTAAATTTCTCCTTCTACTTATGACGTCTTTATAGGGCGACGTATGCGACTCGGTAGCTTAGTTGGTAAAGCGACTGGCGCGTCAAGCCAGTGGTCGCAGGTTCGAGTCCTGCCTGAGGTTTAAGTTTTTCCGTCTACAATTTGTATTTAGGTACAATTTATTTTGAAGTAAGTTAAATATAAAAGAGTGGACAAAGGAAACATTGTAAAGCAAATTGCTTTTTCACGATTGTCTTACGTGTTTCATTGTCTAACGTAAACCTGCTAGATGTTGCTATGTAAGAAATTGTAGGCGAACAATGTTACCTATAGAGTTGAAAACGCTTTAAACTTGGAAGCAAGAAAAATATATAACAAACTATATTTTTTATCCTTAGATCAATATTTAATTACAAAATTATATCGAGGTTAAAATTTAATTGCCTTAGGGCTTATTTCACCATAGTCAGATAACTTTTATTCGACGAATAAAATTTTCGTTTGACAATTTTTGTATGGAACAACTGTAAAAATTTTAAAATTATTCTTCGAATAAAGTTATCTGACTATGGTGAAATAGGCCCTTAGAATATTATTATTATCTACGTATTGAAAATGTAAAGAAAATGCTTTGAACTGGTAGAAGTAATTATTTATTCTGTGTATTTTTAAACAGTATTTCATTTTAATTGATGTGAACTCACAGTTCAAGTAAATAAATTATTATAAAATATTCCTGTATTGTTTCTCTTTGCTTCTCATAATTACCTTTATTAAACAAAAGAGAATATGATTATGTGTATGCTTACTATGATACCTACGTATGCTTTTTTTTAAATCAATTTAATTAACAAATGCCGTAATTTTGTAATTCCAAATATTTTCCAAAAATTACAACAAATTTTACCCTAGCAAGTCAAAAGATTTATCGTAACATTAGAACATGTTTTGATCAATGGTAAACAATAGGTTATTGATAATAAACATCAACTAAAATATTATAAAACAGGCTTGACTCCTTAAGTAACGCGTCACAAATTCACAATCACACGTTTTTTGTGTATATACACAATCATTCACATACACAAACACACAGATTTAAAGACAAATGGCGCATGGCTTAAGCCCAATAATTATTCTTAAATAATATAACTACAAATATCATCTTGGCAACAATTTTTATTAAAATAGTTATTAATAAATGAGCAAGGGTTTTGTGCGCGATGGTACAAAGATACAAATGGGCCGGGAATAAAAAATCTGCTGGGATAGCTTGTCTCACGTCAGGTGTATCTGACAATATCCACCAATCACAGACTGGTAGCTTGGCTCTTATTGGCGGAGAAGGACCGATACACCTGACCCGACAAAGCAACCCAAGTCTTTGATACCTGGTAGCTACCATTACTTTTTTCAATGGTATTAAAGCTAATTTACAAATAATGATAGAACCTCGTACATTGTACAACAAACCTAACCTAACCTCAGGTTTATCAAAAATTGCCTAAAGGTGGGCATAATTCAAATAACCTGATAGATCGTTTTTGTTAATTCTATTATTTTTAATTGTTTAAATTGCTTAGGTATAGGACTTTATAGAATCTTAACATAGTGTTACAGATTAACATTTGCTTCATCTGCTGCTAATATTGGTGGAAAAACCAGTTCGGCGCTTATAAAGATGCTCATAGAGTGCCAAAAACTTAAGCAGCTATACTGCACCGTCTTTCCATTTTCATAGCAAAAATGTATTAAAATACAAGGCTTTAGTATAAAAAATCCATTTGTTTTTGTTAAGCAACAGGTCTACTTTTTTCTTTCGATAATCTTTCTGCTTCTTCAATAGAGTCCGGTAGAGGTACGTTGATGGTTTCAGATAGAGTGAAGACTAGAAGACCAGCTAATACGGCTAACGTGCCGAAAAATATCGAAGGCAGGTTGTCGTAGTATAATGCCTGAGGAAAAAGAGGTTGGTTAGAACAAAAATAACCTGGTTTTGGCAGGGGACCCAATGTTGAGCCTAGTGGGACGCCAATATCTAGCAATTTATCGATAAAGTCTAGGTTGATATAATTTTGTAACATTATAATTCTATTGTAAATATGCGAAGAGATGGTAAAATAAAGTTTGAATCAGTTTTTATTTATTAACGTCTTCTCATCACTGCTTTCTATTATGTAGAAAATAACAGTAGTTCAAAAAGTATAAGAAACAATTTCATACGAACAATGCAATTTAAGATAATTGAATGAAATCTTGGGCAAAAATACCATACAACAATATTATGACCATTACTAACTTACCAACAAAGGCGTTAAAGGTGCTAACGTAGATCCCACTCTGCCAGTAGATGAACACACAGCTAGGAGAGACTGCCTCACATTGGTGGGGAAGACCTCAGACACGTAGATGTAGACCGAGCTGTAGGCGACAGTGATGGAGAATTTGCCGGAGAGGTAGAAGACTAGAGACCACAAGCTTTGATCTGTTGGAAAACTAAGATTGATTAGCAAAAGAATAATGTAAAGGGTCATACCGAAAGGGCAATATAGGGAGTAATCTAAAAGTAGTAAAGAGTGTATTTGGTATTGAGTAGGTTAGTTAATTAAATAATTGATATCCAATCCAGCAGAAATCATGATCAGACTGCAGTAGAGATATCTTAACAGCTAACGAGTGCGGTAATAAATATTGACGCTCGTGAATTCATGATTTTCGGTGTTGAATAATTAATGTGAAATATTAGAAAAAAATATTTAATTTATTTACTTCGAGCTGAAATTTTGTAAACCGATTCCATACCAATGCCTATAGATATATCCTTTAGGTAACGCTCTGTATAATTATGTATCTTAGAGAATTTGGTCTGTAGAGGCACCTAACAAGTTTTGTAAGAATAATATCTACTTTAATACTTACTTTAGTGTGGCCTTAAAGAAAATGGCATTTTTTCATACAGACAAGGTGGGTATGAGCAATCAAACACCAACTAAAGTTATGATTCGTATATGATTTTAATATAATTATTTAACATCTAGCTCAAATGGCTTTGGTGCTCCATTTCTAAAATCCATTACACTAAAGTCCTTAACTTTCACTAAAGGCTGATTGATTAAAATCATTGGTTTTAAAACCCTGCTTAGATTTCGTGAGCTCTTTACAGTAAGTCAATATAATTTAAATTTTAAAGTGATAACAACTGTTTAAGCTCACAGCAACCTTTCAACTAAATCCTTGAGTCAATACAAGATAATCAAACTTAAAACTCAACGCAAATCGAAGATCATGATAATTACTTTTCAAATCGGAATCCTCAATCCACTTATTCATTTGAATGTTTACAAAACAAACGAATTCGTAAACGCTAAGTTTGTGAAAACCGCGTGAATTATTATTTATGTTTTACTATCGTCGTTTGCCCGTCGGCTTTTGAAATCGCTTTAACTAGAATATTCCATTAATTCAGGCTGTTATACAAGCAGTGATTACTAAATAAACAGCACTGGAGCAAAATTTCCTCAACACTTGTGTTTGAGTTTGTTTTCGTTATTAGATGTCAAATGAATGTGTCCTCTCTGCCTTTCTGAACTGCTAGCTCCAGCTGACTTTCTGAATATAGATTAACTATAAAAAATAACCGGATTATGTATTGTTATTTCTTTAAACCTTGCCTATGGCGTGGTGAAGAGTTTTATTATTTTCCTATGGCTGATTACTTATTTGGCATCCTACCATTAATATAAAACAAAACAATCTAGCATAATCTATTCTTGAATATCCACTTATTACAAGCCTTAATCTCATCATGTGGTATACAGGAGCAGTTGCAGAAGTAAATCACTAAGAATATAAACAAATATTTGCAAACAAACAATGAACTGCAACTTATAATCTTATCTTTAAATAGCGAATACTTGATAACAACACTGTCACTCAGATAGTTCATCTTGAAGATGATAACGGATAAACGATGCAATGTTAACTGTTGCAGGATTATCTGACGCGCTTTATGACGTGAAGTGAAAACGAAATGAAATAATACAGCGTTTAATATTAAAAAAATTTAAAGAGATTTTATCTATCTATTTCGGTTGGTTTAGTTATGTGCCACTTAAATCTTTAGAATTCATTAAAAATAAGCAAAATATCTTACCTTTGGGCAGGAATGACAAACTTATGCAGAGGATTGCACTAAGGATATAAGTGATAATCATAACCCTCTTTCTTCCAAATCTGTCCAACACGAACAAACAGACAAAATTCGCAGGAATTTCGATAAAGGCCACAAGCATAAAGTTAATGTATTTATTCCCAGCCAACGACACCGAGTTTATAGATAGCCCATAGTAAACAAATGTACAGGTTATCCAGAGGTACGAACACGTGACCAATCTCTTCCTAATAATACTCGATCTAATCACTTGCAAGAATATCGAGGTCTTTACTTCTGCTTCGTCATTTTCCTCTTTAATTTCTTTTGGTTTCTTTTCTAACTCTTCAAGGGGAGCTAAAACGTTTTCTGATAATTCTACATTGTTAATTTTAGCTGCTTTTTTCAATATGACAACAGCTTCGTCGTGCCTGCCTTTGCTTAGCAACCATCGGATGCTTTCATTCAAAATCCACAAGTATGAGAATATTAAGCAGGATGGGGCATAAATGACCCTGAGCAGTGTTCTCCAGTCTTGTAGTAACCACGACAATCCAGCTAGGGTCATTAGTCCAAACACGAATACTACGTTTATCAAAGTGTTTCCAAAAACTCTTCCTTTGGGTCCAACAAGTTCCATAGCTGAAAGAAATATATTCAAATGTTTTCACTGTACTGAAATGATTTCACTGCGTAAAAAATAATGATCATAGACAAGCCGATTTCCTTGCAGATGAGATACTTACTGATAAGTCTCACATAGCTAATGTGCCGAATGCTCACAGTACGTGTTCTTTAATAATTTATAATTGATGATATTACTTAGCCTTCACAATATTCAACAATCATCTATTACGTAAGTCGAACTCACCTAAAACAAAAGCAGTTGTATAGGCACCAGCTCCAAAACCAGCTTCCAAGAATTCCAAAGTAACCATCATAGCATAACTTGTGGAAAAGGACCTTGTAAAACCAAAAATACAGTTCATGAGGGCAGCAATAGATAAGGCCACTTTTCTTCCATATCTGTCTGATACGATTCCAGTAAGAGGTAAAGAGAGAAATAGACCAGAGTTGTGAATAGTGCCTATCAGGGTCCTCTTCCAGTTGAGACAGCCGAGATCAAACTAAAAGAAATTGGATTAAGAAATTAATAACACATAAAAATAAACGATTGATTATGCATCCACTTTTTAGATTATTGGATGGTAAACTAACTAGAATGCTAAAATTATGGCATTAAGTTAGCATATAAACGTATTTTTACTGTGAATTATAGTATAAAAAATAAAACAGATCAAATAGGTTCTTCAATGTCAGCAATGAAGGAATCTAAAGTTCACAAGAGCGCTTTAAGTATACGTAAATCATAACAGTTCTTCCTTTTCTGAAACCACTTTTGTATAGTCATAATTATTGTTCTAAACCTACATCAAATCACGTGAAAATATTAAAACTAAAGCGTGCATCCAAACATTCGTTCTCATTTATCACAGCCAAAATTACTTTCTCCATTACAAATCGCGGTAGTCTCGCTACCGTCAATGTATTAAATCCATCAGGCAACCCGTGCATGATCAATGTAAATAAAATTATGATAAACGAGCGGTCTGTTGTGACATTATCGGTCAGTTGACACGATAGCTGGTTGGTTCAAGACTTGCGTGACAATATTTGCAGAGTATCGTTTGATTGTTGACGATTAATTAACTTTATGGACGCATTTTGGATAGCGTTTTCCATTCATCGTCTGTTTTATGCTATGTTTCTTATATACTATGATTTAAATTTTTTATGGTTTTGATTTTGGGGGAATTATAAAAGTATTTTCTTCAAATGTTTGAAATGACTACTGAAATAGATTATTGTTTATATTTAATGTTCAGGATTTCTCAACACTCTTTGAGTGCTATTCGAAATATTATATTTTATATTCTTGGGATTTTGAAACATTTTTGGAAATAAAATATATTGTTATAAACCTCTTGTTTTTTTTTGTTTGTTTGTTTATTTGTTTGGCTTGCAATAGGTATTAATACTTACATCTTTGACCGCTGAATCTTCATCGCTATAAACATAGGCAGAACATTTTTCCTTTACTGTAGTATCGAATTCTTTTGCCATACATGAACTATTACTACTAGTAACATTTTCCAATATGGGGTGTCTAAAACATTTAGAATATCCGCCTTTCTCCTTTGGTATGACATGGTCCAGCCATAAACTTGTGTTCGTTATACTTTCGCATTCACTAACTTGACATCTGAAACAGAAAAAGTATAATGATATTTGGACCCTAAATTGCTTTTTGCTTGGACCATAGTAAATAAATGTTTTATTTCAGACACCTGTTTTAAAACTTGCGATAAAATGTTATATACACTTAGGAGTCATCTTTTTTAAATTCGTGATTCCAAGCAAAGTCAGATCAAAAAACAAGTTTCGTGCTTAACTTAACTTAGTATAATTCTTTTCAAGTGATAATTACTTTTCAAATTCTTAAGTATTTCGTAATAAGCTATCTAAGGGTTATCAACTGTATTTGGCCAGACGAAGTTGCCTCATTTAAAAGAGGATGTACTATATCTGACTAAATCGAAGGTCATATACGATAGGACGTGAAAATACAAGGTCAATAAAAGTTACATAAGATGAAGGAACTAGAATAGCACAAAGTTTATGAAATGATGATTATGATATGAATTAAGAATGATTTCCATACAACCGTGCATCATCCTTTTCATTTCATGAAGGGATAGATTTCTTATTAAAAAATTGTTGCTTACGCACTTGTCACACAAGACACATGTTTAATAGTAATTTCGATACTTGTAAAACAATACGGGAAAGCCTGAAATTATTCTTGACATATTTTTCTGCCATTACATGGAAGCAGCTGTAGACGTTTTTAAAAAATATGTAAAGACTATCATCATCAAATATTGTTATATTCTTTAAAAAGTTTTTTCGCCTTCAAGATCAAAAATCTGTCAATTATGCGACGTCGTAATGGTAATTAATATCAGTCTGTTGATGATTGATCGATCGTCGACCAGATGCTTTTGATCGCGTCTTAAGCACAAGATTTAGGACCTGGTCGAAGGTATGGGTGGCTGGAGGAACGGGATTTTCAAATAAATGGGGATCAAACTGATTTTTTTGGGATATTTTCTAATGACTGTAATGAAGAAAGGGCGGAGAGATTTTTAAAGATTAGGTATTTGAAGTAACTATTGCTGTCGCGTTTTATAGATGTGTCATGTGATAAGGATACCTATACAGTATGTAACAAAAACCCTGTCCGATCCAATAAAGGCGTATCCGTGGTACAACATACGTATAAAAAAAAAATGTTATAAAATTGTAACTCGTTAAATCCAAAAGTTATTGTTTTTTTATTTTTATAATCATTGCGAGATTTAACACTGAATATGGGAAATTTTCGTAAGCTGACAACACTCCACCCAATGGCAAAATGCCTTTTATTTTTATTTATTTCTATTACAAAAGCCGACAAAAGGCACCGCCGAGTTGTAGGCACTCTTTCAACTAGCCGCCGACTCTTTGATGATACCGCCGCCGCGCCGGCCCGCCGCCGCCATGTTACCTACCGACTATTAGTCTAGTCTTTCGTGGAGATAGCTTTCGATCGGACGTCCGCACGTAACGCGTGCCGCTATTGTTTCGCAAACAATATCGTATTCCAATCACGAATATTTTAATATTGTGATATAAGATCATAATAAGAAATTATGAGGTGCGCCAGGTGTGACAGTTCCGTCGGAGTGAGCCTTTCAACGCCTGTATAACCGCGCGTTCACCACATGCAGTGTTCTTGGGTACGAGTCATGCCATGGATGCTGGAAGACCACGAGAGAAGAAGACAACGAGGAAATCGAGGAACAAGTGTCGTATTAAAAAAAGGTGTGTGATTCGGAAATCGAAGTCTTAAATCGGACACAAGTGCGCTGTTAAAAGTACGTGCAAATTTAGTAAAAAGGTGACGAATGTGCATAAGTGTTGTGGTGGACATCGCCGAAATGTGCAGCAACAATAAGTGAATATTTTGATGAATAATGATACCTGCAGTCAGTTGGTAGGTAAATTGAACTAAATTGCCAAAAGCAAATCGCTTTTATAAAAAAGCCCTTTTCAGGGCTACAATTAATTCAATTATTTGTTTCTTTTTAAAGAGAGTCAATTATAAAATCCGGATCACTACGCCTAATATACACAAACAAACCAATATCAGCTGATACCTACGCCGCGCGCCGTACGCGTAGGTAAAGGTATAACGTAGCCTAGGTTTATTTCGTTATAGGTAAGTTTGTTTGGCGGCATGCGAAAAAGCAAGTTCATGCACCGTCTCGCACAGGCGGCTTCTTTGACCTAAAACTGTAGGTAGTAGGTACGTGAACTTTGAGGAGCGGTCAGTGTTGCTGTTGCCTTGGATCAGTTTTTATTTTTATTTAATTATTTTCACTGGGGAAAAATAATAATCTCCAATCCATTTAATGGCTACGTATATGTGTTAGCAGTACGATACCGAATAATACTCTCAGGGATCGGACAGGGTTTTTGTTACACACTGTATATCCGACTAAATTCCCCTCGTAAATACGATGTTTGGCTCTCGACTACTTACTTCTCCAATTTTGGACCAATTTAAAAGATATAATCTCCAGACCGAATTTCGGCCTCAGCGGCCAAATAGATCAGAAGATATTATCGTGCGCAAGTGTGTGCGCAAACACAGGTGCACTCTCTGTTCCTTCACTCTCATAGTCCGATCGGACAGTTGACCGACACGACCGGAGAGGGATCAGGCGCAGGACCAACGGCTTTACGTGCTTTCCGAGGCACGAGGGTGTAAACACCGCCACACTTCTTGACTCCGAGCGGTACTGACCTTGCGACCACTAGACCAACGAGGCAGTCAATTAAAAAGATATTTCATATACTAAATGAGAAGACAACTGACTGTGTCTCTATTTTATTTTTCCGCTAATAGTTACCTAACTTATATAATAATTATTATGTGTCTAAAAACTGAGATCGATCTAAGCATTTTTGGAAGATAGTTCTTTTAAATATATTCTGGAAAAAAAAGGAAAATTTGGGGCATAGAACCAGTTTATCTATATTACTGGAAAAATCAGAGCTCTAATTTATAAACCACGGAAAAAAACAATCGAAAGTCTGTTTGTATGGAAAAGAGTACACCCGTGTTTTCTCTTAATTTAATAAAATATTTGGTATTTGTAGATCGATATTTTGATAATTACGCCTGAATTGATTAAGAAACTAGGCAGGCAAAAGGCTTCTGTTTTTTATTTAAATTCATGAGTTTAAAGTAGGTATAGAAGCCTATGATTAAAATTTCAGACTATTTATATCTTTTTGTATTAATAATATAATAAGTTAGTCTTATCAAAATAATGGTTTACGTCGTAGTATATAAGAAATGACCAGTCTCAACTAACTACATCAGCTCAGACATAACAAAGTGACATTATAGTTTTAATCACAAAAAATTGCCAGTGAGTTCATAAAATTAATTGTAAATCTACATAATCAGTTTCGTGTGGCTTTTTCGATTCCTTGTTTGACAAAACAACCCAGCTATTGAATTTATAAAAAAAAAACTGTTTGGATTGAAGTTACTTGGCGTCCGTGATTTTATTTTGCCGACGTTTTGATTCCACTACTGTGCAAAAGTCTTTCCTGTCGTCTTCCAAACCTCGTCTATCGTTGGTGATATTTCACGTGCGATCCGAATATATGAAAAGATTATCACAATCATAAGTAATCACAAGTGTAATGGATTAACACTTATCTATATAGGTGTTAGCTAACTAAGATCAAGTGTCCGCATCTTGCTATTAAATCGAAATATATTGTATTGGTGACTGGCACCTACAGTCAAACCGTGCATCGGTTTTGTAGGGCATTGTTTATGTTTTTGATAATTGTAAATGTGATTAATAAAGACCATACCATACCATACCAAGATCACTAGTAAATATATGATATAATAATAATAATAGAACAATATGAGATAACAAACCAATTCCTACAGAAAAAGAAACAACTGCTCATCGCTGATAGTAACAAGCAAAAAGAACCACATTCTACATCCGTGTCACGAAGACATAAATCGTACGATCTGGTGTGATCTCCTCATGTTCGATAAGAGAACGTTGCCCTACATGTCCACTTTGATAACCGTATCAGACAGTATTTAAATAGATTGCGCTTTATTTTAATATTCTTTTGCAAACACCTTGATTAATCAAATTAGGTTAAGTTTGTCTTGTTTTATAAAAATTAACAACTAGCGCCATCTAGGTTATAAGTATTTAAACTTAAAGTTACTAATGTCACTGTATATTATATTACTAATTACTAATAATAAAGCTGAAGAGTTTATTTGTTTGAACACGCTAATCTAAGAACTACTGGCTCTAATAGTACTTGACCTTAAATAAGTAGAAAACACTGATGTATAATAAATAATCATATTTTATTTTATTCAAGAATCCGTAGAAAAAGGATTATTAACGTTGGCCATGGGCATAGTACACATGGCTACATAATTATCAACCTATACATTCCCAGTTTATGCTGACCTTGCAATGTACGGAAATCCTATACAATGAGAGATCAGCTCATACTGGAAAATTATAGCTTGATGTGAAGCCGGAACTAGACGCTATCGATCGATACAGTATTTTGTTTGCATTATAACAAATTGGCCTACTTCTAAAAATACCTTTTTAGTTATGCTTGGAAATTATAACAATACAATAGCAGAAACAATTTTATTACATATACGCGGGGGTGCGGGGCGGGGTACCACGCAGTGTGTGACTAAATTCACAGCCGCCATTTAGTTTGAATCGACCTATACCTACCTAAATCAGTCTTACTTACTATAGGTTCGTTAAGAAGAATTTGTCGAAATTGTGAGGACTGACAATGAACGCGTGGCAGCATAGAAAAACATTGTTTTTTCTTACCCGATGGAAATCCTCATGGACTACCCCCGCCCTGGGGAAGACGAAGGGGCGCGGCGTGCCAGACTCCTACCGGCTAAAACCACCGGAGTGCTTCTCCATTCCCTTTTGCCGGGGTCATACGGGAACGCATTTCGTAATACTACCGCGATAGCAAAGAAAAACCTGACTTACTTTTAAATCGCAGAAGAAAATAAATTAAGTATATAGATGACAATCTATCAACGAACCAATCACAGGAAGCGGCTATTTTTTTTCCATTTCTATTTATTACACTACCTACGTGAACCAACTCATAACACAAACATTTAGACTACTTAACGGATTCTATCGCGGTTTATTTTGATATTAGAATTCCAGTTCCCGACGTTCGATCGAAAATCAAAATAAGCTGCGATAGAATCCGTTTAAAAGTAGTTTTATTTCAATGTCTAATACTCTCGTAAACTTCAGAAATCAATATCAGCATTTAGCTTATTACGAGGGGTTAACAAGAATACTAGTAATGTGAGACCCATATTGCTAGTAGAGGGTAGGGTGATATAACACAAAAGAAAACCGAATAATTTTGTTGCCAGTACCACGACAGTCAATGTTGTTTAATTGTACCCTACCTAGCATAGAGCTTAGCTATAATCTGCATGTGTAAGCTTTTTCCACAAAATTAAGCAACCTAACTTGACAAACGGGTAATCCGTACGATCTTTACTTGCGCATCACCATAACCCGTTTACTAAATATTATATTTATAAATATATTTCTAGTCGATACATTATATTCAACAGATATTCGCCAGAAATATACGTCATAATATGTTTGCGAACAAACAATAATTCCGGTCCATTGAATATTAAATACGTGTGCAGAATAAAAATGATCCGGTATTTGATTGCCAGTTTGTGGCGGTATTTGATTTTAGTATATACAATTTTGTACGTGCGTAGGATAACATGTATTTATAAAGTAATAACATTGACACGAGTAAGTATCTAAGAGTTGATTGATTAAAATATTGTGCAACCCTGTAATAAAAAATGAATAAATTAATAGTTCGAAATTTGTGATATCCCAAAAACATAATTTATCATTTGTAAATATAGTATCAACGAATCTGGTTGAGCTATTTTGTACAATAGCCTTAACAATCACACATCTCATCTTTATTACTATCGGAGAATTTTCGAAGAAAAGATATCTCTTGAGATATCAGTTACACGTTATACACTTGCAAGTGTTAAAATAAATAAGTCATTATTTGTTCAAAGGAGTGCACATCTACCACAATTACGAAAACCCACCTTATATCTTCGAAATAAAGGCGACGTTATAACAGTAGCTGTTATATAAAATTAAAGATTTAAATACTAATATACATTTACCGCATCATTAATATTCATTAAATTTATATTCAAGCAACAAAATTCAATACTATCAAAATGCTTGAATAAAGTACACGGGTTTGTCACGGCTCGCATGCGTGAGTAATTTACGTATACATTAATCTGAATAAACGTATTTTATAGAAATATAAATTGTTAATTAAATTGTTTTACAACAAATATCAGAATTACTAGCTGTGCCTCGCAGATTCACTAGCTATTTTACAAAAAAAAAGTTGTTTGAATTTTTGATATTGGACTTTGAATCACTTGAATATTATATTGTTTATTATATTATAGTAAGCGAATGTTTTCATCGCGTTTAATAAAATGTTTTTTCAATTTTTTCACCATTAAAATATATTATTGGTATAATATATTTTAAAATCGAATGAGTGGTTTCAATGATCGCCCAACAATAATAAAACTTTACTTATACAACTTTTGCCTCATTGTGGGATAGATACGGGCTGAAACGTTACTTTTTTTATTGAAAATACTACGTAGCTTAGAAAACCCATGGTGTTCTGCAAAATACAGTCTTACGGTAATTGTTTTAGATTCGAAATTTGAACATTTACCTAAATTAAGAAACTCCATATTATATATTAGTACCTGGATCACCGAGCTTTGCTCGTTTTTTTTTTTGGTTGTGTGTTTTTTAGAAATTATATTTATATACGAATTAGATACATACTGATGAAATGAGGAAATATGAATAATATTTTTCCATCTTATCGACACAATAATAAAAAAATATGAACGAGTGCAATTAGTTAAATATTTTATTAGAAACAAATACTTATTTTTTTACAGCTTATCAATAAATCACAAATAACATGAAAAAAAAAAAAAAAATTAGGGACTCTAAATTATCATGACGATAAGAGCATGCCGTACTATCTAAACCTGACAATAAATCATAATCCAGCGGCTTAAGATCGGGGCTAGACGACGGCCAGTCTTCAGCTCTGATAAGTCCGAAACGTTCGTTTCCAACCAAGACTGCGTAGACCGAGCTTTATGACCCGGCGCCGAGTCCTGCCGGAAGGACCATTCTTGGTTATTGAACATGGTGTTGTTTATTACTGTCTTCACTACCTACTCAATAATGGTATCTTGATACCCTTGTGCCGATGTTTTGATACCTTTTTCACAAAAGTATGGCTCAGTCACTCCTTCATAGCTAATAGCCCACCAAACCATCACTCTAGTTGGATAATGTCGACTAATTGGGAAACTTTCTTAGAGCTGTGAGCATAAATGCCGTCATTTTGTTTGTAAAAAGTGGCTCAATTGTAAAAAAAATCTCATCCGTAAACAAAATTTTTCTGTGACCTCCTTTTGCGTACCGCTTCAGTAGTTGTTTCGATTTTACCACCATATTCTTTTTTAAATTATCAGTTAAGAAATGACCAGTACGTCTTTTATAGGCGGCAAGTCCCAAGTCATCTTTTAAAATACGCGATATGGTTCTAGGTGCTATCTTCATCTCCCGAGGTAAAATCTTTTGCTTTCGGACAGGATTTCTTCGAATTCTATCACTTACTGCTTTGACCACCTTTTTCGTACGAAAACTACGTGGACGGTCTGATCTTTTTCTGTCACAAACAGAGGAGGTCTCATTGTACCTATTAATAGCCCGGAACACAAACATTTTACTAATAGATACCAAGCGAATGAAGAGTTAAAAAATTGCATTTGGCTCCAGTAATGCAATCACAGCGATTCGGTTCTCTTTATCCCACTCCATTTTAAAATCGCAAAATATTGTGCAATGTATTGGCGCCAAAATGAGAAACACAATGAACAATCATATAAAAATGACAGATTCCAAATTCAAATGTAATATTTTGTTTATTTTGAATTGTAACAGTATTGATGGCCGTATGTACAAGAATTGCTCGTTTAAAGATTTTAGATTACTGAAAACAGGGATAAAACTACATTTTCTGAAAATGAATCCTAGCTAGATCGATTTAACGCCTCCGAAACTCCCTGCATACAAAATTTTATGAAAATCGTTGGAGCCGTTTCCGAGATTCAGATTATATATATATATACAAGAATTGCTCGTTTAAAGATATAAGATAAGATTATGAAATTAGAACTGAAACTGCTTTCAAAACTGGAGCAAATCCATGCGAGAATATTATTACCTTATCTCTGTTAACGTTCATATGAACATTAGCATATGGAAGCATGAGGTATTCTGTTAATTCTTGATATTCTAGGTATTTGATGTTAGCTTTAGACATTGTATTGTATTATATTGTACTTAAAATTCTTGTTCGTTAAGTATTTAACAATTCTAGTCAAACCCTCTTTTTCTAAAAGGCTCGATCAATATAATAAACCAATTATAATAATCTGTTGCTTAATAGACTGTGATCAATCAGAGCGCTCGACGTGAGGACGAGGTTTTTCAGGTGATGGGTGATGTTTGACAGGAGTTGGGTCTGGTGTGACAGGTGATAGGTGTTGTTTGACAGGTGAATGGTGACGTTTGGCAGATGACAAGTCAGGTTTGTCTGGTGATGGGTGAGGTTTGACAGATGATTGGTGAGGTTGGACGGGTGATGGGTGAGGTTTGACAGGTGTTGGGTGAGGTTTGACAGGTGCTGGGTGAGGTTTGACAGGTGATGGGTGAGATTTGACAGAAGATGGGTGAGTTTTGACAAGTGATTGGTGAGGTTTGACGACGTATTCCGTCAAACCTCGATGAACGTGACCAGCTTTTATTACTCCTTACCTACAGTCATTTAGAATAAGTAAATAATTGAATTTGAATTCAAATAAAATATGAATGCGGCAATTTTTTTTAATGTCCAATTTTTAGCAATGAAATTATTAGGTCGGTATTTTTTACTTTTTTGAAGTAACGAATATCTACTTAGATACAGCGAATTTCAGGAGTGAGAGCTCTATTTTCACCCCGACATCACAAGCCTCCACGACTTTATTTTAATGCACCTTAATATTGTAAAAATTTATTCTTTTGAAAAAGTAAATAAAATATAATTTTTTTAATATAACTTATGGATTGAATATTTTTCATTATATTTGTACTTTTCATGCCTCGTCCGCATCTCTAGTGTTTGGTTGATGCAGTTAAATAATTCAAAAAATGATTTTGTTTATAAATAAATCCAATGAAAATTTGTCGTGTTGTGGTTGTTTTATTGTTATGATGTATCCCTGGGGCAAAATCCGTAGTCATAACAGCAAACATATATTTCTCGATTTAGCTTAGACACAGTCTCTAAGTTGGAGCTGAAATTATTTGATGCAAATATCTTTACTATGCAAATGTTTGCATCCGAAGTCTGCATGGAAAGCATCTTTCTGTGCTTTGATGATTTGCGTTCAAGATTAGAAGCTGTGCTTTGGTTTATCATTCGTCTTGTTATTTTGGTTCTGATTTCGAGGCTTGTTGTATGTGCCGCGCAAGTAAAGAACGTTAGAATATGATTATTACCTTAAAAACAAAATACGGAACCCTCATAGCATCACTTGTTGTACACATGTTTGACAAAAGTCTTTAGACTTTTTTTGACGTTCTTTTTTTAGATTTCTAACTAAATAAATAAAATATATATACTTTGTACGGCACCTCGGTGAGCGAATCCGGCTCGCACTAATCCGGTTTTATTTTCATAACGAGACCTCTTCACTTCTGAATTTGGTCCTTCCTGGCGTCCAGGCCGTGTCAGTTTGCATTCCCACCAGACTGTAGGGGTAAGAGCAGAAATACAACAGTTCTAGCACGCAAATGATTGTGAACTGATGTATTTTTAGCGCAGTACCAGCTGTGCACTGTCTCTAGATGTCTCTATGCGTCACTCTGCAGACTAGGCTATCATGATCAGAATATTTTGATTATTCTCCAGAATATATATTCTGGAGAATAATTATGCTTATGATTATGCGGTTCCACCCACGTAAGTAACCCCATTCCCGTATATTATTTTGTCAGTTTTCTATTGTTTATAATATTTATGTTGCTATTCGGGACGGACACGAATCTCATAATCAAGGATCATAAGAATCGGTTCTCCCGTTCCCAAGTTATAATTTAAGTGCTGAAGCATTGTTTTATCTTTATACTGAGATTTATGAGATGATTATAACGATTCTAAAAAATAAGTAATCCCTAATTAAAGTTCGAAAACAAAAATTCTAAATTATCGTCGTAATTCATAAAAAGTTGTGTTCACACAAGCAAGTTGAAACCTAATAAATTCCAGCATAAGTCTAGTTTTCGTACAACTAATGATGCTATAAATTACTAAAGTTTTGAAGGTATTAGGCGCAGTTTGTAGCTCAACTATGGAGAGTATTAGTTTACTAGGAAGTGTACTCAATTACTAATACTGTGCATCTAACTAACTCCGTAAACGTTCTGGCGGGTTATTCTCTAAGTAAGTACGAGTAAAATATATATAAAATATATAGATAACGTGGCATAACGCAGATTATAGTTCAAGAATCCCGGGTTGCCGAATCTTTTTTGTGTTTTGGGAGTCGCGGCGTAGTAGTACACGTTTTATGCCATTTAACAGATTTTAAACTTAAAAGTATATAATTCGAAACAGATGACGCCTCTTTTAACCCTACACATAAGAAATTCAAAGATTTTTAAATTTTTTTGTTCATAATCATTTATTCAAATTAGGCTACCATGTAGCACTTTTTGAATGTCATCAATACAGACAGCACCGTGATTCGCCCACCCCACCAATTCTTAAGTGCTCTAGCCGGGGAGAATAAACGGCGCGACGAACTCCCAGCAGCACGCTGTCTTTACAATATTAAAAATATGAATAATTTAGGGAACATGCCAAGTAAATAACTGCTTGAGGTTTATGAGTATCTCTCTAAAATAAGATAAAGTAAACTACAGAAACCAAGGTCAACAGAACGACCAGTCACCGCAAGCAGCACCCGTTCTCGAGTACGACGCAACAGCACGTTAGGGGCCATCCATATATTACGTCACACGTTAAGGGGTTGCGAGGGGGTCGACATCGTGTGACATTGTGTGACACGGGGGTGGGAAGGGAGTCCTAAATTTTGACGTCACATTTCAAAATCTATTTTAATCTAAGCAAGCACAATACGAACTTTGAACTTTTAACGAAACCTCAAAAACATGTTGTACTGTTATTTTATTAAAAGTCATTGAATTGAAATGAAATGAAATATATTTCAGAACTGCTGTTTTAATTCAATTAATTATTTCTAGATGTAAATATGTGACGTCACATTAGGAAGGGGGTCTCACAAATGTGACCAGCTGTGACAAGGATGGGGAGTGGTCAAAAAGCATGAAATTCGTGTGACGTAATTTATGGATGGCCCCTTAACTGCTTGGACTTAGTGAATAAGGCCTGGATGAATTTGCTTTAAACAGATATTTGTTTTGGTATGTAGGTGTGAAATAATTACATACGTCTAAGGTATAATTATTTAGTTACATACCACATACTTAGTACCCATTTACTGGCCTTTATAATAATCCTTGGAAACAGCATCTGTCTGAATTTCTGTCTTATCGACCGTCAAATAAATGTCATTATTAGGCAGATGGGATCAACGTTATGATGTACTTTTTTTGGCTTGGAACGATTTCGATTTTCGAATGGCCACTCATCCAAGGAAAAACTACTTTTTATGTGTTCATTATTTGTTTAAAGTTATACAAACCAAATACCTTTAAAATATGTCTGAAAAAATTACCTAATTTATTAGATATTTTATCACAATCAGAATCATATTTATTTGTAATCAAATACTGTGACAAATGGTATAAAAGCGAAAAGTATTCAAGATGTTTAGCATTCGTTTATTAAAATGAAACAATATGCTTGCAATATTACAGTAATTAAATATTGACTCGCATTATTTGTTTGATATTGAAGTAGATGTGTTTACTGATATGATCTTTGCTTGTTTTCTAATATTACGCCACTCATACGAGGCTCGGTAAATATAATATCGATGTTTATCTAAAGACTTATACATACGATTATATCGATAAGGGGTCAAAAATGAATTTGCTAAATGAGAAATGAAGGAGCAATTTTATTAAAATTACTATTACTTTTTATGCAATTTTAATTACCAGTTTTAGTATGGAATACTGAGTTAACCAGCAAAAAAATTTGTGGTGGTCAGGTAGGCAGTCGCTCCTTCTAAAATACTATGTTTACCAAAATCTGGTAAGACTAGAAGCCGACTCCACGATAGCTTGGGAAAAGTCTGGGCATCTGATGAAGAATTTTTTAATTGATAAAAATATTTTTTTAAATCTTTCCAAATTAAAATAAAGATTACTTTGACAGAAATGAAATAGTGAAGTACGAAGTTTTATTTATTTAATTATAATTTAGTCGCCTATGCGAAAGTAAACCACAGCTGTAAAATTTATTATCACAAAACAAATCGACTGTGTGTATAGGTCCTATAAGTTATGCATTTGCTGTGATGTTAGCTATTATGTTCTTTATCGTTTTCAATAAATATTTATATTAGGTATTAACTTCATTTCAGGAACGTTTGCAATCAATTTACAAGGTTTAAAATTTTACCCTTGATTCTATTTACTCATGCAAGTTTGGAAGTAGCGAAATTGACAGTGTTGCTAAGGGGTTATTTGCAAAGTGAATCGTTATAGGCAATAGGCATAGTCAATTGTATAAAATATTTTTATACAGGTCAGGTCATAGAGATTGAAAATTGTTTAATTTGAAATTAGGATATATACCTACTATTATTTTAAAAACGTCTCTTTTTGAGCTTGAATCGACATTTGGAACTAATAATCCTGGTATTTCAAGTCCAGACAGAGTGTAAACAAATGCAAGTATTTACTGGTCTGCTCTTTTTGCTTCGTCAAATCCTCTCATCCTTTCTGTAACTCAATGCTTTACAGACCTTCTCCCAAACGACACAAATATATATATTTTTTTAAAGACAACCACACATGAACAGAAAAGAAAAAATGTTGAGACTCGCAAGACAAAGGGCCGGCTCGTCGCCTCTATAAAGTGCTCCTGAGGTGTCATTAAGATAATCATCCCATTAGTCCCGTCTTGAGGCAATGGAGTGAACACTGATCTTCTTTTATTTCCCACATCGACACTGGAGTTATTTGCTTTCGTAATTGTTTAATCGTTCTCATTCTGATTTTTTTGAGTGTGTTTCTTCCTAATTTAAGGATTTGAATTTACGGTTTTCTTTTTCACAATATTGATAAAAATATTTCTGAACTACTGTTACTTTAGCTACAAAGCACATCTATTCTGTTAATAATTATTAATCGAATTAAAAATAAGAATTTTTAGACAAACGTCGCGCGTCGTTGTGTTTTTTTTTGTATCAAAACAATAAGTAGTCCAGCTCTTAATAAGCTTTCCTTACTTTTTGTCACGTTTATCTTTTTGGATCTTTGTTAAATTTGCTCATTTAAGAAGACTACTTAGTTAAATTTCTTCGATGGTGTTAAATTGGTCCCAATTTCTTTATGAGGGCAAATGATCCTTATAAACCCATGATTCATTTCAAATAATTGATATGGCGCCTTCAAAGAATCATAACGAAACCCGAACTCAATTATTTTGGATACGTTACGACAGTTTAACAATTAAGGGATCAATTGTATGAATTCCTTTGATTGCCTAACATGACAGCTTGTTGCTATGGGACAGAATAAAGTATAAGTAGTTGACGATATATACATTTATATTTATTGCCATTATCTTCTCACTAGCAAGTGGGTGGTGGGCGGGCGATCTTCGGAGCTGTCTTATGTAATGATAACTTTTAGAGTAAAACATGATGATGATACATGATCTAGTGTTTCATTAAACATTTTCTAGTGTTGATGTCGGCTAACCTGAATTCACACGCTACACCTTGTTGTTTCCGACATCGTCAGGTATAGATTTCAGATGTTTTCTTAAAATAAGTACTGACAGTGGGACTCCGTAAGCAATTTGCAATGAAATAGATAAATTAATATGGGTATGTTAACTTTAATTTTGGAAACGTTAACACTTACCACAAAAAAACACATGTTTTGAAACTGTCAATTGAAATCAAAATTAGACCTAGAACTTTTCAACCATCCATTTTATAGTACATAACATTATTTTAACTGGGTCAAGTTGTAATTAGAGCCCCTACATGTTTTTTTTATTTTTTGTAGTAATTTGGATATAGGTACAACATTCGACCATTCTCTCTCTGCTCACCCCATTTCAAACAGTTGTCATTTCGTTATTCAATTCGAGCAACTTCTTAACAATATAATGTCATCATTGTCATTGTCTTTCATTGATTACTATTATAATTTCTTTTGGTAACTGTTGCTATGTTAACGCCTGTCAATTCAAGTGTGTTCTGTTTTGAATAATATCGTCATTTGTTTTAATGCACTTAACTGCTATCCAAAGTAAAAGTACGTGACTTTCATATTAATTAGCTTTTTCATAATAAAATACTTTATTAAATTATAAGTGAGTAAAATTACGATAAATTTAGAAACATAAAATAATTACTTAAATACAAATTATCTTTAAAATCATCTTACACGTTATGTAGGTCAAAAAACTGGTCCAAATGGGGTTCCTTGACGAACTCCCGAATTTGGGACGCAGTACGCATGCGCGAATTTTACTGAGGGTGGCGTGGACAGCCGTAATATGAAGCAAGTTAACCTCAAAATTAAAAACATACAAATACTTAGTAAAATATGGAGATCCAGTAAGATTTCATTAGCTCAACCTATCAAAAGTTTTGCAAGAAACACGTTTGTACAAAAATTCAGAACAGTTTAAGTCATAAAATTAGAAAACATATCATGTTTATGGCTTACCTATAGTCGATGTCCGCCGCTTCGAATATAAAAACAGATCCATACATTCCCGCCAAAAAACACGGGAATAAAAATAGGACAAAGTTGATAATATTGTACTTTCCGAAAGGCCCCAGTTCCTTAAGGATAGCATCTAGCCCAACTAACGTTTGTTCCTTAGACATCTTCACAACAATATTAATACCAGCCTCGTTAAGAACACTTAATATCACTTGTTTTTTTAAATATTAATATATTTTTATTTTTCGCTCGCCGGCCGGGTCGAAATCTTACGATTTGACGAAAATATTTGACAGTCCGCACGCATGCGTACAAGTACTAAATGTGCATAGTTTCGAATGTTAAATAATGTATGTTTTCGAACACGCGAGCGGTCCCGGCAGATGTTTTAACTTGTGTGCGTTTGAATAAAAATAAACAAGAAAACCGGCTAAACTGTGTAGAGCATGGAGAGATATTGTTGTGATTGTGTGATAGAGACAAAATGTTTTCGTTGCTTCACTTGTACGAGCGTAAGCGAGGCGAATATACTTTGTCGGTTAGGTTAAAAAGTCTGAGCAGAATTTTAAGTCTGGCGAGAGAATAATTATTATAGTGGTATAAATAGACGATTAGTTATTTTTGTGGTGTGGGAATTAGCCGATAACGTTACGCTGTAGGTCAACTTATTTTAGTTTTCGATATCCGAACTTAGCAATTAATTTAAATATTTATAACTACAAGCATATTTTTTTAATTAAGTATGTTTCAATTATTTACTTAAATTTTAAATTTTAGGAGTTTATTTATTAATGAGCATACAATTTTACGGGAAATCTAGATCTTAGCCAATAATAGTCCAAAAGAAGGATTAAAAAAATTCTGCCTACGTCATGTCACTCATCTGTCCTACACAAGATTGTCGCATGACAAAAATATTTTTTGTCAGCAACAAAAAATAGGCGGCCCAAACGCGATAGTGGGCTCAAGCTTGCATAACATTAGGAAGAGATAAATAAAAGTACAAAATAATTAAATAAATTATTTTGTTCTCCATTAGATATTAACGGAAATAGAAACACAGATAAATATAGAATTAAGCAACTCTAAAAACAATCATTTTTCAAATCTGTTTTAATGTAATGAGCATTTTAGATTACATAATATTTAAAAATAGACTAATACTTAGTATTATTAATTTAAAGGGTTAATAATAAAATTTTACACTGTTTTGTCGATTTTAAATGTACTTATTTATTTGCCGCTACGTTTGTTCGATATTTTTTTCATGTTTGTATGTGAAATACAAGCATAAGAATTAAACATTACTAAAGTTTTTGTTCTCTTTGTTTCAAACAAAAGTTGTATAAAAACTTTGAGCATATAAATAATAATATAAAAAACCTTAAGGATCCTCAACTCTTTTTTTGTAATAAGCTTAGATTATGCCAAAGCTGGGCGAAGTTCTCTCTGTTAGTTACAACGTTTTAACTGAAGAAGAATATAATTATAATTGACCACAAACTAAAATTATTGTGACCCAAAAGATGAATGGAAGTCTATTGTTGTTCGTAATTACTTAAGAACTTTATTATACAATAGACGAAGACGTAATCATTCAATTTACTCACTTTATGTGTAAAACTATGTCGGTCTAGTAATTTACGAGGATTCCATGGTAATTTGGGAAATAACTCAATAATATTTTGTCGTAAAAAGTTATTTAAACGATAGTGTACCTACTTGAGAAGTGATTTTTTTATTTTAAACATAAAAGTAATTGTAGAAAACGTTTAATATAATTACATTTAAATGTAAAAAGAAAACTACCTTCCATTTCACGAAAGTATAATGCACGGTTGTGGAGGTCAGATAGGTAGTCGCTCTATGTAAAATACGGTATTCAGCTAAATCCGGTAAGACTGGAAGCCGACCCCAACATAGCTTGGGAAAAGGCTGAAGAAGAAGAAGAAGATAATGCACGCATTTTTTTGGCATTATTGGTAAATTGACATAATTTCGATGTAAGAAATCTAACAACTAACAAGTTTTGAAATCGATCCAAAATTTTATTGCCGGAGAAAAAAGAAAAAAAAAACCAAGTGGAAAGTAGAATCTGCTTCTTAAGACGCCGTGCATCGGTTAAAAATAAAATTACCATTACATTTTTAATGTGCGATACAATGTGGTAATAATAATATACTTCCTTCCGTATTTTATTTAGCTCTAATGAAATAATCCTAGTTATAATTAAGTTAGCTAAGATTGGATCTTCTAATGAAATACAAACAATGTAAGCCCCTAATAATTTAAATAGATTAGTGAAAGCGATTTAGATTATTCGTCATGATCATGGTAAAGTAATAAAAAAAGGCGAAGGAGAATCGAAAAGAAAGAAGACATGAATGGAGATGGGAATAGTTTAAGGTATAACCATGATTTAAAGGTTACTTATTGAAATAAAATTATTTTGAACCGGTTGTGTTGTGCAAAAAGTGAACCGTGTTTTCTTCACTTCTGGCTGTTCGTGAGCCACGACTTCCTTCTGCGTCTAGCTCGTATTCGCCTAGCGACCTTGCCCATCAAATAACTTGCAAGAATTATCAATTGTAAATAAAAAATAATATAGGGTTTAGGTATTAATTTAAAGGCTGTTATCATTAAAAAACAGCTAGCAACTACAGAAATAACTTCAGAACTTCAAGGTTAAGACCACTACAAAACATGAAGCTAAAACTATAGATACAAAATATTACAAAGGAGAATCGATACGTTTGACAATCGATAATCGTGATAACATTAAGATTACTTGACAATTGACTGTTTATATTTTTCACGGACAATAGGTGCTGATAAACGGATTATGTCTAAACATCTGTTATCATAAGTTAATAGAAACAAAGTGGAGTTAAAAGATACAGTGAATAGGGTTTGTGTGATGAGCATGATCATTTGTTAATATTGTAATTTATCTATATTATGTATGTATTTATAAATATATAAGTACCTACCTATGTTTATCAGTTGTCTGGTCATCATAGTACAGGCTCTGCTCTGGGATTAGATGACCGTGTGTGAGGTGTACCGAAATATTATATTATGATATTATAGAAAATTTGCGTGACGTCACACTGTTAACGTGGTGACTTTACAAGCCGCCACTCCTAAACGATAAAACGCTTTAATATTTCAGAAAACACGAGTGAAATATTTTTTAAGTTATCCAACTAGACTAAATATTTTTTTTTATTTCATATTCAGTATGATACCTACACATAGTATAAGCATTAAAACAATACCTTCACAAATACAGATCATTTAACAAATTATACCTTAACACCCTAAAACCAAATCAACAATCAAACACCCTCAATAGAACAAGCCAACCCAAATGCGTTCAAACAAAAAAATCTATTGTAAGCCTTCGAAATCACGAACAAAGTGACGCTCTAGTAAACTAAAACAGTATCTATCTGACGTGCAATCTCCAGCCAACAATGAGGGGCTGTCGCCAAGATTATCTCATGCCACAATGGCGCTGCCACGTGGAATAGATAACGTTCTATAGTTTCTTAGGTGAAGGTGATTCTATTCTGGTAGAATAATTTTGTGTTAATGAGGATCTTATCCTAGTTAAATTTTGGAAGTCAAATGGTAGTCACTATATGAAAACGGTTTTATATTCAGCTGAATACGATGAGTCTAAGCCAACACTTATTATTGCCTTCACACCGATGTAGACAAGGTTAGGCAGACGAAAGAGTATCTTTTGTCTTAGTGGTGAATTTAAATAGAAAGGGGTTTCTTATAAGTTGAACCTGTTACCTGTGTTTGATCGTCAACTTTTTGCCATGTATTTCGAGTTCGTTTTTTTTGAGATTTTAAGAATTGTTTATGACTTAAATGGCCAGATGACGTTACAACAGACGAAAGAAGTATGATGGATGCGACTGGCTAAAGAGAGAGAGGAGGCTGGCGTAAAAAAGTGGAGGCCTATGCCCACGCCCATCGGTGAGATACAGGGCTGACGGTGATGATGATTATGACTAAGTTAAGTGGTTGATGGAAACTTCTGTGTAACTGATAAACTGTAAAACGAGTAAATTCCAAATTTTGTTGTATCAAAGTGTGCAACTGACAACTAGATTTGGGATTCACACATGTTTTTCGTCAAGGTCGTATCGACCAAATCCTTTACATGACTCAATCTAATCGCAATGTGTTGATATTAAAATAAGTGCACTTAGATTCTTTAGACTGCACGTCATAGCTAACAATATTCTAAGGCGCTTTATAATAATATGAAGTCACGACACCATAGTACAAGGCGTCGCGACGCCACAGCTGAGAGGCATAGCGACGCCTTAAAATAGCGGCGTCGCGACGCCATAGCTGAACGGCGTCGCGACGCCTTAGACGTAGTAGAACAGAGTCAATGGTACAACCACCGAGCAGTTTTCACGACAACTGGTTTCCTAAAAATGTAATTCATACTTCAATCAGGTGCCATACCATGAGCTTATTAAGCAAGGTTGTTGCCGCTGTGGAAGCGAGACGCTGCTACGTGCATTGTATAGCGCTGTCTCGCTTCCACAGCGGCAACAACCTTGCTTAATAAGCTCATGGTATGGGCACAGATCTGGTCGTTATGGTTACCTCGTTTTTGCCATGGTTACTTGGTTGTTTACCAATAATACCAATATAAGTGTGAATATAAAAAATAAATTTTGAAGAAATTTAAAGCTCTATTTCTTATTACCTGAATCTAATACTGTGTTTAGCGTATTACGATCTCAGATTTTTTAAATATTCTCTAAATTTTTTTACAGCAAAGTATTTTGTCTTTTTTTTCTTGATACTTTTACGTACATTTTGATAACCGACAAATAAATGTTGTCATTTAGTATTTTATTATAGTATAGATTAGATATTTAAAGGTTAAAGAGATATAATTCTTCGACTTTCATTTGTTTACTATGGAAATCATATCATATTCCCCTTAATTACCGTCGTAAACGTGCAACTTCGGTGTTTAGTACATCGATTTGAACTTCGTTTTGAATAATGGCGTCCTTGGTCTATGTTTCTGTTTTTCAGAGATTATGTGGGCTCTAATTGCCTTTTTGCTCTGAAGATAATGGTTCCCCTTAACTTTGACAATAACTGGTAATGTTTAAATGTCTTGTGGTGCATTTGAATTGAGATGATGACTTGGTAATAAAAAATGTCGTGAGTTTGTAGCTTAGAATAAAACTCATTCCTCTCTACCCATGGGTGTCGTAAGAGGCGACTAAGGGATAAAGAAACAAAGAGAATGGGCAGAAGCGTCTCGTGAAGAACACAAAACTGCGGTCACCGTCCCACTTGCCCGGCGTGGTGACTAGGGCAACAAACTTCCCACAATTTTATTGAGCTTCATAATACACAGCCATACTCAGCACCCGATCCTCCGCCTTCCTCAGTGGAGGAATACATTTTTCTCAGAATCAGATTTATAAATAGCAAAAAATGCAATTTTCTTGTATTATGCTATCATTACTGTATAAGGCACAGGGAGAAGAACAGGTGAAGTCGCAAATCTAAAATTATTTATGAATAGTAGATGTTAATAATGTGGTTAATCAATTGAGAATGGGAGTTCATCGAAGTTTGAAAAAAAGCTGATATGATCATGTTTTCATGGCCCGTCGAATTTGATTTCTTCAAAATTGATGATAGCCAGTTTTTCTTATTCTGAACTCCTGAACAAAGTACTTTCAGGTTTCATAGGAAGTTAAATGAAAAAGGTTGTATAGTTGTTTTCATTAAATTTGACATGTGTGGTCTCGATAATGATGTACCTCTGGAAAAATCATATCGTCAGCTGCATCGAAACCGTTATAATAGAAATAAAAAATAATGAAGGAACGTCTTATAAGGAGTAAGGTGGAATTTCTCGTGGTGGAACTAATAAACGACAGGATTTTATGAACAGTTTCAGTAAGCATGGTAGTGCGTTGCTTGTTAAGGGTGAATAAGGATGGAAGGATGTCGATATATTCTTATCGATGTTTTTAGATTAAGATTGTAAACATTTTATAGGTAAACACAATGAGAATAAGGCATTGTGTTTATTACTGCTGAACGCTGAACGCCAATTAATAAGTTGAGGCAAGATTTTTCTTAAAACGTTAGATGTTAGTTAGACGACTTGGTTGTGATCCCCTCCTGGTTAATAAAAATAATTGTATAATAATATGCTTTGCTACCTAATTATACTATTATTACCTACCTGTATAATACACAATGCAACTTTAGGTAGCTACTGAGTTATAAACAGAGCTCATGTAAATGGTAACGTTATCAATATCTGTACGTCTTTTGTCATTCAGGATACAGTTTAATTATATGTTAATAAATATTCTTAGTTTACTATATTTTATGTGTCACTCAAAACTATGTCATGTTATACATTTAATATATAAATAAATCTTACTTTTTTTGTGCTTTTTTAGCTTCAACGATAAAAAAGGGGCATAGCATTTTCATTTTATTAGTGAAGAACTTTTTTTACAGTCTATCGACAATTTTTCCATCCCTAGCTTGTTACCGGCTTCTATGATAATAAGCAATCTATATTTTATAGTGGCACAAAGCGCACAATTTTACGGCATATCAAAAGCAAACAATTCAGATCACTACTTTCAGTTTATGTGATAATTTTAGGGGAATCCATGGTATCATGCACTTCCTATGCACATAAATTATTATAATACACTAGCTAGTTTGTTCGTAACTTTATTTGTACCTGTTTTTATTTGAGTTTGATGATTTTGACCAACTTATATTGCGTTAACTTTTATCATTGTTTTTTTTTTATTCCTCGAACCGAGTCATAAATAAAGACAGGTTGTCGTTTTGTTTCTATTAGCCTTTTCCAAGCTATTATTCTATTATTGAGAATTTTTACTGAATCAGCTGCATTTGGTTGTATTTCCCGTAGAGCTGATATACTGCCGAAGAGCTCCGCAGCCCAGGTCACGAGGTACAGTATAGTATACCATGGTAAGACTGGGAGCCAGAATTGTAATGACTAACCGACTGCCCAGGATCAACCCATGGGAGTAGGGACCAACAGTTTAACGTGGTGTGAAAGGGACGGACGGGTCTCGGTATGTTTACAAATGGTCGCCCATTCATAGACCGACCGAGGTTTTTTTTAAGTAAACAACACCTTACTATTTTACAAGTTCTTGAAATATTATAATTTCATGTATTATTAATCTTTTTGAAATATTTTCAATTGGGAAAATAAAGCAAACCTGCCTAAATATGAATGTTTTCTACAGAAAACGCCTTTGCAGGTGTCATGGTCGGCCCGTGACCACCTGCAAAGGCGTCGAAACGTCATGAGCTAAAATCAAAATAAACTGCGATGTAATCCGTTTAAAACCAGTTTTATTTCAATTTTCTACAGGAATTTAAGCTACAATTCCCATGTTAAAATCTTTTGGATGAATGGATTAAATATTTACACGTTACACCATTCAGAAGTACACCTTTTGAACCATAAACCAATGAAAACCCGTATTAATAATGGCATGAAGCTAATTGTTATTATAGATCAAGTTATAATGCGATATAACAGTAAATTATGGAGGCATGTTATCTGGCTGGGACACGCGCGTCGATAACGTATGTTATTAGTTCGTATGCTCACGACTAAGATTAATAGGTACTAAGCAGTGAGGTAGTTTGGAGTGGACTTGTGTGTTGGTTAGTTTGAACTGTCCGTCTTGAATTTTCTTGGTTTTTTCAGCTGTTGGTTCCAAACTTTAGATTTTTGTTTAGTTATTTTCAGATTGGGGTTTTCTGCACTTAACGTCGAATATTGAAACGAAAATTCACTTTAACACAATTTTAAATGACTATCTGTATCTACTTTATACCTTGAAACATCAGAGACAGCATGAGACTTAAAGGGGATTAAAAAAAAATCATCATCGTCATCTAAAGTACTTATGTAGGTAGTATAAAGCTGATATTAAGATTACCGAATGTTAACAAAAAATACTCTGTTAAGAGTGTTTTCACTGTCCATAACGGAAATAAGGAAATTAAATTATAGAATATATGTCGGAAACAACAACAATGGGTAGCGTGTGTGTGTTCAGGATAGTCGACATCAGTGGGTTGTTCAATGGAACACTAGATAATGTTTCATCATCTTTTATTCTCTTTGTTATCATTACATAAGACAGTTCCCAAGATCCCCCCCCCCCCTTCGCCCCTTACTAGTGCCAGGCCAGAGAGAACAAGCGGAACAAACTCCCCAGCGGCACGCTGGCGTCTAGTTGCTTTACAATCAATTCACTAACATCAAATCACATGGTTCGCTAACACATTAGTAAACGCGATAATCTCAGAGTTGCAGACGTGTCCTTCTATTATCCAATTTACCATTCAATAATCATATTCGTGCTATTTTCACGACAAATTCCAATTTGACAATAATCCACCATGACGTCCCAACTTTGGTTTTATCCCGAGAGAAGGTAATCACTACGTTAGTTTTATCCAATGAGTATCCAAGCATACAGCTTGCCGTTTACCAATGTGCCAGTATTAAAACAGAAGCTATAATAATAATAATAATAATAACTCTTTATTTCAAGTGACCAGGACTCATAGTGTTAGTAACAATATTTACTTAAAGCTATGTTAGTAATACAGTGATGTGGTTTATTTTAAAATGTTTTCATTAAATATAATTATACCCGAAGAGGTTTCACAAACAAAGTTGAAAACTATTTTAATATCAATGAGTTTCTCTTCTCCGACATATAGTATTAATTCATAGAGAATTTCCAGATCACAAGAATCTATACAGTACCCAGATCTTGCACAAACTAGCCACCTCTGAAATTAAAATACTCCGCTAACTTTAATAAGACAATATAGCTTTCAAATTGAAGATGGTTAATGAAAAAAAAATACGGGGATATGGTCTTTGGTATGTAGGTATCTATCAATTTTATTTACCTAACTATTATTTCTACCTTGTTCCTTGATTTCTAAACTACGATTCCATACAATATGTATGGTCTTGAATATGATGCAAACCACAGTGTAGAGCTTATTGTATTAAGATATTAATTATCGTATCTCGCTATTGGTAATTAACTGAGTTACTCAAAGGTTTAGCGGCTCAGTTAACCTTAACAAAGGATTAATTAAACATCTTATTTCCTGGTACATCTGTTAAGGATTACGTACTTATCTAATTAGGTCTTTATTTATGATTAATTAGTATTTATTTGCTGTTATCGTGTCAATAATAAGATTATATTGCTGTCTTGAAGTAGATTTGTAGTACTAGGTATATCGTATCGCCAATATTTTTTTTTATATCCTGGGACAACGCACACGCGGCCATCTGGTTCCAAACTAGGCAGAAGCCTGTGATAAACATACTTAAATATTTATAAATGCATACATAATATAAACAAATAATACCCAGACACAGAACAAATTTTAATGATCGTGCTCATCACACAAGCATTTGTCCCGGGTGGGAATCGAAGAGGTCGTCGCCTCTGACTTAGCAGTCAGGGTCACTAATCACTAGACCAACAGGCCCGTCAAATTTGTTTTACAATTAGCCGTGGCCCGCAGTTTCAACCTTTTAAGTCCCGTTTTCGTAAAACATGTGATCTATCACAGTCTTCTATCTCATTCACTTTTCATACTAAGAAGTGAAATAAAAATTGATGAACACCCAGCTGCACGCACGTCTTTTTGGTTCATAGTAGATACATAATTTTCTTCTTTTTTTTTTAAAGTTTACTAGCAATGTGGGTCGCACATTACTAGTAATCTTTTTGATAATTGATAGTAATTATTCCGTGCAATCGATAATTAAAAATTTAATTTCTACCTTTCTATATAATTAAAAATAATTATATCTATGTGTATTTTGTGAAATTATGAAAGTTGGTCATAATTGGGTATTTGACTACTATCGAAAAATTGATTTCTGACAAATGTACCTATTATATAGCATTCAATTTTTACTTTTGAATATCCAGTTTTTAAGACTTTTATACTTTTTATAAAACAAGGTCTGTTAAAACACGCTACGTTGAAGAGGCAACAGTAATCATGTCCGTTGGTGTCTACTACCTGTTATCATGACAGCCGACAAACTGAATAAAATCAAGTGATTTTCATCGTATTTTTCAAGTTTTCCTGACTTTAATTGGTGTATTTAGTATGGAGTTCAGGGCTGTGATTAAGTAACACGTTGTAAAGTACAAATCTGTGACGAATTGCAATTTTAATTAAAGTAAAATTTATGTTCGAAATACAGGATAATATTTTATGGAGTGCGTAGGTATATTTGACGAGGTAATCAGGTGCATAGAACTGAATCAGTTTTCCCAAGAAATATGGGTCGAAATTTTAAAATTTAAAATCAACTTTTTATACAAACATAAGTCACATGACTTTGTATGAAAATTTCATTTTCAATTTTAAGATTTCGACCTGTTTCTTGGAAAAAGTTGTTAAAATTTTTAAAACTCATCAAAACGGACGAAAATCAGCGTATCCATGGCAACCATTTATATTCCTTTCCCAATTTTGTTATAACCATATTCGATCCCCATGGCATATCAACTTCAATGTAAATCCTTCCTAAAACAAATCACGATCAGTCGCCTACAAATGCGTAAATTCGATCACAATAGATCTTCCAATCAGCCTTGATATAGGTTCTATATTTTACGTATGGATCTATATAATTCACGGGAAGATTAAATATATGATGAGAAAGGATATACTGTGAGGGACCATCTTATCTGAATAATAGGATGGCGATACCGTTAGTTCTGGGTTTACGCCTGTTGAATTCGACTGTATTGTGTTTTTGGCGACAACTTAATGTAAGGACTTAAGACGAAAACTTTGTAGAGTTTATATATAGTAGCAGCATAGTTCTTAAAATCAAAAGGTTTCGGTGTCATATTAATAAGATCTATTAGTTGAAGTTTAATTAGATTACATATAAATGGTAAAAAAAGTTGATCAAGTGCGAGTCACGATTCGCGGACGAAGTTCGATTGATACTGATGTACTTTTCAGTTTTCTGACGCTCCTTAATTATAGCATGATAACAAAAATTTCATCGAAATTACAATAGCCATTACAGAGTGGAAGCACTGCAGGCAGGTTCTTAACTGCGTAGAAAAACAATCTGAATTTATTGTTTATGTGGGAATGGAGAAAATGATGTCATGAATTTTGTCTTGTGTCCTCAGTTAATGTGGTAAGAATGTGCTCGATTTTCGTCTCAAGTACAATCGAAGACCACGATCGTTGAACCGGACGGCCATTGTCTGTGATATGCACCCTCCATACAGGTACGATATGCATGAAAATATTATTTGGTTCATGTTCAAATCTTCTTCTATAGTCTTCATTTCTAGTATATATCAAAGTTGCTCCTTCCGCTGTACGCTTAGATCTCATATACTGCGCAACGGATTTAAAAGCAGTCCGCTAGTCATTATCTGCCTAAAATTTTCCCTAGCTATGTTGGGGTCGGCTGCCGGTCTTACCGGATTTAGCTGAATGCTGTATTTTAAATGGAGCGACTGCCTATCTGACTAAGACTAAGAGTAAGACTGGTTGTCAGAAATGTAATGATTTAACGACTGTCAAAGATCACTGTGTGACGGTCAGGACCAACGGCTTAACGTGCTTTCGATGTATGGAAGGGTCTCAGTATGTTTACAATTGGTCACTCATCCACGAACCAACCGCAGCGATCGGCTTACACTTAGCCGCGAGCCCCTCAGAGAAGGTGCGCTAGTATAATATAAAAAGACGTGTAGTTATTGTTTTCTGAGGTTTACGCGAATATTAGACATTAAAATAAAACTACTTTAAACGGATTCTATCGCGGCTTATTTTGATTTTAGTTCCCGACAACACAAACGATTAAAATTAAAAGTAAATTAAATTATAAAAACTTGAAGGTAGAACGAGCAACATATCTTGTCAAGACGAATACCATCTCAGTCTGCCCGTGACCATGACACCTGCAAAGGTGTTGAAACGTCGGGAACTAAAATCAAAATAAACCGCGATAGAATCCGTTTAAAGTAGTTTTATTTTAAGACGTGTAGTGTAAAAGAAGTCTGTTAGGCACGCATTACATTTATTTTAGTCTATCGGTATACCAAGAAAACAGATGAAAATTAGAGCTGAAAAATTTAGTTCCGACTAACAATATCCTCATACAATTTAGTCGACTGCAAAAATGTGTGCACCAAAAACGCAGTGACGTTCAAGGCGAAAATTAGTTTGACATTTCTAATTTTGTTGTTATCTGTTGCCGTCATTTTCTCACACTGTATGAAAGAAAAACTGGTTAACTTAGACGAAATACGATTATAATAATATTATTTTATAGTCGGTAAATACACCAGTAAACAAATGCCATTAAATGTATGAAATTTACATTTATATCGATAAATCCCGTGACTGACACTGACAGACTTGTCACTTTCATAAATTGGAGCGATTCGGTTAGCTTTTTTTTTTTATATTTTTCACTTGTCGCGGCTGACCTATTTCAAGGATACAGCTATCAAGGACTTGTAGATACTTCATTCCAAGGGAACTCTTTGAATGAACTCCCAGTTCGCTAGGAATATTTTTTTGCTCCGGTCCTTTTCATTTCATTTTCATCCATAGAAACAATACAACAAACATTCCAGAAAAAAATAAAAGATCAATATATTAGGGACAAGAATTTGGACGAGGTAATAAAGTAAATAGCGCGTAAAATTAACCCAGCATCGGGTAAAATATGGCCTCACTAAGAACAAGGGACCCAGAAACAATGTTATTACGGTATATTTCATTTGTATCAAGATTTGTGATGCTTTTGAATATTATTAGCTTGATTAAATTTTGGCTGCCATTAACAAGGTACCTACTGGCACAAGTTTACACTTTTTTAGTCTTCATTATCAACGCTTTCATGGAATGTTTTTGCTCAATTTTATTTATTGAAATTTTGCATAGTTACAGGTTCTTCAGATTCAAAACCGTCGTTTTCGGATGAGGATTGGTCTCTGAGTTAAAATTAGGAAATTTATTGTTACTTACATAGTTTAGATCATATAACCCATTTACTAATGCGGATTTGGAAAGGACACCTTTCATTTTAAAAGGTTTATTTAAAACTACTAGCATTAATTATCATCTGAGGACGAAACAAAATTATAAAATATCAAACTCTCCATCCGTTTACACGGACCAGGTCGGAAATAAGAGAGATATTTTATCTTTAAAAACGAGATTTGGGTCATCGAGGTATTCTTGGTTCTTACACTTTTTTCCTTATAAACGATAATGTTAATGAGCCGACCATTAAAAGACGTGAAATGTTAAAATCAAAATTATTTCAATAACTCATATTTTTCCATCCTGTTGAAATTTGATCTCCTCAATGAATCGGTCTTTGTAAACGAACTCTTACACAGAACAGTGGTCTGGCTAAAGGTAGGTAAAGTCCCGGAAACTACCGTTCTCGCTTAATTTCTTAAACTTTGTAAGTCACAGGACTGAGAACAACCTGAAACTTCGGCGAATTATTAAGAGTACTCCTTTGACACGAATTCATAGCTTGGACAAAACTTGGTTAGCACAATACTTCCTAGACTGAAAAGGATAATTTTCTGTTAGGCATAGTAAAACGGCTTGTGAAGGTCAGGTAGCCAGTCGCTCCATGTAAAATACGGTTTTCAGCTGGATCCAGTTGACTGGGAGTTGGCCCCCACATAGCTTGAGAAAATATTTCGGAAAACAAGATTCATCCATGAATAGGTTATATCTTAAAATGTTTTCATGATCGTAATTTAAACCCACAATCTTCAAGGTATTACCTAGAACCTGTACCTGGAAGGTAATGTCTTGATGAACATCTAGTTTAAAAATAAATGACAAGATTGATAACCACACTTAAATAAATATTTTCATCGCCCTAATTCCTTGGTTCTCTTCATAATTAGTAAAAGAATGTAGCTTAGAAGAGTGTAGAGGAGAAAATCTAAATAGGTAGGTAGGTACAACACATGCCATACTAATTCATCTGTCTAGCCTTTTCCGAACCTACGTTGAGGCGGCTGCTAGTATTACCGAATTCAGCCGAATACTGTGTTTTACATGGAGGGACTGCCTGTCTGACCTACAAAACCCATTTTACTGGGTAATAAAGTATCTCATTGTAAGACTGGTTGTCAGAATTCTAATTATTAATTTATGGTCAAAGATCAAAGTATGAGAGTCGGGATCAACAGCTTAACGTGCTTTCCGAGGGTCGGTGGGGTCTATACTTACAATTAATGGTCACCCATCCAAGGACTTACCGCGGCAACAGTCGCTTAACCTCTATTATCGGTGAAACTGTACCTACGGCTTACACTAAGCCCATTATGATTATGGCTTACACTACTGAATATTGTGACTACTTGCGTCCATAAACTTACCAAAATGGGTAACTTACAATCATTAAGTTCAACAAAATAATAGTTGTGTTCAAAATGCTTGAACACAATCACATTGTGTTCGCTTATTGTAAAATTTCGTGTTATCTCACGAGCCGGGATCTGCGAATTTCGATTAAAGCTTCAAAGGTTTCTGGTACATTTATTCGGTAAAGTTAGTTTCGGAACGAGTTTGGAAGTTTATCAGTGTTCCCTACTAATTGTTCGAATTTTGAATTGTGAAAATCGTGTTTTGTTTTGATCAAATTATACTGAGATGTTTTTTCTGTGATTTTGTATTTATGTTGAGTAAGAAAAATCGAAGAAGACGAATATTAAGGTTTCTCCAGAAGCGATACATCAACAGGATGAAGAGAATATATCAAGACTTCAACGATAACGAAATAAGTTGGAAATAAGGAACAGCGACGTTAGGGTAACCTTAAAACATGACAATAATTACAGCACAATTAACCTGCTTTCAGAAAATAAATAAAAGTCTAACTATGAGAAATTGTGGTATAAGTGTAGAAATGACGTTAGTTTTGCTAACGAAAAGTTTAGTGTCTAAAAAATAATGGTAGAAATTTAGTAGTACGAAACCAGCCTACGTCCAGCATGAGACTTCCAAAGGATGAGGTAACGACGACAAAGCAGGAACACAAAAAAAACCCTTCTAAAAATATCAAAGTTATTCAGCAGCATTCTCGAAAAATACCAGTTAAATGAAAGAAGACCGTTTATTTTTGAAGAATCATATGCACAAAGAACATCCAGTCGTATTCATAAAAGAATTAGTTAGTGTTTTGTTTCGACTTGAGTTCCTTGTTTAGAATTTAGATCATTGATGTGAGGTAACAAGAATATTACTCGCACCATTCTCGCAAATACCAGTGACTATAAAGATAGTAGTTCAATGGTAGGGGCTCCGTCACCCTAGAGAAGTAAACGGACGAGCAGCGATCCTCGTAGGGTACGTGACGCATTTAAGTGTTTAAGATCTCGATTACTTGCTGTGTTCACTTCATAGTGAGTTTAGCAGGTGTGTTTGTAGAGATTGATTGTGTTTTGTTTTTATACGATTCGTTTAGTTATGTTATTAGGATAGTTAGAGTAGATAGGTGATAATTATGTTGATTTAAGATATTTTGTGCGTTTTATATGTGTTTTATTAAATGGTTATTCGAAAGCGATAGTAGAACGAACTGGATATCCTTTGGTTTTGGTTTGATGATAAATATCAGGACAATATATTGGACAATTTTCAAGAAGAATAACTCTAGAATCTGCTTATAGAAAATATTGTACAGAGAACATAGATTCTATAAGATATCTAGAAAAATTCAAAACTAAAAAAAATCGCTCTTCCATCAAACAAAAAAGCGCTTCAATTAAATTCCTATTACGATAGTTCAAATCAATGATCCCATTGATTTTCCAAAAAACCTCGTAGTTGACAAAACACGGAGCCTTCCATTCACACTATCCAAATGGCGGCGAGTTGAGCTAACGAACCTCTTTGTTACACCTGTTGGTCAGGGAATATAAAAAAGGGGGACATTCTATAAGTGAACGATAGTTTAACTTTTATGGATCATTTAATCAAGACGTAGAGTTGAGATGGAGTGGATAGGGAAGGATGAAGGGACACAGTGTGTAGCAGTCAAGGTAATGTAAGGTAAGGTATATTCAACGAAACATGTAGGTCTGGTCCAGTGTGTTCCGGAACTGGTAACTGTGTACGTACTATAATGGGCTAGTGGACCGAAGCAGATTTGAAAAAGACATGTACAGGCAGAAAGACAGATAGAGTTTGTACTTCTACATTTATAATATTAGTTTGGTAAACAACTTTTTTTGCCACTTACTCTTGCCCACGGTTTCTACTGCATGGGTATTTGTTTACATGGCTAATAGAAACCTATGTCTTTTCTTGGGAACTTCCCATAAATAAATATAATTTCATCAATATCAGTTCAGTGGTTTATCTGTGACAGTATCTGATGAACAGGTAGAAAGACTAACAGAGTTTAATTCACATGAATATCTTTATTTTATTCTTCCGTGCTTATTATTACCCTTGCGAAATAATAACTTTTCAGCTCCATAGTTTTCTAGTTCCTAGTCTTAAAACCTGGGAATCCGAACGAGACCATTATTTTAGGCTTTGCTGACCATTCGCCAGTTACCTGCAGAGATTTATAAAAAATGTTCGCTGGAAAACCGCGCTGAAATACTTTACAAGCCTAGTTTTTGTACGATTGGTTTACGTTACGAAGCTATATACATTTCAAAATAAAACTGCTAGAAGAGAAAATTGCTAGAACAGCGATGTCAAAAATGACGATAACTGAAGCGAATATTTCAAACCAACCTAATATTTGACATGGTGCTCGATTCGGAAAATGTAGGAACATGCGTACACATACGGTGTTGTGTGGCGTGAGCCCATAATAATAATTATTGTCCCGATAGTCGTCACAGCTAACGGCATAATAGCCAAGAGCCTCGACCAACACCTAAGGAGGCTCTCGTTAGCCACCTGGGTCAAGGGTTTGATTCAGAAAGCGGTACTTCTCGACACGGCGCGTATCGTGAGGAGGTTCCTCTCTCTGGAGCCCTAACCACCGGCAGCCTGGGCCTTGTTCCCGTTGCCGGTTGGGTACTGTTTTTTATATTTTTAAATGTATTTTTTTTTCTTTTTTTTTGTGCTATATATTTAAAAATGTAATTTATATGTGAATTTTAAAATAAAGGAAATAATAATAATACCTTGGGCCCGTTCATGTCTGTTCTTTTATAGAGCAGGGGTGAATGGCCATACATGTGCATACGAATCCAGTCATTGAACAGTTAGGCCGCCACGACATTTAGACGCGGGCCTTACTTAATCTTTACTATTATTTTTCAACTTCTATAATGAGACAGTGTGCTGAGGACTTATTGCGCTATTTCTAATTTGGAGGCAAAAAAATTAAAAAGCCGTGAACAGAGGGCAAGTAATGAGTTGTATTGTATAATATGTTTACTTTCAAAAAAGCCTACATAGTACCTTGAATGGAAATAAATGAATTTTGAATTTGATTATTTTTAAACACGACTAGAATGTCACAACATTTCATCTGTAACTGTATCCTATTAGGTAAGTATATACTACAAAAAGATACAAAATATGAGACCGCAAAAAAACTCTCGTAATGACGGGTGCCCATTATAATGAATCCAAAATACCATAAATTAGGAATTTTCTAAATAATACATTTCGTTAGTAATATAAAATTGTGCTTATCATCAAAGTAACATTTTAATAAAGCGCCAGCCAACACACATTGCAAAGTCGATTTTAACGACTCTGTCATCGTTTTGATTTCGCATCCAACATCGTTATTTTACTTGTGTGGTGTGGGCCAAGTTACAAGCTTAAGCGTATCTAATAAAAATAATCCTAAAAAAAGTAAAACGGGAAAACAATTGCAAGCGTAGATCTACAACTTGATGTGTATACCAACTAGGTATGCTAAGCACCCATTTTGCAAGTATTTTTCTATGGATACAGGTACTTTCTCAATTTTATTAATGCTTTTGTAAAAAATTCTCTTGTGTAGCCTTTTTCCAATCGCTCAAATGTATGTTAGAAACATGTATAACTCACGTGGCCTATCGAAAATAAATATCATTTACATAACAATCGAAGCAACGGTAGCCTAATGGCTAGGGCGTAGTACTGAGGTGCTACCCACATAAAGCTTTAAAAAAAAAGTCGAAAACGCTTGAAAAACTCGAAATTTTTCTTGTCCACGAAATTTTATCTTTTGTTTATTCGCCTGTCCCGTATAACTTGCACCACAATTTTCAATTGCAAATATTTTACAAGACATCGTTTTAATATATAAAGTACATCGTCGACGTCTAACATATTTATTAAATGTCAGTCAATAGACGGATTACTTTGTGCGAAGTATACAATATTCTTGCATTATAGATACGAGTATGTATGTACTTAGGAATCGAATGAAAAAAATAATTAATTTCTTAGAGATTTTTAGTATCACGACAGTCTCAAGAATTGTAACAAGACAATGATTTGACTGTTTCTTTTACCAAACAAGAATTTAGCTACAAAATCAAACAATATCTAGTTTAGACATATTGTATTTTTATTGTAATAGAGAAAATACCTAATCGCTTATTGCTCGTAAGTTAAGACCTAAATCTCATTATTTATGTATTGAACTTAATACAGTACAGCGTTTAGCTAACTATGCTGAATTAGATTAGAAATAAAATAAACAATGTTTATACAGTATCACGTTGAAAACCGTAAATGAAAAAAACATAAGAAACAGCCAAGTACTCGATTTTCATTGATAAAAAAAAGTACTTCATTGTAACAATAATGACTGGAGTAGATTTCTGATGTGAGATTACTTTGTAACTATTCTAAATATAGCCTTTTGGCTTTTAATAATTAATTATTATATTTATATTATCTTCTAACCACCAGTTATCAGAAATTTGGTTTTATATTTACGTTTGATTATCTTTCATTCATCCTTTCAATGTACTTAATGAGAGTCAATTAAGATTAAAATTTGATGTTTCTGAATACGCTGTGATTTTAGGAAATAATGTTTTTATTGATGTTCAATTTCGTTTGATCTTTAATCGACGATCATTAAAATTACCTACTAACAAAATTTGGACTGATTTTTATTTTAAATAAATATATAATTCAATTTTTGTGTACGAAAAATATAAAACAGATTAAGGTTTATTCTGGATTACTACATTAGAGTACATTTTATGTTATGAAATTGATGACATTTTCACGCGATTGAATCTTTTTAAATTTTTTAAAGCTCATAATATGTTTTATTACTTAAATTTAGTTTCATGTTATCATTTTGATTTTTGCAAAATATTTATCTATGACTGTATAGCAAATTAAGGCATATACGTCGAGTATATAAATTTTTTTACTAAAAAAACCCATGCCAAATGAATAAAAAATTGTATAAAACAAGAATAAATGAAATATATTTAAAAAAAATATAAATATTTTATTTGAGTGGATTGAGAGTGCCACAAAAGCTATTCAATTTTATTTAGTTACATTGATTCAATGCGAGTATGTTTTTTTTATTCTAATAAATATTTTTCATGCTAACAATTAAGATCTAAAATAATATTGTACTAGTGACACGTTGTACAATTATTATTAAGTGTAAGGAGTTGCAACTAAGTTCACAGCATTCGTACTGATAATTAACATGAGTTTTTTTTCCTTAGTCTATACTGTCCCACTGCTGGTCAAAAGTCCTTGCATACATCCTTATCCCGTGCAACCTCGAACCAGCTCTCGCGGTACACGTCCAGATCGTCCCACCACCTCTTTCTGGGCCGGCCTCGGGTGCGCCGTCCGCCGGCTGGCTCCCATTTTGTAGCGACCTTCACCCATTACTGCTAATTAAATAAAATCCATTTATTTCAAGTATTGAACCCATAGCACACAACCATAATAATACAATACAATATTAGCAAAATAGATAAAATTGAAATGAACAAATAAAATAGAAATTACAAATAATCAGTAAAATACAGTCCAATCATCATAAATCACAAATGTCAATTTTGCAGTAGTCATACACAGCCCTTATTATGTCGTTTTTTGTATTTCTTACACGGTCCATAAACGAGGCGGCCCTTTTCCTCATTACAGCATAAAAATCGTCAACCCTGTTCTCGGAAAACATGCCAGACGCACTACACCGTGCACCGCCACGACAGGTTTAGCATGGCTCTAAACGCATTATTGTACTGCACGCGTAATGCGTGGTAACATGCTATATTTTATTTTTTATTTTGACATCAATTTTCTTATCCTTCCAAAAATTTTAACTTCCTAATCTAACAAACTGATATGGAGCCCCTTTTGAAAGTTTAAAAGTTAGCAGATGGCACAACCAGATAGATATAATGTCCCAAGTTTGGGATAAGGTGCGTTCCCTTAGGGATACGCCGATATGTAGTCGAAATCGATGTATTTATGGAGAATCCTTATTTATATGAATGAGAGACTGTTTTTAAATCAGTATAAGCGAAGTAATTGTAGGGTAAAATTTTGGTCTAGCTGACCTAGATGTTTTAAATCTTTAAAGTAATAAGAAAGCCGTGTATAATTCTTATCACACTAGTTTGTTAAAAATAATATTTTGAAGTACCTAAACTAATTAATATTCACACACTTTTTTTTCTTTTTATACATTTTATTATGTCAGTATGTCTATATTATATTTTATCTAAATGTAAGAATATAATTATATTTATGTATTTTTTTTAACATTCATTGTATTAAATTATTATCTTTCTACCATATTTCATAAGACAGTACGCCACGGACTTACCCCCTTAAAAATGTATTGTCTTTCTGTTATCCAAAGGTTGTTTGGGAGACATCGCTATTAGCGATAAGACCGCCATTGTATCCTTTATTAAGAATTATTGTAATAAAATGTTTAAGTACAATAAATTATATTCTATCTATCTATTTGTGATATCATCATAATTTTTAATTAATGAATAAATTATTCAAAAACTATAAAAAACCTTAAATCTCGCTTTAAAATGACCTTTATTTCATTTCTTGACATACAAATCTTACTTTTGATGAGTTCTTTGAGACTGGAACAAAATTAACTGAAGAGAATTAATATTAATATTAGATTACTTGTATAATTAATTGCTCATCAAAAATGGTTAAAAGTAAATCCAGTTCGTAGCTTAAAATCCTCTGATTAACAATTATTCAGCAAATACTTCTTTTTGGGCGTTAGGACCAGATGTATAAATTTACTCAACATTGCGAAGTACGTTTCTTTAGGTAGAAACAACCAAATATTAAAAAAAATATGTTCATAAGTAAAATAAAATCTTTAAAATAATATGTTATAATCTGAAGTTTGGACCTTCGTGATGATAAATCATCATCACAGATTCTCAAACCCACACATTACAAACGTTCTTTTCATTTGCACACGTTATTACTACTCATGATAATAGATGGCGCTAGCTGTACAAAGATTACTTTAACAGTATGTTAACACTTTCACAATTTTAGTACAACTACTCTTAAATACACAAAAAGTTGAACATTTAATAAACACATTACTATAGCATGTAGAAATTTATTGTGTAGACAGTTTCGTAGCAGCCTTCAGTCTGCTACGAGCCGTCGTAGCGTTAATACGAGTTCCGGGCTACGCTGCTGTTACATAAACTTGTAGCATTGTGATGTGACAATGCCGGTAAATAGAAAATATGTGTGAATAACTTAAATATATAATAAAAATAAATATAAATTTATATTTGAGTAATCTGTGAATTAAATGTGGTGTAATAACACGTGAATCGTGGGAATGAAGAGGCTTTTAGCTGATTTTTTCTGTCAGTGTTTTAATCGGAAATAAGGTAAGGGACCTTTAGTTCAATCACTTAAAAGGTTTTTTTTTTGGAATCGTTTGTGTTGTATATTACATTCAGGGAAAAACATGATTTCCTCCTAATTAATTTTCAATAATATTGAAAAACATTTTTGTTGACGAATACAGTATTAAAAAATATATATAATTATAAAGACTGATTAAAAAAATGCATGTATATTTGTTTTATAGCCTTTCATACCTACGTTTGGTTTGCTAGAAGAGATTTTATATACTATAGCTGATAACTGAATATTTAAAAATATATGTGTCTTATATGTACTATGTCCTTCCGTATCGGAAAGTAGTAAGTAAATAATTATTCTAATAGGCTCCTATTAGAATAATTATTCCTGAATTATGATTAAGAAGTGACACATGATTGCTTGGTTGTTTTCCTTGGGTAATTGTGGCTGTCCTCATAGAACATTGGTAGAATATAATTATACAATAATATCTGGGGACAACTCACACACGGCCATCTGATCCCAAACTAGGCAGAGCCTGTACTATGGCAACCAGACAACTGATAAACATACTTATATATTTCTAAATACATACATATTATAGGTAAATAACACCCAGACACAGGAAAAGTTTTCGTGCTCATTTATTGTTATTGTATGTTTCCTTGTGTTACAATGTACTAATATAATGATTTAGTTGATTGTAAATGTCGAATGCATGAAGTTTGTTTCGCTATATTTATGTGGCTATACGGTAGGCTTATAATTAACCATCGTTATAGTACTACTTATATGTAATATTATGTTATAATGCAGGATTAATTTAAAAGGATGGGAAATGGAAAATGAACTTTTCATACAAAGTGACAGGTCACGTGACGTATGTTTGTATGAAAACGTGCTTTTAAATTTTGAGATTTCGACCGATGTTCCTTGGGAACAGTTGATCAGTTTTATGCACCTGATTACCTCGTAGAATATACGCACTCCTTATAATTTATCTTTTATACAGCATTTTAATTATTATATTTTAATATTTTATTGTAAGCCTATTTATTGTTTGACCGATCATAAAGGTTGGTAAGTGCGTGGATGGGTGACCATTTGTAAACATACCGAGATGCTTTCCGAAGCACGAAGGGACCGTGCTTCAGAAATCACGTTAAGCCTTTGGTCCTAAATGGGACTGGGCTAGACCAAAAATAATGACAGAAATCTTTTCTTTAAATATTTCCAACGCTCCATATTTTATGACATGTATAATGATTATTTCTGGGAATGTCCGTCTGAATTAATTATGCCGAGCTCTGAATATTTGGCTCGCTTTTGTGATCAACCCTTTCATGCATGAATTGCAATACAAAGCGTTTAATTGTGAAAAATTAATTAAATTCCGTGTTTCGTGTTTGGGTTATCATGGGAGGCTGTTAGCTGAAGCCAAACATTAGCATTAAGATGATATTGAAATGTAAAGTTTGATTAAGGGAATATGAAATTTGATATTTAGTTTTAAGAAATGAGAGACTCCCTGTATCTATTTTGATGTTATGGTGTAAACCAATCGAAATGCCTGAAATAAACTTTAAAAATATAATAATAATTAAATATCTAGTGGGAATACTTATATAAGCAATTGAAATAGGTAAATGATGTAAAATAAATATTTTATTCTTGTTAACCCCTCGTAAGCTTATACTTGTACTAGCTTTAGCTCGCGACTTCGTCCGCGTGGAGTAATGACTTCCGTCAGAATTTGGGTTTTTCACTTAGTTATCGCCTGTTCCATGGTCTATCGATTACATGTGTAAACAAACATTAAAAAATCATCAATTGTCTCCCTTTAAAATTATATTAGAAATATGTCTCTATGAAATCATGGTCTAAAAAAGGAAGCAAATAATAATTAGAATTTATACAGGACGAAGAGGACACGACGCGACGGTCGGACGGTCTAGTGAATGTCGCTGGAACCTGCTGGCAACGTTTAACATAGGTCTGGCCATCGTGGAGATGTCTTTGGGGAGGCCTATGTCCAGCCTATACACATCCATACACAGTGTATGCATAAAATGCTCACTTGCTTCACTGGTGGAACCTACATACAAAGTTTACAGTGAATCCATTGAGAAATAAACATTTTCAATTTATCACCCTTTTCTCCCCTTTGGGGGGGAATTTCCAAAAATCCTCTCTTAGTGGTAGCCTACTCCTCCCAACAAACACACATGCCAAATTTCAGCTCTTTACGATCAGTAGTTTCGGCTGTGCGTTGTTTGTCAGTCAGTCAGTCAGTCAGTAACGGAAGAGTTTTATATATAGAAGATAGAAGAAAGATTACGAATTAGTTCACGTCGGTAGTGCAATGGGTGGGATTCGGACCCCGACCACACGATCACAATTCCTATTTACTAGCCATAAGGCTACCGCCGTTTAACAAAACATCATTTGTATATAACGAATTAAATATTATTTAAACATTGGATAAAAAATAAAATAGAATGGCTAAATAGCATGAATTCATAATTTCCAACTAAATAACTATTACACTCACATTGTGGATTAATCAGAGTACCTATCATAAATATGTTTTAACCTGTAATCATACAACGTACCAACAAATTCTTTACATACCAACCAACATACCAAAATTCTGATGTTTATTAAATAATTTGAACAAGCGTCAACGCTGATCGAATCGCTCAAATGTATTCTCATAAATGTATCGCTCAATGATTCCGTCGTGTGATCCGATACAGTGTAGACGCGTGTTGCTGTTTGCTTTTTGAACACTCAGTCTTATTAGTTATAAAATTGTGATTGGTTAATTAGTGTGAAAGACAATTCTCACTCTATCTTGAGGTGCTCTAATGGACTAGCTCCGCCCAGTGGGTCGGACTAGAAAGAAACGAAAATATTTTCGGACATTCCGAACATACTACGCGCCTCCCAGTCTCGAGCCTACAACGCGTGATTCGCAGTCCGCCGTGTCCCCGTTGCGCCACCAAGGTTAGTCACCAGTCATCGAAATCAAGGATCGCTTTGCGCGCCCCACCACCACGCACCGCTTAAGATTTTAGCGCCTAAGCTTGAATTATTAGCAACTGTGTGCGCTTAATTGTGTTGCTATATAGAAACGCCAGGCTTTCCAGCATGTTTGGTACTAATCGCACGCCACCTAAATCTAAACCTACGCTTCGATTTGAGCAATCCGTCTCTGACACGGAACTAAATACGCTTTCCTCATCTGATGTTGACTTGAATGTTACTTGTCGTAAGCGAAAAAAACCTGACTGCGAACATGAGGCGGTATTTGTGGCTATCAAAGCGGATCTAGAAAAAAATAGTTCCTTCCAAGCGGATCTACAAAAGACGCTCAACGATTGGAAATTAAGTATGGAAGGCCAGTTAGCTGTGATTAATAAGAACATAACATCAATAAAGGGTGATCTTGAGACTTATGTAAAGGAATGTAGAAAGGAAATGGAACAACTACGCGCCGAGAATGCCGCAGTCAAACAGTCGATGGTGAATTTATCTGCGGAAGTTACCGAGCTAAAAATAGCGACGCAACATATTTCCGACGATTATGACGACATTCAAAATAGACTTAGCAAAATCAGCGAGCGATCTATCAGCGTAAACTCTGAGACAGTCAAGGCCCTTGAATTGAAAATCGATCATTTGGAGCAACAGGGTAGGCAATGCAACCTAGAAATCTCGAATGTCCCCGAGAGGCGAGGAGAGAATCTTCTTACTTTGTTAGAAAACATTGGAAAAATAATTAACCATCCGATTCCTCGTGAGGACATTATTTCCGTTCATCGAGTTCCGCATGCAGCAACTAATAATCGGCCCAAAAATATAATTACTATACTTAGATCAAAAGTAATGAGGGATAACATAATAAGTGCATGCCGCAAAAAGAAAGGACTCACCTCTAGTGACCTAGCCATCGCAGGTACATCTTATCCTATTTACTTGAACGAGCACCTAACACTTCCGAAGAAACAATTGCTGCGTGAGACTCGTGAGGTGGCTAAGAAGAATGGGTACAAATACGTATGGGTCAAGCATTCTACTATCCTTGTAAGATATTCCGAGACCTCTTCTATCATAGCTGTTAAGTGTGCAAATGATATACATAAGATTAAGCTTCCTCTTTCTGATTAATTTTATTAACATATTTTATTTTCATAACTTATTGTAGTTACCATGGCTAATCATTCAAACAAATATGATTTTAGTATTTACTACCAGAATACCAGAGGCATTCGTACAAAACTAAACACTTTATACATGAACATTCTGTCCAACTGTTATGATTTAATTGTATTGACAGAGACATGGCTAGTACCTGCGATAAGTAATAGTGAATTTATAGATAGTCGATACATTGTTTTTCGCTGTGACCGTGACAGAACTGCAACGGGTAAATCTGAAGGTGGTGGAGTACTAATCGCTATCTTACGAAAATACAATGCGGTGTGCATACCTTCATCGCAGCTGGGAGGAATGAATAAACACCTTGAACAAATTGCTATTATGATTCCCAGCAGTAATAATTTGGCACACTCTCTTGTATGTGCTGCGTACATTCCGAATAATTTACCACTCTCAATTTATAATACCTACTTTGATAATATAAGCAACTTGATTAATCAGGCTAAATTTGATAGCATTATACTATTGGGCGATTATAATATACCAGCAGCCCAATGGGTTCAACTGGATCCACACCATTATTTTCAAACCTGTCGTGGCAACTCCTCTATCTGTAATCGTCTAAGAGATTTTTTGTTAGTACATGGTATGCAACAATGCAATCACTTTTCAAATTCTCTGGGTCGTATTCTCGATCTCCTAATATCTACTGTTAGATGCATGATCTTTAAGCCTAACCAAGATCTCGTTCCATCAGATGCTCACCATCCACCATTCTATGCCTTATTGTCCTTGAATATTAATATCAATTTATTGAATCCTCGGTATACCCCTAAATATAAATACCACAAAGCCGACTACACCCTTATAAACAGTGATATTGATCAGGTTGACTGGGATAAGGCACTAGAAAGTCAGCCAGCGGAAAGCTGCGTTGGGATCTTCTATGATCATATTTATAACATAATAAAAAACCGCATACCTTTTACAAGACCGTTGAATACACATTTTCCTGTGTGGTTTTCTGGACCACTTATTCGTATCTTTAAGTACAAGAAGAAAAGTTGGGCTAAATGGAAAAGATACAAGAACATAAGCGATTATGAGGTTTTCTCATTGTACAGAGCACGCTTTCAGGATGAGTGTGGCAAATGTTTTAGGAAATATATTAATAGTGTCGAAGATAGCATCCCTAGAGATGTAAAGCACTTCTGGGCTTACTTGGCGAAGCGACAAGGAAAATCGAGTATACCGTCTTGTATGTTTTATAAAAATGAAACTGCCAGTGATCCAATTAAAATCTGTAATCAGTTTTCTGAGTTTTTCCAATCGGTATATGAACCATCCTCTGTCAAACTTGACTGGTGTCCAGCCCCGTATCAGGAAAACACTGATAATAATAGTAATTCTCTTTGTACCTTGTATTTTGATTGGCATTCTGTTAGGAAGCAACTCAGATTATTGGTTGCGGACAAGGGGTCTGGACCTGATGGTTTGCCACCACTGTTTCTGAAGCGGACAGCTGACACTATTTCGAGGCCTTTGTCCGTGATATTTAACAGATGTATACAAGAGGGCACTTTTCCGGCCGTGTGGAAAAAAGCTAATATTACACCAGTTCACAAAAGTGGTTCAAGGCATGACATCGAAAATTATCGACCTATTTCAATACTGTGTACTCTGGCTAAAGTTTTTGAAAAGCTTGTCCATCAGGCCATATATCCTTTTTTACAACATAATTTAATACCGGAGCAACATGGATTTGTCAAGAAAAAGTCCACAAATACTAATCTCATGGTCTTTGTGAATTTTCTGTTTAGCGTCATGGATATGGGACTTCAAACTGATACGGTTTACACGGATTTCAGGAAAGCTTTTGACCGAGTAGACCATGAACTTCTGTTAAACAAAATTGCATTCAACGGCATCAGAGGAAATTTGCTGCGCTGGTTCTGTTCATATATTAGTAATAGGAATCAGATTGTAGTGAGCAACGGGTATCGTTCGGATGAATTTCTTGCTACGTCTGGTGTTCCCCAAGGGTCCATTCTCGGCCCTCTTCTTTTTATTATTTACGTCAACGACATTGGCAACTGTTTCGTTCATAGTGATTTTCTGTTGTATGCCGACGACCTTAAAGTTTTTAGGAAAATTAAGACTTCAGATGATTGTTACCTTTTACAAGAGGACCTAAATAGATTAACTGAATATTGTCACAAAAATAAACTTAAGTTAAGTATTTCCAAATGTAAATATATGAATTTCACAAAAAATAAAAAAATAATTTCTTTTGATTACTCGCTATGTAGTGAAATATTAACCAGAGAAACAAGTATCCGTGATTTAGGTATTCTACTTGATAGTCAATTACATTTACATCTGCACATTGAAAATATTGTCTTAAAAGCTTTCCAAATGTATAATTTCGTGCTTAGAGCTGCATCAGATTTTAAAAGGCCATTAACTTATATATACCTATATAACACTTTGGTACGCCCACAGCTCGAATATGCCTGCATGATCTGGGACCCGTACTATGCTAAATATGATTATGTAATTGAACGAGTGCAGCGAAAATTTCTCAAAAATATGCAATATCAATGTCGCCTAAAATGTCTCGCATACGAAGATGTATTAGCTAAATTTAAATTACTTCCACTGCGATCAAGACGCCACTTGCTCCAAGTCATGATGCTTCATGGACTAATACATAATAGATTTGATAGCCCAGAACTAATTAACAATATATGTTACATTGTGCCTAGAACGGTTTTGAGAAGACACGTTCGCTCCTACCCGTTATTTGCCACGACTCCCTGTCGAACAAATGCAGGTCGGAGGGCGCCTCTGCAGAGATTAGTAACAATATAATAATAATAATTTTAGTCAAATAGACATATTTAACCTATCTAAACAGTTGTTCAAGAAAGAAATAAATAAATGCCTTCTGGTTTCTGAGTCCGAGCTAATTGCATACTAAATATTATTATGTATTTAGTATGCAATTAGCTAGTACCTTACCTTACCTTCTCTTATTTTTAATTATCGTTTTTTGTTAACTATGCATATGTATTTACACTGTACCCTACTATAGTAACATGTGGAAACGTCGTGGATTGTACATTTATCCATAGTTTACAATATCTAGATGTATTATACGATTGTACGATTGTTTGTTTTCCCAAATAAAATAAAATAAAATAAATGTATGGTAGTGTAAAACGAAATGTCATACCCATACATTTAATGTCATCAAAGCGATTTCTATCATCATTAACGCTTCTAGAAATGTCACTTGGCTAAAGTATTTTGTACTTAGAAAGTAAACTACTTATAATTAGTTAAATTTGAATAAAATAATTTTGATTTTCATTTGTGTAGCCTCTCAGAATCTGGGGAATAGCTCACACGAGTTCAAAAATCACTTCATCATCATCTGCCTAGCCTATTCCCAAGCCTTGTTTGGGTCGGATTCCAGTCTTACTGAATTTAGTTTCATACCGTATTTTACTTAGAGCGTCTACCCTGACTTCGCAAACAAACCAACCAACCAACGTAATATGAAATATCATGCCGTATTATATATACTCGACTGCCTATCTGACCTCCTAAATCTATTTTACTGGATAATATGCAATAATACGACTACAATATCCCGTAGTAAGACTGGTGCTTACAGCAAGCTAATGTAGTTAATGTTCCTACATAATTGCCATCAATATAACCTAAAGTTACTGAGCCTTTCTTTAATATAGTCATAATGTATCATGTTTGGTAACAAGTGCTGTAAGAATTACGACTAATTGGCCATTAAATAAACCATTACACGAAGGAATGAGTTTTAATTGCACGTTATTCATTGCATACCGTGTGACTAGAAGAACGAATAAAGTTGACCTGAGCGCCTACTACGAGTTTGTTTCACGTTTAAGGTGACAACTGACATATGAACTCGGAAACGGATCGTAACCGTATCAGCTCAAGCCGCTTAGTACTCGACAAGCTCATGAGAAGCTGTTACCCTGCTTACGGCTTGTCGTGCCCAGGGGCCTCTCTTACGGCTCATCTTCCACCCTTGCCAGTCCCGTGGCCTGCGACAACGTGCTGTCAAACGGTCGGTAGTCGTAAGCGCGGCCTCACCACCGAGCTGCAGCCGAGTCAACGTATCGGAGCGCTGGTCCCCTTTGATTGCGTGCTTACGTTAGGTTGACGCCATTTTGACGGCGAGGCAAATACGGTGACGGTTTCTATTCGAATTGATATGTGTGCGGTGACCTTTACGCTAACAATGCGTTTAAAACCAATAAGAGCTAAGCGCGGAATACGTCTCAACCAAGTTAAACAACTCGCACTAGGGACACTGTTTTGGAATTTGGTTTAAGCGAAGTTTACTGAGCTGTTGATTTGACTGCCTCGCTGGTCTAGCGCTGTCGCAAGCGGGACTGCCGTGCACGAGTCTTGGGTTTAAATCCCGGGTGGGGCCAAAAATAGATCCTGGGTTTTTTTTTGTTTCGCAATACTTAGTACCGCTCGGAGTCAGGAAGTGTGGCGATGTTTACACCCTCGTTTCTCTACCGTACCATCGAACTAAAAGGTTGAAGGAATGCTACTAGTATATATTATATTATATATTATATACTATTGTGCACTATAATATCTCCTGCGTACATGTCTGATCTCACTTGAGATTGATCTTCGAGGCCGAAATTCGGTCTGGAGAGATTATTGAGCTATTGTTTTGATATTTGATATTCATAATGTGGAGCGGACTGCCAATATCTGAGTCTCTTCTCGAATGACTAAATTTGAACTAAAACTATGCGAAATATATCACACTTCATTGTATCCCTTCATTATATTCTTCAAATAACAATAACACACTTGACATGCAAAAATGAATGGATTCAGTACAAATATATTGAACAGTTTTTAGGACTAATGTATTAATAATTTATTTATTTATTAAGGAAACAAGCACATAATATAACAATATTTTTAAATTTACATATATAACTAAACATAATCCAGTACAGTTTCCACAGATAATGTATCATAATTATAATAACTGAAAGCTTCTAAAAAATAAGGTAGATTTTATATATTTTTTTTTATAAAAACAACGCACGCTCTAATGAATTTAATCCTTGTCTCGCCGAGGTTTCACAAACATTCAAATCACATGCACAAACAACGCCCAGACTTGGAACTAGTATTGTGGATCACACAAATGCTTGTCTCATGCGGGGATCGAATCGCAGGTCGCGCTCAGTGGTAATTAACGTGACCTATACCTCTCGGCTATCCGTGCAGTTTACAATTTCGTTTTTTACTGAAAATAATACGAGGTAATTTACTTCTTAGCGTAGGCAGTTAGGCTCGCAGTTAACTGCTTTAGAGTCGCCTCTATTAGTTTTCAGGAAATTATACATTATGACGTAAACGAGGACGTTATCACACCTCTACAAGACTCACGCCATAATGAAGGCATTTTTTAAAACTAAATAAAAATAAATGACAATGATTCTTAAACAGAATGAATGAAAAAAAGTGCGTATCTTTTACAAAGTGACAGGTGACGTGACGTATATTTGTATGAAATGATGATTATCAATTTTAAGATTTTGACCTATGTTTCTTGGGGAAAGTAGTTAAGTTTTATGCACCCGATTACTTCGTAAAATAAACGCACTCCTTTTAAATTTATCCTGTTTACAATCACATTTAAATATACGGAATAATAACATTAATGGATGTATCATGAAGTAAAAAGTAATATTAAAATATTTTTAATAGTGTTCAGGAACGGGGGCTTCGGGGTTACTCCAATGATTTAGTTTATTCGTTTGGTTTATATAATACGTTTACTGGGATAATTTACAAGTACAATGTTGAATATAAATGACGAATATTACAATAATTTGGTACATGTGAACAGTGTGACGACGAGTACAAGAAGAAGGAGACCGGGAAGCTCATTCGAGCCGCGACGCGAGCCGAAGGGTTCCCTTTCCTGCCGTTGTAGCCGCCCGCGGCAGCACCGTGCTTCCTTCGTCGATCTGCTGGCTGTTGATTTGATGTTCTCGTGTTGTGTCGCTCGTTCATCAATAGATGGCGTTAGTAGTCGCGTCGACATGGCCCCGCCTTTGGAAGCCTTCGCTTCCAAGATGCTGTGCATAATTCTAATGTACTGGCAGTGGGCATATTCGAGAAAATGATCTTCTAATGGTACCTGATGCGGTGCGTATATCAGCCACGCGTGCAACACCATCTGATCCTGGATATAATTTTGTTATTCGCCCCAATTGCCACTTCAATGGAGGTAGATTGTCTTCCTTGACAATAACTAGACTATCTAGCTGGATATCATCATGATGTGACTTCCACTTAGTGCGTACTTGCAATTCAGAGACATACTCCTTCGCCCAGCGCTGCCAAAAATGTTGTCGTAGCTGTTCAACACGCTGGTACCGGTTTAATCTTGACATCTGTTCATCTGCCAGGTTATCAGAGGCTGGAGCAGTCAACGGCCTTCCAACGAGAAAATGACCAGGAGTAAGTGGTGTTAAGTCTGATGGATCTGTGGACATAGGTGATAAGGGACGGGAATTTAGGACGGCTTCGATCTGTGTCAGAACCGTGCTACATTCCTCGTACGTTAGATTTGCATTACCTACGAGTCGTTTAAGGTGGTGTTTACTGGACCTTATTCCACTCTCCCAAAGGCCACCAAAATGGGGTGAATATGGTGGAATAAAATAAAATTTGATATTTTCCTTAGCGGCAAAGTCAACTATGTGTTTTGAATTATTTGTGTTAAGTAAAAATGTTGAAAGTTCTCTCTCTGCCCCTACAAAATTCTTGCCATTATCTGAGTAAATAATGTCAGGCTTACCCCTTCTACTTATGAAACGTTTTAGTGCTAAAATATAATCGTTAGTGGACAAACTGGTAACGAGCTCCAAATGTACAGCTCGGGTGAGGAAACAAATAAATAGGCAAAGATAGGCCTTTACTAACTTGGCTCCTCTGCCCTTCCTATTTAATATATGCATGGGCCCAGCATAATCCACGCCTGTTCGAAGAAAGGGTGAACCAGGGTCCAAGCGATCTGAGGGTAAGTTACCCATTAAAGGCGTCAACGTTTTACCTCTCACTCGCGAACATATGATACACTCCCTCACTATTTTACGCGTAATGTTTCGTGCACTTAACGGCCACCAGCGATCACGCAAGCTAGACAGCAAGTGTTGAGGGCCGGCATGACATAATTGCCTATGCTCATGTCTAATTAATATTAGCGTGAAATGGTGTTTACCACATAACAAAATTGGATGTTTCTTGTTATAATCAAAGCTAGATGAATTCGACAGTCTGCCACCTACTCTAATAATATTATATTCATCTATAAATACGTTAAGACCAGAAATGCGATTTAATTCTCTATTATTAGCCTTAAGGGGCAACTTATTAACTAACTTTGCATAAATATTGGGAAATGATTGTCTTTGAGCGAGCGTAACTAACATGCGTTCGGAAGCGTTCAACTCATCGACCGATAACGAACCGGTTTCTCGGTTACTACGCTCGCGGCGACTACGTATAACGGCAATAAAACGCAATACATATGCACCTATACGCTTCAATTTATAAAACGACGAATAATTTTCAAATGTAAATAAATCATATGACTGATTAGTGCAAGTTAAATTTATTACTTGAGGTCTTAACTCGGGTAACTTATTCATATCGACGATAAGTTCGCTATTCATTTGACTAGAAAAATCAATATTATTGTTACATTGTAGGTACGACGGACCATTCCACCACAAACTATTGTTAATTAATGAATCGAGATTTAGTCCCCTAGACAGCAAATCAGCTGGATTATTTTTACTGATAACGTGTAACCAACTGGAGTCCCCGGTCAATTCGTTAATTTCTGTAACGCGATTATGAACGAAGGTTTTTAATAAATGCGGTGACATACGTAACCAACCTATAACAATAGTCGAGTCTGTCCAGAAGTATGCCTTTGTAAAAGTCAACCTTAGTGATCCGACAATTTGTTTATACAATCTCGCACCTACGAGCGCACCACAAAGCTCTAATCTAGGTATTGTAATAGACTTCAAAGGTGCTACTTTGCTTTTTGCACATAATAATCTACAATATACCTCCGAGTCTCTATTAAACGTACGTACATATGCGCAAGCTCCGTATGCACTTTGAGATGCGTCACTAAAAATATGAATTTCTTTATGTTGTACGTAATCACTCATCACGTGACGTGGGATTTTTAATTCGCCCAAACACTTTAATGACTGAAGAAAACTATGCCAAGTTACGAAAATGTCATGTGAGACCGGGCTATCCCAATCAATTTTACTCAGCCACAATGATTGTAATAACATTTTTGCGATAATTACAACGGGAGATAGCAAACCTAACGGGTCATAGATTTGCGAGATTGTTGAAAGAATTACTCTTTTAGTTATAGACCTGTTACTGAAATCACCTATTTTTGTAGTGTAATATAAATGATCAGTGTCATTGTGCCAACCTATACCGAGTGTTTTGTTTTGTGTATGTTCATCTGTAAACATAGTGGACGAGTGTGCGGTCCCAGAATTGAACTTCCACTTTCGAAGTTTAAAACAACCGGATTGCAGGACTTGAGCGATTTGTTCACAGATGGTGATTAATGTCTTGTGATTATCGTGACCGGTAATTAAATCATCAACAAACATATCTTCAGTAATGACACGAGCGATGACCTCGTCATCTGTTTCTAGGGCTAACTGACGAATACATCGCATACTCAAGTACGGTGCGGACGCCGTTCCGTATGTTACAGTATTTAACCGGTAAACTCTTAAAGGGTCAGTGACCTTATAACGCCACAGGATAAGTTGCAGAAATCTTTGATCTGATTGTATATTTACCATTCTAAACATCTTTTCTATATCTGCGCAAGCTACGTATTTATATTGGCGAAAACGTATAAGAATAGAAAATATGTCATTTTGAAGTGCCGGACCTGCGTACTGAATATCATTTAAGGATTTATTTGATGTGGTCACGGCGCTAGCATCAAAAACGACTCGTAGTTTTGTTGTTGTACTATCTTCCTTTAATACACCATGATGGCATAAAAAATAATTAGGTCTATCAAATTTATCTAAACGCGTCATATGGCCTAGGTCTTCGTACTCGCGCATAAAATCACAATACATACGTTTATAGCTAGCTGAACGCTCGAGTTTACGTTCTAACGATAAATACCTATTTTTTGCCATATGAAATGAGTCACCTAACTCCTCCGGTGATTTATTTAATGGGATGCGAACAGAAAACCTACCATCAGCCTCGCGTATGGTAGTTTTTGTAAAGTAGTCTTCGCACCATCGCTCGTCGCGGGTGAAGACGTCGCGAGACTGTGCTACAGCTTCTAACTCCCAAAATCGTGTGAGTTGCTTGTCAATTGATTGAACAAAGTTACATTGAACCTTATACGGTTTGCCTCCACGTAGGCTCTTAATATTTAAAGGCCCTGATAACAGCCAACCTAATTTAGAATTATGTAGGTACGGTCCGCTAATTAATCTCATTTTGTTATCTTCTAATATATCCCAGAAAAGATCTGCTCCTATTAACATATCGATTTCTGAAGGTATATGAAAGGTGGGGTCCGCTAATTGGATATTATTCGGTATACGTATAAACTCGGTGTCGATGCTCGTCGTGGGTAAACTGGATGTTATACGCTGCAGGACAAGACATCTAACCTTTGCACTATAGTCGCTTACTTTAGAACGTATAGTCAAATCGCATGAAATATTTGATTGTGTGACAGATTGTGAAACGCCACAAATCTGTACCGTGGACTGTATAGAAGGCGCATTTAATAATAGTCTTAATCTATCCGTAATAAAACAGTGTTGGCTGCCACTGTCCAACAAGGCTTTAACTGTATGTATTCGATTATTTACGTCTACTATCTCCACCAACGCGGTACACAATAACACCGTTTGAAATGAGGTTTGTTGCACGGAATAGCTACCTATGCGCGTATGATACGTATCTATAGACATGGAGTGCAGCGCGGTCAACGAGTTCACGCCGGCGCCGGTCGCGTCCGCGCTGTGATCAGCTGATCGCTCGCTACGCACCCATGTATCGGTGTTATTACTATCGGTTAAATGAAGTAGTGAATTATGCTTCTGACTACACTGTTTGCATGGACCAAAGGTACAATCGGATATGCTATGTCCCGATCGTAAACAATTACGACATAACTGTTTATCATCTACGAATTTTATTCGATCTTTAACCGACAAATTTAAAAATCTAAAACACGAATAAATACTATGATTACCACCACAAGAAAAACACGAACGATTCATCTGTTTGTTATTGTTAAATGATCTACTTTTCGAACTTGTATTATTATTAGCTACGTAACTATGAACAGGTGACTTATGCGGCCTATTAATCGTAGGTTCGACGTTCGACTTGTTCTGAGATTTATTATTCGCGCTTATCATATCTAACGTGTCAGACTTATTTTTGAGAAACGTGAGTAGATCATCTAACTTTAACTTCTTACTGGAATCGGAATAAATAGTACCTAAATGATTTTCCCAGTCGCGCTCAGTGGACGAGTCGAGTCTCGAAACAGTTAGGTAAATAATCAACGTGTCCCACGAATCAGTGGGTTCACCCAACGATTTAAGAGCACGAAGATTTCTCATGACGGTGTCTATCAATTTCCTAATATGTGACGCGGATTCTTGTTTATTAGTAGGTATAGAAAATAATGCTTTAATGTGGTTATGCACTAGAAGCCTAGCATTATGAAACCTAGTCTCAAGTAATTCCCATGCATGTTTGTAATTTGAATCTGTGAAATCTAACGCACTTATCACTTGTATTGCCGTGCCGCTAAGTGAACTACGTAAATAATGAAATTTTTGAATTGGGTCTAAATCCGTGCGGTTATGTATCATAGTTACATACGAGTTACGAAATTCTAACCAATTGTCGTAAGAACCATTGAAAGCCGGTAGTTTAATTTGAGGGAATTTAACCGTTTTATGATGCGAGCTATCACCTTTAAAATCCGCTTCAGTCGTTCCACTATCGACTAAACTTTCAGCGAGAGCTAACGTACCAAAATATAACGACTCAAAAGATTCGACATAATCCATGTTTGATAGACTGTCCGAGTCTAAAGAAAATAAATCAATCTGGCTTTGTAAACTATTGAAACTAGTAAAATGTTCTTTAGCTGCACTAATTCTGAATTTTATTTCTTTAATCTGTAAATTAGAAGGAGAACTATCGCTGAAGGCGTCTAAATATTTTCTAAACTGCGTTATTCTACCCCTCAAGGTACCACGTTGCCGTTTAAGGTCCACGAGGTCACTCGAGTGTAATTTCTCATCATCAACACCCATTATAATGGCCTCCAAAGACAATAGAATAAGGTACTTACGATTTCAACCGGCACGTGGTCGCGGCACCCGGTGGCTCAACACGGGCATCAACGTACGGGAATCTGATGCACGGGACTATAACAATCGCTCGATAAACTGAAATTTAGACAAGCGACACGGTTTTAACACAGATCACAAGGGATGGGAGTAGATGGGATCGAAGGCCTGACCGTTATACTGCTGTGACGCTGGCGTCTTCTTGGCGATCCGGCTCGTTGGACCAATGTTCAGGAACGGGGGCTTCGGGGTTACTCCAATGATTTAGTTTATTCGTTTGGTTTATATAATACGTTTACTGGGATAATTTACAAGTACAATGTTGAATATAAATGACGAATATTACAATAATTTGGTACATGTGAACAGTGTGACGACGAGTACAAGAAGAAGGAGACCGGGAAGCTCATTCGAGCCGCGACGCGAGCCGAAGGGTTCCCTTTCCTGCCGTTGTAGCCGCCCGCGGCAGCACCGTGCTTCCTTCGTCGATCTGCTGGCTGTTGATTTGATGTTCTCGTGTTGTGTCGCTCGTTCATCAATAGATGGCGTTAGTAGTCGCGTCGACAAATAGCTACATGTGCATTTTTAATGGTAGTGTGTCTGTAAGGTAAATAAAGTGCCTCAAAATTATAATACCAGCCTAGAAATGTCCCACTGTTGGGCACATGTATCTTCTCTTATAAAGATGGAACGAGCATTGATCCCCACGCTGGCTGACTGTGCCTTAGCGATTTCACATTCAATGGAAATCGCCAACGCACAGTCAACCAAAGTTTTCCTTCACCGATAGTCAATGATTGGTGATGATGATGATGAATATCTTGGAATAATTAAGAATGTATATGTAACTCTGAAAAATCACATTGGTACTTGCCTGGTAATGGGTTCAAACCTGCAGCCTTGTGCAAAAAAATCCGTTGTTTGAACTACTAGGCCACCACGATGGTAATACTAATTGCCTCTAGTAGAATAAAAGAAAACAAAAAAAGAAAACTTGTTTATTCCGTTCTAATCCGATAAACCCATTAGATCTAAACTCAGAAAAAGCTAAGATTTCCACGGAATTGAACAATTTCTAGATAAGAATCTATTTTTCAAAACACTGAACGTAAAACTCGTATTTAAAAGCAAAGCATTTTGTTATCTAATATTTGGGCACGTCGCGATCCAAGTACTCTTAACCGTATTAATATTTAAGGTACAAAAAAAATACAGTGATTTGATTAAAAATGTTTACTTAGGAGCAACAAATGGCTGCTAGGGTCTTTTACTCAGTTTTTTCATCGGTCGAAATTAGGGTTTTTCACGGGGTACCCTCCAGATGTAATTACTCTATTTGGCTGCGTGAAAAGGCCCTTTTAGGCCCTTAGGTTGCGTTTTTGAAAGGCCCATGGAGTTCGTATTGTGACGTGTGTAGAATTCGTGGAGATGCATTGAGTATTGGGTTTGGGTTTACCTAATAATGTTTAAGATGTGTCGTTTCATTTACGTGGAGAGGAAAAAACGTATACGTTTTATTTCCTTATTTAATGATACATTTTGTATTGGGTTTTAAAAGTGGAAACTTACATTTTTTATCTTCTGTGAAGCTTTGATAATTTTTATATATTTTTTTTCTTTTTAATAATATTTCTAGCAACGTGGGTTGCACATGACTAGTATTCTTGTTAACCTCTCGTGCTAAGTTAAGTTGCTTGTGTTATGAGTAGGTTCACATCGGTAGTGTAATGGGTGGAATTTGAACTCACAACCACATGAACATAAGTCCGACGCCCTAGCCATTAGGCTACGGCCGCTTCATTAATGACGTGATAATTGAATTTTAATCAGATTGAACTTTAACGAAATAATATTTTCATGAAATGCTGTAACGAAAACATTTTTTGTTTATACTGGAATGGTTACACTGTCCATTATAATATATATTTAATGGCCTAAAAAATCTATTTCCAGGATTTCAGGCAGTTTAGTCAACTTCATTTACAGGTTGACATTAATTCTAAACTAATTTTGGCTTTAGTTAGTAAATTACTAACTTTGTTTAATGTCCATTGCTAATGGCTGTAACTCAGTGTTTCACTAATGCATTTATTCTGCTTCTTTTTGAGTAGTATTTGTTTTGACGAACAATATTTTTATCAGGAAACCTTCCCGAGTGATCCAAAATTCAGAAAATAAACTTCAATTATTTTAATTAAATTAAAAGGCTTCAATTATTCAACTTCCAACTTCGCTGTATGAAGAATCCCCTCATTCAGACAGAGGGGCGTTCAGAAGACAAATAATTATGAAGGACTATAAAGTTAACTTATAAAGAAAAATCGTGATGCAATGCAGACCAAATATTAGTAGGTTTTTAGCATAAAAAAAATATCAAGCGTGAAAATTGACTTTTATCTATGTCCTCAAATTCAAATGATTTATTTTGAAATTTGGATTTTTACAACCACTTTTAGACGTCAATTTTTTGGACTGGAGGCGACATCTACCCTGAAAAGAAATTTCGAACGAAAAAGGGGCCATAGCTTCTTTTAGAGACCAGGCAAAAGATTGTTAAATATCGAGTAAATACGTCATGCAGGATTTTTTTCTGGAGTGGCCTTTTAAAGAAAGAACCAGATCGACTTCTTGATCCTTCCTTAATTCTATGATAATAAAGGATTAGCACAAAGTGTCTTCCATAAATGATTGTACTTAACAAACACTCGGTTACCAAATGCCTATAAATCTCTTAATAATTAAATTACTCTCCTTTGGCCTTTTCAAGTTGTGTGGGACGATACTAATCACTTTGTTTCCTATTTCCAAGAAACTTAAACAAAGGTAATTTATCGATTTGAATAGTAGTCAATAACATTACATCATTCAATTGATGTTGAATGTAATGAAATTTTATGACAATCATCGTAAAATATCGCTAAATTTTGACCTTGGCCCGTTTGACTACCAAAGACAAAACCGCTAATCTAAGGTCAGTGATACACTTACTTAGATTATTATTATGATATTCATGAATGGAACTTCTTGATGAAATGAGTCAAGCTAGCGATTGGCTTTTGTTTTTTCTAATTGCTAAATACGTAATAAATGATAAACTAATATAGTGGAAAGTACCAATGGCTAAATTGAAGAAAAAGTCCTGGCTGTTTAGAAGCTATAATATAATAAAAATATTGACGATGACGTCAGTCACTTGTTATTCCGTAAGATGGATGAAAAAAGCATGACAACCAATATATACCACTTTTCTAAAGTTCTAAGGCACCTAAGAAAAAAATTGCAAAAACACCTTTTATAGAGCCAACTGGGCCTCCATAACTCAGGGTATCTCAACAAAATAATTTCAATTTATTACGTAACAATTTTTCATATGTCACCACTTAGTTCCGCAGTATCACGTGCGAACGATTTATCTCTTACCGAATATTCAGTCATGGAAATTGTCGAAAAAGTGCTTCGGTTGTTCCCCCGTTTAGGGAGGACATTATATTAAAAAAAGTTTCAACTCAATATTTGGGTGGATCAGCTTGGCAGGTATGATGTATAGTGACATTGCCAGATGTGACAGAAGCAAAGGTAATGAAGAAGTTTGTCATAGATATTTTAGATTCTAGACGAAAACTTTGATAGTTTTTAGATTTTGTGATTGATGAAAAATGTGCCCACATTTATGTGTGTCGAAAAAATCCTGTTTGCCTAACTGTAAAAATTTAACAGCTGTCTGTAAATTATACGAAAAGTAATACGCATGAGATAGCTTGGAAGCTCAATGACTGTACACTAGGAAATTTAAGTAGAAAAATTATACGTCACTGTCGTTTTGACAACAATATCAAGAACTCCACTTTCCTCAATCAACGTATATAATATAATATATATGATATCCTTAGAGAAGCTTGTCTTTATACACACTACTTTGTTATAATACGATGCCAACATATAAATTGAAATATCCTCAACATATTCCTCATATAATTTTTATCCCATAAAAAAGTTACAACGCACACGATTTAAAGACTTCCCCATCAGAATGGCTTTCCGCATTACGATTATTTGATAGAACGATTCCGATCGAAATAAAAAAAGCCCGAAACTCGAATATAAAAAGAGTACACCAGTAAAAATGTAGGTATTAAAACGTTTTGGTAATAAATAATTTATGGTTCAAACCGCTTGCTCTTGTCTCCCTTGATAAAAGTTTCATGAAACGCTGAACGTATGGGTTCTAGTAACCGTAACGCGTAAGCACGTTTTACTTATCAATACGATAGATATATATTTTAAGGCCTATATTTTATAAAGTTGATGATTTGGGGATTCATTGCTGTGTAAAAGAAAATGGAGTCAGTCGGCTGTTTATTTTTGCGTGAAACTTGCGGATGGTGGCCGCGGTATTTTTTTGGGACCTGGACCCGTTTGGGAACTATAAAAAGTAATTTAATGTACAGTATGTATGAAGGAACTTTCAATATTTTATTTTGTCGTTCTGGTTTCTTGTATTCCATTCCTCCATTTTTATTCGATTTGGGGCAGTTTTACTTTCTATTCCAGTCATTTCTATTATTCGTCTGTCTCACACAAAATCGGTACATAACTATATCAACTTGAAAAATCCTCTCTTTGTGTATGATTACCAGTGTAAGTACCTACTATCTTTCACACTCGACAACTGAGTTTCATACGCCTGTGGCCTGGCCAGTTGTCACGTGCACAGAGCTTAATATCCACCCCGTTAAATGTGAATATTCAGGCATAATCTGTGTGCCAGAGATATCTCTAACTAACCCTTTGGGAATAATAGCCGTGATTGGTCTATCTCTATATTACTCCAATCGGAAAACCGAGCTCCTCGACTACGCTACGCTATGTTTGAACCACATCGAATTTATTATTCAAATTAATTTTGGGTTGTAAATAATTATTTTTCTAAATATGAAATTTTACATTCGATAATCTGGTCGAAATTTTGTTTTTCTAATTATACAGAATGGAACTTGACGCGAACGAACACGATCCAATATAAAATTCCAATTACTGGCCATCGTTAGAATATAAATTCCCGATATTCTTTGGAATAATCTGTGTAAAAGAAGTTAAAATGCTAGATGAGACATATATTTCTAACATCTCTTATTTTTTGCCGAAAATATTGAGATTTTTCAGAAATATTTTTATTGCGATATAAATGAATGATTTAAATATAACTTAAAGGTTCTATCTATATTAATTTTAAAAAGGATGAGAAAATAACAGAATAAAAAGTTTTATATAAAAAATATTAGAAACCTACCTGACTCGTGGCGATAAAAATCATAGCAACTGGATTTAATGGTCTGAAATTACCAGCAGTTTCAAGACATTATTTACTACCTAAACTTTCGTTTTCTTCGTAACACAGGCTAAAAGTAATTTCATATTTCTGAAATCTCTTCTGAACACGTTTTTTGCTTTAAGATTTCAACATTAATTTACATAGAAAACTAATTTATAGTTACTTTCCAAATTTGACTCATAAGACGCATTTTCTATGATATTATACTTAAATTAATTTGAAAAAAAAAGCAGTATTGTAGAAAACCACTGGTACGTGCTTTTATAAAACAATACCCATATTACTTATTCCCATGGTTTATTTTGTTTTTTTCTTATTCTCGTTAGAATTCAGGAGATCAAATCCAAGCAGAACAATATCTCATCTAGAACAAGCATATCCGTGACCCATTGAAAGTGGGACTCTAACGAGGTTGAATGTATGCGCATACATTTGCCACTCCCGATTGAATGGAACAACGTTTCAGATTTGTATGTTGTTTGGTTGGCTACCCTGCAGATAATGTTGGAGCTGATCTGAATGGTCGATGGTTCATCAATCATGTAGGTGTCTGGATTATGCAACGAATGCTGTTGAATGAACAGTCCTTTAGAAGAATGATGATGACTGCAAGCGATTAGTGTAATGTCTTCAATACGTATTTTCTCAATACTTGAATTGGCATTCTTAACAGTATTGTAGATTTATCATGAGTTCCGAATCCTTGGGTTCCAAATTAGTTGTTCTTGATTAAACGTTAACAAAGAGAAATTACAACATTGGTACCAATGCCCATTTTCTGCAATTTTGGATAGTTAGATATTAATGGTATTAGAGAAACCTTCTGAAAATTTATTCTTTTTTGGAAATTATGTCACATCAACAACATAGACTGATTTTTTTCCAGATGGAATACTATAAATAATAGGTCGTTTAATTCCTTCATTGAATATGTGGAATTGTGACAAAAGAATTCTCTAGCTAGAAAGACGATGGATTTACGATGTACGTTTTTCCATAATGTAGGCAATGGTCTTTTCGAAGGCATTCAGCTGCAATAAATCTTTAATACAGTTTTTCGAGTTGATGAGGCGTATTTGCAGCATTGGATGCGAACAGGATAAAATTAATGGACTCCTCATATTATGTCGGTGCTATAAACAGATTCAAATGAATTCAATGTTCTCAATGGCTCCGTAATGATGGCTTGCTAGGTCATCGGCTATGAGTGTCATTGAGCTACCCCTCTCGTTCTTTAGAAATCAATTCAGGAGGATTCATAAGCAAGCATCCATTTGAGAAGAGGTTTTTCTATCAGATAATATAAAACTGTATGCGTAAGAACTAATAAACTAGTGTTCAATGATGTTGTTGCTAATTAGAATCAAAATACCGTCTACATCATCATTCAGTGTCCACTGAAACATCCCGATATTATTTAATGTTTGTCAGAAGAAGAAGAGTTCAAATTCAATAAAAAAAACATTACTTATAGTCCATTATTTGTTATCTAGATTTGTAAGTTAGCAAACTTACGTGATTTTCTTATATTTACCCGATTTTAATTTAAAAATGCTCATTACGGCGTTGAGAGGGGTACCCCACTTATAGTCACTCACCCGTTGATGGTCGAGCCATACCTACTTCAAGTCAAATATACTGTGTAAAGCTAACTCCGAAATAAGTCTCGGTTTAGGGTATTGCTAAGGATCTCGTAAGCTAAGATTCGTTTTCATTACTTAGGGTTACCCTAATATTGCAAAAAGTTGGATTTGGGTTCCAAGAAAGGGTCGGGTGCTAACAGTATTCTCGGAATATTTTGATATTTAGTATTGTGGTTGTACTATTTATCATCATTAATTTGAGTCCGGAATGGAAATATTTTACTATTTTGATCTGACGTAAAAATGTAATATTCAGAAGAGTGAGAGTTAGCATCAGTTTTATCAAAACCTACATCTCAAGAAATTTAAGTAAAATAAAATAACGGTTAAGTTTGTGTCGGACTCGCGCACAAAGGTTTCCATACATTACATACATACATTATTACATAGGTACATACATATATTTCCATTCATATATTATGATCTATAAAATCAGGAAACGAATTCCGTTTGTTGTAGGGGAGCACCCTTAATTATTAATTTATTAGTATTTTTTGTTATAGCAAAATCAAAATCAAAAAGTTTTTATTCTTATAAACCTCAAGAAGGTGCTCAAGAAACTTAATACTAATCTAATGACTCTAGGAGTAACGGAGACGGAAACTCTAGCGGCAACAGAAATACATTGGCTGTGAAAATTTCAACTGTCTAACCAACACATTTCATGAGGTACCTGGTGATATTTGAACGAACGAACGTTACGTTTTACCCTTTGGGTACGGATCCCTAAAAAACATAGAACAATCTGAACTTTAAAACACAACATTTGAAATCTCACCTAACTATAAAACACCTATCAACAACCCACAAGTCAAATAAATACCAACTCAATAGGAAAGGTATCATCACATTTTCAGATGAACTCACTGATGCTACAAAACAAATCGTACGACCCCAACATTTTCGGAATCACGTCATACAATAGTCCACGCAATGCATAAAATTCTACAAATTACTGTCCTCGGTTGGCAACGATTTCAACTGTCATGTGTACGCATACAGGGCATAACAGTAATATATAGAGGCAGTGTGTGATTTATGCGAATCGGTCGGTACCGGCCAAACAAATTGATTCAAATGCTATGTATTGAACTGTTTCTGGAATCGCGTTCGATGAATATTTTTGGGCTCGTTTCGTATTATGATTTATTTCTATCAGTTTGTTGTTGTCATCTAGCATTGGTTTAAGTTTCGTTTCCTTGATAGCGAGATTCTTGTTTTCTTTATTTCGAGGTCATTGTAGTTTTACTCGCTTGTTTTATTGACAAGTGATAGTGAAGATCTGTCTGTTTCTTTAATTCGTTTTCTCATTACCAAGATTTCTTCTACTTAATCGAAAGCCATAAATATTGTGTTTCTAATAACAAAATGAAATGTGTGTAATATCCAACTTGGAAACTACCTTAAAGATTACTAAGGAAACTTACGGAGCCATGAATACAGATTCATTCTAGAAATAATCGACTCGATTGAACGTGAACCAGCTAAAACGGACTTTGTACTAGTAAATTGATGGATTATGAAAATTCCTTTAATATTCTTAGTCGATGTTGAATATCCAAAGTTTGAACTCAGCTATTGGCTTCGGAGAAATGAATTTCACTTTAGACTAATGAAAATACTTTGATATCTCCCGCGGATAAGCGTTAAAATTTTCGCCTTTTGAATATTTAAAAGTCTGATCCACTATTTATTAGGCTTTAGGTGGGGTGTTAAAACTTGGACCTTAAGCTAAATCGGTGGTAATGATCAAGTTTGTCTTAAATGTTTTGAAGAAATTGAGGAATTAAAACCGAAAATGAAAAATAATTTTGATATTCTGACTAAGATGGAAATCTCATGACAGGATACAACTTTGAATACTATTGCAGTAGAGGGTTACAATGTTGACAATTTACTCGCCATTGTTATGACAAAGGCAATAAATGCCGATGAAGATAAACAGAAAGCTACATCCTAAGAAATACAAGCTCGAAGATCCAACAAAACAAAAGCAACACGAGCTTGATTGAAACTTGGAAACAAAAGTCATGTTTCTTACCCATTGGTAATACAAGATACATTTGATAGAACCTGTTAATCCAGTCCCTACGTTCACGGACCACACTCCAAACCACTCATAGTTAGACAGAATTTATAATTCATGGTGTGTTACGAATGAATAGTAGTAAGCGACCCAATCTTAATTTGCTGAAAGGTCAAAGGTTGCGCCATTTCAATATTGAAATTTTCATTATGAATATGATTCAATCGTTCGATTTTTGGTTAATTGATGTAAACAGAGTTTGTTAAGTTTGAATTGTGTAACTAAATTATTATCATAAATTGACAACTCCTACGCTTTCTTATGCATATAATTTAAGGTTAGTATCTCGTGTGATATTAATAGGAAGGGATTCAATTCAAATTATTTGTCAAAATAAAAAGAAACTTGATACATTGGCGAACAGATTTTGTCTCTGAAATATAACTATTGTAGAACTTTAATATTTCTGAGCTTATCGACGTAATCGTGATGTATTTGAAATAAAATCGGTTTCACCACATTTATTTTCGGCTGTCACTAAAAAATCATTATTATAAGCCATTAATACTTTGTAGTATTTTAGGTACCCAGTATTATGCCTTGCCTCCTTCGATAATACAGTATACAAACTGACAACAACAAAATAAATATCCGATATTCGGTCATGAATAATAGTGATCTTATACCAGCAAAATACAAGGCACTATATCAAGCTCAGATATTACACTTAGATAGTGTTATTTGCAGTCTGCATGCATCTTACTGTTCACATAAACTGTGTATAGTAAAACGCAATGTTTCGAGAAATACCGAGACAGTCAGGCTTAAGTGGGTGAGTCGCGTGAACGTTTACAAAAGACTAGGTAAAATATTCATATTTGTCGAGTGCCAGCCCTGAACGCTAGGGCTGTCATACACTTTAGGATCTTTTCACATTGTTACGTTGTAAGTTCTAATTGAACACACTGTTTGAGTTATAATCCGCTGCGTGTTGACTCCGGGGATTTGAGCATAACCATATATTTACATATGTTCATAAATGTACCGTACTTGAATGACTTATGTGTATGTTTGTTTGGTATCTATACTTAATATAGTACAGTATAGAAGAGTTTGTTTGTTTGTTTGAACGCGCTAATCTCAAGAACTACTGGGCCGATTTGAAAAATGATTTCACTGTTAGATAGCTCACTTGTCGAGGAAGGTATTATTTGCCGCGGTAACCGACGACAACGCCGGCGGCGCCGCGAGCTAACGATAGTCTACTATATAAAAATAAGTCGGGTTTTCCTTCCTGACGCTATAACTCCAGAACGCACGAACCGATTTCCACGGTTTTGCATTCGTTGGAAAGGTCTCGGGCTCCGTGAGGTTTATAGTAAAGAAAATTCTCAAAATCATAAAACAAAAACAAATTAGACCGCGGGCGGAGCTGCGGGAAACAGCTAGTTTTGTTATAAAAATGTCATAAAGATTAAAATGAGGTGTGACTTTAAAACAGTGCTTTAATTATTTAACGATATCTTTGTATGCTGTTATTCTCATTGTTAATTTAGAGGTGACAGTAACAAATTTCGGTTGTTCAACATTAAACATAATTTATTTAAGATTTTAAACTCAATAGAGTTCTAACAATAGACTAGAAATTTTAAACATGAAGGAAGATTAAAATTTGTTCAGATGCTGCAGCACAGTCAGGCGCATATCAGCGTCAAAAGAAAAAAATTGGTTCAAGATGATTTTTCTATAAAATACCGGCCAATAAATATCCTACTGCAGCTGGGCACAGGCCGCTTCTCATATAGAGAAGGAACGAGCATTGATCAGTGAAAGAAAACATCGTGAGGAAACCTGGATAGTTACCAAAAATTTGAATTTTCTTTATTACTTTAAACAATATTTTTTTTTTGTTTTTTTAGGAATCAGAGACAAAGAGGTTACCACAAACACCCAGACCCGAGACAAGGTAGAAAAGTGTCTTTGTTACATTGACCCGTCCGGGGATCGAACCCGGGACCTCAGAGCTAGCAACACCTTGAAAACCGGTGTGTACATTACTCGACCACGGAGGTCGTCAATGTTTTTACATTGACGCTTCAATTTGCTTCGTATTTTTTGTAGTATGAATTGACCTTATAACATTAACCTTATACCTTATTAACACAAACTGAAATATGTGCCTAAAGGTCTAGGCTACCTTATAAAACAAACTATATTTGAACTCTTACCTTACTCGTGTATTTAACGAATTTCTTTACTAAGAGAGAGTATAAGCGATCCTACTCAATATATAATAATAATAATAAAATAATTTATTATCAGGCTACTTAGGCCCATAGATATATACCTTAAAGACTAACATACATATTTTATAAATAGGTACATTATGTGTTAGTATATATAAACTTAAACCTATGTTAGTAAACACTTCCTTAAGTACTAGCACTATGTCGATGTGCGTCCAGGTGGAACTTGTCCGCGGAAGCGACGGAACACCACGCCAGCCGGCCAGAAGTCCTCTACCATCACGAGGTGCAGGTAACACGTAGGAACTCGCACCACAAACGCATTGAAATTGACGTTGCGGCGCGACTCCAGTAGCTGCACTCTCGGCCTGTATTTCGTCTTCTGGCGCACGTACTCAACGATGTCCTCCGCCTTAGTGGTGTAGTGTAGGCGCGAGATGTACACCGGAGTGTTCGGTTGTGCGGCACGGACCTTCACACTAGGCTCCGCAGGAGCTGTGCCGCAGCGATTCTTTACGGTCCGTTGACGACGCTTCCTCCTCTGCACTGTGACGAAACCATCGTCATCGGTACACCTCGGTGCCTTCTCAGGCACAGGCCTCTTGTTGGGAGTAGCTGGTGATTTTGCTACAACGCTCGCGAAATCCCGACGATGCGAATTCGCTTGAGGAGCAGGCACGTGCACCGGGTCAGTGACTCGAGCGGCGGGTGCGGCAGCGGGGTCGCGGGGCGCACGCGGTGTGCGCTCTGCAGACTCAGCATTTGTCGGCGGCGGCGAGGACAACACGGCGGACGCGAAACTTGACCCCGATATATCGAGGAATGCGCCGCGACGCGTGTTGACGTTAGATGCACTTGGTGTTGACCCAGTTACCGACACGATTTTGCGCAACTCGACAACTTCGTTACGCAAATCGGCGACGGTGTTTTGGGATGCATCTAACTTTTTCAGCACATCCGCTAAACTTGCCTTTAGAATGACGATGTCCTTCAGCAGGCTTGTGACGTCAACATGATCAAACGTGACGGGCGGAAGCTTGTTAAGGTCCCTCGCCACGAATGTCGGCACGTCATCCGGGTCAGTCTCCTTCAGCAGCGTGATGATGTCTTGTATGCTTTTCTTTGTCCCGTCACGCCGGCGGGACACCATCTGATCACTCTTGTTGAGCACTCTGTATAGGAGCAGCTTAGCAGCAGCAACATCGTCCTCGCTGAAGTTTGTTGCGCAGATCTGGATCGCAGACACCTCATCCATTACGTCCAGCTTCTGCTGCAGAAACGCCAGCAGTTCATTCGCCACAAGTTGTTCACTCATGGCGATATAAATTACGAGCGACGGCTTGCGCCGTCGCACAACGCGAATAAAATAATTGCGATGTCAGCGACACGTCTGCATCGATACGCAGCTAATGCGAGATTGATATTATTTTAATCTTTCATGTTTGATGAACAAAAGAACGTACCGCCAAAACTATATAATAATAGTCTGTCTGTAGTGTTAACAACAAAATACAAATGGATTATATACGAGATAGTTCAATAATGGGCATCCATTGATTACGCTCGGAACATAAATCGAGTGCATTCCGTAGATTTTCGATTAACTTCCATACCATAAATTGTATGGAACAGTTTCAAACTTTTGTTTCAATTATTTTGACATAATCTCTTTTCGTTGTGTATATTTTTAGGTTGTCTGTTCATTTTAATTAAATGTTTGTGTATTATTTTATGAATGCAAAACACTGACTTTTGACTGGACGGTTAGCCGAGTGGTATAGGTCACCATGCTAATTACCACTATGCGCAGCGTGCTGCGGGTTCGATCCCCGCATGGGACAAGTATTTATGTGATCCACAAATGCTTGTTCCAAGTCTGGGTGTTTTTGTGCATGTGATTTGAATGTTTGTGAAACCCCCGCGACACAAGGATTAAATTCCTTAGTGCGGGCGTCGTTTTGTATATGATAAAAAGAACTGAAGATTTTATGAATTAATTTTAATTAAGAAAGGTATCTGGTAGAGTTTTGATGGACTGCTTTAAGAAACCTGAAATAAGAAAATAGACTAGTACCAGTGAATTTATATGTAAAATGGGAATGCAAAGTGTTGAGTCTTGAGTGTAATAAATATGAAACTGTCAGTGAGCGTAATTATCTGTACCTGGAACGATGTTGAAATAGTATAGAGTAATTCCAAAGTAAAAAAAAAAACAATTTGTATTTTTTACCGAATCTTATTTACAAATTGAATGTGATCACAAAAATATGAATATCTATGTAAGAGTGATACTAACTTTTGAGCTATTGCGTTGCATGATTGTAATAAAATTACAAAACAGGGAATACTGCATGACATCAGTTTACATTCGAAGGCTCGATTTTCAGTCTGCTTACGACAACGGTGAGTGGAACTTGGTACTATAAAAATTTGAGTGAGTTTTTCAAACATGTGAATACAAAATGGAACCTAATTCTCCGTTCTAAATGAAATTTAACCTCTGACGATATTCGCACTTAGATTTTGATTCGTATCACCATTCCCCTACATGATGAATGATTTATCAGGTCAACGAACGTAGAAAATCTACCAAATGGTTCATGCCGCGGAAAAAAATAAAGATATTTTGTATGACGCCTCAACGGAGGATTTTTCTGTTGAATTTATTCATAAAGACGGTTTTTTGGTACTTGATCGTGACGTAAATATGTTTATTTCGTTCTTTTTTTCAATGTAGTGGAATAGAGAATGAAGCTGCCAAAACTAGAATGTCTTTTGTTTAGTTTGAAAGGTTTTTCTGTCATTATTTTTAAGGGGCCGTGTACTCATATTTTTTTTGTAGTTTCAGAATCCTTAAGTCACTTATTTTGTGTCTGCAGTGATTTATGTTGTCTTATTTGTAACAAAAAAAAAACAAAATAATTGAGGACTATTTTCTAAGTCCAATTAAAATAAATAACTATACAGTATTTTTTCGAATTTCAGAGGCGCATAATATTAGGTGCCTAGATTAGGTATGGATTTGTGTAAAAACAGTTAATTGACTTAAAGACACAAAGCTTTGAATAATAAAAAATATATCAAACGCCGTAATTTTTGTATGGGTAACTATTTTTAGTTTACATTCAAAATCAATGTCCACAAAACCGTGAAAACATCGGTCGACATCCAGTCATCCACAACACACCTGACACACACCGCAACGCATTTCCATGTCCCTCAGTAGTGACCATATAAACGTCATGGCCAGGACACATTGAACATACACCATCAAGTGGAAATGTTCAAACGGGCGGCAGAACGACGAAATTGGCTGTCCTATCAGCGAAAATAGATTTGTACTCTTACAAAATCGTGTCCATTGAACTTACACTTTATTTCCTTCAAATAACGTCGAAATTCAAATGGTAAATTGTAAATATAAATTGGGTTAACTATTTGCATAATCGTTTGCAATTCTAGGCGCATTTGGAATGGTTGTCGATTTGGTTGATATTTTTAGTAATAAAATTGAATTTATATTGATGTCAAAACAGATTTAATTTCATTTAGATGTTGATGAGATAAATAAAAAACATGTTTTATTAATGTTTAACAGTCAAAACACAAATAAAGGCGTCTCAAAAAACCTAAAAGAAAATTGAAACATCCAACTCATTTCTTAAACAGCTAAATCAAAAAGCCAGATAAAAACAGTAAAACAACCCGGGAAAAAACTCTATCAATATCCATTCAGCGAGACCAATTATTTCCCCTGGCTCTTATTTCCCTGGTAAAAACTCAGACATCGAGAACAGGGGAGATCGAGACGCAGCTTGATAATTGGACTGTCAAACCACTGAAAGTATTGTTGGATTGTTTTAGCTCAACGTCAAAACTAAGGCTTTTACATCTTTTATTTTTTTGTTCGAAGACTCGTTTTGTTCGCGTGATTTGCTTGGAGAGATATTTTCGCGATTAAGTATTTTTTTTGGCAGTCGTTAAGTCGTTACAATTCTGACTACCAGTCGTGTGCTATGGGATACTGTATTACCTAGTAAAATAGGGTGTGGTAGTCGCTCCATGTAAAAGACAGTATTCAGCTGAATCCGGTAATACCTACTGGTAGCCGGCCCCAAAATAGCTTGTCTTCCCAAGCTCAGCAGATGATGATGAAACACGATAAAATAAATGGTTTTAAACTTCCCTCTTTTAAACGATTGTTAATTAGTGGTCAAAGACACCGGTTGGTTCGCTGATAAGCGTTCAGTTTGCAGAAATACCACTTGTATAGAAGGGATTCTATAAACGAAAAAGAAATAAAGAAAGAAAAACCAGTTATTTCTTATAAGAAGCATTTCTGCAGCTTAAATGTATATTATATCGGCGCAACGGCACAAATTAATCAAAATAAGATGGTCATTTAATAGTTTTAAAGTCAGCTAATTTACTTTAATACATTGTATCGCGATGCAAAAAGAGTCTCTAAACTGTTTATCTACAATAATTGTAATGTGGGTACGTCTAAAAACGTGTCACTATAAATACGACCGCACAGACAGCTCTAAATTCATTCGTAGCCGAGCAGTCGAACTGTGAGAATCTCTCTGAAAGCATTGTTACTCTGTCGGTTGAATATACGAAGCTTTGGAGTAATTCCTGAAGTTTTCTTTAATAATTAATTAATAAGATGAGTTCCGATCATCAAGGTAATAATTATGAGTTATATCAGCTGTGGCTGACATCACGTTTTTTTAATAACAATTCAAAAAAATGGCCTATGATAATGATTTTTATTGATTTATAACAATAACAATGACTTGTAAATGATAATCATGTTTATATTTTAGCAAATTGCATGGTCGGAAACTTAAATGGAATTGTTTTTCTATTACGTACATATAAGGAACATCTTGCAAAGAATAAATCAGAAGTCTCTCTGCATATCCCTTGAAGGAATGCAAGCGTGATGATACGGTAAAGTACGTTAATAATAGCGGAGTAAAAGTTTAATCGAGCGTTCACTGCAGTTCCGCGTCAGCACTCACAAACTTCATACTTTTTCTGCTTCGTAGATATTTTATAAACTTGTGTATCATTAATTTATCATCGTTACAAACAGTTTACAGAGCAAACAACTTTGTTTACGTGGTTTTAATAAAATAAATAATAGAAAGAAATAAAGATAATTAATGTCCCAAGTTATGTTGGGTTGGCTTAGTCATACCGGATTCAGCTGAATCCCGCATTTTATATGAAGAAACTGCCTATCTGAATTCCACATACCTACCATTTTACTAGGTAAAAATGTATCCCATAGTAATGACTTAACAACTGTCATAGATCAACGTTATGACAGACGGGGCCAATGGCATAACATGCTTTGCTAAGCACAGAGGACTCTCAGTATGTTTACAAATGGTCACCCATCCACGGACCGGATTGGCCCCTCTTATTTCTTATTTCGGTAATCATAAGAAATGAAATTGGTTTTCAAATGATCCATAATGTGATAAAATATTATGTTAATTGACCCTCACGTCAAGCTTTACGCTTTGATTTTAGTCTTTGATCGACGTTTTCATAAACAAAATACACACGATAAACATAATAATATGGATTTTATAAGTAAAACTTTTTTACGCACGCTTGACTTGGTGGAAATTGCTGAATGAGTGACGAAAGTGTGACGAGAGCGTTACGAAAAGTGTGATAGAGCGAAGCGAACGGATGTTGAGAGAGATAGTATAACTTAGTGAATATAGAATTAGAGAGAGTTACGTTTCGTATATTAACCGTAGGGGCAAGAGAGAGGTACGGGCACATATTTTCTTTCTCTCTTTGTCTCATAGCCAGTTATATATCGTAATCTAAGACACAGAACAGTTGTGTGCTTCAAAGCTCACTTGTTTTTTTTCTCTTAATATTTTTATTTTACTTCAAATAAACCTAGATTACCTGTATATCACAAACATATTCGTATATGAACCTTTATACTTCTATAAGTCCCTCCTAATACTTGAATGTGAGTTAATATGCTTTCAAACGCATTTGGTTAAGTACACCGCAAGCAACAGAAACCGCAGACTGATTTAAATTTAATTTAATTCTAAAATAAAATACTGCGATTCATTTCTCACCAATACAAGAGTAATTAATTATGTAATTTAATGTCAGCTATATTATTCATTAATTTAAATTGAATGTTCTCAAGTTATATAAGAAAAAAGGGATAATTATAGCAAAATAACGTCCGAAGTTCTTTGAAACCTATAAGCTAAGAGGTAGGTACTAATTCTCGTTAAGAAATGGATTTTTGTTTTTAACACCATTCCTCGGATGCCTTTGAGGAAGAACTGACTAATGGTATAGGAGATGGCAACGTCGAAAAAAAGTTCATTTCAGTATGGCTGGATTTTTAATATGTTATTTGGCATAGAATTTAGCATATGATAGGATAGGTCTGGCACCTGGGACCGGTTGCGTTTACTAGTGCGCATCCCATTTATGGGGGTGAAAAATCCAGGTTTTCAACTCATTTTAGTATAAACCGTTCTTGTTCCATCTGGTTTGGCGACTCTTTACGAACATAAAAATCGAATTGCCAGACACTTTGGAGGTTGCCAACATCGTGCCAGACGCGATCAAAGTTCGAAAAAAAATGATAAAAATAATTCATTTTAGTATGGCTGAAATTTTAATATGTTGTAGTTCTATCATATACAAATAACATATTAAAAAGCCAGACAAAAATTCCGGTGCCAAATACGTGCCAGACCACTTTATATTCCCGAAATCAGTTGAGGAAATCGTGAATTTCAGCTTTCCTTTGAGATATTTAGATAAATATTTGATGTTAGGGCTTCACAAATACACAACTCAATCGTATAAAATCATTACCAATCAGATTCATAAAGTACTTGTTAAGTAAAAAAGGAAAATGACGATGTTAACAAAACCATTATAAATAACGTCGAAATTGTTAAATACTGTACGGTACATGCAAGAGCAAAACATGGTAACCTAGCTAAATACTTAAGAAACATGTGTTAGACGGATTGACCATGGTAAATTGGTAGAGAAGAAGTAAAGGTACAAACAGAACATGTAGTTGGCTTTTCTTTAAACCTTTTCTAATTTTGGTGTCTATAATATATTATTACTGTTACTACCACTTCTGTTGGAAATAGGATAACCCAGTAACATTTTATTCGCAGTAGAATCGTGAAAATACGTTAAAATAAAAGTATATATCTTAGGTAATGTTTCTTTCTTTATTTACACGGAAACCCCTTTAAGGTATTCCGTTTCTAATAAAAAATAAAATCAGAGGCCCCAATAAGAGGTATTCGTTTACATCAAAAGAAAAATACATTTGGGTAGACCGGGGACAATAGCAACATTTCGACAGCTACCGTGATATAATGTAATTGTACGTGTCTGCCTACGTGCCTTCAGTATATGCCGCTAGCTGCCCCTACCTGATTACTACACAGCAGCACTGCAGCTACAAAATTGATACAATGTAATATCCTTTAAGTAAGTGTGTTTTATTAACATTTGTTTTAATATTTGTATAAATGAGATAACTTAATCGAATTCTAATAAGTAGAGTAGACAAGGGACCCTCGATCTACCGTTAATACTGACTGATAATATGACTATTCTCATAATTATTATTAATAAGGTAAGTGAGAGTAAGATTATGCTATAATAAAAGTAATATTAATTAATTTGTTTTTTTAGATCAATTATTTGTTTTTTTTTAAGATGACTATGAGATTTCATGTACTGCCTGATAAAATTGTTAATAGACGTACAATAGTATATCTCGGTAGCTGTCGAAATGTGGCCATGTTGCTATTGTCCCCGGTCTACCCAAATGTATTTTTCTTTTGATGTAAACGAATACCTCTTATTGGGGCCTCTGATTTTATTTTTTATTAGAAACGGAATACCTTAAAGGGGTTTCCTTGTAATAAAGAAAGAAACATTACCTAAGATATATACTTTTATTTTAACGTATTTTCACGATTCTACTGCGAATAAAATGTTACTGGGTTATCCTATTTCCAACAGAAGTGGTAGTAACAGTAATAATATATTATAGACACCAAAATTAGAAAAGGTTTAAAGAAAAGCCAACTACATGTTCTGTTTGTACCTTTACTTCTTCTCTACCAATTTACCATGGTCAATCCGTCTAACACATGTTTCTTAAGTATTTAGCTAGGTTACCATGTTTTGCTCTTGCATGTACCGTACAGTATTTAACAATTTCGACGTTATTTATAATGGTTTTGTTAACATCGTCATTTTCCTTTTTTACTTAACAAGTACTTTATGAATCTGATTGGTAATGATTTTATACGATTGAGTTGTGTATTTGTGAAGCCCTAACATCAAATATTTATCTAAATATCTCAAAGGAAAGCTGAAATTCACGATTTCCTCAACTGATTTCGGGAATATAAAGTGGTCTGGCACGTATTTGGCACCGGAATTTTTGTCTGGCTTTTTAATATGTTATTTGTATATGATAGAACTACAACATATTAAAATTTCAGCCATACTAAAATGAATTATTTTTATCATTTTTTTTCGAACTTTGATCGCGTCTGGCACGATGTTGGCAACCTCCAAAGTGTCTGGCAATTCGATTTTTATGTTCGTAAAGAGTCGCCAAACCAGATGGAATAAGAACGGTTTATACTAAAATGAGTTGAAAAACTGGATTTTTCACCCCCATAAATGGGATGCGCACTAGTAAACGCAACCGGTCCCAGGTGCCAGACCTATCCTATCATATGCTAAATTCTATGCCAAATAACATATTAAAAATCCAGCCATACTGAAATGACTTCTCGAAAACGTTGCCAGCTCCCGTACCATAAGCGTTGCATTTTAATTTACGTTCCGACGACATTTATGAAATCACACAATGCCAAAAAATATTGCTTTCTTGGAAACTTTCAAACAGAAGCTCTTTAAAAAAAAGATTTTTGGGAATGCGGGTCACACATTACTAGTATTTATGTTAATCCCTCGTGCAAAGCTAAATGCTTGTGTTACGAGTGGGTTCACGTTGGTAATGCAATAGATGGGATTCCCACCAATTGCACTACCGACGTGAACCCACGGTCGCGTGGTCGCGGGTCAAAATTATCAAGTCATTCGGTTACCGCCGCTTCGTTTACTTTAAATCATTGTTTTTGTAACTATAGCAGCTTTAAGGAGTGACCAAAGAACAAAAAAATACAGTAACTATAGAACCATTTCAATATAATCGGTACACGGTATTTTTTATACTGTGTCCAAACGTTCCTAAAGCCAATTACAGGCACACGACTCCCATTTGCGTTAATTCGTGTGATTAACCTTTTGCTCTTGTTAATGGTGAAATATACTTTTTTTCGACCCCTGTCACTCTAGATTCACATACTGTTATTGGTGTTTTTAATTTTATTTACCAACGCCTGTTGCGTTTTAATTATGAAATCACTAGCTTCTGCTCCCGACTTCGTCATTACAACCAAAAAGTAAAAAGACCTTGAACATAAAGAACTTCAAATAATGTACTTTTTTAAATTAATTGCAGAAGAAAAAGTACAAACAACAATTATTTATGAAAGAGAAATATTAGTCGCGTAATTAAAAGTGACCCTAATGAAATAGTATCATTAATTTCTCAAGGCCTTTTGCCTTCGTCAGACTTTTTTAGGTGTTAAATTAACAAGATTATTTTCGTCATTTATTTTGGAGATAGAGACTAGATCTATCTATCCTTTTGTAAAACAGTTGGAGAGTCATTGACCTAATAATTTATAAAGGGAGGTTATTTAGATATCACATTAAAAAAAAATGAGAATGTGAGAAGTTTGTTGTTGAGATAATTGTGTATTTGGCAATACTTATAAAGGTCCCGGAACAGAGGTTTTATCAATAGATGAAAACAAAGAAGGAACTTTAAAGTTGAAGACGACTTTATACATGACGTCAGAAATAAGATTCTAGTTTTTTTTTATTGTTTTCGGATTAACATAATAATACAAACAAAAAAAAACATAACTAATTAAAATCAAAAAAATGGCGTCAAAGTATTCATCCGCATCGCTGTCGACCGGAAGTATGCCCACTAGGGTGGTTGCATTGCCACGTTGTATGTTGTGCTCGGATTGGTTAACAATAATTTGCCATCTTTACAGCCAGTCCAAAAAAAAGTTTGCATGGCTGAGCAAACTTATTTTGGAATACTTACGTACAAGCATAAGCATCGTTGTAAATCCACTCGACCCTCAAGTGCCTTACACTTAACCCATCCAACCTCCGTTAAGGCTCCCTAACAAGTTCCCCATCAAGGTTAATCAAGTATATCTCAACTGTATAAATTATATTGTCAGTACCCACCCAAGCCTACGTGTAATCGTTAGTAAACATCCTGATTTCGAAACAAAACCTACCTTGATACGAATCGTACTCGAGCAGTAACATCCATTAACGAAATTCGAACTTCAGTCTTGAAAGATAAAGCTTAAAATCGTTTGTTATATCATTAATAAGATTGTTAACCTCACGCAAGTCCTTTCCGGGGCGTGATTTGTTGCGTCAAGCGGTCTGAAGAATAAATTTGTCTGTTTCCCGGAGCACCGGTTTTGTATAATGGCTAAAGTTGCCCAAAATACTGAACAATTGTGAAATTCGCATGGTTTCAGTTAAGGGGTTGATAAAATGCAGTTGTTTTAGTACTAAGAACAGTTTTAATATTTTTGAACTGAAAACGGTGCTATTTTTGGGATGGGTAAAAAATGTTAATACTGCGTCAGGGGTCACGTGACTGATCGAAAATAACTAAGATGCGGCGCAGGGCGCTTGCGCGAGTGTGTGTTTGAAAGTAAAGGTTTTTTATTTTTTTTCTTCGTTCTTGAAGATGATTTGATAATTTGGATTTTACTGGATGTAATTGTCAACTACTTTGAAATAAGATATTCAAGTGTCTCAAAAACAAGTCACAGTATTAAGTATGATTTTGGAAGTACCTTTTAACACTTAACTGGTTTGAGAAAATGATTACTTTAAAAAAAAAAATGCATTTACTTTCCAAGAATGAAAAGCACAGCTGTTCCCCTGTCATTTATTTGCTGAGCGTTTCAATCGGTATTTCAAAGCCTTATCCATTGTGCCACTGTCGGTTGTTGTGATAGCAAACAGACCACAAAATAACTACTTCCCTGATAGCGTATCTCGTAGCATTTTGTAACATTATTTGTTGTATTTATTTATTTATAGAATTGGCAGTTACTTGACGTGGTAGATTGGTTGGAATCTGTATCGTGGTAAAATGGTCTATTGCAATCTATTTTGTGGCTATTAAATAAAAGCCGTCGATTTAAAAACCTTGCTTTCTCGTGTATGTCAGACTTATTACAAACAACTGGGGCAAACAGGAATTCGTTATTTATAATGACGGTTATACTCTACTACAGTAATATACTATGCAAAAACAAGTCTTAAAGACAAGTGCATTGATCGCCGATTTGTAAACGAAACTCTTTAAAGAAGTCCAATTCTGTTTCCTTCCAAATAGAAATGCAACGTCGTGCTTTAGCGAATTCAATTTTAAAAAGGTTCATGATGGAAAATGGACGAAAACGTTTCGAGAAAACACGGAGAATTCTTTAGAATGTACTAAGAACTGGTCGCAATGGGTACGAACTGTCGGGTAACTTAGATTGAGTGCCAAGCGTTCAGTGTTGGTATGAATAGTGCATTTGTATGTGTAAACAACATTTCAACGGAACACAGTTTCTATGTAGACCATTTTGCCGTTTGCGTTGCTTTCTGTGTGTGATCCAGGGAATGAGGTTTTATTTTTATCTTGTGACAGCTGTTGGTGGTCAGTGTTTACTGTATTCATAGCGCCACACTGACCCAGTGGCCAAATTTGGAACTAATATTATTTTACTAGTTTCATATATGGAATTTATTGGAAAAATAAATTTTATTAAGTACTCTTTTTTAATTATCTTGTTACATTTGGGGTCTTGGGCGAAGGTACTATTTTTACCCTAAAAACCACGAAATTATATTGAGTTGAGACGAAAAATTCAACAACAGCGACACCGGCACCAGATTAGATAAATCTGTGGCACTATACTGTTGAAAGTAAAAAAATATTAAACTTAATAGTACGAATTAAAACAAATTGCTAATAATGTTCGATTTATTTATTCATTTAAGATCTTTCACAGCTTGTGCCTAAAAAATACTTAGATTCAAAACCATTTAAAAATAAAGTTAGTTGTAATATACATTTATTATAATAGCTCCTTTTGAAGATATAGTGTTGAGTTTGTTTCTGAACATTTGAAAATAATTCTGCTAGTTTTTGCAATTTTTCTGTTACCGTTCTGTAAAATACAGTTCTCGTTACAGAGCTGACTGCATTTAATGCGCCAGACGTACTCAACATTGTCATAAAAGTAACACTCTTGGACTTTTCTCGCTATTTTATTTTCAAACTACCCAATCCAAGCACATACAGTATTTATTTCAATAGACCTTTTCTGTTTTAAGACAGTCACCTTGCAAATGTAATAATTTATTATCATATTTGTATCAAACAGAAACTATTAAAGAGAAAAAATATGGATAGATATAGTTCGTGCTAAGCAGAAAAAAAATATCTTGCACATGACGAAACCGATGCCGAAAAAAACGGTTCTCGGTCATAATTCAATACATTATAATTCTGTTGTAATATTAAGTACTTATAACATTAAAGTGTAGAAAGTAATCCTATCACCTGTGTCCTATAAGTTAACCTACCTTGCAAAAAGTAGAAATGAAGTTTAACCCTTTCACTGTCCCGTGAGTCAAATATGAACATTTCCATTGTTTAACTATTGTGTCTTCTGACGGGACAGGGAAGGTGTTAAAGCAGTTACATGAAACATACAGATTGGGTCAGTAAAACATTTTTAACAACATGTTTATTTTCTCACTTCACATCACTTCCAACAACATTGTATAACAACTCCACACTGTATTACATAGAGGGTGTTGCCACAAAGCTTCGGGATAAAGAGATTAATCATAGACGGTGAACGCGGTTAACCCGAGTTTGTGCGAATATGGTGTGACAGTAGTGTGACGATGGCGTGGCTGTGGTGTGTCAAGTGTGTGGCTGTGGTGCTGCCTATCTAACCTCCGTGGTTGCGTGGCGTACACACCGGTTTTCAAGGTGTCACCAGCTCTGAGGTCGGCCCCGGACGGGTCAATGTAGAAAATCAGTTTTCGACATTATATTCGTTGTCTGTCTCTGATTCCATAGCACAAGTGCTTTAGCTACTTACTTTGGATTCGGAGCAATGTGTGTGATGTTATCAACATTTATCTATCTATATTTATTTATTACTCCAGAAGAATGGGTTACGGTGTTACCCAGGTAACACCGTATCCCAAATCAAGACTGAGGCCAGCTCACACAAAACCACGAACGAAGCAAAGATTAGATAAGAACACTCACCATGGGATTGGCGCGTTCATTTGTTTTATGTATTACCGGTATCAAGAAACAAACAACAATATTTCTGTTAGGTAAATGGAGCTGGTGAATATATAAAAGATTCAACTACTGCATAAGAAAATGTATCGTAGCAAAACAAAGAAAATGTACACTACAAATCTCTAAACTTTTAAAAACCCGAGAATCGTCCTAGATTCCAAAGGTCAACCGAGAATTCGACCGCTACACGAATGAGGAGGCTACTGTGAACATTGCCAAAACGGTTTACACAGACTGTTTTCATTGGCATATAATAAAATACTGATAAACCACACTAATTTGTACTGTATTAAGTTTACAATTCTGTCTTTCAAATAATGTGTTATCTAAAACCGGGTCATTGAGTAAATTAATTAACCAAAACAAAACACTTTTATTTCAAGAGGTCTACCGCAGTAAGCCTAATCAGACTTTAAAAGCTTCACAAGACTTTATAAAAAAGATCAACGGAATAATCCTCGACGTAAGGTGTACAATTTCCCATTATTCAAAAATCTATTACAAAAATATTATACGTCAAATCGCACCCACAAGGTTGTGCGTTAAATGTTTTTCAGAAAATCTAGAAAACTAAACTTCAAACTAATGTGGGACGAACAGCAAATAGTTTGTAAAAAGGCTTCGGAATACAAAATGCTTGGATCAATGTTAGCTTCGCCGCGTGTGAGAATTCTGTGGTCTGTCCATGGTTAGGTAAAAACGAAGCGACATTTATATATCGCAGGAGATTTTTCCTCGACCAGGAAGCATTTTATAGGTGCTGCGAGGTATATTAGTTACGTGTCACGACGAATACCTATGCCATTAGATTTGATGTACATCTTTTCTTTGTCGTCTTAGAAGTTCTCGGAAAAACGCTGCTGATTTGCTGTTTGCGATGTGAATCACTATATTATTTAACAAGAAATAGAGAATATCACAAATGTTAACACAATTTTACCACAAAATCTAGCATTCAATTCTCACATTTTTTCTCGAGTAGTAGGGTTGTTTAACTAAGATATCAGTACTAACAGTTTATTTATTAGATTAATAAGAAGAAGAAGGAACGAGCATAGAGAACCCTTTGTTCTGAATTAGGAAAGACAAGGCTAGTAAAAATAAAATAAAAATAGTGAGAATTGGAACACCACTTTCGTACACCGCTCATTTTTTATTTTTACATTATCTTAACTCTATGTTGCCTACCAGTCCTTCCATGAATCATTTGCTAACTGAACTTAACTTGAAATTGGCCACAGCTGAACTCTTAGTTCATTTTTTAATATGATAATACTTTTTAATCCTAAAAAGGACCAGATGATCTAGAACAAGTAAATCTGTTCTCACTCAGCATTTTACTGAGTGTAAGGCGTTCTTAAACAAGATTAATTTCTCGAAAAGCTCAGCTTGAAATTGTTGTTTAAGAAAGCAATAAAGTTACATCTTGTATCTTTAAAGGATAATGCATTGTTCAAGGTTGAAAGTAAATATTAGTAAAATATTATAAAACACTTTTAACAAAAGATACTATAAAGAATTTATAATAATATTATAAAGCTGGATAGTCAGTTTATTTGCTTGACGTGCTAATCTCAAGAACTATTGGTCCGATTTGAAAAAATCTTTCATTGTTCGATGGCCTATTTATGTACGAAGACTTTTTGGCGCAATAATCAACAGCCAAGTTGTCGGAGCTGCCGATATAAGCTAGTTGTTGATGAATTGAAAAAAAGCTAGTTGTTGTTGATGATTGAAGGACTCGTTGTTTTACGTACAAAAAAGTCTTTCTTTGAAGTCGAGTTACTAAATTTAATATAGTTTGTAGATAAAAAAATATGATAATCGTTATAAAAAAATTTTAGCCATCGTATAAAAAAATAGAACAAAAATAAATCAATCTAACGAAACAAATGTGGACGTTAAAAAACTGTTATAACTACAGCGATTTTGTCAACTTTGGAATATGAAAAAAATATTTTTTATTTTTTTTAGAATTTTGAATACTCGTTATTACTATACCAGCCCTGTTAAATATCTATGTGTGCGTTGAACGTGGTAAACCTCGCAGTTAGCGCCAACAGAATTGCGAACATAGCTGTGTGATGTAACTTTATTTGACTTTTACTGCCGCGTTGCATGCAGTTTCTGCTATGAAAACTATTTATTTTATGTGGTGCAAGTCGTTGTGCGAGTGTAGGGTTATATCTGTAGAACGAGAATTGCGACTTCTTATGACATTATTAAGTTTTTCGTACCATGTTATGATTCTAAAAAGCTCGAAGGACCAAAAATTCCAAAAAGACCAGATTAACTAAGTAGCTATGATAAATAAATACTGAAATTCGAATTACAGCAAAAGTCTTCAGCATATACCTATGACTATGCTAACTAATACTCCATTTGTGTTACGTCACACTTACGTTTCGTTAAATGTGAACTACATAAAAAAATATAACATAAAATAAAAAAAACATGTTCCGAACTGGTAGCGGGAAAATGGTCCAGGCCGCCAGTGGATGGGGCACCAGAGAGAGGAACCTCCTCACGATACACGCCGTGTCGAGAAGTTTTATTGGTATTATTATGTATCAGCAGTTTTGTAAAATGCTCAGTCACTGAATAATATAAAAGGAAAGTTTTTTTAATGTCCGGTTATTAATAATTAACAATTATTGAACACGTCATTATGTTTTCTTTCGTCCTTTAAAGAAAAAAAAAATAGAAGATACAGTGAGTGGAAAATTAGCTTGACGTCACTCTGACCTAAAATGGCTGCCAACGTTCTGACGTTTGTAAATTTTTCAAAGGAAAAAAGACGTGTCAAATATTTTTCATTATCTTACAGTCAAAATAGATTTTTAATTTTCATACCCAGTAAACATCCCAATTATTTACATAAATCTCCATAATTATCAGTCTTTTGCTATTACAGCGGTTCGTATGCTTAATGTATGTATATAAATGTACATTTAAATTGTCACTGCAGCGATCACCCTTTGTTTATGTTTAAGAACTAGTCTGAGGTACAGGTTTCGATGTAGTTCAGACAATTGTGCAATATTGCACTTTATTTTATTAGGTATGTAAGATAATATTGCATTATAATGATATACCTATGTTTACTTTATAAATAAATGATTTATTATTATTATTTATTATAGTATCAAAACGAGGGGCTCGTGGCTAAGTGTAAGCCGTACGGTTTGACCAATAATAAAGGTTAAGCCGCGCTCGCCGCGGTAGGTCCGTGGATGGGTGACCATTTGTAAACATACCGAAACCCCTCCGTGCCTCGGAAAGCACGTTAAGCCGTTGGTCCCGACTGTCATACGGTGATCTTTGACAGTCGTTAAGTCATTACAATTCTGACAACCAGTCTTACTATGGGATACTGTATTACCCAGTAAAATGGGTTGTGGAGGTCAGATAGGCAGTCGCTCCATGTAAAATATAGTATTCAGCTAAATCCGGTAAGACTGGAAGCTGACCCCAACATGGCTTGGGAAAAGGCTAGGCAGAAGAATATAGTATCAAAACGTAAGTGTAAAAGATTGAACATAAAATAATCATGTTGCGTGAAGTGACTGTTTGACTTAACGTTCGGTTCATGGCGTGTGTGAGCACGATACTGCGTGCGATACGTGATGTAAGCGATAATCAATTGTAAGTAGTTGAAATAAAACTACTTTTTAACGGATTCTATCGCGGGTTATTTTGTTTTTTGTTCCTGACGTTAGTAGTTGTTTAGTTTGGTGATTATGTAACGTGAACTAAAGGGTTAAATAGAGGTTCTCAGAGGTTCTCTGCCTTTTTAATTAGTGTAACGTATTTTTATTATTTGACGTTATTCTTGGTTTTATTAATCGTAGTGATTTTCGCAAGATTCCAGTTTCGTATGCCTAGCCTTTTCCAAGCTATGTTGGGGTCAGCTACCAATCTTACCGGATTAAGCTCAATACCGTTCTTAGCATAGAGCGACTGCATATATCCCATAGTTAGACTAGTTGTCAGGATCGTAATGACTTTCCAACTGTCAAAGATTACCGTATGACAGTTGAGACCAATGGCTTAACGTGCTTTCCAAGGCATGGAGGGGTTTTGTTATGTTTACAAATGGTCACCCGTCCACGGACTGACCGCGGCAAGCGGTTTATCATTTATAATCGGTCAAACCTTACAGCTTAAACTTAGCCACGACCTCTCGTAATAAGCGTTAGCCTTAGCAATCTACAATATATGCACGACAACGCATGGTTTATTATTTAGCATAGGCATTTAATCTAAGCTGATCTAAGTAATATATGAAACCGGGAAATGGCGTGATCAACATGAACCTATAGCATTAACTCTAGGATGTAATTTTTCTAACGTCAAAACGTATCATTATAATCTCCCTCGACTCAGTTTTTCTCGACTTTAACGATCTATGAGTATTAACATGTGGATCAGATAAAGCCAAGAATGTGCATTTCAATCAAGGAACTGCACATTTCGCCACCACTTACTTGCTAGTAAGATGCTCCTTTGCAATAGTAGAACATGAAATAAACAATTAGATAATTTTTTTTTTTGTTGTTTCAGATGTAGGTGAAATACATAGAAGAGACGTGTAACCAGACCGTTTGAAATAAGTGAACATGGGATAGTGTAGTGATGCAAATATGAAGATGTACAGAAAACTGTTTTGGACTCTTATACAAGGCTTTGTTATGTTGCCTTCAATAGCAGTGAGAGGTAAGTGATATATTACTTGAAATCGTGCCTAGGTATTACAAATGCATACAATAATACTTAATTCTATCTACATTTAGGAGGTTTTAAGTTCAATTAAATTCACTCACTTGCGCTTCCTTCAATAATGGTTTAAAAAAATTACATTCTAAACATAAAACCTTATATTCAAACCAAAAGTTGCAAATACAACAGTATTGTATGTCCATATAATCTGTCAAAGCACAGGTGATCAATGTGTACCTTAACACACAAGCCTTCATTCATATTTCAGTATCTCCAATAACTTGAACTTGATCAATATTAACGCGCGCCTCAAAGGACCAAATTTTCGCATTAAATAATTTGAATACTAAACCTCTGGATCAAAGGACCGATTATTTATCAATTAGTGAAGGTGGTGGTGGATTTTGGGATTCTGGGTTTTCCGTTAGATTGTGGTACAGTATAAATTAACGTTAGGCTAAATAAATATACCAATATTATAAAGCTAAAGAGTTTGTTTATTTGAATAAAATATTTTAGTGTTAGGTAGCTCATTCATCGAGAAAGGCTTATGGCGTACTTAAAGGCGTACAGGTTACTTTTTGCCGGAATACTCAATGCCTTTCGGTCATTCAAATATGTCAAAATAAAACCCAACCCATCATTGAAATACATTACGATAGGTTTTTGTAAATACTAAGAAATTACTAATTTATATATTTTTTAATCTATATGTCTACATGTGTATAATATCGGCATATAAATGTCTCTCTGCTGGGCACAGACCGCTTCTCATACAGGGAAGGAACGAGCATTGATCACCACGCTGACTCACTGGGGACTGGCGAATTCAGGTTTTCTATCAAGTTTTTCCTTCATCGATTCTCAGTGACGTCTTAGAATAATTAGAAAAGTACATAACTTTTAAAAAATCCCATTAGTACTTACCTTGGTTTGAAATTGTAACCTTCTGTACGAAAAACCGTTTATTGAACCGCTAGGCCACCACAGCACTCTGAAATACATGTATGCTTTTAATTGGTATTAACTGTAAATTGTCCACTGTTTTTCTTAATAATAAAAATAAGTAGAATTTTAAGGTGAACTTTAACTTCATAATACAAATAAGTACAATTTAAGGTAAACTTTAACTTCAATACCTTTAAAATTTCTAACCCTATTCCTACATTCGATGATAGATTAGCTAGTAATACCCGTAATACTATTATCGGTGACCGCCAGTGCCCAACCCTTAGGGACATATCCTAATACACCGCAAATATTCCACGATAACTTTGTATATTCATTTGTTTCGTGAGTAATTGATTTATTTGTTCAAAACCTATACTCGAAAAACTAATACGCATTTATATTTGTGTTTATTATTTAATTAATAAAAAAAAATTGTGGTGTGTTGAAGACTTATTCGTTATTTTTTTTAATAGTCTTTTGCGGTGGGATTATTATTGACTGGTATGATAAGGAATATTGTGGATTTTCGCTACCATTTCCTGGTAAAGGATATTTTAATGTAGATATGACCTAGTTCCTCGTTCTTCTTATTTATTGACTAGATAACCACTAACTAAGCTATTACTAAGCAGCTCATTATGAATATGTTAATAATTCATAATACTCACAAACTAACAAAAAACTACTTCCACAATAAATTATTCCTCGTTTAATCCTTGCTTAATATTAAAAATGCGAAAGTAAATTTATGTCTGTGTGTTACGCAATCACGCCTAAACTACAAAAGCGATTTAAATGAATTTTGGTACAGAGATAGCCTGAAAAGGGACATAGGCTACTTTCCGCCGGGACAACCGACAAACAGTTAATTAAATTATAATAAATTTATAAACGCAAAATTATCTTTGCGAAAAAAAAGACTATTAATCATTGCATTCTCGTACCTAATAAAAATTGATTCCGAACCAAAATCTACCAAGAATGTATTCAACCTCCGCCTTGAACTACTTTTTACTTAACCGAACCCTAACCAAGCCATAACAATATATTGTGTAAACTCCGATTATGTAAATCCATCGAGGCCTAATTTTGGCGGAGTGCCAGCCCATACATCGCAGTAGTGCGTTAGTGACAAGTTAGTGTCAGTCGATATCACTTAGCTGTAAGATTTTAAGCAAATCGGCTGTGATGGTTCAATGAAGCTATTTAAGTTTTGGTTGGACTTAGTTTCTCTGTTTAGGATATAGGCTGTGTTATCTAAAGGTGTTAAGGTGACTAAATGATACTTAGATATTTAGAGAGTGATTTAGAGATAGTAAAGGTATAAACCGCGCTCGCCGAGGTTGGTCCATGGATGGGTGACCATTTGTAAACATATCGAGACCCCTCCGTGCCTCGGAAAGCACGGTAGCCGTTGGTTCTGACTAACATACAGTTACCTTTGTCGTTAAATCATTAGAATTCTGACAACCAGTCTTACTATGGTATACTGTATTGCCTAGCATAATTCCATATAATCTTCATACAAGCCCGTAGCTAATTGTGAGGCAAAAAAGACTGATGTGTGCATCCAGCATTATGTATCTACATTTAGGTAAAACATTGAAACATGATGACGTACCTAATTGAATTTGTAACTAGCATAATAAGCTGGTGTGAGGGTTTTTTAACGTCAATTCTCCTTGTACATAACAAGTTTACTGTTGGGGCGAATTACTACAGACACCACAGAAAATTGAGGCAAGCTAACAATAAACATTTGCTAATCTTTTAATTCAAAATCAACAAAATTCGACTTTAATTATATAACGATAAGAATGACAGAATTTGAAAGAATATATTTTCCAATTTATTTTGCTTTTTGCAAGTAGTTTGTCAGGCTGAAAGTATTTAGTCGTGTAATTTGTACAGAATTAATAATATGTCTTGTTGTAATTAAGGTATTAGTTTAAAGCGATTACCTGCTGTGTTTGCAAAAAAGACCTTGTGTAAAGGAAATAAGATTAAAAGGACAATGTCAGATGTCCATAGCAACTTTGGCTCAATATTAATTTGTCATGGACAGTGAAAATTCTTACGTTTTTTTATGTAGTTTAATGTCAAAATCTTTTCTGTGATTCCCACTTTTACATTGAACTTCTAGAAAAGAAGTTATTCGGACATTTTAATTTGGAGGTTAGGTATGCATTTTGTAGAGAGTAAATTAAACAAAAAATATACAGTAATTGAATAGTTTAATTCCTTTTTGATACAAGTTAACATTAAATTCTGTTAAAATAGTGTACATTCTATTAATAAGAATCGTACTTTACCTCAGAAAGTGAAGTCCATTGCCGTAACAATGATCGGATATCGTCAGATTCAACTAAATGCCGTTTCATCCGGAACACATTTATACCACAATTAATACAACGTTGATGGGACATTGTCACAAAGTGTGAGGTATGGATACAGCACACTAAGTCTATAACGCAAACGCAGAGAAATTCGAGAAAGCAACGTACACAGAAAAACACCGACAACAACAAACAAAGCGCGCGCGATCTTGACAGAACAGAAATGCAGTAGACGTAACCTGACAGGGTTACCATTACAATTTATAGTTTATTATCGATAAGTTATCGAACACAAGGAAAATAGGTATCTTGAATTTGTTTTTTAAATGTATAAAAAATACTAAATGTATTTATAATAAATACGATTAACGTATTATTTAGGTTTAAAATGAAAGAGAATTGTGAGGTGGTAAATAAAAAATAAAGAGTAAGGCTTGAATTATTTAGAATAATCGATTGGAATCGATTACAGTGGCAGAACAGGTAAAAACCTGAAACTTTTTTTATTTAAAAAAGAAAAACTAGATTTTCGACTGACGAGAACATGAATTTAAAATAATTACTTATTAAAATGATTTTCTTTTTGAAAAGTTCTCGAAGCGAACTAAATATTTTTTAATAAGTTAGAATTATATATTTAAATTGTTGTAGGTAAAAACTTTGTGTCCGTGTGAATTTAGTATTAAAAGTTGTGTAGGCCGATATCTGACATTGTCCTTTGTAATTAAATACAAATTGTAGAAGGAAAAACTTAAACCTCAGGCAGGACTCGAACCTGCGACCACTGGCTTGACGCGCCAGTCGTTAATTACAAATATTCGCTAACACATGCGATAATGTGTATAAATAATTAAAAAAATAATAAGTATTGGGCCAGCGCCATCTCTCGGACTTCTGATTAACACATTGTTAATCAGAGTCGGTGAGGCCAACCGTAAGGTAGGTTCACTAGATGTCGCATACGTCGCCCTATAAAGACGTCATAAGTGGAAGGAGAAAATTTAAACTTCCAGGCAGTGACCTCGGTAGCTTAGTAAAGCGACTGGCGCGTCAAGCCAGTGGTCGCAGGTTCGAGTCCTGCCTGAGGTGTAAATTTTTCCTTCTACAATTTGTATTTAATTACAAATATTCGCTAACACATGCGATAATGTGTATAAATAATAAAAAAAATAATAAGATTAAAATTGTTTAATAAATATACCAGTCCCCTGTGTGACATTTAAATTAATGTTTCAACTCAAGTTAATAATTTATTGATTTGACGACCTCCGTCGTCGAGTGAATTAATTTTTAAATTATGTTAAGTTGGCACAATTGTTTTGCTTCATATAATCTCCTCTTAAATACCTAAACGTATTTATTTTCGAAACAAAACAACGACAAATCCTGGACTCATTAAAATGGAAGAAATAAGAATATTATAAATAATCTGAACGGCAATTTAACTTTCATACCAGTTTCTCGTAATCGTAACAAAGTTTTTTATTCAATATTCTGTTTTTATTACAAACAAATGTAAAAAATATAAATAACCTATTTGGTCTTTCAACTAAATGGGCTTTACATGGTTTATTTTCAGTTCTACTGCTTCTTCTTCTTTTCGAGTCGATGGTTCACTTTTTCATAAAGTATTTAAATTTGATGCGCCCAGTAGTTGGCCACATTAACTGCGGCTTCATTGGCCAGATTCAAATCTTCCAAAGTGCAGGTGTCCGGACACTTTGGGCACTCCAGTAAGTGCGGCATTGTCTGGTCGGGAAGGCCGCCCTCGCACTGGGTATCCGAAGGGTCTATGATCCCCCATTTCGCTAAATTGTGTCTGCAGCGACCTACTTGGCTTCTACTGCTTGCTCTCAATTATTTAAAACTTACCTCATTAATTTCAGAATACACCAGACTTTCGTAGGTACATGTTTTAAGGTGCCGTCTTGTACAGAATATTATGCCAAGGGTCGGCCAAAGCCGGGTGTTGAAGTGTATCTTGGGAGAAGCATAATAATATGTTCAGTAATTGACCGTGTTAGGCCAAATTGATTGCCATGATTGGTGATTATAAAGCATATTCCACAGAGGAACACATGAATTATAAAAGTTTTTGAAATAAAACTATATTTAAACAGATTCGATTTTAGATCCCAATAAAAATAAACCGCGATAGAATCCGTTTAAAAGTAGTTTTATTTCAATGTCTTATGTTCGCGTAAACCTCAGAAAACAATATAAATGTTATTCAAAAGTTAATATAATATATTTGAAGTTTTTTTTTATTAAAAAAGATTACTAGCAATGTGGGTCACACATTACTAGTAATCTCGTTAACCCCTCGTGCTAATAATTATCTCTGGATTCAAAATATCCTTAAAAAAACACACATTTCAATAAGATGTGAAAAGCGTTACAAACATACATACAAAAGATATATTTAATAAAGAATATCTGATACGTTTTAGTCACATGAGTGCCCATTTGCGATATCTATTAATCTAGTATTCGTGACTAAACGTTTAGAAATAGGACTATGAAGAGTCTCCCAAAGAAGAAGCCTAATGGCTTGCTAATCGATAGACTCGAAGTTAGTAGTCGACTTCGGCTTCGGCTTTTGGGCTTGGTCTAAACATAAATATATTATTATTACCTACGAAGGCTACGATTTAGGCCCAGTTTTTTGATCTCGAGTTAACTCGACCAATGGTTAAATATGCTGACTAGTCATAGTTCGGTTAAATGCATTTCGTCTATCAAAGGGTCAAATAAGTCGGAGTGTTAATTAAAATATTAAACCATTTGTTAGATTTAAAATTTATGAATAAAAATGTTCTACCGAAGTTTGAAACCATTAGTTCGGAGATTTAATAATTTTACAAGTCTTTAATAAACATGTTTATTCATCAATTTTTCTTATAAAAATAATTAAATCTCTGACTTATTTGTTCCTTTGATAGACAAACAAAACGCGTTTTACCTAAATTTGAAACCATTGGTTCGCATTTTTAACCATTGGTTGAGTTAACTCGGTATCAAAATACTCCGTAGTGAATAAGACCCAAAGTAATCTTTTGTACCTAAGGAACGCAAGAAAATCACGTCTGATTAAGGATAACATACCTGAACAGTTCTGTTCTCATATAAACTTGTTTTCTTCAGTATCAGAAGCTCATTTTCTACGTAAACATTTTCTCTTTAAACAGTATATTTTGATAATCTATTTTTATACAAACTACGTCGAGTCTTAACGGGAAGTCCGTAAAGACTCAAAGTTTGTAGCTTTGAAAATAGGTTTTATACCTACACTAGCTGCCCGGACATACTTCGTTCTGTCAAAAGTAAATTAATTAAGGTAATTCCCGTGTTTAGGAAGTTTTTTTTTTTTACTTATTATTTATGTTTTACACCTTTTAAACCTTCTTCCCTGGACAAAATCAGCCAAATCGGTCAAGCCGTTTTCATGCTATGTCGTGACAACGGAAAATGGGTTTCATTTTTATATATATAGATGTCTACGTTCACTTGCTTTGTTTTATTTAAAATCATAGCAAGCGATACTAGTTGTACCCCGTAGTATTCCCTTGTAAGTAGTTTCTGTAGGTACCAGTATCAACATAAATTTGACAATCAATTTGTTGATTTTTTTTTTCGCGTATTTTCCATTAACTTCAGATTCTATTTTGCTATTTGGGACAAACCAAACAAATCTTAAATCGTAAATTGGTGTAATAAACACTATTTTAATTCATGTATTGTGATTTATTAGGTAGGTAGGTACTTTTATTTAAGAATAAAATAATAAAGTTTACCGAGCTAATTATAATTTCAACTGGGCAACACTTGCTGCTTTATATATTATATAGTCTAGGATATATAAAAATAGGTATTCTTTTAGTAATTTTGAAATATTATAACTGATATTAAATATATATTATGTGAAACCAAAATCAACAGGTTATTCTAAAGCGCGTTTATATAAACATTATTCAAATTATTCGTGTAATTAATTGTTATTATACACATGATTATTGACATAATTTAATATGATTATGCCACATACAATAAGCACTCTAAATATGAATTTGAACTAATATTTACTTTTCAAATTCTTCTCAATATTAATAATTCAAATATCGAACATATAAATGGCCATTTGAATATGCCAATGTGTTGTTTTTTTAATTTTAAAAACAACTTACAAAGAAATCAACAGATTCATCCCAATTAGAATTCAGTCGTGTCCAAAGGGCATTCGCAGTTAACGAAAGAAAGACAAAAATAAAAGCACCCATTAGATACTTGATTGCGTTTAAAAAGGCCCTCTTTAATTAATTAAAGATGTAAGTCTTTATTCTGTGAAGGAAATTAAAAACAAACTTTTCTCTGTTCGTGTCCGCTTCTAATTTATTTTGTGCTGAATTTTTTCGAGATTAGAAATGTTACGAGATTGAGTTTACAGTTGTGAGTTTGGATTTAAGTTGAATGAGAAATTAGAAAGGTTTTATGAGTCATTGCGTACTCCTGAATACTTTTGTTTATATTCGTATTCAAAACAAAATACATTACCGTAAATAATCGCATCTTAATTTTAGCTTTTATAAAAAAAAAAACATTTGTTAAAGTATATAAAAAACACTTTATTTTCTAGGATAAGTTATAGGCCTTTTTAAAAAAACAATAAAAAAACGACATGAAAATTTTTTATGAAATAAAATGTTAAAAAAAAATAATAATCAAATTCATTCCAAACACGAATATTATGCAAAAATATTTATTTCATTACAAAAATGAAGCCAGAATATATAAAAACACGTCAGCACCAAAGAGCGCAATAAAAAGTGATGTGAAAACGATGAATTTAATTAATTAACGTAATCAATCAAATTTTACTTTTATCGTTCAATTTATACTAATGAAAACGGGGCTGATGAGCAACGGTATAATTAAATTCACGTTGCCAAAATACATGCTATTAAATGGCTTGATTTTGCATTTATATTAAAAAACTGGTCCTTCGCGACAAGTTAGATTTGCTGTATTTCATAAAGTTGGTTAAATTACTATGCTATGTTTTGTAATCTGTTTGTTGTAAAGTTTCAGATAATTTAGTGAAAAATAGTAATTAGATAAAATTATATTAGTTAGGTAAGTATATAATTATATCATAAATAGGTAATTACATAAGTAATTAATAAAAAAAAATATTAATCTATCTAGTTTCATCACTCAATTTTTTTTTTATATTTAATATGATATATTTGTTTTTTGATGATAAGCTGATGCTTTATTTTCTCACTCACAGCTAGGCTCAGCTGATCTCTACTTACATACTCTTATCATCGACAAAAAATCAAGTTATAAGTAACGCCAACACTATTTACACACACAATCCAAGCAACAAACAAATGAACGACACTCAAACGAACATAATATACAAGCATAACCCGTCTCAAAATATACCATTACATTATTAATAATAGATATAATAAATATAGAGTGTAGTACGAAACAGCTGCAAGGAGCCTTTGGCCCATTGCCACAGGCATGTAGTGGTGGAGCTCATGTTTTCGATATAATGTTGCAGCGACTCTCAGAAATTGAATCGAATAAATATTGAGGAGATTTGTTATGATGCTTTTAATATTTATCGGTTGTTGAGTGTGGACTTTTTGCTTGTTAAATTTGAAGATTTAAAAATATAATTTAAAATTATGTTTTTCGCTTCAAAAAGTAACATTATTATTGTTATCATAGGTGAATACACTATTTTTACCTTAAGAACTAAGATCTAGAAAGTGAAAAGAATAGAATACAAATGTAATTTCCTGTTCAACGACATTTTATTTAAATTTCAAAAAGAACAACTTACACTAACGGTTAGGATCACACATAAATATTAAAATCTGAATTACTAAGCTACTTTTACAAAATCAGTTAAGAGTAAATCCCAATGTAAAACCCATACAATTAAAACAATGGTACGAACATTCGATACGAATGGCAACGTTAATCGCCACATCATTTTGAGTGCATCCATCGTTTTGTTCGCTGATAATAAAATCCATTATGAAAGGGCTCGACACGAAATATGCCAATTAACTTATGCAAATGTGTCTGGCACAAATAAAAAATAAATTTTACAAAAACAAAACTTTTAGGTAAAAGGAGTTTATGATACAAAATTGACAGTATTATTTCGAGATTAAAACTGTGTTCTTTTTGTTGAATTAATTTGATCGTCTTTTGTTTTTGAAATTTCGTTTTCTTTTCAGGGGTTTATTAAAAATTTGGTTTTATTTACCCTGGACATGAAACAAAAAAGTTTTTGATAGTCCAGAGCCGCTAGCAATAGCTAGTTTAATAAAGTGATGTATTTAGATTCTTATAATTACGAAATTGAAAAAAAAATGCATTGTGAAAATATACTAGAAGTGCTCATGTCCATTCCATTAAAGATAACTTAGATTTGTCAATTAAAAACTCCTTTTATAAGCCCAATACCTCATCAACATTCAGGAATATACAAACCAAAAATCTACACAGTCTGAACCCTTAGTTTTCCTAAATAACAGCACAACCTCTTCAGGCATCCAAAAATCACACCTGAAAAAAATTCTTTGTAGACTGTGATCCTCATTTTCAGAGGCGTAAGGTTGAAAATTCGAAGCGGTTTGTGTAATGTTGTGGCAACTCATTTGGCTAAATGAACTGACAGTCCAACACTTACTTCTGAAACAATCCGTGGAACTTGGCCCCTACCTTTGTTAACCGATTTCATTCAAAACTTTTTGGTTCGCTTACGTTCTTTTATTTTTAAGCTTCCAACATCTTTTGGGGTTTTAATAATATCTTTAAAGCTTTTGGTTCTGATTTAGAAAAAAACATGCAGAAATAGAAAGAAAAGTGCCTCAATTATGTTGGATAATAATTTTAGTTACATTTAATTTTACTTCTTAAAACGAGTATTCGTTTATAAAGATGTTTGAAAATTGACATAGTTCAAAACAAAGTCGTTTCTGATTGTACGCTTAGACCTTCTAAAATACGAAACGATTTGTATGCAATTCCACAGCAGAAAGAGTAATTCAAGGGGCAGGTTTTTGTGTATATAAATAAAGTTATTTATTTCTGTGCTTCCAAAAAATAAATTGCAAAGAATATTATTGAAAAAAAAAAACCGACTGCGTAAAAAATATAGGAACAAGTTGAAACCATAGACCTATAAAAAAGATCGGACGGAACTCTATCTAAGACAAGACTGTTCCCAGTATTGGCGGCAACTTAATAATGTGTGAGTGAATTTTAGGGTGGCTATGTTAGCAAAATTTCCCCATTTTTTCTTGGTTTATTTAGCGTGCTATTTGAAAGCTCAAAAGCTTTTCAAATAGCACGCTAAATAAAACTATTAATAATAAGATTTCTCCATACAACAACCTCCCTAGAATAGATTAGGACAGGGACTTAATATTATATAAAAAATAAATATAACGATTTTAAGAACGAAGTTCCTTATCACGCGTTGGGAAAGGGGGCTAGACGGAAAAAATTAAAACGAAAAATTGTAACGACAATTTTTGCTATAGTTGTAAGTGCGGCATGCGCGTGTTTCTCTGTCTGACTCTCTCTCTCTCTCTCTCTCTCTCTTTCTCATATTTCCCATTGAACAGTGTGGTGTCGCGACGATTATTTTTGTTGAGTGTATACAGGTTGTTAAGGGTAGGAAAGAGTGCGAAATGATGAGAGATAATAATTTGAATTTTTTGTCGTCACGAATGCGAGTGTCCGCTCGGATGGCCGTTGGCTCAAACACTGGCGCGGCGGTTGACCCCCCCGCCCGACTACCTTTACTCCTGAGACATCCAGTCGCACACTCGCTTCCAACGCACCATTTATTTTTGTACCCACATATTTAATAATTATAATTAAAACTAGCTACCTGCACAAATAACAATATGTGTCGCTAACAATCCCCACCCTAGTGCTGAATCAGCACTGCTAGCCTATAGGAATCTTTGCGACACGTGCCGTGGATCGCCTAATGACACCTGATCTAGTACGAACATCGACCACCCTTACACGCTCGTCTTTGCCAGGGAATACTCCTACGATAGTACCTCGCATCCACATGTTCCTCGGAGCGTTCGGATCCACTATTATTACCAAATCGCCTAATTGCAAAGGCGGCTCTTCTTCAGTCCACTTTTTTCGTGGAATTAATAACGGTAGTACCTCCTTCACCCATCGACACCAATATTTGTCTGCTAGACGTTGCGCGATTCGCCATTGTTTTCGCAAGAAAAAGTCAGTGTCATTAAATTGTCCTATTGTTGGTAGGTTTGAAGATGATCCCAAAAGAAAATGATTAGGGGTTAGGGCTTCATCTGTTCCCGGTTCTATGCTGACATGAGTCAGGGGACGCCCGTTCACAATTTGTTCTACTTCGGCCAACAATGTTACCAGTACCTCTTCTCGGGGTACGCGTTCCTTTAAGACAATTTTTAGTGAGGATTTTACTGTTCTTATGAGGCGTTCCCACGCCCCACCCCAGTGAGGACTAGAAGGCGGAATGAAGGTCCAAGTTGTTCCGTAGTTGATCGCTCCAGTCTTCAAAACATCTTGATCTAATCCTTCAATTGATTTTCTAAGTTCACTGTCGGCACCCCTTAGATTGGTCCCGTTATCCGAATACAAGTGTTGAGGCCACCCTCGCCTTGACGCCATTCTACGTAGCGCCATTATCAGCGAATCCGAGGTTAAACTAGGAACGAGTTCAATGTGTATTGCCCGCACAGTAAGACATGTAAAGAGAACGGCATATCTTTTCTCCCTTCTTCTTCCGATAGCAACGTCCATGGGCCCGAAAAGGTCTAGACCACAGAACGTAAATGTACGTTGATGATGGGCCAACCTTGCCTCTGGTAGATCACCCATTCTAGGCGGCCTAGGTTGAGCCTTTCTTATTCTGCAGACCATACACGCCATGGCAATCCGTTTCACAGTTGGTCGAATGCGCAGTATCCAATATCTTTGCTTCAACTCATTTACCACCGTTTCGCGATTACCATGAGCCGCACGAATGTGAAAGTGTGAAACAATTAAGCGGGCTATGTGATTTCGACCATCAAGAATGACAGGATGCTTCATGTCCTCTGGAATGCCACGAACTGCTTTGATACGACCGCCAACACGTAGGACTCCGTGCTCGTCGAGGACGGGACTTAAGGTAAGTAATTTACTTCTTTTATCTAAGTATTTATTTTTTTCCAGAATTTTTATTTCGTCGGCGAAGCTCTGTACTTGCGAGTACCGGAGTAATAATCTTTCAGCTCGCAAAATCATGTCTCCGTCAATATCACCGGTAAGTTTCTTGCATTTTTTGTCGATAAATGATAACATAACACACGTAGTTTTAAGTAGTCGTAACCATGACGAGAACTTTAGCGGGTCAGGAACAGCAGGTAAGTTTTCTTTAGTTGATTGCACTAACAAAGTACATTCTAAGTCTTCTTTGTTTACTTTAGGTGCCTGACAATTCTTAGGCCACAATGATTCATCCCTTTGTAAAAATGACGGACCATAAAACCAAGCGTTTTCGAATACTGAGAAATCACAAGTTTCGCGTGTAGCTAAGTCAGCGACATTTATTTTTGTTGGTACGTATCGCCATTCCGAAATACTCGTAAGTTCATCTATTTCGCCTAATCGATGAGCAATAAATACTTTATAATTACGCGCATTGTTTGCGATCCAATTTAAAACTGTACTAGAATCGCTCCAAAAGTACCTTTTTTCAGGCTTCATGTTGTGTTCCTTTTGAATTGTGTCGCCGAGCCGGGCAGCGAGGAGCGCGGCCTGTAATTCCAATCGTGGCACTGACACATGTTTTAATGGCGCAACTCTGCACTTACTCGATATAAATGCCGTACGTATTATACCGTTATAATCCCAACGCCAGTACGCTACGGCACACATTGCTTGAGTAGACGCATCACAAAATATGTGTAATTGTAAGTTTGTATAACCGGCGGCAGAGACAGTCGTACGCTCGTCAGCTGTTAAATCATTCGATGGCGGGGATCGCCTCGAGAGTGCGGCGGACGACGCAGGCGGCGGCTGCGGGCGCGCGGGGCCGCTAAACTCGCCGCTATTAAGTGCATTCGGTGCATATTGGTTCGTTTTTCGTTCCGTAGGCGACTGATAATAGCGAGGCAGCCGCAACGAACTAATGCGTTTAAGTATGCGTAACCATTCACTCCATTTGTTGAATATATTGTCCGGTATGACGTCGTCCCATTGTACATTACATCGCCAAGTATCTTGAAGCATTATTTTACCTTTAATCGTGAAAGGTGAGAGAAAGCCATAAACATCAAATATTGACATAATAACTCTAAGCATTTCTCGCTTAGTAGGCCTCTTTAAACCGTTAATTATGTCTTCAGGAATTCGTTTAAACGACACATCAAACCCCAAACAGTCTTCCTTCGGAAACCAGATAAGCCCAAGCGTACGTTCGCCTTCTTCCTGCTGGTCTAATTTAAACCTTACGCTAGAAGTACTTATAGACTCCTTTGGCAAACAATCTAATACCGCTGTAGAATTACTAGTCCAATTTCTTATTTCAAAGCCGCCAATACTATGAATGTAAACGATGTCCTTTACTAGTTGAATTGCCGTACTTTCATCTTCTAAACTATCGATATAGTCATCAGCGTAATGTTGTTTACATATCGCGTGGACAGCGGCCGGCTTGTCAGACTTAAATCGGAGGGAATTCTTGTTCTTGATGTATTGAGCAATGAACGGGGAACAATTAGCACCGAAGATGAGTGACGTCATCGCGTATGTTTTTATCGGATTGTCTGGTTTATCTCGCCATATAAATCTCAGTGCGTCCTGATCTTCCGGGATAATTTTAATCCTTAGAAACTGATCCTTGATGTCTGCTGTTACTGCAATTCTATTTTCCCTGAAGCGTAACATTATACCATAAAGTGACATCAATAAATCCGGTCCCTTCAGGAGGTAATCGTTGAGACAAACTCCGTGACTTCTAGCAGCAGCGTCAAAAACTAAGCGCAGCTTCTTTTTGTTTGGATTATCCACGCCAAAATGAGGTAAATACCATGTCCGCGGGGACGATCCCGGCGTGAATACTTCCTGAGCAAAATCATTTTTGAATAAGTGATTAACCCGTTCGGCGTACCTGATCGCATATCCCTCGTTAATCTTCATTTTATTTTCGACGTTCACTAAACGTTTCATTGCGTTCGGCAAAGAGTTAGGCATTTTACTGTTAAAATCCTTCCAAGGAAGTCCAACAAACCATCTTCCATTAACCAATGTAGACGTCCGCTCCAGACATGAAATAGCTTGAACGTCCTCTGAATTTTCACGAGGTCTTGTTGAGATTCCCATAGATTCCAATGTGAACGAACGACGAACATCCTCTTGTATTTCACATAGGATACGCTCACTATTTGAAGTACTATACGCATTGTCACAGACGAGTAGTGAAGAGTGGTAGACGTCAACCTGTCTAGAAACACAACCATGAACGCACCAACCCAGCGGTGTTTGTGTAATGTATGGTTCATTAGGTTTACCCTTTACGACACGTATCGGCAACAGTAAATCATAATTATCTTGACCCAATAAAATATCTGGCTTACAAGTACCATTAATGAGGTGACATTTAATTTCAGATATATGTTTGTATTTACTAGTATCTACGACTGACATATTTTGTACCGGTAAGTTTAATTCATTAACACTTCGCGCATTAATTTTAAACATATCGCCATTTACGTTAGACACACACAACTGTACTACCTCACTATCACATACAAGCTCTGTACTATTCCACGCGCCGCGCACGCGCATTGTTTGTTTACTTCCACGAATCCCTAATCGTTTTGTTAGTTCCGAGCTAATCAAAGAAACAGATGATCCGTCATCTAATAAAGCTATAACTCTTATTACACCCTTTTGACTGTGAATATTAATTGGAACTACTTTTAACAATACCTTTGACACACAATTAACATTCGTAACACTTTCTACATTAGACTCAGAATCAGGTAACTGCGAAATCTTTACACTATTTTGCGGGCACGACGTGTTTTTATAATGCAACAACCTATGATGTGTCTGTGCACAGTTATCTATATCGCAAACCGGTGCGGGGCATGTTTCTTTGTTATGACGCGATACTAAACACTTATAACACAAACCGCACCGTTTCACGTAATTCCATCGATCGCGACGCAGCGCCTTTTTGAACTTTTTACAATCAGGCAAATTATGTTTAGATAGTCGACAAAACCTACACTTTTGATCACTATTTTCGACGCCCGCGTCGCGTTGTACTAATACAGTATGATTATTTTCGCTATATTTACGCTTAGAGTCACTACGCACTACACTTAATGTCACTGAGGTTTTTGTTATTTTTAATGCTTCTTCACTGAGAAAGTCCGATAATATTTCAAGCCGTGATTTTATACCTTCATTGATCCGCGTATATCCGTAATCAGTCCACTTTGAAATTAACACTGGAGGCAATTTTGATAGCACTAACGACGTTATACTCATTCCTTGCAGGTACTCATGTTGACCCAGAGCCAGGACTGCTGCTACGTAATTCTTGATTTTTATAGAAAACGAAACAATGTCTTTGTAGTAATCTGGATTCATAGAATGTAGTTTTCTAATATCTTGTATAATCCTGGGTAATATGACATCTGGTTGGCCGAATTGAAGATGTAACGCGGATATCACTGCGTCGGGACAAGAAGCACTCACTAATAATGCCGTGACTGAGTCTCGCGCTGCACCTTTTAAACATTTCCGTAACCGCCACATATTTTCTTGAGGTGTAAAGTGACATACTTCAGTGGATTCGTCATACGCTTGTTTGAAGCACAGCCATTCCATTGGATCGCCATAGAACGTTGGAAGGTCCTTTGGTGTACATAATCGGGTTAACATTTTAGTATTTGGCGTGTTTGAAGTAGCAGCCACAGCGATATCTTTGAGCGCCTGTGCTAACTGTTGAAAATCCGTAGCCGGTGAAACAGCGGCTGAAGATGAGGGTAGCACAAAACTGGTGACAGCATTTTGGATCTCATTTTTGTTCTGATGTGATGGTTTCGTAGCTTGAAGAGACTCTTTGGTGTCAACGTGACTGTGTTCCAACCATTGTTCTACCTTTTGCGACACATTGACTGAGCCATCACAACTATCCCGCGATTTTTGAGAAGACGTTTCTTCCAGTGCTGCTATGTCGGCGGCGAGTTTTTTCTCAATAATATCTTTCTGTATTTTTGCGATAGCCTCTGCTGCTTCTAACTCCAATTGTTTTTTACGAGCTTCCAATGATTTCTTGCTTGACACTATCGAAGTTTTCTTGGATGTGCCAGTCGTTTTGTAGCAGCCAACTTCTGCTTTGAGACTGCCAACCAGTCCTTCAGATCTCTCGTCATTTAGCTGTCCAGAGGGTCCTTCCTGACCAGATTGCCCTTGTAACTGCTTCTCCTTTTCCTTTGCGCCACGTGTTTGTACCATCTTGTGTGACGGTGGAGTTTTAAACATTACAAGCTGTTGTAGTGGTTGCTGGTTACTGCTGATTCGGCTCGAAGACCACTTGTTAAGGGTAGGAAAGAGTGCGAAATGATGAGAGATAATAATTTGAATTTTTTGTCGTCACGAATGCGAGTGTCCGCTCGGATGGCCGTTGGCTCAAACACTGGCGCGGCGGTTGACCCCCCCGCCCGACTACCTTTACTCCTGAGACATCCAGTCGCACACTCGCTTCCAACGCACCATTTATTTTTGTACCCACATATTTAATAATTATAATTAAAACTAGCTACCTGCACAAATAACAATATGTGTCGCTAACACAGGTTTTTTGTACATAATAAATAATAATAAAAAATCATAACAATAATGAATCCTGACAGTGTTATTTAATAATTAAAATAATTTACTTTTTGAGGTACTGCATATTTAACAACACGCTGGAGTCCTCTTTTAGTGGTATACAGGCTATCTGCTTCAAAATGTACACTGCAAATGACACTGTATTTGTTGGGAATCCAATCATGTTGTCTATTACAATTTCTAATTTTTTTTATCCAATGATCTTTCCATACATCATTTCCGGGAAATCTAGTAAAAAAATATAAAACCAATAATAATAGTTCAGATATAGTAATAGATAAACTAAATAAATATAATTAAAAAAAAAAATTATTCCCCATATTTTGGGTAATTTTCCCTGTTGACTTTTGGGAACACTGGCGTTTTCATGGATTTTGTAAAAGAAAATTGATGTTATTATATAAAATAAGGAACTTTAAGTGATGGAATTGTTTACTTACCTATGAAAAGTGATTCCTGGATTTTTTTTTCATTTGATCGCTACGGTTTTTACAAAAATTAACGACACAAGACATCATAAAAATTCATATTTTTTTCGCGGTACCGACTTCAGTGACGTTTACACAAATTATGGCTGACTATTAGTGTCTATGTGTGAGTACGGGCTATACGTACAGCGAACTGGCTGACTTTTGAGTGACTCATTTGTTTGTTCTGGAGAGTCCGTCCATCCTTTTTTATAGGTCCATGGTTGAAACTAATATTTTTTCCTCGGATTTGAATGCTCATAGTTGACAGTGTTCACAAACGCAGTCGAAGCATATACATTATGTAATTATGATTTAAATTTTGCCTCCTGCATTTGTGAGCATGAATGTGTGAACCCTACATCACATTTTTATGTAGCTACGGTCGATGCTTGTCGCCTATGTATTCATTCATAACTAATCCGGTGGTTTTAGTACGAACGAATTTCCGGGATGACCGGGATAACATTTTTTGTTTACTTTAGAAAACTATGTAGATTTGTAAAATAATAAAACCGATCAATTACCTTACTTTTAATTTCTATTTCTGAAGGTTTTGTTTGAAAAGTGTACCTACGTAGTTTTAGTTAAAATTTATTTTAATTGAAACTAAAGTTTTGTGTTTAAACATTTAATGAGCCACTTATTCGGAAGTGTTTCAACTAATAATTGTTAGCCCTTAAAACTAAAATGTGATATTGCGTTCTTAATTTAGATTGAAATTATTAAAATAGGTATTGTTCAATTTAAAACATAATAATACTTAATAAAAGATAGTAAATAAAGAGAGGCTGAGTGTACGCCGTATGGTTTGACCGTTAATAAAGGTTAAACCGCACTCGTCGCGGTTGGTCCGTGGATGGGTGACCATTTGTAATCATATCGAAACTCCCCTCCGTGCCTCGAAAAGCACGTTAAGCCTTTGGTCCCGACTGTCATGCAGTGATCTTTGACAGTCGTTAAGTCATTACAATTCTGACCAGTCTTGCTATGGAATACCGCGTCTAACAATGGGTTGTGGAGGTCAGATAGGCAGTCGTTCAATGTAAAATAGATTCAGTTGAATCCGATAAGACTGGAAGCCGACCCCAACATAATATGTTGGGAAAAGGCTAGACAGATTATAATACTTAAGTTGTATTGACTGTTGGTACATGCTTGCCAGAATCGATCTGGTCCTCTCTTTAAAAGGCACGTTAGACGCTTAGATGTTACCTATAAAATAAAAATAATACCGGCCTATATCGTCTCACTGCTGGGCACAAGCCTCTTCCCATATAGAGAAGGGATGAGCATTGACCTCCACGCTTGCTCATTGCGGGTTGGCGATTTCAGATTCCAATACTTTGAAATCCAGGTTTCCTCACGATGTTTTCCTTCACCATTTGTCAATGATGTCTTAGAATGATTAAGAAAGTACATAATATATAACTTTGAAAAAGTCACATTGGTACGTGCCTGGGTTCGAACCTGCAACCATGTGCATGCGAATCACCACGACTTACCTATGTTTATGCAAATAAATAAATAATAATTATTAACCATACAAAAATAGGCGCGAAATGTTAGCACGACGTAACAAACAGACGGCCGTTTAATTAAATACCGCGATATTCGCAAAATGGCGTCTGGCATTCATCGCTCACTTTAATAGTGTTCCGAAATTAGCATACTTGAATTTTGATTAGCAGTAAAACACAGTTGAACTTTGTAACTGTGCTCTGCCAACCTCCCATTATCGTGGGTTTAATGGACAAAACCTCTCTCATTATGTGTGGTGTTGCCATAAATTTTCGCGCTGACAGATTTTATGTCCAAATTTGGTTATTGTTAAATGAGTTGGATTTTTTTACTGGGAGACTGAGTTACATGATCCATACTGTTTTTTTTTTGTTATTTTATTGTCTGTGGATTAAGCTTTGTGTTAATGGAATTACGTTATTAAATTGCCACTAGCTGCACTATACTTTGAAATCCGTATACTAAACAAAACAAGAAAGATCCAAATGATTATGACCTAAGTAGTTATATCTCTGTGACGTAACTGACGTAATAATTTTTAAGATGTACATAATACATTATTTAATGTATTATGTACATCTAAAATTTTATATCTTTACACAAACATCTTAAAAATATTTTGTGTTTCACAGTTGGTATAACTTTTACTTAAATAATTTTTATTGTTATACTCCAAGTTAAAATAATAAATACTAGCATTTGCTCGCGGTTCCGCCCAAGCGGGCGCCGGTTATCAAGGCAAGATATAGCTTTCCTCAATAAATAGGCTATCTAGCACTAAAAGATTTTTTCAAATCGGACCAGTATTATTGAGATTAGCGCGTTCAACCAAATAAACAAACAAACTCTTCAGCATTATAATAATAGTATAGATATTTTGTCACAGAAGGCATTAAGTATTTATTTTATTAATTAAAGTACCATCACAATTTTATTGCATTTCACAGAATCCGTTCAGGAACAAAGTTGCATTGTAATCTGAGTTCCATGATGGTCGGCTTAAAATTTCACGCATGGGTCAATCTTTATAGCATTCGCTGAATGTGTGATTGATACGTGGAATCCTTTAATGTGACTGCCTGATTATGTAGAGTCCATAGATATGATGATATTATTTCATTTTGGTTGCCATGGTACTTAACATTATTACGCAATAGCTTCTGCCCGCGACTTCGTCTGCGAGGACTTCAGAATTGGGTCATAAAAGAAATGAAAAATGTGAAAGTAATGAAAAATGGAATAAAATTTTCACCCGTGCTGTAGCTTGTGCTGTAATATAGAAAAATACCAAAATTATAAGCTGTCTGCCCACGGCTTAGCTCGGAAACAATTTTCAATTTTCCCTCGGGAACCACTTTAGGAATCGGGATAAAAGGTAGCCTATGGTCTTTTCCATGTCGAAGGCTACATGCATGCTAAATTTCATCCAAATCAGTTGAGCCGGTTTTGCGTGATTGAGTAACAAACATCCAAACATCTAAACATCCAAACATCCACACTTTCACATTTATGATATTATTAGTAGGATTAACACATGCGAAGCAAAATATTACTGGCCTATAATCTGCTGGGCACAGGCCTCTTCTCATATAGAGAAAGCACGAGCATTGATCACCTCGTTTGCTGATTCCGGGTTGAAGATTTCAGATTATAATTTTTGGAATTCAGGTTTTCTTACGATGTTTTCTTTTACCGATTTTCGATGATCTTTTAGAGTACTGGATTTGAACGTGAAACATTGTGCTAACAAATCTATTCAGTATACCGTGCCACTTCGATATTACAGACGATATGCAAAGTGAATATTCCTCATTAAATTTTAATTCTATAATATAGCGATTTATAGTAATTAGCTGACTATAATATTGCTTTAAAAACTGCATTGTTTTATTTGCCGTTTACAATTGTACATTTTTTATCGTAGGTACTGCAAGACTGATCTAAGTTGCAATAGAACTCATCATGCTAATACTTACTGAACAACTTAATGCCTTAATATTAATAACACTGAAGAACTTAATGCCTATAGTAACTTAAAATGTTTTTGCAACTTCCCGTTGTACGAATTATCAGTAAGGCAGACGAGATTGTGAAAAATGGACCCTTTTTACATTGCGATAGCCTTTAAAATACTTGAAAACCCAATTATTGCGCATAAAACAATGGCAACAGCAACCCGTTACTTTTACAATGTGTTTATTGTTCCTTTTCGTGTCGAGACAAAAAGTTTAAAGGGCCTTACTCAAGGTACATTTACAATACACGTCCTTTTGGGCTTCCAGAATTTAATAAATCTTTACGATCTTTTATACCAAGTATTGAAAGGAAGTTGAATCAAACAATATTGTTGCCATAGCAACCGATGTGATAAAACAATGTGGATGACGTCATAATGCCAATATTAGTATCTGCCTGAAACTCTTTCTCATAAAGAGAAAGAACAGTATGTACAAGTAAAGAAAATTATTATATGTATGTTTCGTTACGACATTTTTCGTATCCGTAAGTCAGAGACGTTTTAGATATATTATATGAAAAATTTCGCACGAAAAACACTTTTTTTTCTTTCTAACTCTGAATTTCTGTGACATTCTGTCAATTCTGTGGTTCCAAACCATGATTAGGCCAGCCTCGTGCATGGAGATACGATCATTGAGTTGAATAGGCACAGACCGAGTTGTTACCTGTTGACTGTTAACTTGATATTAGGTACGATAGAAAATGGCCACTCCCGTGACGTAATTTTATTAAAATCATGCAACGCGATAGTTTAAAATTAGTAAGATTTTTCGACACGTAAAAGAGATTTGTTGCATCCGAAGAATAGTGTTGAGAATTTTATGTTTTTTCATTTAATTTTCTTAAATATTCACAAAGAACACAAAAGCATTATATTATAGGTCTTATCTTCCATTAGACTAAAGTTTTTTCTTTCTGTTCGTAACTTGAGTACCCATGTCATGTCGTTACGTCCCCGTGTCGTGGCTTAATGGTGTTAAATTCATCACGTGATGTTTCTTTCTGTACAGTGTGTACGAATTAGGATGAATTTTATATTTTTATAGCTCGTTTGATGAGATTGTATTTTTTGTGTTAGCACGGTTGTAATGTTTTGTTGGTGTGAAGAGTTTGCATATTGCAAAGGTTTAACACATTTATTGCATATAAACGTAAATGTTTGTTTTAAATGCGAATTTCGCAGGTATGGTTTTTTTTATTTACTGTTTTTTTAATAATAAATTAAGAAAAAAGAAAAATTGTATTTAATTTACAAGAAAGTAAATTTGAGGATAGATTTAAGGCCTTGATTATAATTCCAAAACAATAATAGGTTACATTTTATAAAGCATTTTAAAAAGACAACCAATAATTTAAAATCAATAAAAGCAATAATAAAATAATAAGTAAGGTAAGGTAAAACCACGCTCGCCGTGGTTGGTCCGGTGATGGGTCACCATTATTTTGTAAAACATATCGAGACCCCTCAGTATAGTGATCTTTGATAGTCGTTAAGTCATTGCAATTCTGACAACCAGTCTTACTTTGGAATACTGTATTGTCAGATAGGCAGTCGCTCCATGTAAAATACGGTATTCAGCTAAATCCGGTAAGACTGGAAGCCGACGCCGAAATAGCTTGGGAAAAGTATAGGCAGAAGAAGGTATATCTTACGTGAGTTATCCAGTTTAGGGCACCAAAGTATCTATGACAGGGAATCTGGCAAAACTGCCTTAAATAAAACTATTATCATACTAACAGCCTATCTTATCCTACGATAACATCAAGTTTGTGCAAATCCCAAACTGGGATCAACTTAAACATCCCTAGACACCCCTATCTAAGCCAACCGGAAACTTTTGAAGGGATGGAAATAAAAAATGAAAAAACAAAGTAAAAAATCACCCTTTCACAGTTTCCAGGGTGATTATCTCGGATAGATGTAATTAATTTGACAGGTTTTCCGGCTGTCCCTTAATTACAAGTCGGGCCAAATTAAGGCAGCAGTGGAGATACTGGTGATGTTTTATGGTGTCGCAAAACAGCATATTTATACCTAACTAGCTTTAACTCGCGGCTCCGCCTGCGTGGGCATCGGTTATCGCGGCAAATTATTGCCTGTAGCCTTCTTCAATAAGTGGGCTATCTAACGGTGAAAGATTTTTTCAAATCGGACCAGTAGTTCCTGAGATTAGCAAACAAACAAACTCTTCAGTTTTATAATATTAGTAGGTATAGATTATTTAAAGAATACCTATATTAAACCCGATTTCGGTTATATGTCTATACAGCGTGTAACAAAAACCCTGTCCGATCCTTGAGAGTATTATTCGGTATCGTATAACTGCGAAGACATATACGTAGCCATTTAATGGATTGGAGATTAAAATTTTTCCCCAGTCAAAATGTTTAAATACAAATAAAAACTGATCCAAGGCAACAGCTGAACAACTGTCCGCTCCTCAAAGGTCGTACTTACTACCTACAGTTTGGTGACAAAGAAGCCGCCTGCGAGACGGTTCATGAACTACCACGAATACGCCTTTATTGGATCTGACAGGGGTTTTGTTACATGTTGTATAATATTTATCAATTGATGTGGTGGTATAATTATTATTCTCCACTTACCGCTATATTAAGGTGTTTTGTTACAAGTGAATTATGTATATAGTATGAACATACATAGTCTTGCACCGCAGGCTAAATAGCCCTAAAATTATTACTGGTACAAATATACCGTCTATCTATCCTACATAGTGTATTACCGTGAAATGCTAAGAGCATACGAAACACACCTGCCGTCGAATATAAGGCATACATTTTCCAAGAATACCGTCTACCACACATCTATAGCAACAACATTTACAAAAACAACCTTATTATATTAGCATAAGTGGGATTTTTGTATGAGAGTGGTACAACTTTTGTGGTTTGTGTATCCTTAAGAACGAAGATTAGCCTTAAATATGTTTATGGGTTGTTCTTAATTTTGTGACCGATAAAAGTGGAGTAATTAGTTTTGGTAGTTACATAAATTGTTAGTGATTACGATTTCGTGTTATTGCTTAGGGGTTTTTTTATTGTAATTATAAAAAAAAAAGAAAAAAAAAATTGGTTAATTTTTTTTTTGTCTAGTAGAGCTTCCTTCCTTTGTTATCCGAAAGCTGTTAACAATTAATACATGTACAACTCTGAAGTATAAGACCCCAATGAAAACTGAAACAGATTTTTTAGACTTAGACGGCTTAACAACTTAAGATGGAAAACCTGTATAAAAGTTGCCAAACGTTCCAGACATTTTGTTTTGCGAATCTTACATAAACCTAAGTTATTTATTATAATGTATACTGGCAACATTTTACACTCATCTTTTTCCCCGCGCCCTTGAAGTGTATTTTGAACTGCACCTCATGCCATTGATTTTGTGAATGTTGCCGTAACATTTTAGTGTGGGGGTTAATGACCTTAGAGTAATGTTGATAGTACACAGATGTATGTTATAGTCTGCATTACTACTGGAATTAAAGTTCTCGTCTAACAAACATTTATTTTACGATATCTATGAAAATGTATGGTAAATATTAATATTTTAAAAGCAATTTAGTAAAAATGTTAATGAAAATCTATTTTCCTGATTATTTTACTAACAATATATTTGTAACTAGCTTTTGCTCGCGACTTCGTCCGCGTGGAGTAGTGACTCGTCAGAATTTGGGTTTTTCACTTAGTTATCGCCTGTTCCATGGTCTATCGATTACATGTGTAAACAAACATTAAAAAAAAAACCGGCCAAGTGCGAGTCAGACTCGCGCACCGAGGGTTCCGTACAAACCTGATGCTTTTCGCAATTTTTCCTTTATCTGTGTTATAAGACGTTGCTTCGTACCAAATTTCAAGATTCTGAGTTCACGGCCCTGTAGGTTTTGATTCCCTTGCGAGTAGTGGCGAGTTTCAAAATATGCGGTTTTAATTCCTGTTTCTTTTGATTGCGTTGACATAGAAGTTTGATTTTGTTACAGCTTAAAGGTATTATATAGATTTGAGTATTTGATATGAATTTCAATATAATACCACTACGCGTTCATGAGGAAAGGGGTAGTAAGTTTAAAATTATTAAAAATATTTTTATTATATCGATACCTTTGGGTAGAAAGGTCGTATAAACCATTTTGGCCAAATTGAGTTATATATACCATTTTTCTCAGATTTTTTTTCTCTATCGATCTGTATATACGAAATGCAGAAATTCGCACAAAAATGGTTAATACGACCCAGAAATTTTCGGTCATAGCCTCTTAAAAAAGGTAAATTTTTAATGTAAAAGCCGAATGTTTTTTTTTTGCAGTTTTAATATGATGTAATGACCATAATGTATATTAACTCAGGGCGTAAAAATATTCGTTAATTGTAAATGGTTTATACGCCCTAACGTGTTTCATGCATTACCTAAACATAGTTTAAATTCGACGTCGTAAATCCAAAGCCAGTTCGCGACGTTGGTGTATAAACCATGTTCATTGCAAGAAGCACCGACCAACACACAAGGCTCGCGTTTGGCGCGCAGCGACAAGCAGAAGAACGAGCGGGATAGATAGATACCGGCGCATTTGTTTACTTGGATGCGAGTTCGCGTACTGAGCGTTTCGTCACAAGTTTCGTTTAAGTTGTATTGTTATTACAACAAAGTGATGATTATGTCCCCAACTGCACTTTATAAAAACAAATTGCAAATATCGGATGTAAAATATAGAGATTTAAAACGTCTATGTGATAATGGCATTATACCAAAAAGGTACTGGCCACCATGATTATTTTAACTTACCCCGTGGAAATGTGGCTGACTCTTTTACGCTAACCGACGAAGAAGACGAGGAAGAGCAATTGAATAATACAATCATTATAAAATATTAATAATATTTACGTAATTTCACATTTCGTTCGTTAGTCCTGTTTTTTTATTATTGTATTCTTTGTCACGTAAATTTATTTTTTGAAAATGTGTTTCTCAATTCATAATTCGTTTTAAAGTAATTTATAATTGATTGATTTGATTTGATTTACGTTTAGTGCTTGATCGTGATTACTTAGTTGCAACTTAATAGGTACATTACTTAGTAAGTAAGCCTTAGTACAAAGGCTTAATTGGATTAATTTATAGAATTAAAATTAAGTAGGTACATTTAAATATGTACAAAAATTTAATCTCTCTAATCACCGCTAATGAGACACAATTGATTTTTTATTGTGGCGACCGGTCGCCGCTCGGGGACGAATAGGTTAAAAAACGATCGTCATAATTTTATAAATGATTAAAATGCCTGATTACTATAATTTAGAAGAAGTTTGAATATTTATTTTTTTATGACTAAGTAGATTTATTTATTTCACTTTTCAGTTTAAGTTGTTATAGGTAATTATTTTTTCAATTTAAAAATGTTAAACCTCTTACGTATGTTTTACCAGTATTTAAATAATAGTAAATTTATTAGAAGGTATTATAATACTTAGTTGATTTCGTATTTCAGGTAGTTTTATTTTATTTGATTCGACCATTATTGGGTATTGGAATAATAATAATTGAGTTCATACTAATTCTGACAGTAGGTAACAGGATTGTTTATTAGTCAGAATTCAATTGATCTATGATTATAAATGGTTTTTAATACAAAGAAAACTACATATATGGGTTTTTACGACAGTAAATGTGGCCATAAGCTTACCAATAATGGATATACGACCTATACAGTTTTTTAAAGTACATTTTCATGGGGTGTATTAACCAAGAATTAATTTTTTTTAGACGTAAATCCAAGCTAACTTTAAAACCAAAGAAGGTAGATAGGTTTTGATGATTTAACCTTTTTCATTTGCCAATTGTAAGAACCTTTCTCATTGATCATTTTTTTATAACTTCAAAAACAAAAAAGTTATGAATTTTTATGTAAAAAAAAAATAGTTTTTCTGCTCTCCTGAAAAGTCGGGTTTTGGTTTATACGACCTTTCTACCCAAAGGTATCGATATGATATAACTAAAAATGTATACTTTTCGCAATTTTTCCTATATCTCTGCTATAAGACGTTGCTTCATACCAAATTTCAAGATTCTGAGTTCACGGGAAGTACCTACCCTGTAGGTTTTGATTCCCTTGCGAGTAGTGGCGAGTTTCAAAATATGCGGTTTTAATTCCTGTTTCTTTTGATTGCGTTGACATAGAAGTTTGATTTTGTTACAGCTTAAAGGTATTATAGATTTGAGTATTTGATATGAATTTCAATATAATACCACTACGCGTTCATGAGGAAAGGGGTAGTAAGTTTAAAATTATTAAAAATATTTTTATTATATGATATAACTAAAATTGTATACTTTTCGCAATTTTTCCTATATCTCTGCTATAAGACGTTGCTTCATACCAAATTTCAAGATTCTGAGTTCACGGGAAGTACCCTGTAGGTTTTGATTCCCTTGCGAGTGTCGAAAATTTGCGGCATAAACGGGAGTATCTTTTGATCGCGTTGACTTAGAAGTTTGATTTTTTCACAGCTCCAAGAGACCATAGACTTGAGTATTTGATATGAATTTCAGCTTGATACCTCCACGCGTTCCTGAAAAAAAAGGTCTTGACAGACAGACAGACAGACAGACAGACGGACAACAAAGTGATCCTATAAGGGTTCCGTTTTTACCTTTTGAGGTACGGAACCCTAAAAATCAACCTACATACAAAGTTTTAAGTGAATCCATTGAGAAATAAACATTTTAAATTTACCACCCTTTTCTCCCCTTTGGGGGGGAATTTCCAAAAATCCTCTCTTAGTGGTAGCCTACTCCTTCCAACAAACACACATGCCAAATTTCAGCTCTTTACGATCATTAGTTTCGGCTGTGCGTTGTCTGTCAGTCAGTCAGTCAGTAACGGAAGAGTTTTATAATAATCTTTATATATATATAACTAGCTGTACCCGCGACGTTGTTCGCGTTGAATAGTGTATTTATTGCCGTCAATAACTGAAAGTGAAATGCCGTGGTGCGGTTAAATGACCGGATTCATATGAACAGGGTCGCGGGTTCAAACCCGGGCAAGTACCAATGTGACCTTTTCAAAGTTACGTGTACTCTAAATAATTCTAAGACACTATTGACAAACGGTGAAAGAAACCAAAAAATTAGAATCTGAAATAATTGCCAGACCGCATTGAGTTAGCATGGTGATCAATGCTCGTTTCATTTTTATATGGGTGGAGGCTTATGCCCATATAAATGCAATACATGTTATAGGCGGGTATAGCTGAGTAGCGTCTCGACACCATAACAGAGTAGCATAACGTAACGCCACATTACAACGGAATCGCGACACCAAAGCTTACGGGCGTCGTTACTCTATAGCTGGAGTGGTCACGACGCTTTAGTTGTATGGAGTCGCAACGCCATAGATGATAGGCGTCGCGACGCCATGGATGGGCGGCGTCGTGTAGCCATATTAGAGCGGCGTTACAACACCATAGCTGCGAGGCGTCGCAACGCTACAATTGAGTGGCGTCAGTTGGCTATAGCTAAAAGGCGTCATGGCATCATAGAAGAGTCGCGTCGCTACGCTATAGCTGAAGCGTCGTGACGCTATAGTTGAGCGGTATTGCGTGTTCTTCTTAAATTCGCTCTCTACCCCTCCGTCTATCTCCGAAAATTGTGGACCAATTCAATAGTTTTTATAGAGTGGGTAAGTCTTCGAGGTGGTTTCATATGTATACATTTCAATCAATCAATTTAGTAGTTTTGTTGTTAAATCAAAACAACTGGAAAATGTAACCATGAAAGACGACGAAGACGCATGATCTGCAAGCGACGGGGGATGAAAGGCAGCGAGATAGTGAATCATGCAACCGGGACGGGGGTCAACTGACTGTCTTGTCAAAATGCAAACTCATATGGCTTAGATGTGTTGTAACACCCTCAGCACAAATCTGCCTCTTAACTCTGAGGATAGGCTTCGATCTTGTTTAAGATTGATTATCAGCAGAGAGACAACGTTACCGTCAGAAAAAAATGCAAATTGGCATGCAGGTTTTCCGGTGTCCACTCAAGTCCACTGTATAAAAGAAAGAAAATGCATTTACTTGCGCCACTTGCGACGCAAAAAATACAAAAGATAAACTAACTTCTACAATAATTTCCAAAATGTTAGAGGTAATAATTATGCGTGTCATCCGTGCGAAACATCTGCTTGTTGATTTGGTGGTTGAGACTGAGTGTGACCAGCAAAAGTATCGTTCAGGTTGGAATCCAGTGTCGGGTCAAAAATTAAGTATTGGTTTGAGACAGGCAGGCTAAAACTAATACTTATTATTTCAATGTCCAACGCCTCCGATAGTATGTAAAACTGATGGTTCCGACCGTCAAAAATGATCTTTGGTCATTGCTATTGCTTTACCCGTGCTTCCAAAATATACCGAATTACCCAGTAAAATGGATTGTGTAGGTCAGACAGAAATACGAACATACGACATCGACGGAGCAGAAATCTGGTCCATTAATTGAGTAAGAAGCTGTGAATTTGAGTAAATCGTCTCTAATAATTTCGTAAAGAAAGTAAAAACAATTGCCCTAAGCAAAAGTTGGCGCCGGCGCTGTAAACCGTATATTTATTGGTCCCATAGTTTTTCAGTTTGCCATCGGACACTCGTCACAAACAGCAAAAGAAAGATATGGGTAAAAGAAAGGTAAATTTAAGAAAAGGCAGACTTTATTCTTTACCTTTACCTTTAAGTTGATGGGAGAGTTTATTTTTATTCATGGTCCGTATTAATATTTTTTTTATATTAAAAAGTCAATAGCAATTTTATTCATTATTCACCTGTGTGCACTGTAATCGGTATTTGGATCATTTGAAGTATTTTAGGTTAATTAGTTTTAGTTAACTAAGATTGGAACGGGGCTGTGATTGTAAATTCATCTGTAAAACCGTCATTAGCTTGACTTGTATCCGGTAAACGCGAAACCTTTATGAGAAAACAGCCCCTTTAAGATATCATAAATATAGATAATTAAAAGAGACACTTTGATTAAGCATTAAAATGGCATGAGCAGCAGATTACCTCTTAGAAAGTAAAAGTTTTCAAACAAAGTATATAGAACTTGAAATGAAAATATACAATTTATTTATTTATTTATTTAATACTTTATGCACAGTGTACATAGGTGGACTTAATGCCAGAAGGCAATTTATTATTTTTATCCAAGAAATATTACAGATTAACGTAAGAAAACGTGGGAATAATAATATCAATAACGACCAATAGGTAAACTACGTTGAACCTCATTTTTTTAAAGACAAAAATGATATTTGATTGAAAAGACAACAGCGAAAAGTTTAAAAAAATAGGATTTTTAACTAAAAGACACAAAAATGGTTAGCTCGACTAAGATTCGAACTTGGAGTATCAAAATATTTGAACTTGTAAAAGAAACTGGATTATAAAAGAAAAAAAGGGCGCCGTCACACCTGGATTTGAACTTGCAGCAAGAACATTCATTTCCAATCATTCAACCACCGATTTGTTTTCACTACAGCTGATTTTCCTAAAAAGTGACTCATACTTCAATCAGATCTGGTCGTTATAGTAACGTAGTTTTTGCCATGGTTACTTGGTTGTTTACACGTCAATAATGCCAATTTACGTCAATTTTTCCTCGGGAACGACTTAAGGAATCGGGATAAAAAGTAGCCTATGTTTTTTTCCATGTCAAAGGCTACATGCATACCAAATTTCAATCAAATCGGTCCAGCCGTTTTTGCGTGAAAGAGTAACAAACATCCACACATCCATTCTCACAAACTTTCACATTTATAATATTAGTAGGATTCTTCTGTGAGTGTGTATGTGACTGAACTCCTCCTAGACGGCTGGACCGATTATAATGAAATTTGCTGTGTGTCTTCAGGTGGATTCGAGGATGGTTTAGATTCACAATTTAGTCCAATTTGAAATGTTTTTTTGTTTAATTTTTATCAATTATTAACATCGCGATTATTGACATTAAAAACGTAAGTAAGTAGTTGCCATGACGACCAAATTTTGTTGTTTTAGTACGATTTACTATCCTCCAGATCCTCCTCCATAGAGGTTATATATCAATTAAATAAACAAGGTTGTCAAAACTCCTTGCAATGATATTAAAACTGTTTTCTTCTTTAAATATCAGGCTCGCAGACTTTTATGTTTTTTTTTCGTTTGTCAATTTGGTAGGTCTGAGAGTAGGTCGTAGGTTATATTATGATTGCCACCAGAAAGAAAGAGAGAAAGTACTCTCAATACTGAAGAATAGCAAATTAGACTCAAAGAAAACATTCTTTTATTTTTTTAAAGAAATAAATCTGCAATAAATTGATGTTTGAAAATACGCTTTGCGGACCGGGAATCGAATGGGCTAAAATGCGAAAAACTAGCACCGTGTACTTTTTGGCATCAATCGATATTATATATAATTCCAGTGTCATGATGTTTGTCGGGGATGAACTCCGAAACTACTGAACCGATTTTAATCAAATTTGCACACCGTGTGCAGTTTGATCCAACTTGAAATATAGGATAGCCTACATCACAAATAAAAAAAAAAATTGAGACCGCGGGCGGAGCAGCGGGAAACAGCTAGTATATATAGATAGTTAAAGAAAACAATCCTTCTAAATAAACAATACTAACATAATAAAGCGAAGTGAAGTTGCGATTATTTTTATTATTATGCCCGATTTGTGTAGCTGTTGGTTTTCCTTATGACTTGCGATCATGTGGTTGCGGGTTCGAATCCCACCCATTTATTATCATTTATTTATCATTATAATTATAATATTATAAAACATAAGTAGATTATTGCATTTGTCGTTTTTTTTTAGACTCATGGAAAACTATGTTGGTATCAACTTCTAGCATAGACTCGCACATTATACTAAAACACCTCGTTTTAAAATCAAGGCATCCCACGTTTTAACTCTCTACTCTCAACCGCTAAGTACAATATGTGGATTTAAAATTCCATTTCCGGGGACGTGATCGCATAAGTTCCGATCCGGATTCCGGAACGGCGCCGGCCTTGTTTGTACAGTTCTACCGGTTTTGAGTGTTCCGGCTTTTGTTTTTCAGTTCCGCGGTTATGTTTTGTAACAGTTGTATTGATTGTACTTATTGGTTAGCTGTTGCATTGAGAGGGTTACTTTTTCTTTTTAATTCGGTTTGGATTCGAATTTTAAATTTATTTTCATTTAGATTAATGAAAATGTTTTATTTTGTGGTAGACAAGTTGGTTTGAAGGGAGACATTACTGTAAAGTTCCAAAAAAGACAGTTTAAGATTCCTTGAGAAAAATCGAATCCGTCCTAATTTTTATATTATCATGTATTTAAATGTTTTATGTTTCATTCGAAACATTATTTTGCCCATTATAACACAGAATTACTCCTATGAAATAAAATTTAAGAAACTGATTTCATGTTACTAGAACTATATTCTCGAGGGCATGTGACCTTCACCTTAAAATAAATAAGCAAAAAGTATAAAAAACACAAGAATTCTCAAATAAGTAAACAAATAAACCCACGCACCAACGAAAATATAATTTAATTATTCGTTCCCTTCAAATTAAAACACAACATCTTAAGACGACCTTTGGATAACCCTTTCTTGACTATTTCCAGGACTATTTGTCATCAGGCATTATCCGGGCCGGGTATGCCCGGGTATAGCTGGGTATCCAAGACCATCACTTATTTGAATTAATTGCTTTGCCCGGGATCAAAGCATACCTAAGATTTAGACATTTTTGCTTGTAATGCAATTCATCTTATTCAATGTTACTTTACCTTCGTGGAGGGAGACTATAATTTATCTAGATTAGTCGTAGATTTTTCAGGTGTGTGTAATTAAATTTACTCTTTCCTGGATAGGAAATAAAAAGTCAGTGATCAAAAACGTCAATGATTTAAAAAAAAATGTACTACCGATAGCGTCCGATTATCGATGACCGTTTTTTTGCAGGAGAATAATATAAAGTACTTATTGCAATAGTGAAATACACACGTCCAACAAAAAATCTGTTGGAAATAATATCAAAATCTGAATAGGCCCAAACGAAGAAATATAATTTATAAATGTATCTTCTACACTCTGGCCCCAAAGATTTGCTTTGGCTTAGTTTGGGGACCACTGTTAACAACCATATAAACTTTAATAATTACCTATGATATACTCTGTTAATTTAGTTCCAAAAATGATGTAAAGACAAGCAATAAGTTTTATTCTTATTCTTTTTACCTATCCTACAAAACGTCCCATGTCTGGCTAAATATAAATTAGAGACGACAGTTTAGTTTTTAAAATTGATATCGTTTCTAACTTCACTAAAAAAGTATATCATCATACCAGTCCAGTCCAGTCCACTGCTGAACATAGGCCTCCAATCATTTTCAGATCGGCAGGTTGGAAGCGACATGCTTCCAGCGGCCCTTGAAAAATAAGTCTCTTGACAAAAAATAAATCGTATAATCTTGTATGACAATAAGCATACAAACAACAAAAGAACATCGTTTACTTGAACAATATGTGTTATCTGTTGCTAACCAAGCTATCTGCAACTATTCAAAAATGTATCCACAGGGAAACCTGGTACGGAAATCAATTAGAGGTACGTCTTCACTGCGTACCGTTAGCAACCTCTAAATTAGTAAAGGATTTCTAAGATGTTGAATATTGTCTCTCTGGTCGAGGACCTCTGCAAATGGACTTTGTGGTCTGCAATGTTCGTTCATTGTTTGATAGTTTTTTTTATAATATGGAATCTAATGTTATGGTTTTCTGAGGTTAACGCGAATGTTAAACATTGAAGTAAAACTTTTTTTTTAAAGGATTCTATCGCATTTTTTTTTATTTTAGTTCCCGACGTTTCAACCTCTTTGCTGATGTCATGGTATCATCACAGATCATGGTCAGCCCGTGCCCAAATCCACTCATAAAGAGGTTTTATTTCAAAATCGAATATCTTTCGAAAAGATAAGGTTCATCATAAAGCTGTATTAATTTTCTTTGAGAATCATTTTTATCTTCTGGAAGCTTATATTTATCGTAATCGTAGTATATATACTATACAGTCATGTCCAAATCCAGAATGAATAATCTTACTTTCCTTTTCTAAATTCCTTTGTTTTTTTTTTTTTTTTTTAAGCTTTCTTGTAATGTGTGCGGCACACTGGTGTCAGTATTATTTTAATCCCTCGTGCTTAATGCTTGTGTTACAAATGGTTCGTCGGTAGTGCAATGGGTGGGATTCGACCCAGCAACCGATCGCAAGTCTGATGCCCTAGCTAGCTGATAGGCTACCAATGATCTTCGTCTGTTGCATGTAAATGACAACCCTAAATGTAAGAAAACTTATGTCCAAGGCTGTTATTTTGGACCATTGGAATAAATGATTAAAATATTTTCCTTGAGTTTATCTGCTATCCAATCTCACATACCTTCACTTCAGCTATTTAAAAATATATTCAATGCAATAGTGAGACGATGTGGGTGCAGAACTCAATTAATGGTCTGCTTTCATTGAGTTACCAACAACCACTTGATTAAGAGAATGTAAATAATTTGTAAGTACGTGTTTAAGTGACGAGCGGCAAGCGGGTTTCAGAGACAAATGTTTTTTTAATGTTTAGATGAACTCAAATTTGACTGCACGGTGCCGAGTGGTATAGGTCACCACGCTAATTACCACTGTGCGCGACATGCTGTAGGGTTCGATCCCCGCATGGGACAAGTATTTGTGTGATCCACAGATGCTTGTTCCAAGTCTGGGTGTTCTTTGTGCATGTGATTTGAATGTTTTTGAAATCCCCGCGACACAAGGACTAAATTATTTAGGGCGGGCGACGTTTTTTAAAAAAGAAAGAAAGAAGAAAATAATTATTTATTGACCTCATGGCCATCTTTTTTGACTTTTGTGACCTCATGGCCATCTTTTGTGACTTTTATGATCTCGAACTACGACTTGACCAGTTAACCGCACCAGTTACTCTTATGAAATAATTTATTATATTATGTTTTAGAGTGTTTATGATTATATCCTTGAAGTCCTCAATCGTGACTTTTAAGTCCAATTAAAACAGCTGTTTTCGCTCCGCTTTTGCGTGCAATACAATCCTCCGCTACCTTTTCCAACTTGGACCACATCCTAGTGAACACTTGTACCTACGAATATTGCGCTGGAATTGGATTAAGCGGTGTTTAGTTAAAACCGATGAAAGGGTAAGCTTCAGTGATTATTTGACGGTATTGTCTAATTTAGACCGGGTTGGTAGCTACTTGTAATTTCCTCCACACGTGTTCAGATGGCGTGAACTTCGATCTTCAAACGTAATTTCGAATAGCTTTTAATTGTCGCCTTGTCTTGTTGAGTAACTTAAATTGAAAGGTACATTTTATCGAAAGTTCTGGTTTAGTGTGAAGTCTTATTAGCATCACCTTATTGCTACCGTTCTAATGAATAAAAGAGATAGAGTACTACATTACAATTAATTTCTGGGTGTAATTAATCTATATTCTATATATGTATTTACAAATATATAAGTATGTTTATCAGTTGTCTGGTCACCATAGTACTGACTCTGTCTAGTTTGGGACCAGATTACCGTGAGTGAGGTGTCCCGAAATATTATACATATTTTTTTTACGGTCACACATTACTAGTAGGTATTCTTGTTAACCCCTCTTGCTAAGCTTAATTGCTTGTGTTACGAGTGATTAGGATTCGAACCCTCAACAACACGATTGCAAGTCCGACGCCCTAGCGCCGCTGAATTAAAATATAGTGGAGTATATTTTTAGAGTTTTTGTGCATGATCTGATTAAAAGATATTTCCTATAAGCGTAGGACACATTTAACTAACTTGCACCTGAAATGATATGTAACTAGAAATGTTTAATTGCTTAAGTATCGAAGTACAGTAACTTAAAGTAAGCAAATAACTTGAAAGCAATATGTAAGATCCAATGGTGTTGCAATCCCATTACAAGATTGGAATGGGTCCCGCTAATGGTAGTTCGGTAAACCATGAAATTGTGAGTTCTCCTTGTGAATTACAATAGGGATTTCATGGGTACAAAACTACATGTATGTTTTGCTTTTTTATGTTAGAGAAAACAAATGATTTATTGGAATTAAATTAAATTGAAATTAATTCACATAAATAAGTACATAATAATATTTATTTTCTAGGTAAGTGAGCAAGTAAGTGTCAATAACATTCTGGTTTATATCTCTTAATGACTCAATGGTGGCTTATGTAATTATTATTATTAGTGATATAATTATGTATTTTTTTTAGCCTCCTGATTCCCCCGGCTTGTCTAATATACTGTTATGTAAATAATATGTGTAAACACTCGTTATGAGTTATTGCAATAGGCATATACCTATATGGTAGGTATGGCATATAGGTATATGCCATACCTACCATATGCCTAAATTAATGGTATAAGAATTGACCTCTAAGGCCCAGTTTAATCCCGAGTTAACTCAACCAATGGTCAAATAATTTATGGTTTCAAATTTAAGTAAAACGCTATTAATACGCGACGAATCGATTGTTAGACTATCAAATGGTCAAATAAGTTATTTATTTAACCATCTGTAAGAATAAAAATTTATGAATGAACGCGTTCTACTGAAGTTAGAAATAATTAGTTAGCTTATTTAACCATTGGTTGAGATAACTCGGGATAAAAAAACTAGCTCTAAATAAGGATGGCAGTAGGATAAAAACGAATCGCTGAAATAAAAGCATAAAAACTTACCAACCCGAACGAAAATAATCGTAAATTTATTTCAGCTTTGTATCGTATGTTTTCGAATTAATGTTCCGGTTATTATGTTGGTGAATTAACATAAGCCTACTTAACATAATTATCGGATTAATAGCGTACGGATTAATATACATTTATATCTTGTTTGGTGTTGATTGTGATATTATAAAAGCACGATTAATTAAATTGTGTGTACGGTTATGTGGACTGTTACTGCTTACCGCTTTTGGAAAAGCGTTAGCATTTTTGTGTGGATTAGGGTGATCAAATAATTATGTATCTATAATTATGGTGCCATAATTCATAGAAGATCATATCATATTATATATTATATTGTAGCTGTTTATTCGACCGCTGTGGTCGAATGGGTTTCACACCGGTTTTCAAGATGTCACTAGCTCTAAAGTCCCGGGATCGACCCCCGGACAGGTTAATTTAGAAAAAAACAACACTTTTCTACATTTTCTCGTGTCTGGGTGTTTGTGGTATCTTCGTTGTCATTGATTCCATAACACAAGTGCTTTAGCTACTTACTTTGGATTCGGAGCAACGTATGTGATGTTGTCCTCATTTATTTGTTTAATATTATTTATTATAATAATACAGATAAAAAAAAAATTGCAAATATCCTGTCGCAGGTCAAGTAGCTGAAATTTCGTAAGAAATAAAGCAGTATCTTTGTACGTATTATTTTTTGAATTGACGCGTCCTGTGTTAATTGTGTATACACTAATAAATAATCAAATAAAAATTGCAAGCAAAAAGAGGTTGAACTACAAATTTAATTAAAATAAAAATTGCATGCAAAAAGAGGTTGAACTACAAATTTAATTAAAAAAAATAAGTTAATTTAGTTTTATTTATCTTATAAGTTTTTAGTTCAGTTTAGTACCTATCTTATTCATTTATAATTTTCTAACTGTTCCCCGCGACACCGCCCGAGGTAACTACTTTTAGTAATAATAATAATAATAATAAGTTTATTAGTACATAAAGAACAGCAACACAGTACATAGCATATGGACAGCAGTGGGTTGTACTACCAGGTCAAAATTCTTGTCAGCTTTCCGGCCTCCTAAACTAGGTACGCAGACCTGTATCTTAGGAGTCGGAGATTTTGTGGCTTCAATATATAATACAACCGTGACTTTCAGTTTGTTTACTAACACAGCAAATGGAGTGATTGTAGTTGTGTATCTAGAAGTGTGTATTATATGTGTGTAGTGTGTGTGTAGGGAGGTGTGTGTCTGATGTGAAGTGTGAGTGAGATTTCTTTCAATTTAGATTATGTTATGATTGTATAGCCAATAAATTTTCGGTTTCAACATAATTTAGGCTTAAGAGCCATTTTTTTAATTTATTTTTAATTTCATGCAAATTATATTTATACAGCGGAATAATTTTATTTATTTTATTATACATGCGTGAACTTTGAGCCAAAAATTGCCGACTTGTAAATGCAAAATGACAGGAGTTGGCTTTACATATAGGGAAACCGTGTCGTCTTTGAAGCAGGTTTTTGTCTAATGGAAGGTTAGAGTGTCTCCGCAGGATTGAACGTAGGACATATAGTTGCCTTACTGTGAGAACTTTGGTCTCAGAATACAGCTGATCCGTAGGGTAGTCTCTAGGTTTAAAAAGCATCACTTTAAGAACTGCTCGTTGTGCACGTTCAGCAGAAATCATTGTGGTTTTGTAAGTACCGCCCCACAGTGGGATGCAGTACATAATGATAGACTGACAAAGGCTAAAATATACAAGAGTCAGAGTTTCAGAATTGGCGGAGTGCCTGAGTTCTTTAAAAATATATATTAGTTTTCTGATCCTGATGCAGAGAGCCTCTATATGCGCGTGCCAGTTAAGTTCCTATAATTAATATAGTTTAGTATTAGGTGTGTATATTATAATAATTTTCATTTTGTAACATAAGTTCTGTAAAGTGTTAATTTTAGTAGTAATTGTATATATTTTTCAATAAATAGAACGGAATTAAAAAAATATATTTAAATATTGAAATAGAATTAGGAATGCAAATTCATTAGAAGAGCATCGTATTTCGCATACAATATGGCTCCGTTGATTCATTATACCGATGTCACAGCGGTCGCCAGATGAGTTGTGGACGAAATTAATAATTGTAATGCGTTTATTTAGACTGTTTGTACTAAGTAATTTTACTTTGATTATTTAAATCGAAGTGGTCTCCTAAGATTTGAATGTTTCTTTGTGCATGTCATTTGAATGTTTGTGAGACCCCCGCGATACAAGGATCATTTCCTTAGTGCGGACGTCGTTCTTTTTTTTAAATGAATGAAAATGAAGATTACATTTTATAAGTATGTAGCAGTTCTCATATTTAACGTGTTTTGTAATAAATACAGCACTATTTTTCAGTTTAAAGAACTCATCATTAATTTTATCGCGAGGCTGGTATATTAAGAAGACGTTGGTATAGTAGATGTGTTAGCAATTCTATATCATATAGTTGCAAATACCATGCCTGTGTTTAGAAGTGGATACTTATATAATTAATGAGTCAATAAAACTTTTTTGTTTGTTTTTCTTAAAACGACGCCTTAAAACAACGACGACTAAAGAATTTAATCCTTGTGTCGTGGGGGTTTCACAAACATTTAAATCACATGCACAAAGAACACCCAGACTTGAAACAAGAGATTGTAGATCTCACAAATGCTTTTCGCATGCGGGGATCAAACCCGCAGCACGTCGCGCACAGTGGTAATTGGCGTGGTGACCTATACCACTCGGCTATTCGTGCAGTCAGTCGACTAAAACGTCGAGAAATATATTTACTAACCGACTTCCAAAAGGAGGAGTGTCTATGTTCGACAGTATGTATTTTTTCAACAATTGGCATGGGCACTGGTAAGTTAAGAAATCAGTTTACTTTTAAGCAGCATAGGGTTTTTGAAGTCGGTGAATTTTTTGTTAAAAAGTTTTATCTATAAAGTTCTAAGTTTAAAATAGTTGGAAATAATTTGAATTTCTAAGTTTAAAATAATATTAATTTTGAAAACAAACACAAATTAATATAATAATAGCTTTTTGAATTTGATTACTTATCATAGACACTAAATTATTTAATTAGTTCGTCATCAACTAAGATAATGCGATCAAAGAAAATATTTCTTACCTAAATCTACTCAGGTCTTTATAATATAGAAAACGATCAAAATAAATAGATTTTATCTTACCTTTAGAATACATTTGGGTTCAAACAGCTGTAGCTCATTAATAACGATCAGACGACTAGCCTTTCAAAATATCTTTATCATATCGTTTGAACGTTCCATGTTTGTTCGTTCCGATAGCGTTTCGTAAATGGATATCACGTCAGCATCTGGGCGCGACAAATTACCTATTCTATCTGTCATCTCAAAACGAATCGTTGTACTTCAATGTATCTTAGGGATCCTTGGTCATGATAATTGTTGGGTGTTGTTTGATGGTGTTTTGTTTTGAAACTTCGAGAGCTGTAGCTTTCATGTTTTGTTTCGAATAGATTTAAAATAGTATTTTTATGATTAAAAATAGCTGTTGCCTTCAAGTCTTCAACTGCTAACTGTAATGATTTTTGAAATAAAACTACTTTTAAACGGATTCTATCGCCGTTTATTTACAATCGGCCCGTCACCATGACACCTGCTAAGGCGTCGAAGGTCGGGAACTAAAATATAAACCTCAGAAAACAATATGTAATGATTTTTTCTCTTCGGGTTGTCTCATTTTGCTGTGATCTTTAATATTTCTTAATTGATTTGCGAGTGATCATCACACTTGGCTGGAGTAGTTGAAATTCTGATGGTCACTTTTCAGTGTACAACAAATATTGCACAAAAACATCTGTCCTTTTCCCAATTATATGGGGTCGCCGCAACCGTCTTTTCCTACCATTCATCTCTGTTTCGTTTCACTCCTTTCTATCTCATATCATCTTTCACACAATCCATGAATCTTTTTTTCGGTCGTCCTCTTCACGTTTACCCATCCTTACCACCAATATTGCGTACAAACATTAAGACCGAAAAGATGATGCCGCCTGCAAAAGACTCGAAAAAAATTATACAATTGCCTTCAACTCCAACTCTCAAAGTATCAAAACAAATTATGTAGTAGAAAAAAGAAAATATGTTCTAGGACTGAAATTAAAGGAATAAAATGTATAAAACACCTGCGGGTCCCTACCACTAACCTCACGACAACATTCTTTTCTCACCTTATGTTTTCGTGAAATATTTTCGAGATTCCGTGATTGATGTTCCGTTGACGCGTCGCCGACTAATGCTTGCGAGAAGATTGATCTGTCCCAGCGGCATTAGGTACATGTACCGTACCTCTATATTATTTAAATACGAAACCGTAGTACGGGATGCGAGCTTTGATGAATAGGTATTTGATTGCCGTTAAAATGTCTTTATTTTTGTTGTTGAGTTATTCTCGCGATGTTTATACAAATGTAGGTTATTTTTGGAAATTCGAACTTCACTTAATGGAAACGTAGGTACTTATTTTGTTTTGTTTTTGCAGCTTTTTCATTAAGTTTTGATAAAAGTATTGAAAAACTCGTTTTCCTTTAAGTTAATAGATATGTTATTAAGGTACCTACACTACCTAAAAGTACTGGCCTATAAATGTCCCACTGCAGGGCACAGGCCTATTACCATAAAGGGAATGAACGAGTATTGATCACCACGTTGTTTCACTGCGGGTTGGCGATTACAGATACCAATTTTTGGAATTCAGGTTTCTTCACGATGTTTCCCTTCACCGGTTGACAATGGTATCTTAGAATAATGAAAAATATACAGTGTTACAGTGTTTATTCAACGTACAAGGTATTTTATTTCATTTCTATCATATGGTATAGGTAACATTCTATAGCTACTAATAATATATAGCTGAGGAGTTTGTTTGTTTGGTTGAACGCACCATAACTACTGTTCTGATAATTATGTGAAATTATTTTTGTTAGATAGCCCATTAAATGAATGAAGGCTATAGGTTACTTTGTGCCGCGACTCCAGCAAAGCAGAGCAAAAGACTCATTTGCAATAGATTTCCACATCTACAAAGGTACCTACTCATTAAACGAAGAAGTAAAGGGAATACAAAGGTCTTGACAAGTAGGCGCTCTTCCAGTTTAATGCCTTTAGAGCGCTATTCAAGAATTTTACAACCACTCAAACAGCTGTAAAAATCTCCAGTAAAACGTATCTGCCTGTATCTTTTTAGGAAGTGAGTTTGTTACTAAATATATGAATTTAAACTTGCAAAAAAATCAAATTTAAATTTGAACAATATCGTTATGAAACGTATGACCATTAAGAAGTTCTATGTGGGTTCTAATGAGTCAAATCATTACTGGCACCACAAAATTGAGAGACCTGATTTGACATGTCACGCAGTGTTTTTTTTGTCTTAAAGCTTACAAGCAATTTGATTGATGTTAGCCCGTGGTAGGCTTAATTCTTGTGTTACGAATGGGCTGACGTCGGTAGTGCAATGGGTATCGACCGGGCCACCACAATGATCGCAAGTATGGCCTCATCTGTTTATCTATCATCTTTACCACTATTTCCATCAATCGCGGGCGTTAGCTTATCTCTGATCTCTGGTGAAATATGACAGATACTCCAATTGCTTCACTAGACATTTTTGACTCGGAAAAGCCTCGGGAAGCCTCATTGACATATTATGAATTATAAATCTTTCTGATCATATCATCATGGGAATCTCAAAAGAATACATCACACGACAGCAGTCGGAAATGTCACCTCGTATACTAATAAGAAATCCGTGCATTTGCTTTAAATAATATTCATATATTTTTTAATTTCTTTGAATATTTAAGCATCCTTTTTTTATTTTGGTCTATTTTTGTCTAGATAAGGCCACTCCTCATTTAAATCTGTCCTATCTCCACAGAAATACATTGAATTTACATGAATATCCTGTGATATTCTTCTGAATACTTTCAATAACGAAATCATCAGTATTTGATTGAAGGTGGAATATAGGGCAAACCCAAATACTGTAGAAAGGTAGAACGTACATAAACCAGAAAAATACGTTGAAGGGAACACCTGTTCTGTCCAAATGACCGATCGTCCCGCAAAAGAAATGTCAAACGGCTCATTTGACAGATGTGTCTTCTACGGATGGATGAAACTAGGTTATTACAGTCAACGTGAAAGTAAGACTTGGATAGATACGTGACAACTAAATCGATAGGTTGACTTGAATGTAGCGTTTGTCAAAAAGATTGCTTTACCTAAATTTTCAACCAAATGGTCAACATAAAACATATTGTTTACACCCCAAAACAAAACTCATAAGAAACCTGAAAACAAAGTATCCATCCATCAAGTAATATAAGATAATTAAATATTAATCTGTATTTTTTTTTTCATTTTATCGAGTGTCAATCTCACAATAGGGTAGTAAACTAAAAAAAAAAGTAGCCATTTGTGTTCTTTCGCCTCGTAAGTAAGTAGATAAGATTTAACGCGTGACGTCACTCCGGCCCTCAATTTTTTCATAACGTAGTGACGTTGCCGTCACTCATATACTTAAAAATGGTTAACTTTGTAATTTTTCATTGTTGTGATTAAGTATAAATAAGCGTGAAATATTTTAATATGAAATGACTGACTGACTAAATAAATTTTTATTTTAAATGCACAGTGTAATACCCTATTTTATTTTATTTTGAAAAAAAAAACGAAATTACATAGGTATAAGACTCATTAGTAAGTTAAATAAAACAAGCCACTGTAATAACCACAACATTTTCCACATTAACAAAAAGGTTTGCTATGATGAGGACTCAGCGGTACCTAAGCTAGTTATTATTGAGATGAATCTGACGACACCACCAAACTTAAAATACTTAAAGCCGCTAATGCTTTATATCGGGCCAAAGAAATACCTATAAATACTGATACTCCAAAAAACCTATCCCTCGTTCTGGAGCAGTTGGTTAAAACACAATTATAATAACAACAAATAAAAAATGAAAATTACCACAGAATGCTATAACAATATTTATTTGAAAAACTTACAAAAACCGTCGTTTATTAAATATGTTTTGTAAACAGACTCCGGCATTAAATCGCTAACAAGCTCGTCGGGCGATTAAGGACTTGTTGACATTAAAATATAAATATCATTTGGAAACATCTCTCACAAGCGACTCGATCAATATTGTCTGAGTTTCAGGGATATAAAATAAGTGGTCTTCTTTTTGCAATTTTTGTGCTTTTGAATCTTGTTTAAAAGATGTAGCATAAAAATCCATTCAGCTATATTTACCAGTAGTTATAGCAAAGAAGAAAGCCTATAATTAAGTCAATGCGAAACAAACACTGATGAATATCCAATCGTAGAAAAATCTTAGTTCGTAGCACGAATATTTATAAAAGCAGTTTAAAAAAAATGCATATTGCTTTCTGAGGTTTACACGAATATTAGACATTGATATAAAACTACTTTTTAAACGGATTCTATCGCGGTTTATTTTGATTTTAGTTCCCGACGTTTCAACGCCTTTGCAGGTGTCATGGTCACGGTTAGACTACCCGGAATAAATAAATCAGAGAGAAGTAGAGTCTGTTTGAAATTAGTTTTATTTCTTCAATTATGAATGCATTTTGCTATATATCTTTTGGTATATTGTAAGTTAATCTAATAAATACTCCCGGCTGATATAAGAATTGTCGATATATTCAGCTCAAAATCCTACTATCCTACTAATATAAATGTGAAAGTGTGAAATGTTATAAATGTGAAAGTTTGGATGTTTGTTACTCAATCACGCAATAACGGCTTAACGGATTTAGATGAATTTTGGCATGCATGTAGCCTTTGACATGGAAAAGAACATAGGGTATCTTTTATTCCGATTCCTTATGTAGTTCCCGAGGGACGACCCAATCCTGAAGTCAACGCAGACGAAGTCGCGGGCAGAAGCAAGTTATTATTATAATTGTAAATCTAGCTTCGATCGATCACAATAGATCGATAAGGGTCGCAGTGATACTGGGGCTGTATACTTAGTCCCAGAAAAAACATTCAACAAAAAAAAACTAGCTTGTACTGTCAAGAAAGATGAAAGATTTAATGTATTGTAATATCTGCATAAACCTAGATCGGATGAAGTTTGACCATTAGAAAGCACAGCTTAATAATATTTGAACTATTACGGAACGGTAAAAAGAGGCCCGACTAAAAATCTAAAAATCTCATCGTTTAAAACGAATAATAACTGGGTCGTCACTAAAAGGAGGTATGTATCTCCCAGCGCGACTTCTCAATTATTCACTATAAAATTAGGAGTAATTGGAACAGTCCAGCGAAGCAATCTAGATAAAAGCCTCAGATGAATATAGCCCATGAACGTTTTAGGGCGGTTCTGAGCGTTTACAGCCTAAGCTAAAATATGATAGGTGTTGAGATGCAATCTTTCTGAGTACTACCAAGATTTAGAGCAATCATACCTTTAGTTTTTGGGTGGTTACTATCAGTTTTTAAATGATGCGGTACTGTTCTTAACTGACTAACAAGGTTTCTTCTTCGGGGTGGGCGAATCAGGGTGCTGTCTGTGTTGATGACATTCAAAAAGTGCTACATGGTAGCCTAATTTGAATAAATGATTTTGAATTTTTGTTTTTTTTTGTCTCGATGATTTTTTGTTGTTACGCGATGGCTCTGAGGTAAATCGATTTAAAAATATATTTGGTCATAATATATACAGGGTTATTAGTAAAATACCATCAAACTCTAGTAGATAACTAACATCTTATGCAACAACATTTGTTCTACGACTTTTGAGAATTCGTCAGTTTTTTTTCATACTTAAGAGTGAGAGCACTAAATTTGATATTTTTGTTGCTGCGAGGGATTACAAATTACCCGATATTTATATAGTATAACGATCAGTCTTGTAAGTATACCCATACTTCCGAGACGGCTTCATAAAAAATCATGAAATTTGATTGGCTTTTGACCTTCGAAATAATTGGAATATTTTACCAAGAATGTCAAAACGAAATTGCGTATTGGTACTTTTCCGTATTTATTTTTTATTGAAGTCGCTTTTTTACATTTGTGAGTAATCAATTATTCAGTTGAGGAAGGTTTTTATAATGTAACATATATAATGTGTTATTAAGTATGTTGTCTATTATGTTGCTGATGTTGATTATGTTGTCTGTTGCTATGTTTTATGAAAGGGTAATTATGGATTGTTCATATTTTGTATCACATCTCTGGGACACCGAACTTATTTTTATATCGAAGTGGTGTTCATTGATTTTTGAAGCAGTGGCATACTAACGGCTTGGGCGTCGGGCTATTGGTCCGAATATATTGTATAATCCCACCAATTCCACTACCGACTTGAATCGAGTGGGTTCACGTCGGAAGAGCAATGTAACACAATGAATTTAAGCTTAGCACGAGGATTTGACAACAATAATAAAAATATATTTATAGTAAATTTTCCGAAAAAAAAAGGATTTTCATCATATTCATTATTTACAATAAATGAATTTTATCGCGGTTTATTTTGATTTTAGTTCCCGACGTTTCGACTCCTTTGCGGGTATCATGGTCATATTATTATAGCTGGACGTGATAAGCCTTCATAAAAAAAGGAATGTCAGTATATTTCTTACCATTGATCCTGGCTTCTATTCGCCAGGATCTACAAAAAATACCAAAACATCTAATCCACTAATGTCTTTAATAATCATTTAGTTAGATCACACCATAAACTCATAATACTAACGAACAATTACCGACAAGGAATCACCGAATCGCAGTTAATTAAGGATTTCCTACAGCGCGGTGTGAATGGTGAACCATTAGCAGGAGTGTCATTCAGTGTCGAGTGAGGCTCACGTTGCAGGAACGTCACTTAAACATCAAAAGAGATAATGCTCACAATGTTTTTGGTTTAATAGACAGTTTTAACAGGTTCACAGGTGTGTAATGCTATTATGTGGTCTGTGGACTCATGAGACAAAACGACACGAAGTCGTTGTAGAGAGTCCACAGACCACATGTGGTATGCTTTAAAAAAAACTATTTTCCAATTACATATATATAAATTCACAACATTATTTATTTATTTATACTCATTAGATACCAATTTTTACAAAAGCTTATCTGGATTTCTGAGCAATTTTCACTCTATAACCTGGACAGTGGACAGTGAACCTGTTAAATCATATGACTGATAATAATAATACCGGCCTATAAGCGTCCCACTGCTGGGCACAGGCCTCTTCCCATATAGAGAAGGGATGAGCATTGATCACCACGCTTGCTCATTGCGGGTTGGCGATTTCAGATTCCAATATTTTGGAATCCAGGTTTCCTCACGATGTTTTCCTTCACCGTTTGTCAATGATGTCTTACAATGATTAAGAAAGTACATATAACTTTGAAAAAGTCACATTGGTACCTGGGTTCGAACCTGCAACCATGTGCATGCGAATCCGGTTATTGAACCGCTAGGCCACCACGACATTTTACATGACTGATGACTTTCTTTAATGTTCCTACATTTCTTATTGTGGATTGATAACGTAAGGACTTAACGTTATTTAGTTTTGTCTATAAAGTCATTGGTTCCAAGACTCCTTCCAAGATTTAGATAAGAATTTTATGATGATAAAGGTACGTTCTATTTTTTCCTGTAATAGTTTACGAAATTGTTTTTGCCTTATAGTATGCAACGTTTTTGCGTGCGTTTAATAGAAAGAAAAGAGAAAAAAAACCTTAAAGTGCCTTTAAAGTACCTGTAAAAAACAAATTTTCGAAAATCCTGTTTTATTTTTAAATAAATTAGTGTGACAACGTAACAACTTAACTTACCACCTTATTAACTTTCTTTTTTTTTTGTGAAACAAATGACGTTAATTTTTGATAGATGGCGCCACTGTCATTCCAATTAATGTCATTAAATACAACGGAAAATTGACGGTCACGGAAACGAGGACAACTTACGTGGGTGAAACCGCGGGGCATAGCTAGTACATAATACGTTCGTAATAAAGCTATCTCGAGAAATTTAAAAAATATTTTTACTATAAAGCTTAAAGCATCTGTTTTCTATAAAATTACGATTTATGTGGTGTCACACTTTCGTAGAAACTGGACGATATAACTAAGAGTTATTATTAGGAGCGTAAATGGATAAATTGCCGGACAAGGACCGAAAAAAATGAATTTCTTAAATAAATACAAAACTTTTCTTGGCTTGTAATTAAATACAAATTGTAGAAGGAAAAACTTAAACCTCAGGCAGGACTCGAACCTGCGACCACTGGCTTCTTGACTTGTTTAACGAAAATAAATGAATTATGAAACCAATTGATTTGGACGAAAAAAAAATTACGTTTCCGTCAATCATAAAATACTATTCTTATTCAATTTCGGGATGTCATTGCTTTAACAAGTAAGGCCGTCGTTCATACATATTTAAATGTATTATTTGTAATAGAATACAATATTGGTATTATATTTTATCTTGTTATAGAAACAACGATATAATAAATAATATGGATGTTAATAAATATTTTAAACCTTAAGATACAAATAAATATTTGGACCTAATCAATTAATCGATTGTATCTTATGTTTCAGGAAAATCAAGAGTATTTAATATAAAATAGCTGGTATTCCGTTTAGCAATGTAATGACGAACGAATGAATACAAATATACACCCGTCACAAGAAACTGCCGTAGGTGCCGAAAAAGGAATAAAATTTAATATTTTTTTTGTTCCACATTCAGTACCAATCCAATATACCTATTGGTGCCGAAAGTGGAATAGTGTAGGTGCTGAGATGATCGGTGCTGAAAAAATTGGTGCCGAAACAGGAATACTTCAAAAAATCAGTCGTACTTTTACGAAATTGCAATCAGATTTTGACGGTGGCAGGAAAACTTTGTTGTACCGTATTGTGCTACTGCTTATGACGATGGAGCAAAAGTTGTGATTTAACTTATCGGTCGCGCCATGTATATTAGGCGTTAAATTCAAACATCTTATACGGAAATGTTTAAGTTGTATTGAATATTTCTCGATGTTTTTCTTCACTATTTGTCCATGGTGTTTTAGAATAATTGAGAAAGTACATATAATTTTGAAAAGTCACATTGATACTTGCCTGTAGTATGTTTGAACCTGAAACCAAGTGCATACGAATCCGGTCATTGAACCGCTACGCCACCACGCCAATTTTGCAATGATGATGATTCACCACGAGTTCAATGCTAATCCTTCTCTATATTATGTGAAGAGGTTTTTGTCCAGGTACATTGATGGGCTGGTATTATATATTTCATTGAATGTTAAGTAAGTTTTAATCAGTCCCTTCACTAAGTAAACCTATTCCAAATACATGCACTGTTGAATGTCTTGTGTTCTGACGTCACTACATAGGAATCAAAATCAAAATCAAAATCAAAATATTTTTATTTCGAGTAGACCCTTTCAGGTACTTTCAAAACGTTAAATGAATCTAGTTGCTCGGTTCCAAAATGTCATTCCTATGGAGAAGAATCCGGCAAGAAACTCCATAGGTTACTCTTTTAGAAATGGTAATATACAGAGATTTAAAATACATTACTTTTAAAATATGCGATAACAACGTAAGATAGCAAAAGCATAAGATTATTGCAATATAATACCTCAAAAGAGGAGAAAAAAAAAAAATGAGAATATAGGTACATGCATTTTACTAACATTTCGTTGTCGACACATTTACAAAAAAAGAAATAAAAACTGATACACAATGCACGAAGAAATAAAACAATTTACATACATTAAATACGTAGTCCTAATCAAATCCCTAACAGGAATGTCAAGGCATGTCAAAAACCCTCTAGAATAGAGGCTGTGGAGAAGCTAATTGTTGTAGACAAGAAGAACAAGATGAATGGCAGACCGCCAGGGAGGCCACATGTGCAGATGATGCTAATTCCAAGCACGCTTATCCTCTATGTAGTCACTAATTTTATAATAGGCTTTCTTTATAAGCATTGATTTAATACTTGATTTAAACTTCTTGTTAGATAGATTGGTGATGTCATACGGCAATTTATTGTAAAAACGAATAGAATTCCCTAGAAACGATTTGGTGTTGGTTTTAGTTAATCTAAACCTAGGGACTACTAGTTTATGTTTACTTCTTGTATTTATACAATGGTGATCACTATTAATACTAAAATTATGTAGATTTTTCCGTACGTACATTATATTTTCCAGAATGTAAAGAGATGGCAACGTGAGAATATTGATTTCTTTAAATCTCTCCCTTAAGGACTCGCGAGGGCCCATGCAGTAGATTGCACGAATCGCTCTTTTTTGCAAAATGAATATAGAATCGGCATCGGCTGCAGAGCCCCAAAGCAGAATTCCATATGACATAATACTGTGGAAGTATGCGTAATAAACTAGTTTAGCAGTAGGGACATCGGTAAGCTGCCTTATTCTTCGGACCGCAAATGCAGCCGAACTTAACCTTTTAGCTAGTGATGTAATGTGAGCTCCCCATTGTAATCTAGAGTCTATTGTAATACCAAGAAACACAGTTTCGTTAATTATATCAAGTTTCTTGCCGTCAAGTTTTAAGTTAAGATCCGATTGAGTCCGAACGTTAGGAAGAGAAAATTTTACACATTTTGTTTTAGACGCGTTGAGAACCAGGTTATTTGCTGAAAACCAATCTGATAATATACTAAGTCCACTATTTAAGTTACTAAAGTCCTGTGATTTCCTGCTGATTTTAAAAATGAGAGAGGTGTCGTCTGCGAATAAGATCATATCAGTTAAATTAGCCATCATGAAGGGAAGATCATTAATATATGCTAGGAAAAGAAAGGGGCCTAGAATAGAACCCTGAGGCACGCCCATTCTTACTAAAGATCCCGACGAAGTAACCCCATTAACGCCAACTTTTTGCCGTCTGGTTGATAAATATGACAAAATTAGATCTAAGGATTGTCCCCTTAATCCGTAGTACTTTAATTTAAGGATCAGAGTATTATGATCAACGCAATCGAAAGCTTTGGAGAGATCACAAAAAACACCTAAAGCATCCTGTGAACCCTCCCAAGCTCCTAAAATATGAGTCACCAAGTTGGCCGCGGCGTCGGTCGTTGACCTCCCCTTGGTGAAACCGAATTGGCGCTCGTGAAAGATTTTATGTTTTCCAAAATGCGACATCATTTGATCAAGTACCATTCTTTCAAATATTTTGCTCAAAGCAGGAAGTACCGAAACAGGTCTATAATTTGATGGATCATTCTTGCAACCAGATTTAAAAATAGGTATTACCTTACTGTGTTTCATTAAATCAGGAAAGGTGCCACAATCAACACAGTCATTAAAAATTCTTGCAAGAATGGGGGCAATAGTGTCAATTATGGATTCGATTACTTTGACAGATATTCCCCATAAATCTTCTGTGGTCTTTACTTTAATATAATTAAATGATTTTTTTACAATACTAGGAGATACATGAGTAAAAGTAAAATTTGGAATATTTCTATTAACGAATTTTTTAAGTAACGAGTCAGCTTTTAGAGAAGACGAGGGGAGAGATCTCGTTACCTCCACAGGTATGTTTGAAAAATAAACTTCAAAAGCATTTGCAACTTCTGTCTTATTTGAAATTATTTTATTATTTATTTTCAAAGACAGTTCAGTATCTCTCTGTTTACAATTCCCAGTTTCAGAATTGATAATCTTCCAAACAGTTTTAATTTTATTATCAGATTTGTCTATACGCCTGCTGATAAGTCGAGACTTTGCCGCTAAACAAACTTTTTTAAATATTTTTGAATAATTTCTAACGTAGTTATGAAAATCTGGGTTAATGCTAAATGATTTTTTATCATACAGATCATAAAGTACGTCCCTACTTATTCTAATGCCTTTAGTAGCCCACTCATTAAATTTACACTTAAAGTTAATTTTAAGATCCTTCAAAGGGCATGTCTTTTTAAAAGATTTTTGGATAATGTGAAATAGTTCGTTATAATCCCTATTTGGGGCTCCCAAATATGAATATTTACTATATAGAGCTGATGTAATACTATTTTTAAATGAACTTAAAGTATGCTCAGTTAAGGGTCTAATTGAAATAATTTTGGATGAAGGTAGTTTACTTTTAGCTTTAATTGAAACTAATTGACCCATATGATCAGATCTTACACCGGGTATCAATTGAAAGTTAATTACCCCACTATTTGAGAATATATTATCGATACACGTAAGGGAGGTTGCAGTTATTCTTGTTGGTTCATTAAAAACATAATTTAAATTAAATGACTTAAATAGAGACAACAATTTAAATTTATCAGGAGAATCGATCAAAATATTAATATTAAAATCTCCACACACATAAACAGATTTGTTGTTACAACATAATTTATTAAATATTTCCTCCATGATATTTAAAAAAGACATAATGTGAGACGCGGGCGGTCTGTAAACGCAAAGAATAATAAGACTTTCTATTTCTGCACATGCTACCTCACATATGCGGTCAACAGAAAAAGAAGTGATGTCTTGACGTTCCTTAAATTTCAGATAGGTTTTACATAAAATCAGAGACCCACCCCCCTCAGCAGACTGTCTGCTGAACGCACTGGCGACTGCAAAATTATTAACATTAAAATTCATCTTATCTGGTTTTAACCAGGTTTCACAAAAACAAAGAATATCAATTGAATATTTGTCTACTAACAGTTCAACATCTAGAATTTTGCCAGAAAAGCGATTTATGTTCTGATGGTACAGCAGAATACTATCAGAAGGCTTCCCTATTGTCTTTGTTGAAAGTTTAAACAATCTAAATTGTTAGGACTATTACATAATAATAAATTTGAACTTAACCTATTCTGTGTTATATCTCCTATAACTGAGTTAATATTATAAGCTATTAAACTAGCAACTAAAAGTTTATATCTTCTAGGAAGATACATCGTTTCCTGGGTTAATTGAAACCCACTTATAAAGTTATTTGAATCAAAAAATATAAATTTGTCACTATGACAACATGTCAACATGTACAATGTACTGTTCAAGTAATGAACATAGTTATTTTGATAAGTACTAAAAGTGTTTGCATAAGGCAAAGCACACAACATAATTTTGCCTACATCTAGTCTTAGTAAGGTGTTGATGCCATCAACAAGGTCCCTTCTCTCTATCCCTAAACTATTTCCAACTAATAAAACAATATTTGTGTTTTTATTCAGATTCATGTTTTTAATTTTACATACAAGACTGCTGAAATGAATGTTATGATAGCAGTAGTTTGTAACATTTTGAGTATTATATTTATGTAGCAATGTTCCAAAACCTGCTCCTATTTGGTCAGAAACTACAATGCACTGGTTTGAGTAAAAATCACTGTCCTCTATTGGCTTAGTGACTGCTGGAACCTGGAGAGGGTCCGGATGTGCCACCGAGTTGGTACAGTTGCATGAGAGATTGTTTGTAAGTGACTCATATCTCTCCGCATTGGACTTCACCAGGTCCATCAGTTCACTTGCCTCTACCATACGCTCACTAAGTTGTTCCTGACTAGATACATATTTGGCAAAAATATCTTTAAGGATGTTCTCTTTTAGAATTAACTCTTTATGTAACAACTGTGTGTCTTGATCATATAATGCCCTACATTGATCTAATTCACTTGTGTATAATTTTAATTGATTCACCAAATGAGTGTTCTTTTTATGATTATTAATATTAATAACTTTAAAATGTTTTACTTTTTTCAACGCAGTACGGGCCTTTCTAATTAATTTACTACATTTAATGTATTTTTTTAACTTGTTATGGCTCATTATTAAAGGACTCTGTGTAATGACATCTTCACCAGTAAGATCTATAGTGACCACAGGCTGATAACTAGCTGAGGCTGAGCAACCTACCAACTCATCAAAAAGGCTCTGGGTGTTTAAGTCCTGTTCACTAACTTTAGCAGACTCTAATAACAATATTGAGCTGTGGGCATTACTAATAGACCGGGGCCGATAATTTTTAAAACCAAAAAAAATAATAGTAGGATGAAACCAATTAGAAAAGGAAGGGAATATGATAAAAATTAAAAAAAAAAAAAATTACGGTCGATCCGAGTTCGGGAAGGGGGGGAGGGGGGGGTTTTAAGGGTAAAAAATGGTTTATCTTGATTTCCAGCAAAACTACAAGTCCTATGGAAAAAAGTCAAATGGCAAAGTTGTAGGTAATAAAAAGATCTACAACTTTTGTATTTACACTTTTTTCACATAACCTCAAAATGTATGTGAAAAATCCAAAAAACCCAGTTTTTGGTTTTTTATTTTTATCTTTTTCAAAAATATTTTTTTTTTCACGAAATTTGGTGAAAACTTACCTTTTTATGTCCCAAATACGCTGTAATTTATTTGATTAAAAATATTTATTTTTTCACCTTATTTTGAATTAATATCAAAAAAACACCCTAATTTTCAATCGAAAATTCACCCGTCAAAATATCAGCTTTTTTCAAAAAGTTGGTATGGTTTCTGTTCGTTAAAATCTCTACTTTCCGATGTTAAAAAAAAAAAATATGTTACTACAGTAAATCTTCTCAGAAAATGCAAAAAATCAAAAAAAACTTGAATTCGAAAAAAAATTTTTAATTATTATAAATAACTAGCTGTTTCCCGCAGCTCCGCCCGTGGTCTATTTTTTAATTTAATTCTATGAACCTCACGGAGCCCAAGACCTTTCCAACGAATGCAAAACCGTGGAAATCGGTTCGTGCGTTCTGGAGTTATAGCGTCAAGAAGGAAAACCCGACTTATTTTTATATAGTAGATTTCATCTAAAAAATGTGATTGCTGCAATTTGTTTCAAATAAAAAGTTGATTTATTTAATGCTAATTACATTTATGTCATAGAAAATTTCATTAAATATAAATGTAAATCGTACTATTAAATGTAGATGCTTTATTCTGGTTACGTTATTCATTACAATCTTTTTAAACACATTAATCTTATCATTCATAAATACCTTATCTTCAATTCTAATCACTTATCCATTAGTTTTTGTCTTTTTGATGGCATTTCTTCATCGTTAGATTCGTCAAACATCTCCGATTCTAGTAATCTTCGAAATCTTCATGACTATCACCTTCTTCCTCTCCAACATTATTTCCAGACTGCGTTGGTTCTTCTTCCACAATTTCTTCTTAATCATTAACTTCCTCGTAGGTTTCGGTTTTTAATTATTATAAATAATTTTGAGCTATTTATTAAAATTTACACTTTAATCACTCGAAAAACATTAGATTACATGTGACATTGATAACAAAAAAATTGCAAATAAAAATATACTACTAGGTATAATTAACAAACAAATAAGTTAATAAAATTAATATTTAATAAGACATCTACAATATTTGGAGAAAGTTGTCAAATCTTCTTTAAATTATATGCGTAGATGCCTATTTATAACTATTTTAAGATAAATTATAATATACCTGAGTAGATATACCTGAGTGACCTACGAAAAATTGAAAACATCAAAAGGTATTTCGTGGAGAAGTGGGGAAGGGGCTAGGCGGGTCTGGGTCTTATTACATACATACCTACTATAATATTTGTGTTTGATACTGGCTGTATGAAATGTTTGTTTTGCTCCTTCTCTAACCATAAAATAACTCAACTAGTGACATTTTGTGTTGTTATCTGTGGCTGATTGACATTTCACTTTTTGGCGCGCGTTTCTCAAATAGATTTGAGTTGAGTGCACTTTGGCGACATTTCACGAAGTTATTTGCTGATTTTGGAGAAAAAAAAATTGTTTTCTAAAGGTAATGACTATTATTTATACAATAACTTATGCTTTTTTCAATTTACCATAATTGTTATATGAACAGGAAGCTTTTTGCTTTGATGCAAAAATGGGACAGCATGCACTATTGGTAAAAATTACTACTGCTATTTGAAGCTATACATTTTGTGATTTTATTTATTTTGCTTTGGTGAGGTATGCATGTGGTAGGTTATTTTGTTTTAGAAATGACAAAACAAATTTAGTTAATCCCATGAAAAAAAAATATATTTCAAAGTACATAAAAATAATATTAAAAATCTATAAAATATATATCGTAAATATATATTTTTAATAACAAACTTTTGGCCGTTTTACATATATATTTAATACATTTATAATAGATTTATAATATATTTTTTATACATTTTGACATTTATTTCTTTAATATTTTTTTTCATGGGAGTTTATTCACGATAAAATAGTGAAGGCATTATTAATTCGATTTTGTCTTTTCAGATTATCAGTATGGATGAATCTGTTTGTATCATCTGCAATAAGGCAGATGATAAGCAAGTGTATGCAATAAAAAAAGCAGCTTTGAATCGTTTAGTGGTATCCAGCAAGAAAAGAATCGACAATAAATACAAAAAATTTGAGACTTTGACATCAGCTTTTATTCATCGAAGTTGTCAAAGTCAATATAATGATGAGACCGCAATAGCTACATTTTGTAGTTCAAGACAAAAAAAAGCAAAGGAAGGAAAAGAAGTAATTAAAGATGCTGTTGGATTTAATTTTGAATCTCATTGCTTTATCTGCGGTGGATTTTTCGGTAATATCTCAAAAGAAAAAATATCATGTGTTCAAAGCAACGATACAAGAGATAATATATTACAGTATATTCAAAAACAGAACACATTAAATGATTTCGATAAAAAGATTTCAGCTCGTTTGCAAAATGTGCCTGATTTAGTCGCAGTAAAAGCACATTATCACACTGCTTGTATGGCTAATTTTTATAACAAAAGAACAGAAAGAAAAAGGGGTCGCTCAGCATGTGAAAACACTAAGAATTTTATTAATTATCTTATTAATTATATCGTTGACAACGAAACAGAATGTCAATTTTCTGTAAATGAAATAAAAGAGGGATTTTCAGGAGATCTTCCAGACTACACAACTATTAAAAATAAATTGAAAGACCATTTTCAAAACGATATCGAGTGTCATTTAATTAAAAGGGACATGATTATTTTATACAAAAATGGTACTGCAAGTAAGAAACTCTGCAAAGACTGGTACGAAAAAAGGTTAAAAAGTAAAGAAGACGAACGAACTAGAATTGTTGAAATGGCTGCTGAAATTGTTTTAGAAGATATACGTTCTAAAGTATATGATATGAATTACTACGAAACTCTCGATATAGACGAAGGCAATTTTTTTAAGGATGTTCCTAAAACTTTGCAAGTTTTTTTGAATGTTGTGTGTAAGAGTAATAAAGAAAAAAGTACAAATAACGTTCGTAGAATGGATAAAAAAGTGGCCACAATGTCTCATTGCATCATCACATCTGTAAGGCCACGTTCTTTTTTATCTCCAATTTTACTTGGTTTGTCGTCTATGATTCACAAAAAATATGCCTCGAAAGGATTGATCGACTCATTATCCAATTTAGGTTTGTGTTGTTCATACAAAGAAACTTTGCGCTTTGAAGCTTCGATTATCAAGGACCCTGCTAATCATATTGTTTCTCCAGATTCATATGTTCAATTCGTTTTTGACAATGCCGATCATAATACATGCACGATTGATGGCAAAAATACTTTCCATGCAATGGGTGGAATAATGGTTGTTACTCCGGCGTCTAGTGTTACTTCAAAGAAAAGCATCTCTAGATTAAAACAGATTCCATCTTCTGATCAAGAAATAGGTGAAATTGGATTCGTGAAATTAAAACATTTTGAAAACAAAAACTCTGATGGATTAAAAACAGTTCAGATAGAAGATGTTTTAGATGTTACGGACAACTATGAAATTTCTTCGGCAGATTTTACATGGACTTATTCAAAATTTGCAAACAACAAATCCGATGGTTGGAATGGGTTCATGGAGAAGTTACATACTAATTTGACTTATCATGTTTCAAAAATTATTCCTGTGCCATTTATAAAAAATCCACCGAGTGATTATAATACCATTTTTACATCGTTGGTAGAAGCGGCTAAGCAATGCCAAAAACAAGAGCAAAAAATTGTGTTCGTAACGTTTGACCAGCCGCTATACTATAAAGCTCGTGAAATCTTGGCCAATATTGATTTAAATAATGATCCTTACAATTTGTCCTCAATCCAAGTAAGACTTGGGGGATTTCATTTAATGATGTCGTTCCTCGGAGCGATTGGATTCATCATGGATGGTAGTGGACTAAAGGAGGCTTTTTGTGAAATATATGCAGAAAATTCGTCCGACAAAGCTCTCTCCGGGCACGCATATGCACGAGCTATCAGAGGACATTTTCTAGTACAGCTCGCCTTGTCTGAATTAATTTTTTCATCGATGGAGTTGTCAGACACAGAAAAGGCGCTAATGGATACATTTTTGCAGGATTTAGGAACTGAAAATTTCGAAGACAATTTGCATCAAGAAGATTTTCAGATCATAAAAGAAAAATTTATCGAGCATCTAAAATTAGTACAAAAAAGAGGTCCTACCGCAAAACTTTGGATGCAGTACTGGCAAATGATCTCATTGGTTAAAGATTTCATACGGGCTGAACGTGCAGGTAATTGGGAATTACATTTAAAATGCGTGGAAAGAATGCTTCCTTATTTTCATGCAAGTGGGCACTTTCTATACGCAAAATCTGCTCATCTTTATCTCCAAGATATGCGTAAGCTTAAAGACACAATAAATGATGATTATGAATTTACGCGATTCACCGAAGGATTCTTTACAATTAGACGTACTGACAAGTTTTGGTCGGGAGTTTGGTCAGATATGACGATCGAGCAAGTTTTGATGAGATCTATGAAAACTCAGGGTGGACTTACACATGGTCGTGGTTTTTCTGAAAGTGTTTTAACAAAATTCGTATTAACAATGATCATACTTGTCGAAGTTTGCAATGCTATGGAAAATTTTTGTAATGTTTCTTTTGCAACAACAGAGCAACACATTGATTCTAGGGATTATCGAATAAAAAGAGATGTAGCTGATTTACAAAAATTACATTTTTTTTTTAACAGGTATGATCCTTTTCCAGAGACTGATAACATTATGTCAATATTTTCTGGAATTATTGGCAGTAATTCTGTAAATTGCCATCAAGCGTATGAAGAAGGAAAAAAATCTTTGCAAGCTATTGTTGGAATGAACTTTGGCAGTGTAAAATTTAAAAGGAAAAACAAAGTCTTGTCTCTAAAAACAGTTCAATCTTCTGTTAAAGTGAACGGAGATATTGTAGCTATTGATCCATTATTGTTGTTTCAAAGAATATCGTTAACCATTGACAGTAAAAAAGATATGGAAACTTATTTACAATATGAGCTTGCACCTTTTCCATTGTCACTTTTTACAGAAAATGGCCTCAGGAAAAATGTAAAATCTCAACTTTACGATTTATTTGTGAGTGCGAATGGACCAACGCTTTCTGACGGTGTAGTGCATGTCGTTGACGGTGGATTTTTACTGCACAAAGTAATTTGGCAAAAAAATGAAACGGTAGAAGAGATAATGAATAAATATTTGCGCTATGTAGAAAAACATTACGCAGTAAGCAGCTACATTGTCTTTGATGGGTATCCCGAAATTAAAAAATCAGTTAGTGTCACAACAGTACCAGCAGCTACTTCAACTAAAAGAGGAGAACGTAGTCGTAGAAAAACCTCAGACAATATTCCAGAGTTTGATTATCAAAATCATACAAAAATACCTTTTTTGCAAGAAAAATTTTTATCTAACGAGAAAAATAAGGATAAAATAATAAAAACTTTGATGAAAAGATTACAGTCACAAGGATTTCCCTGTAACCAAGTAGAAGAAGATGCTGATGCTGACATAATTGAAACCGCGATAAAAGTTGCAATGAGTACCAATAAAACTGTCATTGTTGTGGGCCAAGATATTGATCTTTTGGTCCTTTTAAATCAGTTAAATTCATATAATCATGACATTTATTTTCTTAAAGCAGGTTCTGGAAATGTAAAAGACCTATATTTCACGTCTAATAGTTTCAAACATGAATCCTTAAGAAACATTGTTGCATTTCTGCATTGTTTTTCTGGTTGCGATACAACATCTGGATTTGCCGGAAAAGGAAAGAAAAGTATCGTCAATTCATTATTAGACGCTAAAAATTTGTCAAATTTGGCCAATGTTTTTTATAACAAAGATGCAAGTAACGAAGAAATAAAAAAAAATGGGTTACAACTAATCAAATCTATTTATAAATGTAAAAAAGAAAAAATTACACTGAATCAATTAAGGTTTCAAAAATATCAATTGGCAAAAATTAAATCATCTTTCGTTTTGGCAAACCTCCCACCCACAGAAGGAGCAGCAGAACAACATTGTTACAGGGCATATTATCAGCTTCAAACTTGGTTGGGTAACGAACTAACAGCAACAGATTGGGGCTGGAAGCAATTTCAACGTGGAATTATGCCCAAATTTACACAAAAAGAATTAATTCCGGAAATATTGCTCAAAACTATTTGCTGCAGCTGTGAAACTGGATGTAACAGTTTAAAATGTAGTTGCCGAAAACATGGTTTAAAATGCACAAATTTATGTTCAAACTGTCATTCAGTCTGTCATAGTCATACAATCTGAAAATTGCTCCAATATTGAAGAAGAAACCTACGAGGAAGTTAATGATTCAGAAGAAATTGTGGAAGAAGAACCAACGCAGTCTGGAAATAATGTTGGAGAGGAAGAAGGTGATAGTCATGAAGATTTCGAAGATTACTAGAATCGGAGATGTTTGACGAATCTAACGATGAAGAAATGCCATCAAAAAGACAAAAACTAATGGATAAGTGATTAGAATTGAAGATAAGGTATTTATGAATGATAAGATTAATGTGTTTAAAAAGATTGTAATGAATAACGTAACCAGAATAAAGCATCTACATTTAATAGTACGATTTACATTTATATTTAATGAAATTTTCTATGACATAAATGTAATTAGCATTAAATAAATCAACTTTTTATTTGAAACAAATTGCAGCAATCACATTTTTTAGATGAAATCTACTATATAAAAATAAGTCGGGTTTTCCTTCTTGACGCTATAACTCCAGAACGCACGAACCGATTTCCACGGTTTTGCATTCGTTGGAAAGGTCTTGGGCTCCGTGAGGTTCATAGAATTAAATTAAAAAATAGACCACGGGCGGAGCTGCGGGAAACAGCTAGTTATTTATAATAATTAAAAATTTTTTTTCGAATTCAAGTTTTTTTTGATTTTTTGCATTTTCTGAGAAGATTTACTGTAGTAACATATTTTTTTTTTTTAACATCGGAAAGTAGAGATTTTAACGAACAGAAACCATACCAACTTTTTGAAAAAAGCTGATATTTTGACGGGTGAATTTTCGATTGAAAATTAGGGTGTTTTTTTGATATTAATTCAAAATAAGGTGAAAAAATAAATATTTTTAATCAAATAAATTACAGCGTATTTGGGACATAAAAAGGTAAGTTTTCACCAAATTTCGTGAAAAAAAAAATATTTTTGAAAAAGATAAAAATAAAAAACCAAAAACTGGGTTTTTTGGATTTTTCACATACATTTTGAGGTTATGTGAAAAAAGTGTAAATACAAAAGTTGTAGATCTTTTTATTACCTACAACTTTGCCATTTGACTTTTTTCCATAGGACTTGTAGTTTTGCTGGAAATCAAGATAAACCATTTTTTACCCTTAAAACCCCCCCCTCCCCCCCTTCCCGAACTCGGATCGACCGTAATTTTTTTTTTTTTTAATTTTTATCATATTCCCTTCCTTTTCTAATTGGTTTCATCCTACTGTAATTTTTTTTCACTTTTTACACATTTTGAAGGCTTCCGCCCCGGTCTATAAGTTCATGCTCGAGTTGAGATATGCGACTCAATGCTGCTTCATGGGTTTCACTGCATTGTTGAAAAGAAGAAAGGACTTCTTGCAGGTGCTGGTGGCGGTCAAGTAGGTCCACATGCTCAATATGCAGTTCGGCCAGTTCATTCTTGAGAGTGGTGTTCTTATCGACAATGTTCTTAACTTCAACCTCGCTATCATCTCTTTCCTGTAGTAGTTGCCTACAGAGGGTTTTAGAAGACTCCAGCTCCTTCAGGGTCGCTCTCAGCTTGTCTTCTAAGTCTCTTGCTACTGCTCTGCGGGTCAGCATGATGAAGTTTTATCTGAAACTTGAAATTGTACAGCTAAATATCTAGATAGGAGTCTATTTGAATTTTTAGTAAAACTATTTACAGAATAAAGATTTAAAATTAAACAATGTAACTAAAAATGGAAAGATTAAGATAGGAAAAATGGTAAGTTAGTACTATAGGTTTACTAAATGAAACTTTACTAGGGATATAACAATTTAATAGAGAATAGGTTTAGAAGTTAAACATAGAAATCTTATAATAGTATAATAAAACTAAGATTAAAGAAAATAAATTAAAATTAGAAGGTAGTTTGTTAAGAAGATGGAAAGTACAAATTTACTACTTAATTAGATCTGTAAATATTATTATTATAATTATTAGATAATTTGTGACCTTGTGAACAAGGTGTTTGTCATTTAATGCAGTTTTTGGTGTCTGAGGCGTTGATCAAGTCGTCAATTTTGCTTCCAAAACTTGTCAAACAAAAAGAGACATAGAAGCCAGTGAGTAATCTCATGTTTAGCTACAAAGTCATTGGTACAAGCTTCTAACTGAAGCTCGGATGTTTAACTAAGACACTCCCTCGAGATTTCTAATGATACTCTACAGCTAGAGGCTGTGTGTATGCTGTGACTGCGATAGTAGTAATTTCGGGTTAGTTTGTAGGAGTGCATATATAAGGCTGATATTGTTCATAACAATGATTTATTTCTACGAAGTTGTATTAGTATTCCTAACGCAGATAGAGCAATTCATGTAGCAATCGAAGCGTATCAAAGTGTTAATCTTCAGTTGATATAGCAAATATTAACTTTTAGATCGAAATATCTAAGGGCTTCAATATTTCTAGTATGAAGTGACCCTTAATATCTGAGCATACTTAATTATTAGATAAACAACTTCATACATTTTTTATTCATCAATTTTTAGTCAAACAAATGGTTAAAACATTATCTCTCTGAGTTATTGTACCTTTTGATATACAAACAAAACGCGTTTTACTACAATTTGAAACCATTAGTTAGCATATTTAACCATTGGTTGAGTTAACTAGGGATCAAAAAACTGGGCCTAAGTCAGTAAGCTTGTATTGTTACCACCCTTTTATGAAACAGAAAATAGTCCTTATCAACAGTCCCAAATATTTCACATCAATCCAATTTTTAATCGTATCCGTTGGGAAGCTAAACTCGCTTTGTTATAAATGCAACGCGAACCGTTTGTTTTAGCCGTTTCAACTTGTTTACTGTACCGACAATTTTTGGATGCTGCATCAATTGTTGTTAAATGTCTATTTCCAAATGGATAAAATGTGTTATTGCTTCTTTTTTGTGTTCACACAATTCTAAATTGGTAAAAGAATTTTGATTGATATGCTTTGTGTATTTTTGGTTTGTTTTCTGTTGTATGATTTGTTTGGTTTTTTGCTGTGTATGAATTAAACAGTACATGGTTATGTCTGAATATTTATGTTTCATTTTTACGCAACACATATTCCATTAAAAAGTGTATGAGTCTGTATTTTGTTGCGCTATCACGAATCAAAATTTGGTCGACAAGTTACGTCCAACTCCAAGAAATACGTAGCTTTATTCGACGTCGTGATAATCAACATCATAATAAGTAACTTTAAAGGGTTTTTGTAAATAATTTAAAACATATAAAGTAACTGCGTGTATCACTACATAGTATAATACAAAGTCGCTTCCCGCTGTCAGTCCCTATGTATGCTTAGATCTTTAAAACTACGCAAAGGATTTTGATGTGGTTATCCTACTAATATGTATTATAAATGTGAAAGTGTGGATATTTGAATGTTTAGATGTTTGGATGTTTGTTACTCAATCACGCAAAAACTTGAATGAAATTTGGCATGCATGTAGCCCTTGACATGGAAAAGAACATAGGCTACCTTTTATCCCGATTCCTTAAGTAGTACCCAAGGGAAAATTGAAAATTGTTTGCGAGCTAAGCTGTGGGCAGGCAGCTTATAAATTTGGTATTTTCTTTACTACAGTGCAAGCTATAAGCTATAAGCTACACGGGTAAAAATTTTATTCAATTTTTTAATACATTCACATTTTTAATTTCTTTTTGGACCCAATTCAAGTCCACGCAGACGAAATCGTGGGCAGAAGCTAGTTAAAAGATTACGCGGAAAATTCAAAAGGAAAGTATGTTTGTATAATACACGTGTGAAGCCGTGACGGGTCCGCTAGTATGGTATAAAAGGTAAAGATTCAAAGATTCAAAGACTCAAAGATTTATTTGCTTAAAATATGGGATACACTATACAGAGGATGTTACATGTTAATATAAAGTTCAGCATATTTTATCATTGTTAAATGACATGCAAATATTTACTTACATCTAAATTCAAATTACATTACAAATTACATTACATAGTTTTAATTAAAATTTTATAATTATTATTTCTATTTCTATTATTTTTATATTATTAATTACAAATAATTGAAATAATGACCTATTTTTGTTGAAAATATTCTTTTAGCGAGTAAAAACATTTGACTATAAGCCATTTTCGCAGTACCCTCTTAAATTTGGTGACAGGTAAGTCTTTAAGGTGGGAAGGTAATTTATTAAATATCCTAATGCACATTGGGTAACAGTTTCTACGGTACAATTCAGTGTTCATATTAGGAATTCGTAACTTATTTGGATATCTACATTCAAACGCACAGTCATCGCCTCGTTTAGAAAACATATGTTGATTGATTTTTGTAAATTTACAAACTTCTTCTATATACACACATGTTACAGTCAATAACTTAAGTTTTTGAAATAGAGGTCTACACGAGGTTAAAGCATCAACATTACAAATAGCACGTACGCAACGTTTTTGTGATATAAAGACTCTTTCAATATGCACCGAATTACCCCACACTAATATGCCATATCTTAATACTGATGCGACGTATGCATGATAGGCTTGCATTGTTGCCTGTTTAGAAGATATATTAGCTAACCGCCATAAAGCGTACGCAAATTTATCTATTTTCCCACACACTTTATCCACATGATGTTTCCAAGAGCATCTTTCATCGAGATCAATTCCTAAAAATGTTACTTTATCTGTAGCTTTAATTTGTTTATCTTTTAATGTAATATCTAATATAGGCTTAGTTCCCATTTTATTGTAAAATTGCATTAATTGTGTTTTTTCTATGTTAGGTTTTAAATTATTATTTTCCATCCAGTTTATTATGTTATTTATTGTATTATTTATTTCATTGTTATAGTTTAGGTTAGTTTTTGGTATAGTAACAGTTACATCATCTGCGAATAGTGTGCAACTGTAGTGCGTCATGTTTGGGAGATCGTTTATATAAATAAGGAAAAGTAGGGGGCCTAATACGCTGCCCTGCGGTACACCTGAATTATTTTGAATTAAACTAGACTGGTGTTTATAACCTGTTGTATTATATTTACTGGGTTCTAATTCAACAAACTGGGTCCTTTTTGATAGATAACTCTTAAGCCATGCATTTGCGTTACCTCGTATTCCATACTGTTCACATTTTTTCAACAATAACTCATGTGACACAAAGTCAAAAGCTTTTGACATATCAAAGAAAACCACCGTGGTAGGATTTTTTTTGTCAATGTATTCTGTAACCCTACTTATTAATGTGTACGCTGCTAAGGTAGTAGATTTACCTTTTTGAAATCCATTCTGTTCAGTTTTTAATATTTTAAATTTGTTTAGAAAATTTAATATCCTTGAATGCATTACTTTTTCATATATTTTGGATATTATTGGGATTAGAGCTACTGGCCTATAATTACCGACTTGTTTTTTGTTGCCTTTTTTATATATAGGTTTGATCACTGATATCTTCAGCTTGTCCGGAAAGACTCCTATTGATATTGATAAATTTATTAGGTATGTGAGAATGGGTGTTATTACTGGCGCAACTAGTTTGATTATTTTTGTATTTACTTGGTCGTACCCGGTCGCATTAGTATCATTAAGTGATCTAATTGTTTTTAGGATCTCATGACAAGTGGCAGGCCGTATAAATATGCTAGAATTATTCGAGTTTATGTTACATGCATGATTATGTTTAACTTTAAACTGTGTATTAGTAAGGTTAATGTAATAGTTATTAAAATAATCTGCTATATCTTTAGAATTAATTAAAGGTCCATTTTCTGTATCTAATTCCTGAATAACTGTATTATGAGTTCGTTCATTATTTGTATTATATTTAATTAAGTTCCAGGTTGCCCTACATTTATTTTTAGCGTTGTTGATGTAGTTAGTATTATATAGTTTTTGTGCTTTTTGTATACATTTTCTGAGTATTTTATTGTATCTTAAATATTTGTTTTTATTTTCTGTGCTAGTTATATGATAGTATTTGAATCTTAAAAACCTTTTATTTTTAGTCGATATTTTTATCCCCTTACTAATCCATTTAGTGTATTTCTTAGATATGCATATTTTCTTATTAATCATAGGAAAACAGAGATTGTAGAATAGCGTAAAAGTGTCATGAAAATTATTAAAAGCCCGGTTTACGTTCTGATCATTATATACCTCAGCCCAATAAAGTTTAGACAAACAATTAAAGAACTTTTTTTTGTTATCCTCGCCAAAGTCCGGTAAAGTTATCTGTCGAAATTGTGGTAGTATTATTTTTCTTTTTATTGGAATGGATATAAGTTGGGCTGTTTCATGGTCTGACAGTCCTAGGGGTATAACTTCACATAGCGAATCTTTAGTATTACTAATAATTTGATCAAGACACGAGTTTCGTCTTGTCGGTTGTTGTATGTGTACTTGTAGACCAAAATTGACTGCTATTCTATAGAGTTGAGTAACGCTTTTGTAGTTTTTATCTGCTTTACTACAAAGTGTGTTAATATTAAGGTCTCCTAGTAAAACTACTTTTTTCTTAATTTTATTTGTTAGATTATTTAACATTGTCTCAAGATAATTTAGAAATACAATTGAGTTAGAGTTCGGTGTGCGATATAAAGTAATAATTACGATATCATATTGTACTAGTTCAATTCCGCAACACTCAAAGTCCTGTTCAATAGAAAGCTTTTTTAATTTATCAATTACTTTATATTCTATATGGTCTTGACAGAAAATACCTACACCGCCGCGTTTTTTATTTTTTCTAGAGAACCAATCAGCTAATTTATAACCATTAAGTTTTATGTCACTCTCTTCTCCAGCTTTAATAAATGTTTCTGTTAAACATAAAACATCAATATTCTTATTACTTTCAATTAACATATCAATAGTAATCTCTATATTTTCCTTTTTACTTCTAAAACCAGCTATATTTTGGTGAAGAACATTTAATAAGTTTATATTTTTATTAATTAACTTACTTGAAATATTATCTTTGGGATTGCTAGCCAAATCTTTAGCTTCATCATTAGGAATGTTAATATTTAATTCTTTGGTTATATGATTATTTATCTTAAGTGTTTGATGTTTATTGTTATTATTATTTAGATTGCCTGTATCTAATCTTTTGGTTTTATTATATATTATTTCATTATTTGTGTTTTTTACAGAATTTACGTTTTTATTTATTGTTTTATCAACGAAAAAATGAAGTTCTATTTATATTGTTATGGCGTTGCTTATATCCTAATTCAATATTCTTATAAAGTGGATTTATACGCTTAGAACTTATGGTCCACTCAGTACACCTTGCTCGAGTTGTATCATTGCTAAAATACAGATATTTATTTTTGTAATCAATTGAGTCTATAATTAAATTCAGCTTATGACATGTATTATCATTAGATCTTAAGAAATAACAATTCTCATGATTTTTACAAATCAATTCTAAACAATTGTTGAGCATTCTCTCATTAAGATGTTTGTTTTTTACAATACTTAAAACTATTATAGGACAGTTGTTGTTCGTTTTCATAAAATTACAAAGTTCACTTGATATAGTGACAGGGTTATTATCATTTTCACCTATACATATAATAATTTTATCTGAATGCTTGCATTTCAGATCATAATTGTTACCTAAAAGTTGTGTAGCTGTTGCATTTCTCTTTGTTACTCCTAATACCGAGTACTTCTCATAACTAGTGTTAATCCTCATGTCGTATAGATGCGTAGCCATGCCGATAATTTGCTGTGTTCCAAGTATATGTAATTTCCTTTTTTCATAACTATTTGTCGTGCTCTTCTTATTCCTTGCATCATTGTTTTCTGTATTATTTTTATTTGTAGTCATATAGATTTTTTGTTTTCTTTCATTTTTATATTTGTCCATTTCATATACATTTTTTTTATTTATTTCATGTTCGTTCTCTCTAACGACTGATGCCGTAATGGTACTGCTTTCATTTTTTTCTACAACCTCCTTTATTTTGTTGTTGTGGTATTGTTTTGGAGTATCACTGTTTGTTTTCTTTTTTATGCTTTTCATTAAGGTATTTATTTTGAGTTCTTGTTTTTCTATTATTTTTTCTAAACTATTTTTCTCTATTTTTAAGGCTTCTATTTGTTTTTCAGAATTTTCAAGTTTAATTTTTAAGTTGGTGATTATTTCTTGTAATTCATGAAAACTACATAAATTCGACGACAGATCGGGTAGGCTTGTTGGAAGATTGTTAGATTCCGTAGATAGAAATGAATGATCGTCAATGCTGTCGACAGACCCGCTCGAGGCTGCTTTTCGTCTCCTATATGTAATGTTTTCATAGCTCCGATTCATGTTGAAGAATTTAAAATAATTTATAATGTTCCAAAATACTGTTTAAAAAACACTAACGGAGTTACTGGTTTTTTATTTATTTATTAATTTTTTAGTCGATTTCTTAATTTAGTCGATATTGGCCATAAGTGCCAAAAGACAGGTGTTCCTTTCACTTTTTTAGTTTCTGAACGATGTTGGTTCCGTTAGTCTATGGTAACTATTTTGTGATTGGTCCAATATTTTTGTTGTTTGTTTACTTTTTATTTCCCTCAAGGATTTGAAAAAATAACTGTAATTTAGGACGATACTTTGCAAAACAGCACAAGTTTTTTAATATTATGATAAAAATATTGGGAAATCGAGTTCAGTAACCACTTTAAAGCACTTAAAACACTGTCACACTGTTAATTTAATGTTTTCAGTTCAAAATCGCGGAATGTCCACAGTTACCTTTGCACGATTATTTACCGATTACTGCTTATTTATTCACTGAGATAATAATGTCACTAATGAATTATGGTATTTAAAACATTTTTATCAATACGTGCGTGTACTTAACTTAAATTATATAATTAAATTTATTTATTATACGAGGAGCGGTTGTTGACACTTTTGACACTTGACAGCTGTCCCGAGAATAGATACATATACATATCTAAGTGCCAACAAATTCATAGACCTTGGACGTGCAAGCGATTTTTTACGCTTAAGCCAAACTTTTTCCTTTTCTGACCTCCTTAGATCGTGATTTAAAACAGATTTAAAGAGAACAAGGTTTAAATTTTAATTACTTTGTTTAGACGCAGCACACGATTTCTTGTTTCGTTAACTATCAACCGTTTAAATTTGCATCGCTAATCGGGAAAACCTGGCTTTTTCAATATACCCTTCGGAAATGTGTCAGTTTAGAATTTAGGTTGGTTTTGTGGAAGAGTCTTGTGCAATAATGAATTGTTCCTTCTTTGAAGACGTTGACACATTGTCATGCATGTCGCATTTTAATGCAAAATCTGTCTACCCATATTAAACTTTTTCGCAAAACCTTTAAAATATAGACAATCATACTAAGCCGTATTAATTTTTTGGCTACTCAAAAATTAAAAAAAAATTAGACCTGGATGAAATTTAAATTTTTATAGGTCTTAACTTTTAAAATTCTGATTCCTTCATGATTTTATATTTATATACTTTCAATTCAAATCATTCTTAAAAAAAAAAACAAATTGAAGTGATTAGATATACATAGTGACTGAAAATACTTCTCTATGTGTGGCACCTAATATCACTTAAATCATAAAAAACCTCAATGTTTCTCGGTACTCTCCGATGACTTCTTTTCCACCCTTTTTTATTTAATCTGGGGGAAATCCTCTTGGACTTCCTCCACCCTGGGGAAGGCGGAGAGATATGCCGGACTCGTATCGGCTACAACCGCGCCGGAGTGCTTCTCCTTTCCCTTATACTGGGGACCATGCGGATAATTAAAAAACGGAACAGGTACACCTGGATTTGAACTTGCAGCTAGAACATTCATTTCCAATCGTAAAAGCACCGAGTTATTTTCACGACAACTTCTTTTCCACCCTATTCCAACAAACTCTCAAATATCGAATACAAACTTGGCAGCAGTTTCATTGTATGACATTGTATTTCATTCGTTCCACTGTAAACCACCCTTATAATACTTATTTCTCGATTCCCCATTCGATTTTTAACCATTTTCACTTAGCGATTGGCCGCATTGACATCGGTTTGGCTCCTTCTCAAATCGTTATCAACCCCGGGTGTGATATTAAACTGTTGAACCGGATTTAAGTGGTTATAACCGGTGTTTGGCTGTACGAGTGTTTTGGGGATTTTAATTGGTGATTATTTGCTGTTTAAAAACAAAATAATGAAATGGACGACTAAAAAGGTCCTTATAGAAGAATTGGCAGACTGTAAAATCAGTATCACAAACTTGAGTAAAAAAAATAATACTGGTGTCTGTATAAAACAAAATCACAAAAAAATCCATACTCATTCTTTGCTTTACTCTAAGACCTCAGCTAATATCGATTCGATTGTTATCTTAAGAAACAATTTCATTATGCTGATTTTTATTGTTTTTCAACATCTAAGTACTTTATTATTTCAACCACAACTATCCGTTACTAAATGTAAATACTAAGGCTTCAGCTTTGTATCATTATCAGTATTATCCGAGATACAATCTAATACGTAAAGCCACTGAAACAATTCAATTTCACTGATTTCATTATCCTCATCACAATCAGAGAATAAATTATTTTAATAAAATAGAAAATCTGATTACTGTCCCTTGTTTTTATGTTCATGAGTTTTATTGAGGGCTTTGCCCGCTTAAAAAGGTTTACGGTTTAATTTAAGGGTGGAAACGTACTTTATATCATTGTTACAGAATTTAGATAAATTAAATCATTTTTTTTTGTCCTTAGGGTCCAATTTCGATCGTTTAATCTGAATGCTTTTTGGATCCTGAGCCATCTAGTTCACATAGAAATGCGCTTTCAGTGCTTGTAAATCATTGAATTATTTTGATCTTTGAGTCATTAATTATATTTCTAATGTATAAACAAAAAATGTATTTATTAAATTAACAATTTAGGATCAGACATAATATATATTATTTTCAGGATTGAGAAAGAAAAAAAAATGTCCAAGATTACCATATCATCAACTCCAATAACTATAAAATAGTACCAATGTCCTTAGATTTTAATTTTTTGTTAAATGGAAAAACAAAGTATTAAACTTCATGACTTCACAGTCATGAAGTTTAATACAAATCCATAATACCATTGTCACCACCACCCCAGGGAGAATGTCTGAATGTTAGCAGAAATTCCAAGATCCACGCAATTCCTAATGGAGCATTCAATGTCTAAATCGCTGTCATTTGACAGTCGGTCACCTACTAGATCCCTGGAGATGTGAATGCTGAGTAACGATGCCTTGTTGCGGTCACCACTTACCTTAATAACGCTGTGCTAAGCTATTAGAAGATACAGGTGGATCAATTTTGGTAATCAATTAAGTTTAAAATTGGTAATTGAAATAAAAATCCTTTTTGAACAGATTCTATCGCGGTTTATTTTTATTTTCGTGCCCGACGTTTCAACACCTTTGCAGATGTCATATGGGCGTGGGAACAAAATAAACAAAAAACAGCGATAGAATAAGTTTAAAAAGTAGTTTTATTTTAATGTGTAATATTCATGTAAACCTCACTGACAACAATGACTATTGGTTGTATTTCGATACCAGCGATTAGAAAAAAAAAATACAATCTGCGATTGTGTCAAAATATACGTTTTCCTTTAGGTAATGTTATGTATATTTAATGCTACCTAGTTCCTCATTTATATATATTTTTTATCATACTTTCATAGCCGTTTTGAAATACACCAAATGAGGACACTAAAATTAGTAAAAAATATGTCACCTTTAACTCAAAATATTCATAACTAACTAATGCCCACGTCTCTACCCGCAGTCCTTATTACTTTCGTAAGAAACATAGCCTATGTTAATCAGGAATTATAATTGTTAAAGAATTATTGTAATCGGTCGATTACAAACCTACAAAAATACAAATCTTTCCTCTTAATTATTATACTAGTATAGATTTCTATATTATTATATTTCACCAGTCGTACTATGGGATACTGTATTACCCACTAAATAGGGTTGTGAAGGTCATAATATTATAGGCAGTCGCTCCATGTAAAATATCCAGTAAGACTGGACCGACCCCGACATAGCTTGGGAAAAGGCTAGGCAGAAGAAGAAGATATAGTATATGTGAGTTAAATATTTTAGTAGGTCGTACTATGAAAGACAAATGCCTGAAGTGATCCTGTTAAAAGCCATAATTGTTATTATAAATGCTTAGGTACGTTAAATTGTTTAATGAGAATAAATGAAGCAAAAGAGGTGCCAGGAACTTAGCAAGAAGAGATTAATTCTTCTCCAGGAAACTATTGAGTGCTGTTAATTATCTTTTCACCGAAGATATTATCGGTTCCAAGAACAGGGAACGAGTCTATAGCTGTTTATAGTCAGTAATTTTAAGCCCTGTTTCCCGAGAACGTAGTAAATTGTTTAAGACTTCCAAAAATTGAGGACAAGAGTTTTTGCTAGTGATTAGAGTAAAATGAGTACCTACTGTTAACTAAATTTCAATGATTTTTTTGAAGATAGTTTTCTTGACAAAGAGTTTTAAAATAATTAGTTAAGGCTGGCTACCCACGACTGGTAATTGGTGACACATTTTTATAGGTTAAAAAAAAGAATTTGTTTCAATAACGCTCACGTCCAACAAAAATTAAGTAGAAATTGTATCAGAATCCAAATAAAAAAAGCTGTCTGTGAGTATGAAAAAAAAAAAGACAAATTATCAACTATTCCTATTTAATTTTCTATATGCAAATAATATTACAATTACTTTATCGATAATTACTCCTTGCGAGGTTGCAGGTGTTTTAGAAATAACCTGTATATATTGTTTCCTGATGTTTACGCGAATATTAGACATTGAAATAAAACTACTACGAATTGACTTTTCTCGACTGCACGGATAGCCGAAAATGACGAGTGCTGCGGGTTCGATCCACAAAATATGCTTGTTTCAAGTCTGGGTGTTCTTTGAACGGATTCTATCGCGGTTCATTTTGATTTTAGTTCCCGACGTTTCAACACCTTTGCAGGTGTCATGGTCACGGGCAGACTGAGATGGTATTCGTCTTGACAAGATATGTTGCTCGTCCTACCTTCATATTTTTGTTATTTAATTTACTTTTAATTTTAATCGTTTGTGTTCCGACCTACGCAATATGTTTAACTGTATAGATATTTTTTTATATTTTGAATTATTTTTGACTGTTTAAAAATGATGTACTGGTAAATTGTTATTATACTATCTAAGTTCTTTTTACACGAGAGAGTTAAGTGAACGGTCACTGAACCAACATGGCCACCACAGCTTTAAGAGATTGGTCGGCATCACTTAACGCTGTTCGCAACTTTGCTTTAAGTTTAATATTCTAGCTTTAAGGGCCAACTCCCTCTGAAACTGTCGCGAACAGTGGATTTTTGGTAGAAGATTAACTGAAAATTTTGAACCTTATCGGCTAAGAAATAAAGTTCTAATTGAATTGAAGCACAGGTACCACCTACGAACGAGACGCTGCAAGTCTTTACAAGCACAAAACCGTACCCCAAATTTTCTAACTTTAAATCAATTTGAACTATATTTTGACCTGTATAAGATTTTAAATAGTCTGCACTTAAATTCGCCGCTCGTCGATGCTCTTACACTAGGAACTGACCCTAAAAGCAACATATATGGCACACATGCTACCTACAGGGTGATTCTGTAAGAGCGAGGGTTCCGTGCGGTTTGGCGAGCGGTCAACTCGTTACCGTGTCCCCGAGACTGAAATGTTAAGAGGTAGCTACGAAACTTACCATAATAGGTATTTACTTGTATTAGATTTAAATTAACTTGTGTACAGTGTTTGATAAGACTAAGTATACAGGTTGGCCTAAAAAGTGACGCCAATAATTACAAATTTTTACCCTACTTCATACCAAAAAATACACTATGTATGTTCCACGACTTTTTGAAAAATAAAACATATTTCGCAAATCTAAATATGGATTATTGGCGACTCTATTTGGACGCTGTGTAGTAATTAAAAACACAACACATTTTTCAATTTGAAAATTAGCTTATGTGAAAAAGGAAAAAAAATACTACTAGATTATATACATATTTTTTTTGGTAAACCTCACATATTTTGTGCTTTTAAGTAGTTATAACAATACCAGCCTATAAACGTCCCACTGTTTGGCACAGGCCTCTTTCCATATAGACACGACTTAATAATATAGAGAAAGGATGAGCATTGATCACCAGGCATGCTTATTTCGGGTTGGCGATTTCAGATTCCAATATTTTGGAATCCAGATATCCTTCATCGTTTGTCAATGATGCCTTACAAAGAACATGTAACTTTGAAAAAGTCACATTGGTTATTGGGTTCCAACCTGCAACCATGTGTATCGCATATAAATCCGGTCATTGAACCGCTAGGCCACCCCAAAATTATGAGAACGACGACTTGGTCGTTATTGTTACTTAATTAGAGAACAATTTTACATACTCTTTCTTTGAAGATCTCAAGGGATTTAGCAAAGTTAAACTACTAACCTCAGAAGAGACGGTATTTATTTCTTGGGTGCCAGACAACTGCAAAATATGTAAAATACCTTCTCAAAAAAGGCCTATAATAAATCTAATAATCTATCTATAAATCTTTAGATATTAATATCCAAAATAAAACACATATAATGTCATTGTTATTTAGAATTTAAGTCAACTTTTATAACATAAAACAATAAAGGCAAATAGCCTTCACAAAGCCACCTAAAATAGTATGTTTCTAAATATTTAAATTTAAATCTAAATGAATATTATTTATATCCTATTTCACCGGTTTACATTACAACCCTGCTTTAAATTTATTACCCAAAACACTTAACTCATTAAAATCCACGTGTGTTTATCAAGCAATACCCAAAATAAGTTTAATAAAAGCCAACCCTGACGTATAAAATGTCCCTGGAAAATAATTATCCAAGTTAAACAATAAAAGGACCCAAACTAGCTGAGGGACTAATTTGACCCTCAGATTGTTTCACTAAAATTCCCACTTGGGGTCCGTTTTGACAAATATTTTCACCTAATTTTAGTTTTTCCTGGGTTAAGATCGGATTTTTAGTCGACATTCGGACGATGCTTTCATTTGTTTCTCTTCTTCTGCCTAGCCTTTTCCCCAGCTATTTTGGCTTCCAGTCTTAACGGATTTAAGTGAATACCGTATTTTACATGGAGCGACAGCATATCTAACCTCCACAACCCATTGACATAAGACTGGTTGTCAGAATTGTAATGACACTAATGACTTAACGACTATCAAAGATCACTGTATGACAGTCGGGAACAACGGCTTAGCGCGCTCTTCGAGGCACGGAGAGGTCTCGATATATTTACAAATGGTCATAATGGTTTATTCCCGTGATGTAATTTTGTTAGAACTTAATTTTATTGTTTTTAAACAATTAATTAGCACATAGTGTTCCACAAAACAAGCCCACGATTTTAATAAGGCATTCTAGTTTTGGCACGCTATAAAGAACCTTATTAGTAAAAAAGGGGTTTACAATGATAGCTATTAAGTGTATTTTGATCAGGCCTGCTTTTATACTTGCTGGATTGATTTGCGATGTGGCTGCTAGGCTAATGTATTGAAAAAAAAAAATGAGATCCCAAATATTTCATGGATCCTAGAATTAGCTTTCCAAGTTCCAACAATCCAGTCGGTATCCAAAATCACGACCAAATCCAAACACTGTAAATCTCGCTCGTGGACAGCAAAGGGGTAATTGCTGAAGTTAACCAACTTAGGGTTCCCTCAGTAATTTGCTTGTTACCAGTAATTACTTAGATTCCTTAAGAGAACGGAACTGGACAATTTTGCTTTTGAATTTGAAACTTTAAGTGACGGCCATAATGGACATGGAAGAAACGTACATCTATACTAAAAACTATTTGTTTAAAGTCCGTTACCTCAAGAGGAAAAAAACGGAACTACCGATCCACCACCGAACACTGATCACTTCGTTGTCCTTCTGTCTGTTCGTCCGTCTGTGTGTCTGTCAAGACCATTTATCCCAGTTACTCTTTTATTTCAATCTACGTCTACATCTAAGTCTCTTGCTGATATGAAAAATCAGACTACTAAGTTAAAGTAAAAAAAATACACGACCATTTATGCCAAAAATTTTAAAACTATACATTTGTAATTCAATCATATTTTTTTTTTACTTTGAACCGAACCCTACTTGGGTATAGTTTTTTTATCAAACTTACTAACAGAATCAGGCGTCGCATATCACTAGTATTCCTGTTTACTCCACGTGCCAAGCTAAATGATTGTGTTATGTGTAGGTTCACGTCGGTAGTACAATGGGTGGGTTTTTGCACCGGCTACCACTTGATCATAAGTCCGACGCCCTAGCCGTTAGGCTACCGCCGCTTCATTTTATTCTTCTTTATTTCGTCAACTTTCATCTCGAGGCACGCCGTGTTTCGCCTTCCTGCTTTTCTTACTTTTTTTTGTACCATGTTTTAAAAACCTTCACGCAATCTCTTTTTTGCTCTACCTCCGCAAGATAAGAGACTTTCGACGATCATAGGGCTCTTTTTCCTGAAATTGTTTTATTTAAAGCTGTGCTCACCTTTGTATAAAATTGTCTTGCAGCAGAATATGTTTTATCAACCTGAGACACTTTATTATTTTTTCATTATTCTTCAGAAAAATGTACAGCCAATCCGCATGTTCCTTGCAAAATGAACTTTGAAATATTTACACGCTTGGTTTTGCTGAACCTCAATCAATAATTCAGGGAGTGTAAAATGTTATTTAAATTCGCTTTTAAACGTACAGTGGTCATTAATCTGTCGGTGTCGCACTGAATTTTGGTGTCCGTTTGCAAATGGTGCAATTCCATCCATTTTTTGAACGGTTCAGAGGTTTTATCACGGTTCAAGTGAAGGTGGTATTTCTGTTGAAAATTACATTTTACAAGGCAATGAAATAAATCATCATTGCCCAATTAAAAACCATGTACTTCAAAAAGAAGTCCACTACAAATATGATTTTTTAGTTTTTCTAAGTTAGGATGATCTTTCACAGTTCTTAAAATTATTACAATTTTGACACCCAGACTTATTTATAGATGTTGCGATCCCCAGTGAAATGGGATGTGGAGGTAAAAAGGCAGTGGCTCTCCGCTCCATGTAAAATGCAGTATTTAGCTAAAATTGATTCGACTAGAAGTTCAATTGCTTGGGTAAAAGGCTAGGCAGAAGAAAATGATTTCCTGAAGTTGCTTAAATAAATCCTTAGCAGATTTTTCTTCTCTTCAAATTTATATTTGAAAATAATATGAAAGAAAATATCCAAATGAATTTTGTAACAAATTAATTCTGCTTCAATTCAAAAGTACGTGTCATTACAAGGGTGAATACCTTTAGTTATCTAGTTACACACCTGGATTACTTAAATAGGTAAAATTCTAGGGCTCTAGGACCCTACTGAAGTCTCCATTATCCCTTACAAGTGGCAAGCCTCGTTACAACCCTTTTGTCTCCTTTATCTTAAAACCTAATTTGGTTGGCCGTACGCAAAATGTAGATAAACATTTTTAAGTTTAAATAATTGAGGTTGTGACAAGTATGTAATTAATGAGTTTATATTGATCTGGTGTAATTGATTTGTTCAAGAGATCACCACGCTACTGCTGATGGGTTAGGAAACACCAATTTTTGGGATCCTGAAGCTGAAGATTTTATTTGAGTGTGTATCAATAGTACCTATAGCCGGCCGTCGCTGAAAATCAACGCTAAAGCCCTGTTTCTAGCAGGAACCCTGGCATTTGCTGAGCGACGACCGTTTTGCTCAAATGTGACGCGTCCTTTTTAAGTAGTATTTTATTCTATTCTTGTTTTTAGTTGTGCAAGCTTCGCATTTTTGACTCAAATAAACGTTTTTCTTTCTTTCTATATACTTGAGGATTCCACGTTTAATTTTTTTTCAATCTGTTTTAAAGTTGGTATAAAACTTCAATTGTTTCCTTTCTTATAAAAGGAAACAAATACAATTTTATACTTATCTCTGTGCTGTTAAAAAAAACGATAAGTTGAAACGTTAAGTTGGTTATCAGAATAGTTGAGCGCAATCAAACGTGAAGTGGGCTTCGAGACAAAGCCAATAAAGCGTGTTCAACATCCCACATAAATTGTACACTCGGACAGCACACAATAATATCTATTGAATGAACAAGAACAGATGTATAAATTACTGGATGTGACAAAAATAAAAATACAATATTGTTAACATAAATATATTTTTTTTATCTCATGGTTTGAAATGACCGGTATTTGCCCAGTAGTGGGACAGTTAATTCCAAAAACATTAAATATTATTATCAGCCTAAGTTCAAATGAACACAAAATAAATTTATATTGTAGAGATAAATAAGCAAGGGCGATGGAGATTGAACGTCTACGGTGCTACGGCGTAGCTGTCGTAGAGGTAACTGTGTAGCTGGTATAATTAAAAACTGTTATGTGTTATTCTATATTCTGTACTATAACATGTTTGTTTATCGTAGGTACATTAATTAATTATAGAACAAATATCTGTAACTATTTTGTTCCATAAATGATCGATGTCCAATTACTTAGCTTTATCACTAACCGGTAGAACTATATTATTATAAGTTGATTACATTGCTAATACAATTAATTAATACACTTGACTTATCTGTAATCTATTTAGTCGACATGACTTCATTGGCTAACAAACGTTCTTATATATTACACTCATTAATTTTTTATTAAATAGCCTCCAACTAACAGTCGTGTCATATCATGGTAAAATAAAACCAGACATACCATAAGTTTGTATGTTTGTGTGTTTTTATGTTTGTAACTTCTTCACACGCAAACGACTGGACAGGTTTTGATAAAATTTGGTCCACATGTTTTTCATATCCTAGGTCAACATTTAAGATACTTTTCTTAATAGTATGTTCCTTTAAGATGATTTAGAATCATCATCATCTTCCGGCCCATATTCTATTCTTCTATTCATATGGGGTCGGCGCAATGCGTATATTTCTTCCAACTCGTCATCGCGGCATCCACTCTTATCTTAATCATATCAAATTTCACATAATCTATTCAGAATGTTATATATTAAAATTGAATCTCTTGTTACCTTTTCCTTACAATATATGTAAACAATATACCTACCGGCATTATCTAATTGTCGATTATTATATTACGTAATTGTTATCATAATATGATACAAACTGTATCTAATTAACCCGGCTCTATAATTATCCACTGTTGATTGTTTTACATTTCATACGCCGTAGGTATAGTGATAATTGTTATCATCAATTAATTAAATTGTTGTATTTACCTATCATATGGTATGTTTTATTGGATACTGTGATACTGTGAGGGCTGGTTAAAAGTGATTGGATTGAAGGTTAAATGGAAGGACTTGGGGGAAGCATTTGCCCAAAAGTGGGACAGCATAGGCTAGTAAAAAAAAATGTTTTATTGGATTACATAAACTTGTGTGATGATATTTTTTGCGAAAGCATCAAAGAGATTTTTTTCTTAGTTTACGCTCTTGACAAAAAATAAAACGATCCATTTCGTTAAAATATTTTCAGGTACCCTTAATAAAGTAAAAAAAACCAAGTGAAAATTCTCAAAATAACATTATCATAACCAAAGAAAAAGTACTTAACTTCATTTTCACCTAAAAAAACATCGGAAACAAATACGATATCAGCCGCTCTCAAGTGAGAATCGAAGGGTTTTTTTTTCAAACGATTTTTCAATTACCTTCCCATTCGATCCTTGAGTGGCACATTTGAATCCTGATCACGTATCATGAAGAGAACCAGAGCTCTCATTTCCTCTACTCATGGCAAATGAAAGGGTGGTATGTTAAACAATTAGGGGTAGTTCTCTCACTAATTTGTGTGTATTTGCTTTAGTTAGCCCGTTTTGTAATTTGGGAATAAGTGGGTTATTTGTTGATCGAATTATAAAACTACTAGCTTACACAAAATACACAATTTTATTTTTAACCGACTTCAAAAAGGAGGATATTATTGATATATATTAAAACCGATATTCGTGTAAAAGATTTGAATACAAATTTAGTCTAAAAAAACACGGCGCGTACGTCGTGTATGCGTTTGTTATGATAATAATATGTAACTTGGTGTAAGAATAATCTGCAGTCGATTTAGAAACTGTTATTCAAAATTAATACTATCCGGTATTGGCAAAGTAAACTATTAAGTATAAATTAGATTAAAAAAAAGGACTTTATTGCAGTCTTTTTCTAACAATCTAAAACCAGCAGAAAAGACTCTGCATTTATTTACTTAACATGACAATAATTTGTCTGGACTTTAAGAGAGGACCCCTGAGTTTGTTTCAACATTTATTTCTTCTCAGAGTATCCAGTTAGGTAATGTCGACTCAAGTGAGCTGAAAAAAACGAAGTATAAAAGTGGTTGTAAAAGTCCTAATTGAAAAATTAATGATTTGAATTTGAATCAACAAATAGTCATTTATTTGTTGATTAAAATTCAAGAAAAAGCACAATTTAGCCGGAATTCAAATACAATAATATTGTTTATACACGGCCTTTTAATATCTGTTTGTATTGTGTGGTATGAATTATCATTATTAGTTTTAGAGTTTATTCGTTATTAACATACAAAACTACAAATCATCCCTCCTAAAACATTCATGTAGATAAATGTAAAAAAAACGATTACAGAATGCGCTTAGTCTTACCATTATTTATTCTAGTTCACAAGTGTAAAAAAAAACAAAAAAGTTAAACCAAAGCACGTACCTACAACAAAATTTATCTCACCCAAGTACTGAAAATTACGAGTAAAAGATAAATCAATCTAAACACCCCACCACGTACGATCCCTAATTGATGTAAATTCTAAACAAAACACTTTTCGCATTAAAAATACAAGATCCTCGTGTCTTGTGGGAGGGGGAGGGCGCTATAGTGGGGTAGGTGGGGGAAAGAGAGGGGGGTAGTCTTCATAAGAGGATTAAACACGGTAATAAGGTTTGCATCCAACACACTTGGCCGGGTCAAGTAGGGTTTACCGGCGTTCTTCGGCTCTGCTTTTGAACTTAAGTTTTTTCATAATATTATTATTTACTTGGTTGTTTGGTTTACGGATTGATGGGTCATTATTTTGTAGGTATGGATAATTAAGTTGATGGTAATAAGGTATATAATTATAGGGAAATGTCGAGTTAGTTTGTTGTTTAAATTTTGAAGGCCTTCTCAGAGCAATTAGCCTTTAGTTATTTAATTATGCTACTTTGTCAAATATATTATGCTTTTGCTTGTTCGAGGGAAAAGACAGGTGTCAATAAATTTGTAGTTGTTGGCATTTAAGTCTAAGGAAAAGTGCAGATAACATTAAAAATAAACCCAGACTTTTATTCATATAAAATTTTACTATCAACGAAAACAAACTCATTATAATGTCCACTGTAAATTAATGAACATTGAAATAAATAAAGTGGAGCGTGTAAATACTAGATCAAAATTAACGCGAAGCAAAAACATCGAAAATAAACACCATACTACCATTAATCACGCATACAAAAGTACCAATAAATAACCAATGCCATAAAGTACTGACAACGACACAAGTTAAACATATCGAGTTTCCCGATAGTTACAAAAATTACTCAAATAAAACTGTTTATTTTTCGATGGGGCTTTAAATTATCAAAAAGTAGTAAAAGTAGATGTAAAAAACACTGGTTTTATGATGAGACAAAAAAACTCTTATAATCAAATAGTTCATTATTAAGCCCTTGAAAAAATGAGTGTATAATATTTAAAAAAATGTGCGTAAAATATGTTTTTACATTTTAGGTGACCCACAACTGGGCAAAGGTCTTACCAACTTGCTCCAAGCCCTTTGGTCTTGAGCTACTTTCCACCAATCCGGCCAAAAGCCATTGATGTCATCACGCCATTTGCCTTTTTTGCGTACAAAGTACATACACAAAAAACCACCAATATTGTAGTTATAACACTTGGTTTGGAAGGTAACATATTATATAGAAAAAAATATTCATTATAAGAATCAAATTTATTCATATTTGACCATGAAATGAGTCAGTAATAACAAAAATAATAAATGCCCGACGACTTTTGTCATTGGCCGTACGAATTCGCATTAATTTTCGTACTAAATTTTAATTTGCAAAATAACCTCAAAAGTTGAATGTTTATGCCGTTTCTAGCAATTATTTCTTCGGCGGTTTTAATACTGGGTGGTTTGGTGACGGGCAGTGGCAGACACGGGTTAGCATGGTTTGTTTCCGTTTATCAAATATAATGGGGTTTAAAAATTAATATAATGATAATTATGTGTTCGCAATTATACGTTTGGATTTTTAACCGACTTCAAAAGGAGGAAGTTCTCAATTTGATTGTATGTTATTTCTGAAAGTTGTTCACGCTATATCTACGGTATTTATAAAGCATACTATGGATTTGATTTCATACCAACCACATTATTCATATTAAAAAAAAAACATGTAATTAGGCCCAGTTTTTTTATCCCTAGTTAACTCAACAAATGGTTAAATATGCTAACTAATGGTTTCAAAACGCATTTTTTCATCAATTGTTTAGGCAAATGATCAAATTATTCGGAGAATTAATTATTTAACCATTTGTTAGAATAAAAATTGATAGAAAGACGCGTTCTACCGAAGTTTGAAACCATTAGTTACGATATTTAACCATTGGTTGACTTAACTAGGGATAAAAAAACTGAGCCTTAGTGAATAGGGCCCACGATGTAAATCACATTAAGGGCCTATTTCACCATCGTCGGATAACTTTTATTCGACGAATATAATTGACGTTTGATATTTTCTGTATGAAACAACTGTCAAAATTTCAAAATTATTCCTCGAATAAAGTTATCTGACGATAGTGAAATAGGCCCTAAGTGTGGCAATGGAAACGCACAGCACTAGCGTGACTGTGCGAAGACCGATACAATGCGAAGGAAGCTAGGACTCAATTATGTTTCATTTTTAATTTAAATCGGTTTATTTAACATTTACGAAAATAACTTGTGGGTTTGAAACCTCTTTGAATTGTATGAAGAGGACTGAAACAAAAAAAGAAGGCCCTAGTAATAAAGTAAGATATAGGAGAAGATAATGATTGTACGATTTTTTTTAAAGCTTTATAGCAATACGGTTCACACATTACTAATATTCTTGTTATTAAAACCGCAGTGAGCCAGCATGGTGATCAAAGCTCGTTCCTTTTCTAAATGAGAAGAGGCCTATGCCTAGCCTAGGCCTAGGCCTAGCTGTGGGACATTTAAAGTCCGGTATTATATTACTAGTTAATATAATTCTTGTTAATCGGTAGTGTAATGGGTCGGATTTGAACCCGCGACCACATGATCACTAGTCCGATGCCCAACACATTAGGCTACCGCCGTTTCTTGTATTAATATGACACTATTACGTTGTACATTATGATTTTTAATTAAATATGAAATAAATAATTGCACCCCACATAAAACCCTAGAATTAAAACGAATTAATATTAATTACAAGGTGCTTTACCGATAAGAGCCTGGCTTAAAATTAAACAGAAGCAATAACATATTGTGGAAAGTTTTAGAATAATTCTAATTAATATTAATGTTGGAAATCTATTGTAAAGAAAAATATGAGCTACTTTTATAATTGACCTGCTTTTTATTTAAGTTTTGTTTTGTTTTTTAGTTTATCTTTTGCCTTTTGTTAGTTTTTCTCAATCGTTAATTAATTCATTTATTGTATTTCATATGACTGTATACATTACAGGACTTAAAAATAATTTTACAGAACCAAACCAAAAGTAAAACCGACCAACCAAACCAAATCAATACCAAAAAGAAGTTTTTTAACAGACTCCAAAGGAAACGCCTTCCAAATAAGGATCAATTTCAAATTGAAATAACTAAAACTATTCAATTTTTTAACCAAACTACCAAATTGATTTTGAATATTTTCATATCGGATTACCTCTGAGGGTACCACTATCACAAAAAAATATTAAAAACTGACATAAAATATCAAAATAATAAAAGAACTAAATTTGTAAATTACTACTAGCTGTTCCCCGCGAATCCATCTGCGGTACCTAATTTTTTAGTTAAAATATAGCCTATTGTACTCAGGGTGAATGTAGCTTTCTAATGGTGAAATAATTTTTGAAATCGGTACAGTAGTTTTTGAGTTTATTCATTTCAAACCTACTCACAAAAATACAAAATAATCTTTCCTCTTTATAATATTAGTGTAGGTAAGTCTTTATTCAACTGCTCAGCATAGGTTATGAACGCTCTGGGGCTATATGGTAGCGTAATTGGTCAGTTTGGAATTGTCACTGTCAAGGGAACACGACTCGTGATTTTGAATTCAGTATTAAGTGTGCAATTTCAAATTGCACTGAATCAGTTTAGTCTCTTATTAATCGAATACTCTTGCACGCCTATGTAGTACCATAATTATTGTTGACGATTTCTGATTGCATAAATTGAGTAGTTTATAAGTTGGTGTGATAGTTGTTTGAACTTTATATTGATTCTTGCAAGTTCTGCTCACGGTGACTTTTTAAAGCAAATTAGAATCTTCGAAGCTCGAAGTTCTCTTCGAAGTTGCTTTAAAGAAATACTGTTTGTTTCTTTATTACTAACTAGTGGTATACCGCGGTTTCACGGTTCCCGTAAATGTCTTTTTTGAAAATTTTCCATTCCTTTACAAATAATCTGCTATTCGGGATGAAGACGAATTTAAAAAGTCAAGGATCTTAAAAATTGTTTTACCCGTTCTCGGTAGGTATACCTAAATGTTGTAGCAAACCAGACTTTGTTTATGTATTCAGATTTATTATTATAATAAACTAGTTTCTGTTCACGGTTCAATCCGTATGGGTGTCGGGTATTCGCAAAAAGAAACCTTATAGCCTTTCTCGATAAATGGGCAAATCTTACACTAAAATATGTTTTCAACAAACACAACCAAACAACATAATCGAATTCAAAATAAATAGAACACTTTTGTAATTTTACCTATGTTTACAAATAAAGCATTCTGATTCAAACGAACTCTTAAGCTATATAATATAAGGATAGATTTATACTTCAGTAATACTTATAAGTAAGTTTATCAGTTATTTGGTTGCCATAGTACAGGCTCTACCTAGTTTGGGATCAGATGGCCGTGTCTCACACACGGCCATCTGATCCCAAACTTGTCCCAAGATATTATTATTATTATTATGAATTTTTGACATATTTGAAAACTAAAACTGTCAGACGCCATTTTTATTTCAACAATAAAACTTATCTGACTTTGGTGGAATCCGCCCTAAATATAAAGACTTCTCTTTACTAATTATATTTGATTTAAAAGTAATTTATAATTCACAAGCTCTAGTGCAAATGAGGAACTGCCCCATACATCGAGTTTGGGCCGAATCTATGTTTAACTTTCCCTAATTGTTTACCCTGGGTCGACTTCAATCACCAGCATAATTTAACCTTCACGACTTTAAACATTGTCTCTTTCATACCTACATTTGTTGGGGATGAAAGGGGACTGGTAGGTCAACGTAAAATGGACCTCGACATGCAATCTCCTGAAAACCAATGTTACATCGGAAACTTTTAATGCGATTAATATTTAATTTGTTTATAGATTAAATGTAAATCGTATAGATTTTTTATGTAACTGTATTTGTTTTTTGTGAAGTTTTGCAAAGCAAGAATTATTTGCGGATAAAAAAGTTGCTCGTTTTGGCGGAGGAAAAAGATATAAAATTTAATAAATATTATCTGTTATTTTACCTGTTCTTTCTTGTAACTGATAATTTGTAAGTAAATCCAAGCTTAAAAACCACATATTATACTTCTAAAACATATTATTAAAAAATCTAAACTTTTCCTAATTTTCGTTCATTTGTTTATTGCTAGTACTATAATTATACTCCAGGTTTTTTTTAAGTACATAACAATTACTAAGTTAGCAATAAAAGGTAGGATCAATACTAAGCCGCAATTAAAGAAATGAGGTTATATGCTCACGATTCCTGTAATTATCTTTGCTCACACTAACACTGGTAATGAGGTTTTAATAAAATTGTGGGCTAGCTGCACCTTATTGGGGTTATTCTTATATACCGTGATTTTTAAATGCACTACCTATTTAGTATAAAAAAGCAATCAATTAATTGTGATATTTTTGATTTTATTGAAAGACATGAGTTTAAAAATACATTATATAGGTACTCAATCAAATAAATTGGTATCTTCTTACAAGAAAACTAAAGTATATATATCATAACAACTAAAAATATATATATTTTTTAATAAATAAACAAAAATAATTTTGTAGATGCTATTTTTTTGTATCAACTGGACTTCCTATATGTAAAGGTAAAGTCTGTCACAACACTTATAATACAGTTGACAGCCATTTCTTTTTTTAAACAAAACCTTACCAGCCGTCTTCAAAAGACAATTATTATATACATATTTAACACCTGTTAATGGCTCCCCTCACAGCTGTCCATACATGAATATTTAAAGCAGTAAGAATGCATTATTTCGTAGCCTTCAATCGATTTCTATAATGTGTCCGTATTTCTGTTGTGTAGGGCACACTTCCAATCGACAGCGATATGGAAGAGATTTTTTATGCTATTTTTTAGTTTTGTTTAATTATATATAGGTATTAAGTGTGTCATTAGTTAAGTTGGAAATATTTATAATAATAACGTAATAAATCAAGAGACAACCTCTTTATTAAAAAATATATATTATATTTGTGTAGGTATCTTTTTATATTAAAGCGTGTGTGTGTCAAATACAGGGTAGAGTGTTGTTTTTTTATGTTTTAATGATTATTAATTATATTTATGAGTAATTAAGAAAAAATATTAGTATTCTGCACTCTCTCTGAATAAACTATAAGTGTGCAAAATTTCATACTCCTTCGTCTGCGTCCTTTCGTAAAAAGGAGTACCAAGTTTTTATTTACGTATTAATGCCCTTTTTGTTTATAGTTAAAATCTGTGTTAAATTAAGAATATAATAAAGATTTTTATTATTGTTTGTCATTCACTAAAATATTTTCTTTATATTAATACGTGAAACAAAAGCTAAGACCCGAGTTCACCAACAGATGGTTAAATTTTAAACAGATGTTTGAACCATGAATGGCTGTTTAACAATATTTTGCTGTTCACCATTCACTAACCATAGATTATGTGCTGTAATCGAATGATTAGCTTAAACGACGTAGCCAACTCAGTTTAACCATTGGTTTATGCTTCCTGACATGATTTTTTTATTTTCATGTCACTTTTAGTTACAAAGTAAAAATGCAAGACGGTTTAAATTATATTTTTGAAGAGGATAATGTGCTAGATGATTTTGAACATATTGAAAGAATTTTGCGCACTCCCCGTATATTCCAAACACGGCGCAATTATTTCGAGGAATATGACGAGAAAGCATTTGCTACAAGATTTCGTTTATACAAACGTAGTGCTTTGGAATTACTTGATTTAATTGAAAGGAAGTTTACGTTTACGCTTCTCTTCCATATCACTGATTAGGTATATAATACAAGATAACAAACACGACACACAGTTTGACAATGAAAATTGATTGAAGTGACATTTAAGACATTCAACATTCACAAAATAATGATATACCATTCCAGCATTCGGTAATTTTCGACTCACTCATTCAAAAAAGTTTGGTTAGCTAACCGTTGGTTAGAAATAAATGGTGAACTCGAAAAAAACGCGGTTGGGTTAAACAACCGTTTAATGTTAACAGAATCGATTTTCGACCACTATTGGGTCTCTCGTACGTATTATTGAATAGAGTTAATGTATATTGGTATATAAATTAAAGCTTTTATTAAGTTTACGTCTCAAAGATTTATTGAAGTTTACATCCTACAAACTTAAATAGTTCCTTAAAAAAAACAACGTACATATTTATTAATAAAACTAAACACCGACTGTTCGAAGGTTATAATTTACAGTCGGCACCTAAATTAAGCTGTTAGTAGTAGGAAGTAGAATTAATAATACTCTTCACACAAAACTGACTCCTATCCATTATATTATGATAATAGTAGAGTTGTATGTACCTACACGTGTAAGAAACCAAGCATAATTATTTATTCATTCAGCGAACTGAACAAACGCGGCACCTCAATCACAACCCTCGAACACAAACAGAACTACAATTCTATTAACATTTACTGCTAACCATATAATAGTTGGCGTATCCTACAAATGACATACTGGGGGTCAAATTGAGCAAGTTCCGTGTTGATTTGGCCATACGATTGTTGAAAGTTTGCTGAATGACAGTGTTAGATAAAGGTTTACGGCTAGCTGAGCTGAACTAAAATAGGTTTTTTACCTTTTATTTAAACCAACATGTTTTCTGTTTTGATTAGAAAACGTGGGGTAGGATGCGAGTGTTAGCGGACGATAAAAATTGTGAAAGTTAACTTAGTTAAAATCAATATGAAAATATAAAACTACAGGCCGTTTAACTACTGAACAGCTCCTTTCAATACTACAAAGATAGAACGAGGATTGATACCGCTATACTTGCTATACTTAAAAAATAATTAAATTATTTTTAGTAGACAACACTTGTACGATTTAAAGTCAGATCTAAATATTAATTGCTTTAAAGAGGTCAGTAACTAGCTCTAAAAATAGCTTCACAATGAACATGACATCAACTGCCTACGCGTTGTAACAGCGGTAATTAAATGTAATCCTGAAAGGCGATCAAATTACAAAGCCGACCTTTCATATGATTATGTCAAATGTAGGAGTTATTCCTACACGTACGCATAATCTACGCCTACATGACATGTCTGTATCGTAACTACAACACATTTCTCGCTGCAAGCATCATAAATCATGTTGTAGTGATGTGGATGCGCTATCGATACTAATTCTCTAGAGAAATAACTCATGCTCGCGTCCTTACTAAGCAAATGACGGAAATGCAGGATTGCCAATGATTTTGCGCTGCGAAAACTGCACATCATTACGTATTGTTGCTTTATTTATTCATACGCTAATTTCACGTATTCAGGCTTCGGTGTTCAATAACCAATTTGTGGTTCAAATAATACTCTTAACCTACGAATATTCCTAGTCCTACATACTGGAACCCAACCCCACTCGTGGCTTCGGTTATTTTTGGTTGTTAGCCCCTGAATGAGAAAGGACGCTATTGTGTCATATAAAAGTTACTTTTGGCTTTACGACTCGAAATTCTAGGCGAGCAACTGCCAAATATTAAGTTTTATTGTGTTGTTAGTACGGGAAATTGGGACTGTCTTGAATAGGCGGAACTGTACGTAACTACTAGGAAAATATAGCTTTTAAGAATTAGAGGCGAAGGTTTTTTTATTCGAATTCGAAGAAAAAAATATCGGAAAATATATTTGGTAATCAGAATAGTATTTGTAGTTAATTAATTCCTGAAAATTGGATGATTTGTCTTGTTCAAATTACAAAAAAAAAAATATTTTGTTTGAGTTTTTTCTTATAAAATTATAATTATAATAATATTTCGTTGATTTGTCATTTTCTAATAATATTATATTTGACTCAATTTCACCATTCCTGATACATCTCCATACTAATACTAAGAGAAAGAAATATGTATTATTTTTAGTTTGTATCTATGTATTTTTTTTATTATTACATTGTACACAATTTTAGTAACCTGCGACGTCGTTGGTTGTACAGTTGTTAAAATGTTGGTACTAACACTTTATTGTAACCTATATTTTACAATTGTTTAATTTCCCGAATAAAATAAATTAAATAAAATAAAATATATTTTATTTAATTCATCAGCACAGCATATAATCGTTTTGTGTTTTTATTGTTTTTCCTAATAATAAAATATTTTTCTTTTCAGATTCACACGTGGTCAACCGCAAGTTGGTTGACGTGCCGCAGTTCGAGCGACCTATAGGCAACCATACCTTCCACATCGGGAAGGAAGCTGTTCTTGGTTGTTCTGTCATTAATTTGGGGAAACATAAGGTAATTAAACAAACTTTTATTGTGAAACGTGAAGATTAAAGTTTAGGAATAAATAAAGGTAGGTATGTAATATGTATGTACCAAAATTTAATAATACAATTATTCATAATATTTATATAATATTATTATGAAATAGAGTTTATTGCAGTTTAGTGTAGTTTGCAGGTAACTATTAGTACTTTCCTTTGAAATGCTTGTTATTCTGAACCTTTACTATAATCTTATTTATGAATTGTTAAAATATTTATGATCATCCAAAATATAAATTATAATTTTAATATAAATTATACTTTCAATATCCTTAGGTCCAGTTTTTTTATCTCGAGTTATCTCAAGCAATGGTTAAATATGCTTACTAATGGTTGCAAATTTCGGTAAAACGCATTTTTTCATAATTTAATTTCATTAATTAGAATAAAAAATATGAAAATACGCGTTCTACCGAAGTTTGAAAATATTTGTTAGCATATTAAACCATTGGTTGATAACAGGATCAAAAACCAGGATCTTACTTAGTCTTGTAATTAAATAAGTCAAACAATTAATAACCTCAACGATCAAATCCACTTTTTTTATATAAAAATAACACAAAACCCACCCCTAGTTTATCGTACCATGAAGGTTAATATTAGCTCAGGTACATTAAACAACCTGTTTCCTATCTCTGCTAATGGTCTGGTTGACGTTTACTTTGCGTGCTCGGTACACAGTTGCCACCAATATCACTCTAGTAGCGGTTCGATGGTTACGTACTTAATTCAATTTAGTTTGAGGTACATATTGCAATAAAATCTTGAACAAACATAATATATTTATATCGTGTTAGAATTTTCTAAAATAGCGTGAGAGAAATATCAGAATCAGAAATTTCTATTGTTATTTTAGATAATGCTATGTCGCACTATTGGTAAAAATAACCTTGTATAAAAAACTAAATGGTAAAAGACACACTCTTTGCTAATTTGATAACTAACTATCAATTTTGTAATTGAGCAATATGATTGATGCAATTATTTATTTAGTTAAATTTTGTAAATTAATTACAAATAGGTAGAAAGCAAATTTTGCACACGTCAACGCGTTGCCCCAAGACGTGCAACATAATAGAGAAGAAGCGAAGCTGAAGCAGAGCAGAAGTGGCGGTAGCCTAATGGCTAGATCGTCAGATTTACGATCACGTGGTTGCGGGTTCGAATCCCACCCATTACACTACCGACGTGAACCCACTCGTAACACAAGCATATTAGCTTAGCACGAGGGGTTAACAAGATTACTAGTAATGTGCCCACTGACAAGACTGCCATGAGCCACATTGCTAGTAAACTTTTCAAGAAAAAAAAAATAGAGCAGAAATTTGAAGACTCCGGCAGTGACCTCTGTAGCTGAGTTGGCAAACCAACTGGTGCATTGCACCCTGACTTTTCCAAATAGTTTCCATTGCCACTATCTTGCTGACACCAGCATGGCATAACCTATTTTAACAGTAGCCTCATTACACCATGACCATATAACTATCCCTGTCCAAAAGTCCACAAACATTCAATCATGTTCGTATTTCATTTGTTTCAGTCAGCCCAAATAAGAAGTGTACTCAATAAAAATCCAGGAAAATTTCCCTTCCCCATAACGCTATCTAGAGCTTAAACTTTAATGATACCATTTCGACGTTGGACATTAATTCGTTGGATGCTGGTAATTACTGATTGTTTATGGCCAGGTCGCTAGAATTATGGCAACCATTAGCTTCTGATGTTCTCAGGGTGCTCAGAGTTAAGACGCTGTTTCTTTTTTAATTAGAGCGTAGTATTTGAACGGAAAAGTTTAACTGATTTAAAGGTGTGGTAAGGATAAAGAATATTGTTCATTTATTGTTTAGTGAGTCGATTTATTCCTTAAACAGAAGAAGATCAAGTTAAGGTGATGTGCTTTTTTGAGTTTTGATTTGTACTCTTGCAAGAAATTAAATAGCTTAAAGAGATTGAACATTGTAACAGGGTAAAAGCATGGAGTTTTTGTGCCAGTTTGTCTCCATAAGAATGAGATATAATTTTATAGCCGTACAACTGGATTAATTTGTGAAGGTCTAGGTACTTGTAGTAGATAAATTTTGATTTTTGATTTTGCATTGTTGATCAACCAGGTTGCGAGGTTACGTTGGCACTTGTCAAATGTTCCTTTGACAGGTTTGTGAATGGCTTTAATTTTAGCTGCTGTAAATACCTGCTGATACTGCGTTACGCAGTAAAATTAATTATGCAGGTCAGATAGACAGTCGTTCCATGAAAAAAACGGTATTCAGCCAAATCAGGTTAGACTGGAAGCCAATCCCAACAAATCTTAGGAAAAGGCTAGGAAGATAAAGATTTGACTTAAATGCTGATAATCACTGTCCAACGAATTGTGTCAGATCAGCCGCCCTAGCCAAGTGACATTTCTACAAGCGTTAACGATGATAGATTAAATTACATTAAATGTATGAAAATGACATTTGTTTTCGATAAGACACGTGACTTAGACTTGTCATTTTCATACTTATAATGTCATTTAAGCGATTTCTATCATAGTTAATGCTTGCAGAAATGTCACTTGGCTAGGGGGTCAGGTCACCTCATTCTCACACCAACTTTTTCCTTTTAAATCGAAAATACTCAATTAATAGGCGAAGCGGCGGTAGCCTAATGGCTAGGGCGTCGGACTTGCGATCATGTGTGGTTGCGGGTTCGAATCCCACCCATTATACTACCGACGTGAACCCACTCGTAACAGAAGCATATGAGCTTAGCACGAGGGGTTAACAAGATTACTAGTAATGTGCGAAATCTTTAAAACAAAAACAAATGAACCAATAATATTTTAAAGAATAAACGATTTTTTCGTCCTAGCAAGCACGTAGCGTTAAGTCAGAAATACGACGCCATTATTGGCGTATTGGCTTAACGCTGGCTGTAGAATATACGGTGAACGCTGCTGGGGCGTTATGATTCTCCAAAGCGATTCAAAAGAAATAAAAAGCTTATGCACACATGGTGACCCACTTGATATCGTTTTGTTTAAATAGTTTTTATATTAAGAAAAAGTTCAGTTCAGAGCAGATTTTTCTATCATCAGATAACTTTTATTCGCGGAATAAAATTGACGTTTTAAAGTTTTTATATGGAAGAACTAAAATTTCAAAATTCTTCCTCGAAATAAAATTATCTGACGATTAAAAAAATCAGCCCTTTATATAATGAAAGTTTAAATATTTATAACCTATTCGTTAAATTAATTCACCAATCCTTTTTGTAAAATTGTATGCGAAAAATTAATTTAACGCAGAAATCACCATATTTCCTAATTGATATAAACTGAATTTATTATTTATGAGCATTTTAGAGAAAAAACCATAAAAATTGTACTATTTTTTTTCTGTAGCCAATTTCACACAAAACTTATGGGAGACAAAAAATAATTTATAATATTAATACAATTTGAATACATTGGGCTTACAAAAAATTAAAAGGACGACAGGGAAAGAAGACGACCTTCAATCATGCAGACCTGCATGTTTAAAATTGTTTTATAATATAGGCAAATCTCGAGTTAAATATTATACCTGAACTTTGACGGAGAAAATTTTACCCTCTCTCATACCTGTTGCCTTAATAAAAGTCAAAGCAATTCCCTCGACTAGATATAAGAACCAAACTTTCTCAAACACCTTCTCTTAAAAACTTTGTATTATGTAAGGAGCAACTGTAACAGAAGTTTGCAGTGTCTCTTTACTGTTAATTACAATAAAAGCAATGAACAAAGTGCTATTTCCTTTATTATGTAAGTAGCGGTTTTATTATTTCATTAATTACAATTATAATTTGTTTGAGAATTGGAACGAGAGAATATGTGAAGATTGGCGTAAATGGAAAGAACTAATTATGATACATTTATTTTCAAGACCAATTTGCACATGCTTGCAGGTTCGAACCCAGGCAACTACCAATGTGACTTTTTCAAAGTTATATGATTGTACTTTCTAAATCATTTTAAGACATAATTGACAAACGGTGAAGGTAATCATTGCGAGGAAACCTGGATTCCAAAATACTGGAATCTGAATTCGCCAACCCGCAATGAACAAGCGTGGTGATCAATGCTCAACCCTTCTCTATAGGGAAGAGGTCTGTGCCCAGCAGTGGGACCTTTATAGACGGTAAAAAACAGGTAGCAAATTAGGGTCATATTAAATGCTGTTATATTTCAGCTGGTATAAAAAAATAGTTATATTTCATGTATCGTTTGATATTTATTACACTTAATTAATAATAGGCTGTATAACATAAGCAACAAAACATATGACCGATTGCAGGGGCAAATAAGAACATCGTGTTAGAATGTTGATTCTTTTCGTCTTTTCTTTTCTTCAAAAAAGAGCGCGCTCAGAATGTAAGGTCCTGGAATTATCACTTCAACACGAACTATATCATTTATGAAGATATTTGTAGCAAAGAGGATTCTCTGGCAATAATTAGGTTTGATATGATTTTCTTTGCGTTGCCCGTCTTGTATTTTTAAAAAGATAGCAGAGTACCTAATTACTTTGCTTAGTTAATTAATGTACGGCTTTAAAAATGCAAACTGCGTATTTTTTATGTCTGGAAAATTGTTTTCCTATTTATGCGTGTTCTAGAGCTGGAATAGTAAGTAAGTACTTTATAGCAACTAAGAAAGTGTCTTCTGAGTTAGAAGTTGGAGTTTAAAAAAACAGAGGAATGAGAAAAAAAATACTTGACGAAGGATTGCAAAAAAATACACTTTGATATCGGTGATACAAAATTTATTGGTACAAAAAAATCCTTAAAACTTTTAAACAGTGATTAACTATTATGTGTTTTAAACACTTTAAACTAAATTTAATCATTTTTAGTTTTAATATTCCATTATTAATTAATGCTAAAATTTATAATGTTAAATAAGTTATATTTACAATATAAAGCTATTAAACCTAATAAAAATTAAAACTAAACAAAACTTTATAAGATAAATAATATAATCTATTTTTTTGTTTTGTTTTTGTCACAGAAAACCTTTCCAATACAAAAAAAAATAACATTTTACAAACTCAGAGAATACCGAAGGCTGGGTGTACCCCTGTAAAAGCTCGAACCATTTCTGTCTCTTTTCCACTTAAAGAACCTCTATAAAATAATAAGTTTACTACTGAGACTTAATAATTTCTTCCTTTGAAATACACCATAGTTCCTCAAGTTACACTGACCAACCTAATTATGTATTCCTTTAATAACACCAGGGGTTTATTCTCTAAGTCCAAATAAAACACACCGTGGCATAACGCAGACTATAGTTCAAGAATCCCGGGTCGTAAAATCTTTTTGATATTCAGTCTCCGGGTAGTGTTAGTATACTTTTAACTTTTTTTTTATGATTTATCTAACAAATAGTTAATTAATTAACCAATTGTTAGACGACTCATAAAACTTCAATTTATTTGACCAATTGATAGACAAACAATTGATCAAAAAACCTGTTTTGAAACCATTAGTTAGCATATTATTTAACCATTGGTTGAGTTAACTCAGGACCAAAAAACTGGGCCTTATTAGTGATTAAGGTCCCAGCTCGACATTAATACATTACACCTCATTAATTCCTAGTTGGTCCTAAAAAATATAGGTACGTGAACCTTGTTCCATTTATATTTATTTACCAAGAAACTTATGTAATTAAAGGGCGCACATTAATCTCAATTGCTTAACAAAATGCAAGCGCCTTACGAGATGGTGTAGGCAGTGAGTGGATAGTTAATTATGAAATTCGTTTTCCGTCTTATTTCCCCGTGATGTGTGGTTGTAATTTGGGAATCTGTGTAATGGAATTTTCGAGTATTGTATAGTGTGTGTTCCATTAGTCGAATATAAATAAATAATAAATAAAATAAATAGATATCTTGGGACAATCTCACACACGGTCATCTGATCCCAAACTAGGCAGAGCCTGTACTATGGTAACCAGACAACTGATAAACATACTTATATATTTCTAAATACATACATATTATAGATAAATAACACCCAGACACAGAACAAATGATCGTGCTCATCACACAAAGATTTGTCCTGGGTGGGAATCGAACCCACGACCTCCGGCTTAGCAGTCAGGGTCACTAACCACTAGACCAACAGGCCCGTCATGTCATGTACAGGTAATGTATATATTTGACAAGTTGAATAACATTTTAAGTAACGCAAATAACGTGATTTCAATTATTTATTATTATTATTTTATGGAAAACAAAAAGCTATACAAAATGAGAATAAACAATTTGGGTCTGCTAATTTTTGTATAGGATTAGAGATATGTGTTAGATTTTATATAAGATTGATTTGATTGTAATGACTGCTACTGAGATTTGTCTTTGTCCTCTCCGCTTTAATGTTCTTTTATTTCAAGTGCATCATTCATTAATTTTAAATGCATCGATAAACAATTCTACGTGTGTCGCAAATTCTCCGAATGTTACCGAACGCTCGCGCCGAACGGCTGGCATCCCGGTTCGGTATCGAAGAAGTACCTGTGCGTTAGAGAGGGACGTCGAATAACGGCCTCACGCGCCGATTGTATTCCCGCGTGGCGCGCGCTCTCAGTGAACCACGAGTCGTCACACGAAGTACCAACATCAATCCGCCGCGCGTGCTCTCCCAGTTTTAACCGTTAATTTGTTATAAGTCTCATATATCTACAATAAGTGTTAGTAGTTTCCGTAATACAAATAAATAACTTTAAAATCAGTGTGAGTAGTGGTTTTCTCTTCCAGTACTCCGAAGAACTTACCTACTCATACGAAACGTGTATAATAGAATAGCAAGAAAATCTATCAGTAATTGGGTCATCAAATCAGTCTAAATTGTTTGCTGGTTCACAAGGAAGTGAACAGCCAAAGTGCACGTTACAGATAGCTAGCAAGCAATTAATGTGAGCTTCAAGTAATTGCTCTATAATTAAACTACGTGCATTACCGCTTTTTATAGGTGCAATGGAGGTCTTATACTTTTCTTTTTTCAGTAAAAAAGAAATATTAAAGTCACGATCCTGAATGAAGGTGGACGGAGTGTAAGCATACAAAAATGTATGACGTAGAGACGATGAAACAAATAGTTTTAAATAAAAAAAATGTAGGTACTTCAAAACCAACATATTATATGTAATTAGTTCCAATTTTCATGAGACTTCATTTTTAGGGTTCCGTAGCCAAATGGCAAAAAACTGAACCATATAGAAGATGTTACATATGTTAAGATCATGATAAAACTTGAAAAAAAATGTATGATGTGAAAATTGGTTTGAACGAGATCTAGTAAGTAGTTTTTTTTATACGTCATAAATCCTCAACCACAATTTAACTTTCATTCAATCAACACGACAAACTACAAGAACTTTAATTTATATGTTACTTGCTGCTACAAAACCCTTCATGGGCGAGTCCGACGCGCACTAGGTCGCCTTTTTTCAATATTTTTATAGATCTGCTATTCGAAACCGGGACAAATCCAACAAATCAAAGATCATTGATAATCAATCTTTATTCGCATAACTTACACGACTATTATACAGGGTTATTTGTTAAACATCGGCAACCCCTTAAGAGGTCATTGTACTCAACATTATGAAAAACTTTTACTTTGGGACCATAACTGAATTCGCGAAAAAAAAACAGCTGTTCCATACTATGTTCGTATAACTCGTCAAAATGTATGGAACAGCTGTTTTTTTCTTACCTCTTAATTTGTAAAACACCGGCAACCCCTTAGGGTTGCCGGTGTTTTACAAATAACCCTGTATTTAACTAGCACTGATTTGCTTAAGTAAACGCAGTCATTTTATTATTCTATGGCATTGATTAATATCTATGTTCCTTCTGAAAGATAAGACTTCTCCACAGTAAGTTACTATTATTTATGTATAACAATTCAGGGAAAATGGGGTGAGGTACGTTTGACGTCAAGAATCCATATGGGTGTTAAAATATGCATCGGCTTTGTGTATATCAATCCATGGTGTCCCGTGGGTTTCAATAATGGCGACTACACTTCGAACCGACAGGATATTTTTCACGGAATAAAATTATAGCACTTTGTATTATTATTTGTTTGGTATTTTTTGTATTATCAGCAACAAAACTTGGTGAACACGATCAGATAACCACACATATATTATAAAGGCTGATGTTTATGAGTGTGTATGTTAGTTTGTTACCTCTACACGTTCAAACTGCTGGATTCATTTTGATTAAATTGGTATGGAGTTAGCTGACAGCCTGGATTAACACTTAGGCTACTTTACATCCCGAAAACTTATTTCATAAGCAGCATTTACTCTTTGCCTTGACACTTCTTTACCAATCTGGTACTAAAATATTCGGATGTAGACTATCTTCTAATAACCCTTAATGGTATTTCTCTCCTGCATCCAATTTTTCATCCAATAATTACGAATAATTTGTGATGTTGGGAATTGGAGCGAAATGATATCAAGACGAATGATGAGTAAATACTGCCTTTATTAAAATAATGTTACATGTTTTATATTGTAAGACACGTATATGAACTAATAATATAAAGGTGCCTACATACACACGACAAATTATTCAATAATATTGATATTGAATAATTGGATTAATCAACACATAACGAACTTCAGGAACAGGGATGGCTAAAAAAAATGACTGATGAATGATTCCAAGTTTCAATCATGATCAGAATAAAATAAATATGACCAGCTATGATACAGCATACAACCTAAACCTTACAATTTCACGAACAGACCACAAATAGCCACCATCTAACCTAACCTCCATTTCAATTACATTCACAACAAACAATTTCACAAAACGAGGCTGCTGAAATTACTCTCAATAATATATTAAAACTGGATAAAAGCAAGTTGAACTCGCCCAGGGTTCCGTACCAAGACTATAATTATTTTTAATGATTAATTACACATATATAGCTTTCCGATTGTTTCCTGTAGGTACTGGTAATATAAGGCGATATAACTTATCAAATATCGAAGTTCTAGTTCTACGGGAAGTACGCTATCAATATTGATTCCCTGGAAAGATTTTAACTTTAACTTAGAAGTTTGATTTTGTCACAAAAGAGACTAAAACTAAAAGTATGGTTTTAAATTCAACCCGATACCACCCCGCGTCCCCTAGATAAAGGTTCTCGACAGACAAACAGATGGATGGAAAGACAGACGTACAGACATAGAGATGAATAAATGTACGGACAGACAGATGGACAACAAAGTGATTTGATGTGACGGTTTTTTCCTTTTGAGATGCCTACGGAACCCTAAAAAATATCACGTAACTATTAAATACATTTGTAGGTCCCGCGAGCAATATAAGCCGGTACAAACATCATAAATTCCAACAAACATTTATTACGCAAATGCTAAATGAAGAATTTGAATCACGCACAGCTTCCAAATTGATTTGGTACTCGTCAACCACCACATTTAAATCCTCGGTCACGTACTGTTTTATTGTGAGCCAAAAGTTACAATGGGCCGGCAGGAATAGTAATCTTACGGAGCTGTTATGTAATTCTTGAGACTGGCTACCCGGGAAACAGAGTTTGAAAATACGCTGCTACGTATACACTTTTGTATTTCATTTGGTTCTGTGTGCAGTCGTCGAACTAATTTTAAGCTTGATGTAAAACATCAAGTTTAAATCCTTGATTTCCGAATCATTTTTTTTTATATTAAGATATTTAAGAATGTTGTTATTTGTAAATTTTTAACTAACATATGCATAACAATGCGTAAATAGATTTGGAAAATGTCTTGTAGCCGTCCACTTGCCTGAATCTAACCTATATAGGAAATATAGGTCGAAATCTTAAAATTGAAAATCAACTTTTCATACAAACATAAGTCACGTGACCTGTCACTTTGTACGAAAATTTCATTTTCAATTTTAAGATTTCTATCCATGTTCCTCGGGGAATGTGATTCAGTTTTATGCACCTGATTACCTCGTTGAATAAACGCAATCCTTTTAAATTAATCCTGTATTAAAGATACTATACGAATACGTTACTTAATGAGAAATATTTTTGCCCACCACTTTAGACTGACCGCCGCAACTGTTTATGTACAAAAAATATTACCAAAAGTAACGAAAATACTACGATACTTGAACCTTTTCTCATTATATCGAGCTTTTTAGACGCTTTCCGGCTCAGCATCTCAAGACCCTTATTATTTACATCCCTTATACCATTACTTAAATGTACGTTATGATTATAACAATATAAATTGTATTCATGAAGCGTTCTCACAAAATGGTTGCTTAGTAATACTTAGTATTAGAAAATAGAGATCGCTATTAGCGATAAGACCGCCGTTGTACCCTTTAATGAGATTTGTTCATTTCTTTGTGTAATCAATTTGTCTAAATGTTGGTGTACAATAAAGTATATTCTATTCTATTCTATTCTATAATCTTTAAAAGCTACGTTGTAGATATATATTTATAAAAAAAACACTTAAAAGCACTCTTCAAAAATTATAATATTCACTTAATCTATTGCTCTCGTATTGTATTATTTTATCTTTAAAACTAGAACTATGTCAACTTATAGTTCTAGTTCACAATTTTGTTACATGGTGGTTTTCAACACATGAAGGAGTACACATACCAAACCCCGTTGAATTGTGTAGCATAAGTAAAATCCTAGTATATTCTTTTTTCCTTACTAACATTTTAAATCCGATAGTAACTCTGTCTCTAATAATAATACTTAATGTGAGAATTTTTATTGACAACAAAAACATTAACCTTTGAAACCGTATTGCATAAAGATAAATTCATAAGCCAAAAATATTTTTTTATTTTTTTAAGCTAGAAAGAATAGGCTATAATGAGAAGAATGCAATAAAGAGGATTAATTTAAAAGAAGTGCGTATATTCAACGAGGTAATTAGTTGCTTAAAACTGAACAAGTTTTCCCACGAAACGTAGGTTGAAATCTTAAAATTGAATACACGCACTCCTTTTAAAATAATCCTGTATTAATATTATATATTGGCATCTGTAGCCGAACTAGTTGAAAAACCTGTATCTCGGCATACAGCGCCATACCTCTCTGAGAATATTCATTATTCGCTTCGACCTTATTTATTTCGACATCTTGTAATAATATTAGTTAATCTCAAATCCTAATCCCCAAAAGCTATCACTCCACATAATATGTGAAAATAATTAATACCCTTTTTATCCACAATAAACACCACATAACCTTTTAATTAAAAGTAAATATTATCTAATAAAATATGGAGTCATTTTCGCGCCAACTAATATATCTTTATGAGTTCGTATAATCTTTAATATGCAGCCGGAAATATGATTATCATCTCATACAAACAGTGTTATTATACTCGACCCGATATGGGCTAGTGATGTGACACGAATTATTCCACGCTAGTCGATATCGAGAGTGCTTATGCGTCCCGATTGCGTATTACGTTAACCGAATACTCGATTTAGTAGATTCGTTAATCGGTATTATGTGAGGCGGATCGAATTTTGTAGTGTGTGTTGACATGCCTTTAACTAGAATTTGGTTTATGACACAGTACACAGAAGTGAACTAAATTGTTACCTTGGTTATACCTGTGCATTCATAGCAGCCATTACTGGTTTACTTAATAGTGTATGAATTTATGAATTTTAATGCTGTCGTTGAATTATGTTTAAAGATATTTATAGACAGAAAGTGACATACGTAGACGCTGGAACTCAACAAAAATATAAAAAAGGAACGTATTTACAAGGCCAACCCTTGCGTCAATTAAACAAGATAAAACAATTAAAAATAGAAGAATAAATAAATACTAAGTACAGTATCAAAAATACTATATTTAGTAAAAGATTTTAAAAAAACTCGACAAATTAACCAAGAAACACAACACTACTCGCGTTAATTTTATACGATGGTACAAGGGGCTTTCTTTATTAAATGTAGATATAATTAGGAACATTAATGTCAACAGTGAAATAAGAGACAAAATTAATTTCAAGACACCTAGAATACTAACGTGAAGATAATTTTGTTTTGCTGTAGAAATGTTACGATGTTAAGAATTTTGTAGCTTTTAAGTAAGTTGTTGAAAATGTTGAGCAAGAAGTTTCTTTGTTTGTTTGTATGTTAGCTAGCTAATAATTATACAAACAAATAAACAAAATGCTTGTAATAATATTAGAGCAAGTGTTTTAGGACGTTTTTGTGCGATCATTTAGAGTGCTATATTAGTGATGATATGTGAGTGCTAATATGATATAAAACAAAATAGCTCTATAGTCTGTTCATCTATACTTGTCCAAACATGTAAACAAATATGGCGTATGTAAGAAATGTCAATAAAATTAGTGATGGGAAACTTTGTGTGATCTATTCAGAATTGTAAACTAATTGTGGTAACATACATTGTGTGATTTTTGAGAAAAATCGTGATTTGTAATTGACGTCGGTTTGTTTACTATTTGTGACAAGTATAGATGAACAGACCTTAGGTATTTTTTAAATACGGTTTTCAGAAATAAGAAAGTTTCAAGAATAAGGTTTTTGTTTTTATTAGTGTGCTATCCATGCAAAGTCGGAGCGGATCCACTAGCTATTAATGATTTTACATTATAGGTACATTTATATTTAATTACTAGCTGTACCCGCGACGTTGTTCGCGTTGATCAGTCGTAATAGGTATAAGTGTGTAAAAATATTTTGACTGAAATCACTGGGTGCGCTTTAGATGGCTCAAGTCGACTGATATTTTCTTTTCGTTTGTTACGCGATACCTCGGGAATTTTATATTTGATCAATTTCAATATTTTTTTGTATCGATTGGTTTAACATAACACGTGGTCCCATACACCATAATTATATCATCAAAATTGATTCTCAAAATCTCAGAACAAAATTGCTTATTGTACGTAGGTAGAAGATAAATATTTAAATAAATAATAAATGTAGGCTTTGTACGAAAGATGTAGTTAGATGTATTTTTGTTCGTTAGATAAATGTTCTTCTGTAGACTATGTACTATACACAAATAAGATTGCGGGACCTAGAGTCAGAAATATTTGTAGTTACATGTTTATAGCTCGCGATTTTTTTTGTGAATTTAACTGAATTTACTAATTTTGTAGTTATATAGTTACACATACACACCCTTCGTAACTCCTTTACAGTTAGGTATTTTTGGTAAGATGTAAATTTTTCACTGTCACATGACAAATTCGATCAACCGTTGAAAAAAAGGTGCTTTTTCTGCCTATTGACATGTTTATAAGTTAAGATTTCACGGTTTTCCCTTTTATATAATTAACCGTGTTTGTTGAAAAGATTCGATCTTCATAATTGTCCCTGTTGATGATCCTATAACAGTACAGGGTGTAATTTAACGCATTTTAGAATGTTCGATTCTCGGGTGTGCAAAACTGATTTTTTAAAACTTATGGATGCAGCTGAAAATGAAATAGATTTCAATTTATATGTTAAAAGAACAAAGAAATGTTATCGACTTATCGCGTTTGCTATCTCCATTAGTTCTTTAGAGCGTTCCCTTCAAATGGCCTTAAAAAATACACCTGTGTAATAGCAGCTTCCTTTGAACGTTTAAAGGATTGTTTCGACGATATTTATTTTGAGTTTGATATTAAGCCGAGTGTCAATATACCTGTGAGCAAAAATAGCTCATTAGAATGGAGGTTTTTCGATGTCCACTGTCCTAAATATTACTATGGTGTCCACAAACGACCAAAAGAGAAGGGCATTCATTCCCTAGCTCTTTTCTTTTTGTGTTATACCAGATAGTCCTGTTTACCCTTGCTGATAATTTTGCATTACGGTACTGGAATAGAGCAAAAGGGAGGATCACTGCAGGCGGCCGGGAGGTAGAAAGCGGCACCAAAACGCTAAATGCGTATAAACAATTTCCAGCTAAATATGTAATGTCTCCATGTCGTGGTGGCCTAACGGTTCAATGACCGGATTCGCATGCACGTGGTTGCAGGTTTGAACCCAGGCAAGTAGCAATGTGACTTTATCAAAGTAGGTAATAAGTACTTTCTTCATCATTCTAAGACATACATGACAATCGGTGAAGAAAAACATCGTGAGGAAAACTGGATTCCAAAAAATTTGAATCTGAAATTGCCAACCCGCAATGAGCAAGCCAGATCAATGCTCATTAAATTCCTTCTCTTTATGGGAAGAGGCCTGTGCCCAGCAGTGGGACGTATATATCATGACAGTTGCCTCGTAATTCTAGTGTTCATAATTGCGACTACCGTGAGCAAGGTTTCAGATTGGAATCCAGGGTCAGGCAGTTTGGACGGGTTTACATCCACTCGACTGTCCGATGGTCATAATTATATAATAATCTTTGTTGGTCATAACAATCCTGATAAGCATTCTTACCAAAATATACCTACTGAATTATTCAGTAAAATTGGTATCTACCTACAGCTGTAACCGGTGAAAAAGGAAGTTTACTTCAACAGCTTGGGAAATGGTAGAATGTAATTTTGACGTGCACATTTTGACCAAAGCTGAATTTACGAAAATCAGAGATCTCGTGAATTTCCGTAAATAGTGTCTAGATAAATACAGCCATAGTGAATAAACAATAATAATGACCAGAAAAAAAGCTGGAACGGGCGCTGTATCCTGTATATTTATTTATGCCAGCTTAGCAGTTTGCCATCAGATCTCGTCACACAGGCATTAATCAGTAGTCGATGCGATATTCAAATACCGTCCGTTCAGCTTAATATAGACAAAAAGATGAATAAAGTAACCTTGAGGACCTAGCTGTATCCGCGACTTTGTTCGCGCTGATCAGTCGTAATAGGTATGCATGTGAAAAATATTTTTGACTGACTGAATCACTGAATGCGCTTTAGATGGCTCAAGTCGACTGTTACAGGTATTTGACAATTTGGTTTATTTTATGTAAGTCGCAGAAATTGCGGAATTGAAATGGTGGACTTATCTTCTAACTGACTATGATCTTCACCTGTCTAAGAGTAAAGTGTGATTGTAAAAACTTTATGCATTTTTGTTTGTCTCGATCAGGCATCAAAAATTACATAAGCAGCAAGCTATCTTGAGCGTATTAAAGAATTGTTGTAATAACCACCTGTGTAAAAAATTACTTAATACAAAAACACAAAAAGGGTTAGCCCGATACATTTAAACTTCTGTAAGAAAGTCGGTGCTAGAAATAAAAAATCAAAATATGTAGTAACATCAGTCAGGATTTGAACATACGGAAAGATATTTCACATTTCCTATCGTACAACCACCGAGCTGTTTAATATTTACTGTAAGCTTCGTAAATAGTTATTCATACTTCAATAAACTGATCGCTATGGCAACGTTATTTTTGCCATGGTTACTTTGTTGTTTATATGTCAAATATTACGTATACAGATGAATTGAGATTGTGTTAATTTAAGGTTTGATCCCTATTTAATACGGACGACCATATTGATGAGAGCTCTTCCTAAATTGGACTTTGTATCGCCGATATCGCTTTCTATTGATTCAAATGTACATAACTTTTTTGTTTATGCACCGATTTCGATGAAATAACTACTAAATGTTATGGGAAGGTTGGAGCAATACGTCAGTTGAAACGGCATTCACATCAATTCAGTCGCTTCTGAGATCATCGCGTACAAACGCACAGACAAACAGACAAAAATTTTAAAAACTATATTTTCGGCTTCGGGAACATGAATAGAACGTGTGTATGTAGTTTTTTTTCCAAAATATTCAATGTACAGACACTGGTCGTTTACGATTTTATTATATGTATAGATTTGCTTTTGCTTTCTTCCGTTATTATGAAAGATTCATTGTTATAATTAATAAGTATCTTTTTTTATGTTACTACATTTGAAAACCGGTGTATACGCAACTCGACCACGGAGGTCGTCAAGTATTAAATACTCAATTGAAATTTTCGAAGAAAAGATACTTCGGAACCTTTTGAAGATAAGGATTCTTTGTAGGTTATACATCTTCTAAGAATTAAGGCTTACCAGTAATCCAATGAAGCATTAGACGTTTAGTGCTTTATGTGTAAAAGGAAATATTTTACTGGGAATAATATTTAAGAGAAATGTTATTATTTATTCGTTACGAGAAAAACATAAATTCTTTATTCGTAGAAGCTAAATATTAATTTTAAGGTAAATAATACTTTCAAAATAACTTTATATTTATACTAGCTTCTGCCCGCGACTTCGTCTGCGTGGACTTCAGAATTGGGTCCAAAAAGTAATAAAAAATGTGAAAGTAATGAAAAATGGAATAAAGTTTAGTAGCCTATTAGATGTTCTTTTCCATGTCAAAGGCTACATGCATGCCAAATTTCATCCCAATCTGTTTAGTCGTTTTTGCGTGATTGAGTAACAAACATCTAAACATCCACACTTTCACATTTATAATATTATATAGTAGGATAATTATCGTTATAATAATTATTGATTTATAAATATCAAGTTTTCTTGCATTTTTAAGTACAAGTTAGTGAGATTAAAAATCTAGTCTAAGCCACATAACTGTTAGAATGGAAAATAAGTAATTAAATGTCACGATCAAATATAAACAAAAATAATAATACCTACACTAACAATTGAATTAATTAATCAACTATAACAATTCTGAGATCTTATAACAAATCACCATAATAAATAATAAGAAGTAAAGGCTGAAATATCTTTGATAATCCAACGTTGAAGGAACAAATCTTGTTGCAACAAATAACGGGAGTCATCTTCACTTGTGGTACAATTTAAGGGCGGGTAACTTAGACCCAACTTTTATATCCCGAGTTAACTTAACCAATGGTTAAATATGCTAACTAATGGTTTCAAAGCGCGTTTTTTCATCAATTGTAAGACTTTCAAATGATCAAATAAGTTGGAAAGTAAACTATTTAACAATTAGTTAATAAATATCGATGAATAAACGCGTTATATCGAAGTTTGAAACCATTAGTTAGCATACTTAACCATTGGTTGAGTTAACTCGGGATCAAAAAACTGGGCCTTAGAGTCAATAAATAGAAACGTGACGAACTTAACAACTTCAACAACAATATATCTAAAGTAAGCGTACGCTACGAAAATATACATTTTTAAACTTCAAAATAAAATCGATAACTACTACACGCACTACGATTCCTTCGCCTGCGACACAGAGTACATTGTATATAGAGATACGACACCACGGGTTTTTCAAGCAATGGACAACAGCGACATCTACTTCTGTCCGATGACAACTTATAATTGTCAATTACACAACATTTATTTTTATACAACAATACATTTTAAATGTCTGTTTAATGCTGTAGTATCGGCCTCTATAACCATACGATGAAAACTCTCGTAATAATTATAATACTACTAAGTGAAAAAAATCTTCTCTATGAAGATTTTCAAGTAACAGTTGGGACTCCACAATTTATTAGTATAATGATTCAAGTTCTGCCAGGGTTTTAGTTAGAAGTTTGTACACCCTGGCCTGCGAAATACAGGATGCCAAAGACAGTTTCAGTCGTGCTACCACGTAAGACAGAGAGAGGGAGTGTGCATCGAAACATGGATTTACAAAAGAAAATAACCATAATATACTACGTATTTAATTTAACGTAAAAGAAGTTAAATACGATACTGAGTTCATCCATTGACAGCATTGTGGCTAAGCGCTAACAATTACTATCTTCGCAGTGTGCAGTTTTAGTGTATACATAATAATATCTATTGTTCAAAGTTTTTTTTATCGTAGGACGAACTTTATACCGAACAGTATCAATAATGCTTAAAGTGATAAACTTAAAACATAAATGTTTTTCACTCTTTTGCCTTGCAAACGAGGCTAGCTAATAATAATTTAATGTGATTGGTAATTAACAATGTTATCACTGATGAAATATCATTAAATGTGTAAATTATTACCAACAAAAAACTTACTTTTTCGGTCACATACTCCAATCGTAGCGCATCTTCCTGATGTTATTTGGGCCAAATTTCATGACTATAAGTATTAAAATACTAAGATAACATCCTTTGTAATTGGACCACAACTATTGCGCATTAAATTAATGTTACCCGTCAGGATTCGTTGAAAACGCTCCTTGAGACGAACAAAGAGAAGCGGAGAGGCCCATCGCTCTTGTACCAACAATGGCCTAATAAAATGTACACGGGGGAAGTATAGTCGGCAAATGTGCGATGTTTGATAACTGTTGTGATGTACGTCTATTTGAAGGATGTTTGGTGATTGTTCATTTTTGTTTGGGTTACTCTCATAGATAACATTGGGTGTAGACTACGTACTATAACAAAAAGGTTAATAGTAGCGCTAGTAACGCATTTTTTTTTTTTAGAAAGCACTAAGTAATCCTTGTGTCGCAAGGGTACCACAAACATTAAAATCACAAAGAACACCCAGACTTAGAACAAGCATTTGTGGATCACACAAATACTTTTCCCATGCGGGGATCGAACCCGCAGCACGTCGCGCTCAGTGGTAATTAGCAACAAATTTAAATCAGTTCCTTTTCTCGACACAACTTAGAATTTTATTTGATTCTAAACTATATTTAAATACCAAACCCTTAGATTAAATTGAATCTAGTCTTCCTAGTTCAATCAAGATTGAAAACATCACTGCCTCGTTTAGCAGATCTTACATAAAAAAGCAACAAAAAACGAACTCCGTACTTTTACAAATTACAACTCTCCGTTGATTAAACATTTCATTAGGAGAGTAACATATAATATTTATGGAAGTATCTTCTATTTCTTTCCGTCATTCCTTGAAAAATCTCATTACTGGTGTACTCAGAGGGGAGTCTCCCTTATAGAAAGCGCTCAACAAAGTGAGCAGTGCATTCGGCGGTACATAATGGGTACAGGAAATTTAAACGTATCATTTTGTTGAGTACTTCCACGGTAGGTACGCGGGAAATGATGCTCTAAAGATAGGGAAGTAGGAAACAAAATTCTATCTAAAAGTATGACGTTTGAAATGTATTGATATATTTTAATAATTTATAAAGAATTTATAAAACTAAACTTATTTATTTTTCAAAATAGTTTTTACATGAAATTAATTGACGACCTCCGTGGTCGAGTGGCGTACACACCGGTTTTAAAGAGGTCCCCAGCTCTGAGGTCCCGGGTTCGATCCCCGGACGGGTCAATGTAGAAAACACTTTTCTACATTGTCTTGGGTCTGGGTGTTTGTGGTATCTTCATTGTTTCTGATTCCATAACACAAGTACTTTATTATTATAATAACTTCCGTGAGACGAATTCATAATTATTTAAGGATTCAACGGTTTACTCACGCGCATTCTTGGGAACGCCCGACTAGTTTCAGACTCAATAGGAGTCCTTAATCATGAGCTGGCGCTCAGTTCGACTCGCGACACCCCGCCGCCGCCGCGTCAGCTCATGATTAAGGACTCCTATTGAGTCTGAAACTAGTCGGGCATTCCCGAGAATGCGCGTGAGTAAACCGTTGAATCCTTAAATAAATACAAGTGATTTAGCTACTTACTTTGGATTAGAGTAATGTATGTGATGTTGTCCACTTAAAAAATAATAATTTAATCATTTCTAACATATCGATTGTAATATAAAGTTCACATTGCAAAGTTATAATGTTAACGCAACGTCAAAATCATAAATACTGATAGTCTCTTTATAATTACGCCATACGATGTGTGTAAATAGTACAATGGATATTCTAAGTACATATACACACAATTACAATGCAACTTACTTTCTTAGTTAAATAAATCTTGATTAGACAAGAACAACTACAGACTAATAAAGAGAACAAGAGTAATTTCGTTATCAATACCTTTATGGAGATAAATCTAATGTTATTTGACAGTTACCATTAGCTCCCCATGCAACGTCACATGATAAAGTGCGTCTCTCGAATGAAGAGCCCCTTATATGACATCATAGAGATGATATTAAGCGTTTAAGTGTCTTGAACTTTAAACGTACTTCTATGAGTTTAGTAAAATAACTACTTTTGGAAATTGATTTTTTATAGCCTATAATAGATCCCAGTGCTGGACAAAGGCTTCCTCTTTCTTCTTCCTCTTGTCTCGTTCAAAAGCCGTAAGTTATGGGATAAAAACGAATCGACGTTTTCCCACTATCGCCATCTGGGACTCCCTCGCTGACGCCTACCATATGTAGGGACCCGGCTGTGATTTTAGTTTATGGGATCATTCGATAGTAATTTTAATATTTATGTAAAAAAAATTTGTTCTAGTCAATCAACGTTTCATATAAGTTATTAAAAGAAACGAAAGCATAGTATAAGTTTAAAAAAATTTAACCTATTTTAAATTAGCAATTAAGAATTGCAATTTACATAAGATTATCTTTTTAAGAGTCTGTTCTATTTGTGCTTTACAAGCTTCATAAAATATATAATGGAGATTAGCAAGTAACAAGGATAATGAAAGAGAGGTTTTTTCATAATGAATATTATATAATTAGAAGAGAAGATTCTATTAAACATTGTGAAAAGAATAAAAAAATATAAGATTAGAGTAGGTAAAGTTGTAAACCTCATTATTAAAAGCTTAATTAGAACCAATTTTTAACCTGCCCAAAATAAAATAAAGATTAATTATAAGTTTAAATATTATTTGTTACAGATAAAGGCTTTCACTCGACTGAAATTAATTTGGAGTATCCATTAATTTCCTAACAAACAAAGTACCAATTTCACCCGAAAATTTGTTACTAGACATTGTTATATCAATTTTGATAAATAAAAGGGACAGGGTTATTAATTTTATGGGCTTATTGAAAGGAAATATATCGTGGTTTTGAGAATAGAGATTTATAACCATAAACAACCTGAGGGCACTTTTAATAAATTGTTATATTTAATGTTCAGGTCGAAGTCACCTAATTTTACGATTTTTCGTTTTCAATTCCAAAGCTCTGTTTCCACCGCTAACGGAAGGGATCCATAAAGGACTCCGGTCAACTCGCAAGAGTAAACTGAATACTTGTATTCCCACCAAAAATCCCTTCGAAGGGACTGAGCGAGCAGAAAGAGTTGAAATGAACACGCTCAGTTTCAGAAAGCGGAGCAGAGTAACGTTCAACTTGCAATACAAAATATATAGTGAGATATCTACACAGAAAGTGCTGAGCGGGTGGAATAAATCAGTAAACAGTGGTTGTAATGATTCGGTTCTGGTAAGACTCTTTGTTGGTGGAAATTTTAACCTATTTCATTTAAAAGGAATTTGCCTTGCCTTACTATTTGCAAACCGGGCTTCAGACTGTTGTACCACAGCCCACTCAGGCACTTGAAGCAGAAGGTATCCACTGCTTCTAGCTGCAACGGACTGCTTTAAGCGATCGACAAAACAAAACGCAAGCGGTTTTGAGGCGCACAAGAGCGGTGGGGCCCACGTGGGGAGGACGAGTGGAGAGCGTTGAAAACTGTGTGCCTAGTGGGAGTTTATTTAAGATTTACATGATTGATTCATTTATTGGCCGTCAATCAAACGTCATCAAAGTGTCGATCGCATAAACGTAAAACGTGTACAGGCGGCCTAAGGAATTCAGTATCAATATTCAGAATGACAGCATATTAAGTAGAGTTATAACAAGTGACGTACGAAAATTCAAAACAAATTATTAAAGCATGAAACAAGATATTGAAACACTCAAACAGACAATTACTTCCACACAAAACGAGATGATAAATAGAGTTTCACGAACACACACATAGGAACTATGAACAACGGTACATTACGAGTGAATGTACTTGATAATGAAAGCGTCATACATTAAGAAACATAACAGATCATTATTGTACCAGAATTAATTTCTGTGAAACTACAAACGGAGGATAATGGTACAGATTATTATATTTGCTTTTGTTCCTAATCTTTTCCTCTTTACAGACGTGATTCGTTTTGAGAGTGAAATTACGAGTTTTGGTTTCTTTTGTTCGTTTATTTATTCTTATTTGGGAATGAGATAGATTACGAACCTCGTTTACTTAGTTCAGTTTGTTTTTCACAGCTTAGCAGTGTAATCAAAGTGAATCATCACTCGTTATTCAAAAAAAAATCTTTATTTCATATTTTTGTAGGAATAAAACAGGAAAGCAATTTGATAAAAATTTTTAGAGAGTAAATCGGTACTTAAATCTTAAAAGCACTTTTCAAAATTAATCAGTTTCTGTTCTCGTCTTATCGTATACCAGAGCAAAACCTATAATAATAATATTTTGGGACATCGCACACACGACCATCTGATCCTAAACAAGACAAAACCTTTACTATGGTAATCAAACATATACTAATAAAGATACATGTATATTTATAAATACATACATATAATAGATGAATAATTAAACCCAGACATAGAACAAAAGATCGTGCCGAAGATTTGTCCTGGGCGGGAATCGAACCCATGACTTACGGTTTAGCAGTCAGGGTCACTAACCACTAATGTGACGGTAGTCACTGGAGATATTCTTTCGAATTGTAAAAAAGCTAAATTAAATATTGGAAAGTAACTTGTTGGAAGTCGATGAGTGCCATTTAAATTGGGAGACATATTGGATTACTTATAATATAATCGAGCCCATCGATAGACGAACAGGCCAGTCAAATATTGTGCATACGTAAAAACATTCCACTAAATCCCTTGAGGAATAAGCAACATTTCTGCATGCACTTTCATATTTGAAACAACAACTAAAAACACAATTCGAGAAACAAATGTTTCAAAAACTTTGTATTCTCCGTGTTACATTTCGTCAATGTACGCTCATGTTAATCCCTGCTTAAAATTCAAAGAGCCTGCGGCCTCACTGCAGTCTCGAGTAAATTAAATAGAAGACCCGGTGACTTGGCGGGATGAGATGTAAATTCTGTACTGTTGCAACTATGGTGGGAGAGCAAAAACTAATTTGCGCATTTTAAAATGTCTTCGCTTGGAAACGTGGATTGGTGAGGAATCTTTTATTTGAATGCAATCGTATCGTTTAAACTTCAAATGTTTTTCTTCAAGTCTTTATTTATTTATTTAGTACAGCCACAGCATTATACATTTTGAGTATGTTAATTCTAATATTACAATATGAGTACTAATGTATACGACAATTAAGGCGTTTCTAACATTTATAATTAAAAAATTTACAAGCACTGAATATAAATTTAGATATAGTCTTGTTGTATTAGACATTTTATACAAGTTATTACGTTCCATTCTAGAATTTATTTTATCAAAACTCATTTATTTGAATTAGGTCAAGTAGCACTTTTCAAATGTCAATTACATAATAGACAACAGATTAACCCAACCTTTACCGTTTTCTGAGTGCTCAAGCTATGGAGAAGAAACAGCGTAACAAACTCTCCAGTCTCCACTTTCCATTTAGGGACCTAGCTAAATAAACAAGTGTTTGAGGTCGATAGGTTGGATAGGATACATTTAAACTAATATCAAGCCAAGGTCAACAGAACGACCAGTCACCGCAAACAGCACTCGTTCACGAGTATGATGACGTATTTAATAAATGAATAATGTGATTCCGATAGGTTAAAAAGAATAAAATTAAATAGTTCCTCTAATCACATACAGCGGAACACGATTTTTTAAAGAATATAGAGTCTTAAATCATTTGTCTTTTTCAGGTCGGCTGGCTTCGAGCAGAAGACCAAACGGTCTTATCTCTCAACGAACGAGTAGTCTTGAGTCCCCGATACTCCGTGAGCCTGGATACTCCGAGTACTTGGCAGCTGCGGATCAGACCGCTCCGAGCCGAGGACCGCGGGTGCTACATGTGCCAGATCAACACGCAGCCCAGCATGAAGTGGCAGATTGGCTGCATCGATGTTTATGGTAAGCAATTGGAATAATAGAAGAGAGGGTAGCTTAATGGCTAGGGCGTCGGACTTGTGATCATATTATGGTTGCGGGTTCGAATCCCACCCATTACACTACCGATGCGAACTAATACTCGTAACACAAGCATCTTAGCTTAGCACGAGGGGTTAACGAGATTACTAGTAATGTGCGATCCACATTGCTAATAATATTTAAAAACAAAAATGACGTACTGACACTTCCATAGTCGTTGGCGACGAGGGACGTAAGGCAGCGAGGGTTGAATCCGTGGGTAAAATCGTGTGCGCAAAGAGAGAGTCAACTGGGACCTTATTAACTAAGTCGAAGCGTTTAACGTGCTGTTACGTGTAGAGTTAGGAGAAACTTTATCTCTTCGACGTATTATATTTTTAAGTAAAGAATCTGTAAAATGGTCTAGATCGTACATACTAAAACTACCCGGTGACTCTGAGAACACGAAAAGATTTGGCGATCTGGGATTCGTGAACTAAGTTCTGCGTCGTGCCACACTCGTTTTGTTTCGGCTTAGAGAATAACCCCCCAGACGTAAGCGTCATTTGACTCGGGCGCTTTCATTGGTTAAAAACGCCGTCGCTCGCGCGGACCATGGGGTTTAACAAATTATACAGACTGTAATATAATGAAATATGTGCCTGCAGTTTTCCAACGAGGCAAATGCCTCTGCTTAAACAGAGAAGGAACGAACGTTGATCACGATGGAACTTCCGGTATTGTTGTTTTTATATCGATATAATATTATTTATCTCTTCACTTGTTGTCACAAATCTTTAAATTCACCTTTGATTTAAACAGTAATTATAAATTATCCAACAATAAATAATCCTGTTCAACAGTAATCTCGTTTCGTTTCCATCAAAACGTAAACGCCCTCAGGATTTTTAATTAAATACGTCCAAGTATTTACTATGGTCGAAACCGTAAATTAAAAGGGAAATTACGCCCCAGTACACCAGTACAGCGATATTGAAAAGGTGTAAGCTGTAAAGAACTTAAGTAAATTACACAGCAACAAGAGTCGCAAACTTCACAAACAAAAGGTAATATATTTTTTAATAAAAACCTCGAACGATTCGAAGGGAGTAATAGGTAAAAATAAAAGAGGAAGTCCTAAGCTTATTAAGGATAGGGGACGGATCCAAAGCTTCAAAACATTTCGAAGTACTTACGTAGAACTTAGAACAAAACTCAATATCAATGAAACGTCTCGAATGAACGTTGGAAAAGTAAAGTATTTTCTTCACAAAAATAAATCACCTCAAGAGAAGTTAACGTTATTTCTCCGCGCCATTGAAGGTGGGCGCCAAGTTTTATCGTTCACAGCTCAAATTAGTTCTGGAGTTTATTTCTTTTTTTTTTTTCAATTCTCAAGTTTTGAAGTATGGATTTCAATATTGAATTTTTACTGTGTCTCTCAGGAACGCGTAACTTTCTGTGGAGGCGACGAATTTAATATGTAATTTCGTGACGGTAGTCACTGGAGATTTTCTTTCGAATTGTAAAAAAGCTAAATTAAATATTGGAAAGTAACTTGTTGGAAGACGATGAGTTCCATTTAAATAAGGAGACATATTGGATTACTTATAATATAATGGAACCCATCGAATTATATTACTTATCTACATATTTTCTGACTTGATTTACTCTATTAACTTTTTTTTAGACAAAAAGCTTCCTATCAATGTGGGTCGCACATTACTAGTACTATTATTAACCCTCGTACTAAGCTAAATGCTTGTATTACGAGTGGGTTCACGTTGGTAGTGCAATGGGAGGGAGTCGAACCCAAATTTACAGGCCTGTTGATCTAGTGGTTACTGACCCTAACTGCTAAACTGGAGGTCGTAGATTCGATTTCCACCTAGGACAAATATATGTATGATAAGTTATATACAATGTATAAGTATTAGAAACACATTTATGTATATATACATAGATAGCAAAGTTTGTCAGTTGTTTGGTTGCCAGCCAGATGATTAGATGGCCGTGTGTGAGTTGTCCGAAAATATTGTTACTATCTGTATATACAAAAATGAATCTTTATTTCCCTTGGTCACGGCCGGCGTCACGCATGAACGGCTGGACTAATTCGTTAATACTTTTTTATCGTGTTTGATATTATCAGTAGAAGTTTTTTATGAAAGAAAAAATTGAAACATTACGAGAAACATTAAAAGATAAAAGAAAACTTAACGACCTTATTCACTTTTCTTAGTAGCGTTTGACATAACCGTTAGTGGTTTAACATGACAAAATGTCAGGTCAGGTAGTTTCGTAAAAATGTTAAAGATACAATGGACCATATACTTGAGCCATGTTATTCAAGTCAAATTATCGGATTTTACCTGCGATTTCAACCTGAAAAGCGAAAAGCTGTTATTGTCACATTCTAAACCATAAAGAATATCACTTACCTTATTATAATATGCACCAGGTTTGTACGGAAACCGGCTTAATATTTGATGTGGGTCTTGACAGCGAAATTGTAGACAATAATTTCTATCAACTGTCACATTATTATGTCGCAGACCATAGTATACTGGTTTTTTATTAGTATTAGTAAAAATACTAAAAATGTTTGTATTCATTTTTAATTTTAAGCTGGCCTATTTTAATTGGATCTCGATTTTTATGTATATTATACATAACCGTTACAAAAACTATACCTTTTTTTTATCCATCAAAAATAATAATTTTAATAAATATTTCCTTAGATAAAAACAAATGTTACCTAAAATATAATATCAAACCACTAATGTATAGTTAAGCATAATGCCAAAAACTTGAGTTGAACACATGTTATACAATTAGATTTCTAAAACATCAGAATACGTTATGTGCTGTTACTACTAGAAAATAAAATGACCATTTTATGAAATGATGCGATACCTATAAAATTCAAATTCTTGTATTTTATCGTTGTCATAATGCTTTTCAAAATTAAACGTTATCCACTTTTCTTAATGATTGTACATAGAATAGAATTAAATTTATTTTCTTAAAATAGAATTGTACACATCTTAAAAAAATATTACAGTTCTTCATTAATCAAAACACAGGTGCCATCACAGAGCCTTCATACATGAGACCCTTAGTACGTCCAGAGTAATGGGAAGTCACTCTCGCTATCTTTTTACAATCTTTAAAAACAATAATTATCCGACAAAATATTGCCACTAAATTGGTCATCCTACCAAGTTAGTGAAAGGTTGAAGCCTAGCTCTTCGGAGTTAGATTGTTAATTGTTCTGACTTAATCTATAAAGTAGTTCAAAACAAGTTTTGAAAAGACGTCTCAAGTTTTATAGGAGAGGTGTTCAAAACTTTTTAAGTATCGATTTTGATTTTCTTTCGCGACTTCTGTTATATGTAGTAGTAATAATATTAAGTGTATATGCCGTGATGGCCTAGCGGTTCAATGAACGGATTATCGTGCACATGATTGCTGGTTCGAATCCACTACAGGTAATATGTTCTATGTTTTTTCTTAATCATTATATTCAAAGACATCATTGAAAATCGGTGAATGAAAGCATCGTGAGGAAACCTGGATTTCAAAAATTTGGATTCTAACCTGCAGCAGTGAACTAGCGTGGTGATAATGCTTATTCCTTCTCTTAAAGAGAAGCGGCCTGTACCCGACAGTGGGACATTTATATCGGCCGGTATTATTATCATTATATAATATTATTATAATATTAAGTGAACATATGGAACAATAAATTGTAGTTCTGAATTTTATAGTGTACATTAAGGAATTTGTGATTATTTTGAATATTAAAATTTTAGTTACATACAATACATAAATAAACTTACATTCTACTGCCTCGTATATCAAGAAAATAAATAGAAAAACATAAAATTAAATAAAGACTCCAGTAAAGTACCAATAAAAATAGTTACTTCCCTCGTCTGTACCACCGCGATGTCTCGTAAGAATTATTTCAGAGAACGACCTAAGCTATACACGTAAGTACTCTTAAAATACGCTGAAGTATCGAGGCAGGCAAAGCTTTAAATTTCCAATAGTAATTACTAAGATCTTCAACGTCCTTCCAAGGAGTTTATATCATGAACTCAACGTTTATTTTTGTTACTTAATTTTTTTCATTTTTTAGCAGCGGTAGCCTAATGGCTAGGGCGTTAGACTTGCGATCAAGCGATGGGTTTGAATCGAACGCATGGCACTACCAACGTGAACTCACTCGTAATACAAGCAATTTAGCTTAGCACGAGAAGTAAACAAGAATACTAGTAATGTGCAAACCTTATTGCTGGTAACCTTTTAATTAAAAAATGAAATTATTATTTTTACCAAATATCGTGTTCTAAATAGGTATTATAAATGTGTATTTTTTTATCGTAAATCAATAATGTTTCGAATTGAGTTATTTTACGGGGGTTGAACATTAATGCAAATTAGTTCATAAATACCTATAAACTAAATAAATGATTCAAAATACAACTTTTCTTTAATAAAATCTAACTAATTATTATATTTTGATATATTTTTTAAGGAAAACGTTACAACGAAACCTTTTCTTTAACAGGGAACAGCATTTCTTGTTGATTCTCGTGACGTAATTAAGTTTATATCAAAACGCGATATTTTTAAAGTTATTAAGACCTTTCCCGTTTTCATAGATTTCACACAGTCAAAGAAATTATTGAATCAATGCTCTCCTTTTTACGCAGTCCCTCCTGACATCATCAATGAAGAGACTTCAGCGGATGTGTCAGCGCAAGAGCTGGAGAACGTGACTCTTCTCTGCCGCGCGACCGGCCATCCGCCGCCGAAGATCACGTGGAGGCGAGAAGACCATGAGCCGATGTTGCTGAAGAAAGTCGGCGGAAGGGATTTTTATAAAGGTTTGATGTCGACTCTTTTATTTTAACGGTTTTGTGGGACGAAGGATTTTTGTAGAGACGTTGCAAGTTGTTTTGAGTAAAAAGTTATCGTGATAGTTTGATATCAGTTTCATGTATAAAGGTTGTAAACATTCAGTTACCATGACAACTATATAATAGTCTGCAAGTCAGATCAAAATCTCAGTACTATAAATTTTAAAAGATTTTTTTTATTTTCACGATCTATAATACAATTTTGTAGAATTTAAATTATGATGTTTTTCAAAAAGTAGACAAAAAGACACATTATGAAGCTTCTTTTGTCTATATACAATATCAACGTCTATAATAAATTATTTACTTTAGATTTACTTTAGACGAAAATAACAATTTTTCGTTTAAAAGCAGTCAAGTAAAACATGATAACGAAATTTTTTTTGCATTTAAAAAACGATCAAATCGATAGATCATAAACATACTCTACTAATAAAGCTGTAAAAAAATACAAATCTTTCGAAATCCATCAAATCCAAAAGTCTTATTAAAAAAAATACGTAGTATGAATTGCTAGAGGGAAATCTCAAGAGCCAATGGTCCGGAACAGTGAATACTTAAGGAGCCTTCAAGTCACCAGAAATGGAAGACAAAAGAAATCATTTGTCACGATACTATTGGAAAAGTTTTTGGAGCGAAAACTGCTTTGTACATGCGGACATTTTCATTTCGGAGTTATTTTTTGTATTGAGATTCAAAGACCACTATTGTTTGGGAATAGGAAACAATTATTATGAAAACAAAGGCGTTTTCTTCCTTAGTGATATCAATAAATCATTCAACCCATATTTCGCTACAATATCGTAGCAATATTCGTAGCTCTTGCCTACGGCGTAGCTGCTACGAGAAATGCTTAGTAGAATAATTATTTCATTACATGTGCGTGCAATCTTCAATTCTCTTTGAATTTTGTTTAGTGGAGAGCTACACAGGCAGTTCCTTACCACTGTGGCGCGTGGACCGCAGACAGATGGGCGCGTTCCTGTGCATTGCTGCCAATGACGTGCCCCCTGCCGTCAGCAAGAGGATCATACTTAATGTTAACTGTGAGTATTACTAAAAATATTTCACTCTATGCTACGTACTTTATGGTCCTTAAATTTGATGTCAAGCAGCGGAATGTGAATTCTTCTTACCGGCAACATTACAAACAAATTATTCCAGATCGAATCCTGGGGAAATTTCTTTCTAGAAAATTGGGTAAAACTTATTTTTATGAGATTTTGTCATGTTTGAAGCAAAGTGTATTTTAAACTGTGTGGATTATAAGACAACGATGATTCCAGAAACAGTATTTCTAAGAATTCCGAGTCAGTATTAATTTAAACATATTCATCAAAGTGTCATTCAAAAATTACAGAATTATTAATTATTATGTACCATGGGTTCCTTAGGCTAGGTTGTTAAGCAACAGATAGTGAATTCTTTTACCTACATTATATATAAATTCCTTACAGAACGAATTCAAGACGATTCAGATCTTTCAAGAAATTTCGGTGAAATATGGTTTTATGTGATTTTGAAATTTTTGAGGCAATTAAAGTGAACTTATTTTATTAAAACGATGATTCCAAAAACAGTATTTCTTAGAATTCCGCGTCAGTATTAATTAGAACAAGATTTGAATCAAAGGGACATTCAAAAATCTTGTATTTACAGAATCCTTAATATTGAAGGGAGTCGATTATAATGGAGATAACAAGGGGTGCTTGACTTTGGTCTGTAAATAAGGTCGAAATGAAACAAATTGAGCGGCTCTCACCTGCTTCCAATACAATTAGACGATTATTCCTCTTGCCTACCTTCGTATAACTAAGCAGTTGGTCCAATTTATAAACTTATAGCGATCTTAAACCTTAAGTCAATGGTGTTTAAGTTCAAATGACTTAGTGTGTTCCGCAGGAAAGCGTTTGAACTGTGTCGTTAAAACTTAATTATTGTGCTATGGATATAGGGAGACTAGGGTTCCATCATTATTATTAAGTTTATCAATTTCTTTAAAAATAATAAACGTTTTAGTAAGTTGACTTTTTTAATTCTTGCATATTTCCACCTCAAAAAAATCACACATCTGTGTTTAAAAATCCAGGGATAATCGAACTAAGTTTTATTTTTTGTTTTTTTAATTTAGTTATGTCGTTTTTGTTGTTTATTTATTGTAATTGTGTCTCTGTGCTGTGTCCAAAATTCCAAATTAAATGTTCTTTCTTTCTTTCTAACTATGTATAAATAGCTATCAGCTCATCACTTGGACCACACGTACAGTCGTGATAAAGCCGAATTGATCTCTCTCTTGTAAGCCATCCTTGCGTATAATTGACTCTTCCCTGTCATTGGCTCCTCCATCCTCTCAGAGCTGATGTAGAGTTCATATACTTGGAATATTTAGTGGTTTCCGAATGTAACACAGATTTGAACAACTTTTGGTAAGAAAATTATCGTTCGATCGAATTTGTTTATTTATTTACAGCGATATATGCGATAGCGATGTTGGGTCTACTAGAATGTTCTGAATATAAAAAATTGTTTTGGAAAATCCATGTTTCTAGATATTTTTTTGATTTGTTTCCTTATTAGAATGTAACGGTCATTTAGATTAGATTTATAAATACAAATTACTTATAATTTTTAACAAAGATATTTGGTGATTTAAGTGATTTTCTTTTTTCTACGAATATTTTGTTATCATGTTTTTTTATTTAGTTTTTGTAAAACCACGTATAATGTAGCGTATTTCATATTATTATTTATTAAATAAATAACAATTGCATAACAAAAACATTTGAATAAAGAATACCATCTGAAAGCTAGCTCTTGATTGATATTAAAAACAAAATCAACTAATTCAACCCTCAAAACTCACATGATTATTTAATTATTTTGTACATAACCTCTTTCGCATAAAATAGTTGGGGTTACCGAGTCATTTGGAAAGCAGGTAATATTGTAGGAAACTCTTTGTTTACGACACGGCTGGTGTTTCTAAACAACTTGCACTTTGGGGCTGTTTTTATGGTCCCCGTTCCTATTAAGTTGGGGATACATTTTTAACGGGATCGTTTTCGTTGTGATACGTCGTTATACGAGTTTAAAGGGGCTTTATTTTATACTGTTATCGGTCTATTTGTTTTGGCTACGATAATAATCATTTGTATCGGCGGTAGCCAAATGGCTAGGGCGTCGGACTTGCGATTATGTTGTAGTAGTGTCGAATCTCACCCATTGCACAACTGACGTGAACCCACTTGTTAATCAAGCATTTAGCTTAGCGCGAGGGTTTAACAAGAACATAACGAATAAGAAAAATAAACAAACAATAAACTTTTTTTTAAGTTTAAACTTTTCATGATATTGTAAGTTGATAAATTTATTCGTCATAGGCATTCAAATCTCCATTACAATACAAAAAGTTAGTTGTGTGAAAGACATTTGGTTGCGTGATTTATATAATTTTCTAATAACTATAACGTGGCAATGCAGCCAGCCTAGTGGGCACACTTCCGGTCGACAGCGATGCGGATGAATACTTTGACGCCATTTTTTAAACTTTTATTAATATATATTAGTTTTTTATTTATTTTTTCGTGTGTATATATCATTTATTATTTTAGTTATGTTAAGATTGTATATAACGGAAGACCCTGACCTTCGGGATTTTTAGAAACAGTGACGCCAACAGTGTTGACGTCACTATTACCATCGCTAGGGTTGCTCATTGCAAATGATGAAAAACACGTTAAACAGTTTGAACAACTTTTATTATTTTAACTCTAGTGGTATTAAAATTAACCTAATTATAATTACAACGGTACTCACTGGGTTTAAATTATTTCACAACGCTGGTAGGCAAGTATTATTCTCACCAAGGCTCGAACAAGAATGAACGAATCTCCGCCGCACTTGCACCAACCAAACATGGCGTGGCGGAAATGAAATAAAATCAATAATTTTCAAAACCAAATAAGTTAAACAAAAATAACTAATTCTTATCTGTAAAATCATAAAATGATTTTTAAAAGTTAAAATTGATAGCCAGTTATTTTATTTGTACTTGAAACATTAAAATTGTTTCAACTACGGCGAGTTCAAGTATTGAGTTTCCGTTAAACAAAAATGGTTTTAAAAATCTACAAAGCTTACTAATATTACTGATAAATCAACTCATGAATTTACAAACATCTAAAACAAATTAAATGATAGCCAGTTATTTTATTTGTAGTTGAAACATCAAAATTGTTTCAACTATGGCGAGTTCAAGTATTGAGTTTCCGTTAAACAAAAATGGTTTTAAAAATCTACAAAGCTTATTAATATTACTGATAAATCAGATAATGAATTTACTAAATCTAAAACAATTTAAAAGCCAACGATTATAATTTTCTGTTGCTAACTATGATCGGAAGTCAAACATTATTTTTAAACTACGTGATTCAAAATAAACAAATGATTATGACATGAATTTCAGTTGCTAACCAATTCTTAAATCTAATCTTAATTTCAACATTATTTTTGTGATAACAATCAAAAACAGCGCTTAATTTAAACTTTTCGATCTTGCGTCGACACGGCCATTCTGCGAGACGATGGGTGCGTGCTCGGCACCAGTCACTGTTCTGAAAATGAAATGACTTCTGAGCTAGGTATCCACTCACTGGTACACTAGCTGATAACTTGTTGTGACTACAGCAATACCAAAGTATAAACAACAACTCCAGCTATGGTTTAGGTGAAATGATTATTACTGAAAATCATTACACCAAGTTATCAGCCAGCGAGAGCTTAGTACATTAACATAACAGTGTAGTACGTTAGATAGGTATTCAAAAGTATTATGATAATTTGATTACATAAAACTCACATAGTAGTTTTTAGGAACAATAGAATTATGTGTTTTACATTAGGAAATGAGCAATGCTTAGTTGTTTATAGTGCAGACATACGCTCCACGCATAGCTGTACTTTTGTTGTTAATACCAATACTCCACGTATAGGCATTATATCTCGTAGGTTCTCGTAGAGAAGGATGATGCTGTGGTGCTGGGCGGCCTTGTACGCCGTGGTCCACAGAGGCTCTAAGGGAATAGGAAACTAGGGTGATGCTGGGGCCTAGGTCTTGTTTTTATGACCGTGGTCCCCAGAGGCTCTGAAAAAGATATGTCGATACTATTTGTTATTAAATAAGCTCATAGGTTTTGATGCTGTGGCGCTGAGCGGTCGTGTACGCCGTGGTCCACAGGGGCTCTAAAGGAATTTGGAAGGACGATGCTGAGGCCTAGGCCTTATTTTTGTGACCGTGGTCCCCAGAGGCTCTGAAAACGATATATAAATTGGAAGGGAAATAGGAAAGGCCAATAGTTCGAAATTTTTTGACAAATATTTGCTAGATACTCGCAGTTTAGTATTTTTATACTTAGCTTGTCTTTGTCAGTAGACAATGACAACTAGTATGCACCCTGGCATCAATAGTCGTTATACCTGTTATAGAGAAATTAATCAAAACAACTAACCGGTTTGTTTAGGCGTCCAACAATCGGGCAGCTTGGGATGTGGAAGGTACCGGCTCATTCATTGCTTCACCGTTTTGCAATGTCTGCTGTTGATCTTCATCTTCAGATCCCGTCGACACGGTTTCCTGCTGCCCTGGCTGTGGCGCCTTGCGTAGTTGGTCATGAGCAACCTTACGTGGTCGGCCTCTGCCTGTCACACGTTTCACCATGTAGCGATCATTATCCAGTACACGATAGATCTCGTATGGTTCGCTGTATTTGAGGTCTAGGGATGTTTGATTTCGGGGATTGTTCTTCACGAGTACATAGTCACCTCTTTGAAATGGACGCACCTTCGCCTTGTTTTTATCAAAGCGTCGTTTATCATATTCCGCTGCAGTAGCCATTTTATGTTGAACATGTTGCTCGAGCAGCTCAAAGTCAACCGCCTCGTTGTCGATGTTCACCAACCTTAAAAGCTCCGGCGGAACAGATTGCTGGCGGCGGGTCAGGAGAGTGAGTGGTGAGACTCCGGTTGTTCTGTGTGGCGTGCAGTTAAACGCGAGTTGTAGAGCTTCTAATGCCGATTGCCAGTTTTCAGTCTCATAGTTCTTGATCATTGTTAGTGCGTTTTTAAGAGTGCTCATCATTCTCTCTACTTGTCCATTCGCTCGGCTAGCTCCTGGCGCTATCGCATGTAAATTTATAGAGAATCGATCGCAATAGGTTTTGAACTCACCGAGAAATTCTCGACCACCATCAACTACTACCTGCACTGGAGTTCCGAACAGGTGCACGACACGTTTTATTGCTGCAAGGCTGCTGCTTTGGCTTTTGTCATTGGAATAACTAAGCAGTGTATACTTAGTGAATGCGTCTATAGTCACGATGACGTACTCGTCCCGTCCTTCAGCGTTCCGCGTACCTAGTTTGCCGGTGATATCCATATGGATGACTTGAAAGGCTGCAGTGGGTTTCTGTATTGGGTGAAGTTGTGCTTGTATTGCACCAGAATGACTTTTAGAGGTTCGACATACGACGCAATTATCAACGAACCGCCTTACAATCGTGTTCATTTTGTCAAACCAGTAAGTTTCTTTCATCTTTTGAAGAGTTTTCTCCCATCCTGGATGCTGCAGTGCCGTATGGAAAGAGTTTATCAGGCTCCACTGAAATGATTTTGGAACTACTGTAGGCTTGTACATACCGAGTATAGGATCTGCGAGTGTTTTCTTCAGTACGCCCTCTTCTAGGACGTAGCCCGCTGCCGGACTGTCACTCGTCATGCTGTCTATTAAAGGGCGTAATGCGTCGTCGCGTCGCTGCTCTATTTGTAGCCATTCGCAGTCTCTGGTCATGATATTTACTGAAAACTCTGCAGATGGGTTCCTACTAAAGTAGTCTGCATGTTGAAGTCTCTCACCCTTTCTATACTCCACCTCAAAGTCATAATTCTGCAGGAAGGCCCACCAGCGGTGGATTCGGGGCAGCAAATCCTTTTTGTGCTTGGATGCTTTTAAGGCGTTACAGTCTGTTATTACCTTGAATTTCCGGCCGTAGAGGTAATGACGAAAATGTTTTATCGCCCTCACCACCGCTAGTGTCTCGAGCTCGTACGAGTGGTAGCGGCTCTCAGCGTCCGTGGTGCGCTGACTCATGTACGCGACGGGATGCTGCCGGCTGCCGACGAGTTGGATCAGCACCGCGCCGTAGCCGAGACTGCTTGCGTCCGTGTACAATTCGATCGGCGCGTCTTCCTGAAATAGAGCGAGGGTAGGCGCAGTAGATAAGTGTTGCACAATATAGTTTAAAGCCTCGTCATGTCTTTCGTTCCATTCCCATTTTACGTCTTTCTTTGTCAGCTCATACAGTGGTACCATTACAGACGAGAAATTGGGAATGAAACGTCTGAAGTACCCAGCGAGGCCGTTAAATTGCCTAACTTGCTTGGGAGTTTTCGGAATCGGTGCCTTCGTTAAAGCTTCCACTTTTCTAGGGCTTGGACTGACTTGTCCGTCTGATATTATGTTGCCCAAATACTCAATGGAACGTTTAAAGAAGGCAGTTTTGTCGATGTTTATTGAAAAGCCTGCCTCCTGTAACGCTATCAGTATCCGCTCAATGTGAGAGAGCCCTTCAGCAAAATCTTTACATTTTGAAAGAACGTCATCGACATAAACTTGACATACCTGGTCTGTGGAAGACATTAGGTGAGCCAAGGCTTTGTTTATACACCTCTGGTACACAGAACACGCGTTACTAAGCCCGAATGGCATAGATAAATATTCGTACAACCCGTCTGGTGTACAGAAGGCTGTTTTCTCGATAGAGTTTTCTGCGATTGGTATTTGGTGGAACCCAGCCGCCATATCAAACGTTGAGAAGTAAATACCCCCCGCGAGTTGGTCTATCTGATCAGATATGATCGGTAGAGGGTAGTGATCTCTCAAGGTGTTCCTATTAAGTTCGCGGTAATCAACACACATGCGATCTTGACCGTTTTTCTTTTTGACCAATATTATTGGGCTTGAAAAGGGAGATTTGCTTTCACGAATAATATTCTGCTCAAGCAATTCGCTAACTATTCCGCGTACTTTTTCCCGTTCAACTGGGCTCAGCCGGTATGGCCTGCGCTCAACGCACTTGTTAGGATCTTTTAGACGTATTTCGAGTTCACCCGTGTTGACGCGAGTGTGTGGGTAGCCGTGAATAAACACATGTTCATATTTATTGAGCAAGATTTTAAGTTCAGCTACTTGATTTTCATTGGTTAAGTCACAGTCTATTTTATCGAATTTTTCATTTTCAGATCGCATGTGGTAAACCGCTGGTTGGTGCACTAATCTGGCACCCTGAGAGTTCACCACCACACTAAGATTTGTGTTCTCGATAAGATTCATCCCTATCAGAATATCTGAGCATACCTCGTAATCTGGGACAACATGAAATTTAAGTTCGACTCTTACATCATCGACGACACAAACCGTAGTTATGGTAGACAGTGAGACAACCGTAAACTGCCCGATCCCTTTCAAACAGGTGACCACATCGACTCGTTTACCGGGTAATTTTTCTGCTAGCGATGCACGTATAACGGAACATTCCGCTCCGCTATCAAACATAGCGAGCAAATTTAAATCACCAACTACCACTGTCATCGAATTCAGTTTAGGCAAGCCTACACAGTTGACGTTCGATACTACCGCGCGCTCTCGTTTATAGCACGTTTCATATGTGTGACCTACCCTTGAGCAGAAAGTGCATGTCGGTTTGTTCGCGTTTTGAGGAACTGACCTATTCTCCTGATGACGTGGTTGAGTATCAATAGTTTTATCGCGGTAACGACAATCACGCGTATCATGGCCAGGCTTTTTGCAAACTTGGCAAAAAGGAGAGGGTCTCTCAGAGAATCGAGGCCGCTTGGAAGAACCCTGCTGTGGATTGGGTGCGCCGGAGGGTGGCCGCTTAACGCGTCGTATGGATGAGGCCACTGATATAAGTTCAGGTACAGATGTTGCCCTGGCATTCAATAATTCGATTCTCAAGCGGTCGTCTCCGACACATCCAATCACAGCCTCAACCGCGTCGTCATTCGATAGTTTATCCTTAGTAATACGTCTCCATAACAGCCAAGCTTGTGACAAGAATTGCGCTATATCTTTTGTATTATCATAAGTGTGTTCTCGAAAGCGAGTGACATCGCGAGAATATCTATTCTCCGGTTCAAATGTTGTAATTAAAACATCGCGCAATTCCTGCCACGTGGTGGTAGAAACAAGCCAGTTGTCAACCCACAACCTGGCGCGACCTTTGAGTAAACTACCTACTTTCATTCTAACCTCGTAGTCGCTCAGGTTATAAGTTTCCATGGCAGTGGTCACATGCTGACACCATTCTCTAACCCCTATGTCTGCGTCCGGATCGTATGACGGTAAAAACACGTCTTTTATTTTGACTTTTGAATCAGGTTGTGTCGTAATACGATCAGACACGTGTTTCATCATTTGCAACATTTGCGTGAAAAACTCTGCTGGTACCGCGTTAACAAAAGCATTCATATTTTTATCATTTGAGTCGGATGATTGAGCAGCGGCGGGTTGAATCCCCTCCTCTGATAACGGAAGACCCTGACCTTCGGGATTTTTAGAAACAGTGACGCCAACAGTGTTGACGTCACTATTACCATCGCTAGGGTTGCTCATTGCAAATGATGAAAAACACGTTAAACAGTTTGAACAACTTTTATTATTTTAACTCTAGTGGTATTAAAATTAACCTAATTATAATTACAACGGTACTCACTGGGTTTAAATTATTTCACAACGCTGGTAGGCAAGTATTATTCTCACCAAGGCTCGAACAAGAATGAACGAATCTCCGCCGCACTTGCACCAACCAAACATGGCGTGGCGGAAATGAAATAAAATCAATAATTTTCAAAACCAAATAAGTTAAACAAAAATAACTAATTCTTATCTGTAAAATCATAAAATGATTTTTAAAAGTTAAAATTGATAGCCAGTTATTTTATTTGTACTTGAAACATTAAAATTGTTTCAACTACGGCGAGTTCAAGTATTGAGTTTCCGTTAAACAAAAATGGTTTTAAAAATCTACAAAGCTTACTAATATTACTGATAAATCAACTCATGAATTTACAAACATCTAAAACAAATTAAATGATAGCCAGTTATTTTATTTGTAGTTGAAACATCAAAATTGTTTCAACTATGGCGAGTTCAAGTATTGAGTTTCCGTTAAACAAAAATGGTTTTAAAAATCTACAAAGCTTATTAATATTACTGATAAATCAGATAATGAATTTACTAAATCTAAAACAATTTAAAAGCCAACGATTATAATTTTCTGTTGCTAACTATGATCGGAAGTCAAACATTATTTTTAAACTACGTGATTCAAAATAAACAAATGATTATGACATGAATTTCAGTTGCTAACCAATTCTTAAATCTAATCTTAATTTCAACATTATTTTTGTGATAACAATCAAAAACAGCGCTTAATTTAAACTTTTCGATCTTGCGTCGACATATATATTTTCTAATTAAACTCGCGAGGTTTCCTTCTCTATAATATAAGAAGAGGCCTGTGCCTAGCAGTGGGACATTTTTAGGCCGTGATAAAACAGCTGATATCCTATGGTATACATTATTTTTTACTTTATTTAGTATAAGCTTAGTTAATGATTATTCCGATTCCACAACAGTTTAAGAACCCATGGTTTTTGTTAAACAAATATATAAATATTTCAATGAATATCAACAGTAATGTAAGTTACATATATTATGACAATAGAATAATATTATTTAAAACGTCTGTCAACGTAAGTATGCAATATATTTTTTTTAATTGATTCACTCAATATTATCTAAATACCTTCCAAAAACGCCTTAGACAAAAATTACAAAAAAAAACCAACACTTTGAATATCAAAGCTACACGAATCCTAGTAAAATCCTGTTTTATTAAAAATGGGGTAAGCTAACCCGTCGAATGGCGGGGATTTCTGCAGCGGTTTGTATGAAGCCAATGTTAGATAAAATGGGAACTGATCCAGGCTTGGATCGGGATTGAGGATAGACGGCTCCGATGGTCCGTGAAATTCACTCTACACTCTTCGATGAACGATGTTAACCATTTGATTGTTTTTATAATGTAGAAAATTTTGTTTTAAGCCATCTTCGATTGGTGTAGTTTTATTTATATTAACTACCAGTTAGTAGTGGTCGTAAATCGTCAAAATTTCAAGTTAAAAATTCTAAAAAAAAATTACAATTAAAAATGAAATTATCATTCACTCTTTCTCTATATAAACTAAGTGTGCGAGATTTCATACTTGCAATTTTCGTAAGAAAACGTACAAAGTTTTCACGTATTAATACAAAGATTGTTATTTAACGTTAGCAAAAAAATGTGTAGTCTTTACTTGTAATGGTATTTGTAACTGATTCATGTGTAGGTATAATGTGAATAATAATATTTTTCAAATTTTTTTTTGATTACTCGATGAAAAAAAAATTACACGACATAGTGGTCGATCTAAGGAACAATTATTATTCCGTAAACGTTACGATTAGTAAGGATATTTTAGCTTAAAAATTATGACGCTTCGATACACATACATTTTGCAAAATGATGACTAATTCCGTACACAACAATAAATCGTATTAAAAAAAAACAACCTTGACATTCACTACTCATATTCCAAAATAATAAATATCGAAAGCCAAACTAAATTTTACAACACAACACAAACATTACTAAAACACCAAAACATAATGATATTTATATGAAACGGAAATCCATTTCAACAAAGCTTCAGATAAACCGGTTAACAGTAAAATACCAAGATACAATCATAACCACAACAGTTGGTACAACTATTTATTTGTTAACGAACACTTCGTATGGATATTACCACGAATATTGCGTTAACACGACACCGTTTCCTATGTACGTCTATTTATATGGCAATCGTATGAATGTAAAGTTTAATAGTTTGTTTTAAAGTTGAGATTTAGAGTTTATTTGCTTAGATTTATTTTATGGAATGGTAGTTTAAACCCTGCTATTTTTAGATGTATAACATTATTTGAGTGACGGTTAGAAATGAAGCTATAATAGGGAGACGGAACCCTTTTTTAATTTAATTGTACTGAATATAGTAACCGAAATTAAAAGATCGAATTAAAATATTTAACGAAATTTTTATTTCAAATTATGTAATGAAACTCATGTAGCTTCTAATAACTTACGACAGAAATATGATTCAAATTTAATTTTTTAAAGTAGTTTTCCAAGAAGCGATGACCCTGATTCGCTCATCCTTCTCCAGTTAGTGTTGTGGACAAGAAAAGGCGCAAAACTCCACAGCAGCACGCTGCCTCTTAGTGTGAAATCACAAATTTTAATTACACTTACATCGTTAAACCTTAAGTTTCTGAGTGTGTACGTTTGTTACTTCTTCACCCTTAAGCGACGAACCAATTTAGATAAAATTATGTATCAGCTACTTTTCTACACCCTTTTTTTTTTTTTTTGACGCTGGGAAAAAATGCATTACGCATACCCCCCCAGGGGGTATGGGGGGGTTATGTGGGACTCCACGGGCTGACCCGATATACCCACTAAAACAACCCAGCGGCATTCCCGCATCGTCTGAGTGGAGGAGGACTGGGAAACCGGCGCAGCCTTTACGTCCACTACACCCTAGATTATCATATCATAGTTCCAAAAAACTTATAAAAAAATGTTATAATCATAAACCGCAGGTAACACCGCAAGGTACAGCTAGTTATATATATATAAATATATGTATAATAAATAAGTATATATGTATACAAAAATAAGGAAGCATGCTAATAATATGTTAATTAAAATTTAACATTTATTAGTGTAACATTGGCAAGTTTGTATTCGTAGTAATATTTATATTAGGATTTCATAATACCTCAAATCATAGTAGAGTAATATTCACTAATCCAATATGAATGTACTGTAGTTGTCTGTGTAATGCACTGTGTAATTCTGTTAGACTGTGACTGCCTTCAAATCCGCTTACTGTGATAACGTTTAAATTATGATTTGATATTATTGCAGAGAGATAAACGATAATGTGGATTTATATGTAAGTAAATTCATATAATAGACTAAGAAAATTTTGTAATAGTATATGAAGATGTTTTAATAATACATTCTGCAAGAATGTAGAGAAAAAGAGGCGGTAGCCTATTGGCTAGGGCATCGGACTTGCGATCAAGTGGTCGGGTTCGAATCCCACCCATTGCGCTACCCACCGACTTGAACCCACTCGTAACACAAGCACGTATTTAGCTTACCACGAGGGGTTAACAAAAATACTAGTAATATCCGACCCACATAACTAGAAAGCTATTTTTTTTAATAAAAGATAGTCTGAAAACTTATATAATATAGTATTTTTGTAAGCTTACGACACCAGACTAAAGACTGCGTTAAATTTGCTTTTTAATAACGATTTATTGCCATAAATCATGAATGTGATATTGCATTTCTACACACAAGTTTTTTGGTTTCCACGAACTATGCAAAATACTAAACTACAGAAGCATGCAACTGTGATAAATTGCGTCCTTTATGTTAATCCAGGCTATAAACTATCTTTGTGCCGAATGTTATCGAAACCTGTAGAGTGGTTTTGCGTGAAAAGATACCAATCATAAAAACAAAATTTAAAAAAAAAAGTTGCTTTTAATATTAGTAAAAAGTCCAAGAAAAAAAAAGTATTTTCCGTTTGTATAAAAACTAAACTGCAAACTCAAAAAATTCTGAAGGGGTTTATAATTGGCGGTAAAATAAACACACAGTCAAACTGTAACTATTTTCTTTTGAACTCAGATAAAAATTACAGACTTGCATTAATAATAGGTGTAATTCGGATAATAGGATAACTGTCAAATTGCTTACAGCTCTTCTGTGTTTCATTTCATTTCATTTATTTATTTTGTTTCTTAGGCTTAAACTTCAATCGTCATTAATGTTAATCTATTTCAAGTATTATCTACATTAACACATTAAGCTGCACTTTGAAATATCTTGAAGCTACAGCAGAGATTTGTATAATTATGATTATCTGTTGAGACACGGCTATGAATATTCTAAGGGAATCCTTTGGATCCAGGATTATTTAGTATTGATTCCTGTCTACCTGTCTGTAGAGCTTTGTACTAATCTCATTATGCAATGTTGGTTTAGTTTTAGTGAACTAATATAGTTTAATGTTATATGGTATAACCGCTTGTCTGTTGACTGTTTTTCTGCCATTATAGGGTTTATTCTATTAAAGATAAATTATAATAATTGATTTGGATATGGATACTACTCAAACATTATTTTTGTAATGTTCTTTTTATGCAAATTTATTTCATTCAGGTTTATTTGAGTTAGTCACATGTTCAACAAAAATCTTAATCCCCAATTTGTAGAAGTACTTCTTACATAGTATATGAATTCAAAGAGTATGTAGTCTATAGTTACACAGTCAGGGTTCCGACAACTCGTTTAAAGATCTAAAAAATATCTTTAAAAGAGTACAAAGAAGTACAAAATAACTTTTATATCTCTTGTTTTAGGTAGGTTTTCTATATATCATTCATAAATTAATGTTCGGCTTACGGGCAGTTTTGTATAATGTACTCTCTGTATAATGAGCTTTGAAAGTCATGACGTACGGTTATCAACACTATAATCTCATTAGCTCCTAAATAATTGACAAAAAACTATTTCAGTATCCTTACACTTGTCAAATCTATGCTACATTGTTTTTTTTTTGTTCACAGTCCCGCCAACAGTGATAGTGCCAAACCAACTGCTGGGAGCCCCGCTCGGTACCGACGTGGTACTAGAGTGTACCGTAGAAGCTTACCCCAACACTATTAATTACTGGCTCAAGAACCGCGGTGAAATGCTGCTGGATGGGTGAGTAAATACGACGTGCATTTGTGCAGTGGGATGCAAATTATAATTATGTTGGGGAAGTATTGTAGAATCTGATTCTGTTTGAGGAATTCATCTATACACACACATTTGTGGGGTATAATATACTCCGATGATATTTGAGGTGAGTATTTTATGAATACAAGATGATGAATTATTAGGTACATAAAGGTTGTCCACGATCAATAACTTAACGCATTATGCGTAGGTCGGAACACAAATAATGAATAAAAATAAATTAAGGTAAAACGAGCAACATCCCATGTCAAGACAAATACCACCTCAGTCGGCCCGTGTCCATGACACCTTCAAAGGCGTCGAAACGTCGGGAACTAAAATCAAAATAAACCGCGATAGAATCTGTTTAAAAGTAGTTTTATTTCAATTAATATAATAATTTAATTTTCAATTTCATTCAAATATGGTTTTTGTTACATTCAAATAATTCATTCAACTATGAATGATTAACGGTCATCCGAAGAACGCTTGTCAGTCTTGTGTGATCAGCTTGATATAGTATCAAGTTTTCTAAGAAATTCAAATAAATAAAACCGTAACAACTCGGAGTTAATGAAAATACAATCCATAAAATAAATTCAACATTTTAGTTCGTCTGCCTGAAAAAGTTTGTAACAAAAACATTGGTTTATTTTCATTAAGGTTTACCCTTCGGTTTCAGTTCTTCAGTAAAGAGTTTAAAGTGAACTTTTTATGACTTTAGTATACAGACTTAGTCGTATATAATTATGTATATTTATTAAGTGTATTTATTTTCTTTGGGTTAATCTAATTTGTTGTACTGACTCCTCGTTTTTAAACGCGATCATATTGATCTGCTGTAAATACGATTACCTTTTAAAGGTTCGCTTGCTAGTTTGATATTCTACGTACACAAAGTACCTACGTAAATTAACTTATAGATTCTTGTTTTTTTAACCGACTTCAAAAGTAGAAGGTTATCAAATCGACTTTGTATTTTTGTAATGTTTGTAAAGCAAAAATGTGGCAATTGAGGGTTGGTTTAAAAATATATATATTTATTGGTTTGTGATCTGATGGTATTTCTTTAATTAAAATTTTAACGAAAATTCCACAACGGAAATGCGTAGTTGGAAGTCGGTTCTTATTTTACATTTTTTATCGAAACTAGCTGTCCTACCCTGGCTTTGCACGAGTAGCACGATTATTAGTGTCTATAAATATACAAAAAAAACTTCCTATTTAATATATCTATTGCCGAAAGTTGCATTAAAATCCGTTCCGTAAAATGCAGACAGTGGGACCGACATTGTTTTATATTATTTGAATATATTTTTGATGTTAACTATTTACTGCGTGTATTCCTTGATAAAACGCTTCTCAGTTCTGTCCATCAACAAACACTCAGACAGTTGTGGTTTGCATACTTATGCTAATGAGAAGGCCTACTCAACTGTATTACGCAAAGTTTAAGTACCAATAAGTGGCTGTGATGGCCACGAGAATAGCGGGTAATACTAAAGGGTTAAGTACCTAAGTGTTAATGTAACTTAGTATTGCTTTGTGTAACTATTGTAAAAGAAGTTATTTGGGCACTGATATACAGGATTAATTTAAAAGGTGTGCGTATATTCAACGAGGTAATCAGGTGAAAATCATCTTTTCATACAAACGTAAGTCACGTGAACTGTCACTTTTGTATGAAAAGTTCATTTTCCATCATCCACTTTAAGATTTCAACCTATGTTCCTTTGGGAAAGTTTTTCAATTTTATGCACCTGGTACTTCGTTGAGTATATGCACTCCTTTAAAATTAATTCTGTTTAATTACTTACAAACATGTAATTAAAGGTAGTTTTTTTCTTTGGTGATTGGTTTTTAGCACATTACAAACAAATTTTAAGAGTAATCTTTGAAAAACTTAAAAGCTGGTTCAAATCCACACATAACCTTCCCTTTATCTTACGTGCTGTCTAAAACTTTCATAGGTATCCGAAGGTGCATAAACATTAAACTAAACTATAATAATTAAACAAAAAAACATCAAATAACTCTTCCACATCGACTGTAAGAGTGCCATAAGACTGGCAGCATTGCCACGTTGAATGGCAATCAAATGCCTAACCGCTGACCAAGGTGAAAAACCAGCCTTTGAGTCACACGAGGTGTCAACAAGCCGCTTGGATAAGTTGTTAATCTAGTTTGTTTCTTCATAACCCGCTAGCCTGTAAAGCTGCTGTTTTAGCGGCCTCAAATCAAGAGCTAGATTTCCATGTCTATTGTATTGAACGCAGTAATAAAGAGTTCGTATAGGAGATGATTGATGCTCTTTCTATTGTGGCTGACAATACATCTACGATCACCGCTTATCCATTGTTGGAGGAAAATCTCTTGTATCGGTCAAGTGGTGATAAATGGGTGAGTTTTTATCGAGACCCTCATTTGAATAATGACGATTATGATTAGGGAATAATGTGGTGGCTTTTTAAATAACTGAAATAGCTTAAAGGCTCTTGTTTGGGAATTGAAAGGAATTTTATTTGTTGAGGTTGTTTAGGTGGCCAATACAAAACCAGTTTGAGTGAGGATACCTAAATAGATTTATTTATTCTTTAGGATTGCTAATAATAATAATGGAATTTTATTGCTTGATAAAATAGCAATCAACATTTTAGTAAAAAAATGTAAGTATATTTTATACATACATTTTCTGCTTTACACTATATTGTATATTAATTTAATCAATATATTTTTAATACAAATAAAGGACAGTGACAAAATAATTATTAAACACAATTTATACAATTCTATACTGCAACGAGAGACGCGATCGCCGCGATGTTTCTTCCTAATTAGTGTTGTTAGTTATTCCAATGCTAGTGATGCGACGTAGCCGATTTTCGCTTAACAGTAGGAAGTTGATTTTATTTTGTATGTAATGTTATGTATGTGTTAACTATCTTGTCTACTAATTACGTCAGAAAGGAAAGACGTTATTTGGTAAATTAGTTAAGATTGAATTTACTAATTTAGGTGTACAAATTAAATTGTAAATCAACTCATTATACCTCCCTTATCATTAGCGGTAGCAGCCCACTGCTGGACATAGGCCTCTACCATGCCACGCCTCTGAGCTCAATCTTCATCCCTCCTCTTCCAGTCATTGCCCACTATCCTACAAATGTTGTCGCTCCACCTTTTCGTAGGCTACCATTTTTAACATTATCTTTTTTATGTCACACAGGCCAAAGTACGTAATTAGTGAAGAGAGGTCGTCCTACAGAGTGATGATGAAGCTCACCATCAGACATTTCTCTAAAAGTGACATCGGGACCTACAACTGTGTCAGCACCAACTCGCTCGGCAAGAGTGAGGGCACGCTCAGACTTTATGGTAAGAAATAGTACAATTGAGTGAAATAAAATGGTAATAGTTAGAGATCGAAAATGCCTTTATTTCGTAGCAGTAAGGCTCACTTTGGTTCGTCATTTTCACTACTAGATATCCACGGTACCTACTGTTGAATCTTTCGAAGATCTAAAATTTTTATTATATTCTTAAAAAATGTCTGAATAATGTTTGTAGGGTACCTACATTCTAATTATTAGTATTGAATAATTTCAAAGGTTATTATTTAAATCGTATTGCTCTTCACAATATTTATTCTATTACTTATAAAAATGCTATTTATGTTAAAATTACACTAAATTACAGTTCCAAACCCATAGTCAATAAAATAAAACAAAAGAATAATACAAAAGTAATTTCTGTAAGAAAAGGTCAGTTTCAATTTGTCGTCCCGAAGGACTGACCTTTAACATGGTATTTATTTAAGCACCAAAAAATAATACGAGCGACCCGATATTATGTTTTTTACCAAGTATTTTTAGATTGCATTAAACCCATCTCAAGAGGATACAATCGTATTTTTTTTTTTCAGAAATAAAACTATATCCCAGTTCCCAGTCGGCTGCCGAAGTTAACATAGGCGGTAAGTAAATAGGATTTTAGTCCTTAGGGTGTATACCAATATGAATAAATAGCATGAGTAATGTTAGTGAAGAAAATTGAAACACGTAGATTTAGGGTCTGTCTGGGGAATCGTTATAAGGTTCGATTTTGATTTTCTTTCATTGATTTGAAATATTAAATGGTTATGTAGATCGTGTTTAATAAATCACGAATAGTATGAATTTTATGCCATTATGATATCTTATATAAAAATGGCTTGTTTTTTAATATAAAAATAGATTCTATGTTTTATCATATTCACAACTAAAGTCAAGGAACTTCGTTAGTTGATCCAGGGAGATTAGATCACGTGGTCGTGGGTTCGAATCCCAGCCACTGCACTACCGTCGTGAAGCCACTCGTAACACCTAGCTTAGCCCGAGGGTTTAAAAAGAATACTAGTAATGTGCGACCCACATTGCTACCTTTTTCCAAAAAAATTAAATGGAGTGATTACAGGTCAGCACGTCAATTACCAATTTGAGCGAAGTACTGTGGGTATCATTCCCGCATGGGGCAAGCATTTGTGTTATTCGCAAAAACTTCAAAACCCCCGCACACACAAAGATTAAACTTCTTTGTGCGACTTAGTTTTTTTTAAGAAAAAAAATAATAATAAGTGTACATCATAATATTATTTCGTCCGTAGTACATATTAGTATAGGTCGTACTACAAACAAGCCTGAAAACTTCAATATTCTTATAAGATTTCATATTCGCAGGTCTAACCGAAGGGGCAGTGAAGCAAAAATCATTCAGTAACTCAAACCAAGTGTTATCTAGGACGATTAATGTTATAGTGTTGTTAATATTATATGTATTAGTGTGAGTCTTTAACTCAGTATGTGATAACTTAATGTATATAATGTACATATTCAGCATATTACCGGCCTATAAATGTCCCACTGTTGGACACAGGCCTCTGTTCATATGGAGAAAGAACGAGCATTGATCACTACCGGCTTACTGCGGTGTACATAATAAAATATTCAGTCATAAAAATACAGTCAACAACAAAAGTAGATGATCAAAATCAGAAATTCAATACTAATGAACGGAGTTCGCGTCAGAACTGTGTGGCGTCGAAGTCATTCAAAAGTATGTGATCATAAATTGTACCAAACATTTACTACTAGTACAGTTGCCATATATTCGTGATCAGTTTTGACTCCAAAAGTTATACTCATCTCACACAATTTATCATCTACTTTTGTTGTTGACTCCTTAACAATTTTTTTCGTGACATTACCATGGCGTGCGGGCGACGGGGGACGTACGGTAGCGGGGATAATAAACGTGCGCGCGGGATGAAGGTCAACTGGAAAGAGCGTCATCCGACTCATTCGAGAGCTAATAGGCTAGTTACGTCCCCCGCCACCCGCTTTACGGCGGGAATGCCACAAACGAATTTGTCAGTATACATATAGATAGTGAGTGTATTGGCTTTGAATTTTGTTTGTAATATAATACTTATTTACTTTATTTTTAAAATTATACATACCATAATTATTAAAAGTCATCTTACAATGTTGATTTAGAGATAAGTTAAGACTAATTTTAAGCTTGAATGAATCCATGCCAAACTTAAGTATGTATCTCCTTTAAACTTCAACTAATATGACAATATTGTACTTAGGTGTATAAATTTTCTTATTTCACAATAACTTTATATACCTACTGATAATTAATAAACATTAATTTACAAGTAATTGTTACGCATGAATGCGGTATAAATCAATAAGAAAAAATCATTTAATAGTTCCAAGTATTATGGTGTGTGAAAAACCCTATTGTTCTAGGTAAAGACGTTTGCAGAATCGATAGCTAATTGTCAATCACATACAGAAATCTTCCATAAAAAAAATATATATCAAATATCAACATTAACGTTAAAAATAATTTATGACAACACGGACATGTTATACTAAAATATCGAATTTAAAAGTTATCAGTTAGAGGTAAATTATTAGGTTCTACTTGTTTTTTTATAACTTTATTATTCGTAAGGGTCTTGATAGAAAAATAGGGATTTTTACATACTGTGTAACTTCTTAAATGTCAATTATTGTTCGTTTTAATAATTTTTGTAATGTATTTACGAAATAAAGTGATTACGTTCTCATTCAAGTATTAATTGTATACCTACCCAAAAGTCATCCTTTTAGTTGATAATAATAAATTGTATCCCAAGACATTTTAAATGTTACATAGTATCCTTGTATTCTTAGAATTGTTATCCAATACCTGTAAATTCAACTAATAAACATTTTAGAAAAAATCTTTTCGTTATTTATTTATGCCTTACAAATTGCTGGAATATGAACAAACGAAGCTGATAATAATTGTTCTTTTTGTAATAGGTCAAAGGTCATTTTTTTCCCAAAACTTTTACTTTTGACCTTCCGTATCAAACACCTTGAGTTTCTTAATGAAGAACGTAGATAAATTATGGTATAGAACACAAATTATAAGATCTTTGTTCAGTATTTTCGTGAAAAATAGGTAAGTTGTTGTAGGATGTTCAGCGGTGTAGCCTTACAAGATGATAAAGGTATATAAAAGAAGAACAATAAGTATATTAAACATTGTAATTCTCTAGTGTCTAATCTCTACTTAAATTTACTTTACTGGTTGTTAATTTAATACGACGTACGTATAAAATTAAATTTTTACTTTAGAAGAGTTATAATAAAAACCATTTGGAATAAAAATAAACTTTCAATTAAAACAAAACACCGTTTGGAATTAAGACAAAAATATTCAAATAATTAGAATGATCATTCCAAAATCGTTCCAAATTTCAAAATAAATTATCAATCTACACTATTCTGACGTTACCTACATTATGCTTTCATATACGATGACGTCACATACCAGTAATATTCCTCTTCATTTTAAATTCGTTCTGGACTAATGAAACGCCCGGGGATCTTGACAGTTTTATATCTCTGTCCAAATTCCATGGCTTCAGGTAGGGAAATTGAGTTACTAACGAAAGGACGTTTTTCTCTTACTACATTACACTGGAGAGTAAAAATAACTTGATGCCACTGTGTTCTTGTTCCATTTTTATTCACTTCACTTTACAGTTTAATCAATATAGTTCTCTGGTTTTTTTAAATTTTGTACAGAGTTGAAAGTTAGGCGAGTGAGCTAATGACAATTCAAATTAAAACAAATCAAAAATCTTTTTATACCAAAAATTGTAGTGCAATAGATTGAATAGTTGTGACGTAGTGAAATACACATTTTGAATATTTTTCTATATCTCATTATTTTTTATTGAAAATATTGTGAAGAAAAGATCCTCTTTTACTTTCATCGTCATGCAAGATTTGGTTAAATATATACATTTTTTAACCAAAAATGTATATAAATTTAGATTTTTATATGCCTAATTTCCAGCCAAGAATATCAATTAACATAATATACTATTCCTAAATGCTCCTCATTTAGGTCGATACCGTCGACAATAAACTGTGTGAGTTACATCCACGGCCCATCTGTGAATTGTTAGTCTTTAATGAAATCCAATAATGGCGGTCTAACTTAGTTACAGTATTGGACTGTTGTACGGAAATTAAATTTTCGTCTAAGTTATTGGTAGAGGTGTTCAATTATATTTGTTATTCACTTAACAAAACTATACAGGCTGAATTTTTCAAGTGGGCCTAGAGAACCAAATCCAAAACTATAAGGAATTTTGAAAAATGCTCAAAGGAGAAGCGAGCCTGATTTTGATGAAAACAAAAACGGCATCATTGATTTTTTGGAAATTCAATCTTCTTAGGCAGGAAACGAACCCAATGATTTGGAAAAAAAAAACATAATTATCATAATAATATTATTATACCATTCGATAGTGTTTTTAATAAGGATCGATTACTGGAATGTAATGTTATACGAGACTGATGGAAAATGTAAATTTTACCTTGGTTGAAGCCATAGTCAAAGCGATGATCATTATTATTTTTCAATTTAGTACGTATCCCTACATTCCCTACTCCATTTTTACTAAAATAGTATAAAAACACAATAAAGTGGACACAAAGCAACAAACTTTTATCTTTTTAGATAATATTTTATTACTTATCCAGAAATTTTACGGGAGTGTAAATTCCAACCCGTTCCGGCAGTGAAAGTTTAATGACGAAATAGGTAATGTTTTTGTTACTGGAGATATTTTCAGTTTTCATGAGGTTACTTTACTTTTAATATAAATGCAGCTTGCATTTAAAGGATTTCTCTTGTATTTTTCAAGAACTTTTATGAAGAAAGTTTTTAACTATTTTTGTAGGTACTTAATTTAAAAGAAAGGCTTAAATCACACAAGTACCATCTATGCAAGGCACAGCCCCGCCTCTTTAAATGAGGTACACTTCTACAAGCATTAAAGATGATATAAATCCCCAATATGACATTAAATGTATGGAAATAATATATATTATACTCTTCTCTTTCATACATTTGAGCTATTCGATTAGCGTTAACGAGTTGAAGAAATCTACCTTGTCAATCTACCTTGGGGGTTGGGCTCAATCATTGGTAAGACATAATATTTACTGTATGCCAATGATATGATTAATACTATTAATTCAGGTATAGACCATTCAGGTTTTGACGACCTCCGTGGTCGAGTGGCGTGCACACCGGTTTTCAAGGTGTCGCTAGCTCTGAGGTCCTGGGTTCGATCCCCGGACGGGTCAATGTAGAAAAAACACTTTTCTACATTGTCTCGGGTCTGGGTGTTTGTGGTACCTTCGTTGTCTCTGATTCCATAACACAAGTGCTTTAGCTACTTACATTGGATTCGGAGCAATGTATGTGATGTTGTCCACATTTATTTTATTTTATTTACCAACAATTTGCAGACGACAAATGACGTTTTTGGTCGCTAACAACAACATGCAAAATGTCCAAAAATCACTTCAATTGTACAATAATTGGACTCACGATGTAAACGTGATAAACGCATCAAAAACAAAAATTGTTTACTCATCACACAATCACCTCACCACCTTATATGTGCATCACCTTATCCATAAAATTGATATATTATAAATCAGAAACTGTTAATCGCGCTCTAACTCTTTGATGAACATAAAAGGCAGCACAGTCTCTCAAACATTTTTTTAACAAATTAACACGAAACTCCAAAAACCAAACCGAGCAAGCAAGAGCAAAATAAATAGCAACGTGCAAAGATGTCTGTGTCTGAAATTTGGGCCTTTTATTGCATTCTCAGTCACAAGAGAGCCTTAATTTAATATGGCCTGCTCGATTTGTTTACAAAGGAAAAATTTATTCATGAAATTTGTTTTGGAGGGTCCGGCGGGCCCCGGATAAAAATAAACTTTCTAAACGCGAGTTACTTTGGCTTGGGATCCTTTTGCTAACAATATTCTTCATATTTTTTCAGATGCGTCTTATTTTTTCGCGAGACAGTTTAGGGTTGTCATAAATATCATTTAAATTTAATTAGATTTATGTTTTTTCAACGGTATTTTAGTATGATTGGTTTTGTAAATTTGGATTCACTTTGCGGTTGTGAGATGGATGTTTTGTTTTGTAACATTATTTAAGATTTCTTGATACATGATGTACGTGGTTGTTTAGTTAGATTCAGATTCATTTTTTTTTCAGTTAACTGAAATACGTAATACTAATTCCAACTGAAGCACGGTAAATAGGCGTGTTCACTTTGAAATAAAAAAAATCACGTTCTTTTAACTTTACGTAAAATAATCGAGGTTTTCTTTGACAGAGAGTACTAATGAAACATTACATTGTTTATTATATGTATTCTAATAAATCATTTATTTGCTTGAATCATGGTGGGTATACAAGATGTTACATTAAGTTGTAGCGCAGGACATACACCCTCATTTTGAGCATGCAAAAATTTGTGAATTTATATCCGATAGACTATATTAATGAAATCATTAAAATTAGGTATAATAACAATTAGAACAATAATTTGAATAGCAATAATTAAAAACAAAATAGCAAAATTGATTAAATTTAACTAAGTACGTTTGAAATTTAAAAATATTATAATTGAATTTTAGTGGTACATAAATAATTACAAAGGAATACTCTTTTTTCTCTTTTTAGTAAACGGACATCGAACCCATTCAGATATCATCTGTTAATAGAGCCTACCTAGTAAATAAGTCAGTGACACTCATCCGGCCGATAAATTAAAAGTCATGAATAATAAAACGACGAATCCGTTTATACGCAAAGGGTTTGATGACTCTGAACATTTAAAAAATCAACAATCGGCTTAACCAGAGTACACAGACGTAGAATTGAAAACGATACCAATCTATTTACAACGGAATTCATAAAGTAGGTACAAATTTTGAGAATTATTATTAATTGCTTACATTTAATTATTAAATCACTGTCACTTTTAGTAGATCTAGAATAATTTGGGATAATAATTCTTCAACTCAGCCTATCGCGGTCCACTGCTGGACATAGGCCTCTCCCAAGTTGCGCCAAAACACCCGGTCCTCCGCCTTCCGCATCCAGTTCGACCCAGCCACCTTTTTCAGGTCATCGGTCTATCTGGTTTGGGGGCGTCCTACGCTACGTTTGCCGGTTCGCGGTCTCCACTCAAGGACTCGTCTGCTCCAACGGCCATCAGTCCTTCGACAGACATGACCAGCCCACTGCCACTTCAGCTTACTGACTCTGCAAGCTATGTCGGTAACTCCGGTTCTTCTCCGGATAATCTCATTCCTGATTTTATCCTTCAAAGATACTCCGAGCATAGCTCGCTCCATAGCTCGCTGAGCAACTTTGAGTTTGTGGACTAGCCCTATTGTCAGTGTCCACGTTTCGGCGCCGTAAGTCATGACAGGCAGGACGCACTGGTTGAAGACTTATATATATATAATTGGGATAATAATTGGAAAATGGTAATTTCTATTTCCAATAAAAACCTTGAAATGATTGACATCCAAATCAAATCTGCTGCTTATAACTACTTTTACATAAAACAAACAAGTATAGTACCTACCCGGCAAGTGCCTTGGCAAGAGTTGTTACGAGTTCTCATATTTTAACGTTCTAATGTACATAAATGTTTAAAAAAATGTCTTATTTTAAAGATTAGTAGCAGTGATACAGTCGAGCAATAAAACTGTGCTTTTGTTGCACATAGAATATGAAAATACGCTCTCACTACTCCAAAACATTGCCAAGTTACTTGCCGGCAACTATATCCGACAAAAAGCTCTGCCACAATTGTTATTCTGTTTAATAATAAAATATTCATGATCTGATATGACTCAAAAAATATTTCCTAGTAAGTCGAGACTTTATACACAATAACCCTCAAATGACTCACAAAATTAATATCCTTACCCAAAATTCTTGGCAGCGATACACAGACATATAAATTTAATACGTCTCCATTTTAAAACAAAAACGAACTCAATTTGTGGAACTAAAAATGGGAAAGTTTGTATTATCTATGTATATCAAGACTATACGAGTTCTGTTTGCCAAATAGTCCTGTCTGGTGCAATATCCTGTGTCCTGCAACTAAATTAAGTTCATGTATTACGTTCGTACATATTGTAGTAGGAAATTGTTTCGAGCTTAGACGTTCAGTTAATTGTTTACGTGAACTTGGCTAGGAATTCGTGGTGCATTTGCTGGATGAAATCTTAATTAGTTCGGGGAGCGTTGGAGGCCACGATTTGTTATTAGTGGTATTGTTTGAAAACGATGTATTGTTCTTCTCGTGTAGCTTGGTTATTTACCGTCTAGATTCTATCTTTTAGTGCGGTTGTTGAGAGTAAATAGAAATGTATTTATTTACTTCCATTACTCAGATCCCCAAGATACAAGCGTGAGTTTAGTTTGGGGACAACTGCCTAAATTATAATGTCTTCAAAAATTACCCAGTATTATTGAAAGTTAAGTTCGAGCTCTAAGACACTGTAAACACTTAGTACAACGTATACACAAGTAGTGTATACGTTGTACAGTGTCAGCTACCTCCATGCCAAATTTTATCAAAATTGGTCCACCCGTTTGAGCGTGAATAGGTAACTAACATATCCACACTTTCGTCTTTATTTTAATTTCGCCTATATTAAGTAGGCTAATTTACGAGAGCAGGATGATGGAAATATGACTCACCATTTCTTATCTCCTGGATTGAATAGCTTGTTTAAACCTATTTCTATCTTCGTTTTTTCTTCACTGCTGTCTATTACGTTTTTTTTATCGATACAAACTTTTACATACATTCTGGCACTCAGCAACAGAATTTTGTAAGTAACAATTTTTTTTATTAAGTGTTTACATTTATTTATGTATACAATTTGGTTTGTATATACAACACAATGTGACGTGTGAATGTATAAAATACAAATGAATGAATGAATATAAATAACTTATTTTTAATATCTATTTCGCCATCGCAACATCGGATATTTGACAACATTTTATCATAATTAAAATAAATACCGGTTCAGGGCTCTTGAAAAATGATCTAAGCAAAATGCTTTCACATATACGATCTCTTTTTTAATACATTATCGGTATAAAATACACATATTTTTTTCATAAACTTAAGAAATAAATATCAATCTTCATCATCTAAGGTCTTTGTATACTTTGAAGCTATTTTTTCGCAACGAACGTGACCTGATACCGTTACCTTAATACCTAAAACTTTAGCGGAGTCTGGCACGACCGTAAATATTCGCGGGAAACTCACGCACGGCAATGTAGGCGAGGAGACAGGGGACAAATTTATCTGGTTAATCTGGTTATAAATAACTTGGAGCAATTTAATTTTTTTTTGCAAATATTTACCTAATAAAACAAAGTCAGGTTTGTTGCAAAACTTATAACTCGAGAACGGGTGGACCGATTTTATGAGTTTTGATTTATTGGATTTGTTCCGAAACGCAGAATAAATAGGTATAAAAAAAATTAAGAAGTTACTTATAAAACAATGGGAACAGAATACGCGGGTGAAACCGCGGAGCACAGCTAGCACAAGAAATAATCAAATAATTTGGCATTATAAATTATTAGAATGGATGGATAATTTTTATCCATAATTGTCCGGTCAAATCGGACTGTGAAGTATGAAAAGGCCGTTGTGTTGTTTTTGTAATTTTTAATAAATTCAATGAATATTTAATAATGATAATAGAATAGATAATAACTTTCACTTTTTTTTGACAAATTAACTTCATTTTACTAAAACAGGAATAATTAATAATACTGTTGAATACAACCATGATCGGGTCTAAATGCTCCCTATCTCCTGTACTAACAGTAAAGTTGCAAGAACTTAATAACATCCTAGACTTGAGTCCGGACCACGCGAGCTTTGCTAAATGAAATATGCCATGATTATATTGTGTGTTATATTATGTTGTCAAATTGTGCTCATATTCTCATGAGAAACTTGCATTTTGTGTGTTTGTGTGTTATATTGCAAGTTATATTAGTATGTTACGTATGATCCAACGAAATGTAGTGCACCATAAACTTGAATGGACATAGTAACTACGATATGTTGACGAACAATATCTGTACGTTTACGTTTTATAATTAAACCGAAGTTTTTTTTTGTTTAAACGCTAATAATATCTGGAACTACCAGTTGGATTAAAAAAATATTTATGTGAAAGATTGTTTAGGTAATTTCTATTTCAAATAATAATTTGTGTTCTGTGCAAACAGGAAAAACCACAGGTGGTACGAGTACCTAACAAGAAATATTGACTTGTCTTCAGAATCAATTTTAAATCAAGCGGCGGCGGCGCGGCGCGGCGGTAGCTTTATGGTCGCGGTTTCGAATCCCACCCATTGGACTACCGACGTGAACCCATTCGTAACACAAGCATTTAGCTTAGCACGAGGGGTTAACGAGAATACTAGTAATGTGCTACCCACATTACTTAAAAAAAAAAATTGAAATGATACGGGATACTAAAATAAACTCAGCTCTGTAAAACTTGATCATATTTCGTTACCAAGAAAACAATTAGTATAGTTAGATACACATTATACGCAAAAAATCTAAAAAAACACACAAAAATTATCAAAGGGACTAGCTCATGTAAGATATCACAAAATTCTTGAGCATTTTACAAGAATATACTTAAAAGTGTACCCGTTTTAAAAACATAAGCTGTCATATTACAGCAAAGGTATTCCCGGGATATTGCACCGGCGTTCTAGAGTAAATCGACTTGAAGATATATTAGGTAAAATTGCCGGGGAAGGTAAAAACTTGTGTGTAGTTATATGACCGTTTTTATGCTACTCCTTTATATTTTAGTCGTGAATTGTGTGATTAATACTTAATCATATTGTAACACGTAGTATACTTTGAGATATAATTTTATTGCTCAAAATCACATTAATCAACTAACAGGTTGGTTTCGATTAGCATATCGATCCCAACATTCATTCATTCGTTCCAAATGTCAATGTCAAAGTGTCAAGGAGTTCAGTTGGTTGACGATCGCCTGCAATAGTGTAAGTGATGTTTCTGTTATTATTTTTGTGAATATACTGATTATAATCTGTTTTATGTTTGATTTTTACCCTTTTCCCTTCCGAGTCTTACAATATATACGTATTTTTAAATGGAAGGGAAAATATATTTCTGAGAAAAAAACGAACAATTTCCCTGATGGTGATCTCCGGACTTCGCCACCCATGTGATGTAATCTCCATTGCGGCTTTAAAAGATAAGAATTATATCTGTGTACTAGAAGGCAATGTTTATTATTAATAGAAGTTCCTCATGGATATGAAATATATAAAAAATAAGAATAAGGTGAGGCCACTGTTGTACCCTTTTATGACTTTTTGTAATTAAGTAGCTATTACAAGTATAATCACCGCTTTATTATTTTTGATTTTATTTGAATGACTTTTAGGCCAATAGTATAGGCATTCAAATAAAATCAGTATCCAGCCAATAGTATTGGCTCAATACATTTCATTGTATTCTATTTTATTACGATTTATGTACAACCTACTTGCTATGAACATCCCTTATAATCTGAAACAAATGAAAGCAACTTTAATTAATAACATAAAATAATATGAGAAACGTCAATTCGTTTGACGCCGGCGTTAAGTCTCATGCTGTCTCTGTCACTATAATGTGAAAAGGAGCGACAGATATGTACACATTGAACTAGTTTTAAAATTAATTTGAGTTTCTGTATTCATGGGTATCTTAATATTTTTTCCCGTTACTTAGTTGTGTTTAAAGTGTGCGCTTGACCAAAAACTCGTTGGTGTCGTGTAAGTGAGACACCGCTACAAGCAGCGAGTACGCCATCTCCCTTCCACTACGGCAAGCGTCTTACGATAAGAGTTCATGGTACAGGTACCTACATAATAATACCTAACCCCACTGCTTAATCTAGTGAAATAAACATTGAAAACGTCAAATCACTTGAACAAAATCTATATAAATTAATTTCTTATTGAACTGTGGGAAACATTGCTTTGAAAATAAATCAAGGAATCAGTCTTTAGTTTTTTATCCAATTATCTTGCATTGGCATTCCCATGTGTGTTTTCAAAGCAACTAATAGAGCAATAATTAATACTTGTTTGTACATTTCTGTGTTCATTATTTTTAACTAGAAGCCCTTAGGGGATCTAGAAGTATACAATTTCTAAACCATTATACGTAACGTAGGATTAATATGAAGTCAGTCGGACTTACAATAGGTATTTCTAAAGAAAAATGTTCAGTTATTTTTATGATAAGATGTTCTAGACGATAACAAATTAAAATAAAAGATATCATAATAATTTCCAGAGCAAATTTCGGCCTCGGCGGCCAATCTCAAGTAAGATCAACAGTTTTACAAAAGAGATATTATAGTTTTATAAGTGTGTGCGCACATACAGATAGGTACTCTATCTGGATCTTCACTCCCATAGTCCAATTTGATGGCAGACCGACGCTACCAGAGAGGTTGGACACAGGACCAACGATTTTATGTGCTTTTCAAGACACGGGAGTGTAACCACCACCGCCACACTTTCTGACTCCGAGCTCTACTGAGTATTTTATAATGGAAAATTTCAGCATTGATTTTAAATACAGCCATTTGAGACCAGAAGAAAAACCAAAAGAAGAAGGCAGGACGGTCGCGCTTTCAGCCACAAGACCGATTACGCAATCAAATAAAAAGTATAAACGTGTACTATAAAATATTTTTTGTCATAAGTGATGTTTTACGACGTAAAAATAGACGATGATTTAAAAAACCTATTATGTAAGACAAAATAAAAATAAAGTCAATTTAGGAAAATGTAATTTATTGTAGACAATACTAATAAGATTTATTAGCAATCGCTTTAAGAAACGTAATAACTGTAACGTAACAGGAAAATACTGTTAATACTTCTTAAATTCCTTTTAACTATAATAATTATAACCTATAACAAAATATCACTGCCTCTAGCAAAGGGTAAACATAAACAAATATATCTAACACTATGAAACTCTTAATATAATAATAATATCTTGGGCAGCTCACAAATGGCTATTTGATCCCAAACTAGTTAGAGCCTCTATTATGGCAACCAGACAACTGATAATCATACTTATATATTTCTAAATACATACATATATTATACATACATAACACTCAGACAAATAACAAATGGTCGTGCTTATTACACAACGATTTGTCCTGGATTGGAATCGAACCCAAACAGCCTGCTTAGCAGTCATGGTCACTAACCACTAGACCTGTTGTCAGTCGAAAATAACTCCATTATTTTGCCCATAATAAATAATTGTTCAAATGTACCTTACTAAAACACTTTTAACCTATAATATATCACCTTAAGTAAAGGTAAAAGATTTAAGAGCACAAAACAATGGTTACCACCCCAACCCTTGGATCGTTATCGCTCTGCCCTACGTTATAACACCAAAAAGTCCTTTATTTCGTTTTAGCAAGTTATTTTGAGACTAAGAAGGGAAAACGTATTATTTATTATTTATAAATCATATGAATTTAGCTCTATTTCTGTACGCTAAAACAGAAATACTTCCATACACACAATACATACATACATTCATCCAAAAAGAAAAACATAGTACATAAGAAATATAATAATTATTTATTTATTACTCCAATACAAATTTGTACTTTTCCAGACTCCACAATTTCACAATTTTATTTTGAACTAGCTGTAGCCCGCAACTACCCACGTTGATGACGGTAATAACGGCAAAAAAACCTATGTCCTTCCTCAGGCTCTTAACTATCTCTGTGCCAAATTTCATTCAAATCAGTTGAGTAGTTTAGGCGTAATTGTGTAACACACTGACAGACAGTGTAACTTTCGCATTTAAAATATTAGTAGAGAAGTAGCGATTGAGAACGGGTAGTCGTAATAAGGTTGGTATATTTTTATTTTGGATTTTTTTTTCACCAAAAAGTACTATTTAATTAATCTTACTATTACTGAATGTTCTATTAATGTTCTACCTCCAAATAGAGTCATAGCTCAGCTACTTATAGACGTGACTAAAAAAAAAAATCTTGTTGACATTTTCGTGAACTAAGTCTAGATAAGCTTATTGGTCTATGGCTAAGGCCTAGTATTTTGATCCCGACTTAGCTCAATGGTTAAATATGCTAACGAATGTGTTGCATAAATTGTTATCTGTGCCCTAGAAAATCTTTGTCTATGTTTGTGACTTAGCAATACAAGTAGTAGTCTATGTTCTTTGCTTTGGAAAAAGTTTGTCTCACGTGCAAGTTATCTCCGAGTTTTATTTATACTATTTTTTTTTTATACGACGCCCGCACTAAGGAATTTAATCCTTGTGTCGCGGGGGTTTCACAAACATTCAAATCACATGCACACAAAGAACACCCAGACTTGGAACAAGCATTTGTGGATCACACAAATGCTTGTCTCATGCGGGGATCGAACCCGCAACACGTCGCGCACAGTGGTAATCAGCGTGGTGACCTATACCACTCGGCTATCCGTGCAGTCATTAACCCAGTAGCCCTGCACATAATTAGTAAATATGTGATAGAATGGTTTGTGTGGCATCTCAGGGACGCTTTGAGTATTGAGGAACAAAACTAAATCTTCTGTCGTATCAACCTTATAATTATTTGTTAAAAAATATACAAATTGGTAGGTAATTTAAATCTGGGACAAGCTTAGTTCACTTGTCGCCTAGAAGCCAAATGAGTGAAGTACATACTATACGTAATATAATATTACGTAATGAGAATTACAGCGAACTCATGCACCTGTTAAAAAGCCCGTATAAACTCGCAAAACAATAGCTAATAAAAATTTCCTCGTATTACAAGTTTCTCTATTCAACAAAGAAACCATAAAATTATTGAACTTTCTTACTGTTGGTTCACTTTTAATTTATTATATTTATTTACCTTTTTAATTGTTTACTGAAAAACTTTACATTTAATTAGTCATTTGTTTTAATTGCGTATTGATCGTTCTGGATAACATTGTAGTTTTTTTTTTAAGAAACATGTATTGTAGGTATGTTTTAAATTCTTTTTGCAAACAGCTTTTTTGCAACTTTTTTATTTCATTCGATATTTATTTAGTTTATCGTTAAAATCTAGGGTCTAGACTAGTGATTATTATGTAAACGAGAAAAAAAGAACTCGGGCATTTATACATCTAATATCTGTAAATTGTGCAAAGTATAATGATTACGGAATAATAATGTCCCACACGAAATCACATTTTCTTTTACGCTCTCAAAAAATGTTACAAATAAGGCAAACAATTCTTAAAAAGGAAACACTGGAAAATATTTAAGGCTAAAGGAATTTTCAGTTTAGTTTTTAAGAATATTTTTTGTAAAACGTTAGCAAAATTTCATAAAAGTTAGTAATTTATATTTTGGCGCGAATATGTGCTGTAATTGCGGATTCTGTGTTTAAAGAGTTGTATTCATCATAATATATTTTGAAAATAATCTTCAGAATTAGGTTACAGGCTCAGGGTTAAAACACAACAAACATTTTATTTTGATTTGGGTAAGACCATTAAAATGCTTTCACGACAAAACTGGTAAACCGATTTAAATGATAATTGGAGAAAAACTTGAATCGAAGAAAGGATACATGCTACATTATATGCACGAGGGCGTTGCCATCAAATAGTACTTCTATAGGTAGAATAAAATACAAATCAACTTTATAAAAAAAATCGAGGCGCCAGAAAAATAAAGCTAAAATTTTTTTTACGCGCACATTTTACATGACACAGCGAGCATGCAAATGCTCGCCAGTTACGAAGGAAACTAAATTATGCGTTGGCTTAAAAGCGTTTATCGGTCGATGTCATTTAATACCGTTGAAAGCCTCTGGAGGTGTTAATAGAATTAGAGGGACAGTTTGAAAATACATTATCACACTAAAGATACCAGATGGTGGCGTGACATATCGTGTTATGGGTTTTGATAGAGTGCTTTGCGATTTGATGAGCAGTGATTAATTAATTTTAATAGGTAAACATATTTTGTAGATATGAAGTGCTAAAATAAATGACTGTTAATTTATAGAATAGGGTATAAAAACTAATAAGATCCGAGTTTTAGATATTGAAAAAATATTAGAGATTTCGTTTGTTTTGTTCCTTCCTTTTGCCTTTTTAAATAATAATTAAATTTAACTTTAAATAAAATTTAAATTTGACGGGCCTGTTGGTCTAGTGGTAAGTGACCTTGACTGCTAAGCCGGAGGTCGTGGGTTCGAACTTCGAACCAACCCAGGACAAATCTTTGTGTGATGAGCACGATCATTTGTTCTGTGTCTGGGTGTTATTTAACTATAATATGTATGTATTTAGAAATATATAAGTATGTTTATCAGTTGTCTGGTTACCATAGTACAGGCTCTGCCTAGTTTGGGATCAGATGACCGTGTGTGAGATTGTCCCAAGATATTTATTTATTTATTATTTAATTATCATCATCATCCCATTTTTATAGAATGCATAGTTTCCCTCCATTCACGTCTATTACTTGTAATCGCTGCATCCCCTCTTTTTTCCTTTTTCTTAAATCTAAATATGTCACTTAAATAAAATATTATGTCAGAAATCTTTAATCACCCTATAATCTATGTAAGCCACAGCAACATGCTACAACATGACATAAAGCTCATCGTGTTAGATTCACGTAGAATTAGCCACCATGATGGCAAGACGTCGACAATGCCTGGAACAGACGCGATGACAAGAAAAGCCGGTGTCGGGTGCGTGGTCAGTGAAGTGCTGATTAATAGAGCACACTACAATACTAATACAAACAATTTAGTTGTATTAAAATTAAGTTTTTCGACAAAAATCATATTTCGATCAGAATTGACAAGGAACATTAAAAATCGACCGGACTTTAGTAAAGAAGTAAAACGTAAATCTTATTATTCTGTTATACACTATTTTGAATTTATTTACTGAATTGGCCTATTGGTATGGTGGATAATGACCCTGACTGCTAAGCCGGAGATTTTAGGTTCGATTGCCACCCAGTTAAAATATTTGTGTAATGAATACGATCAATTATTCTGTGTCTGGATGTGTTTAGCTACGTAATGTAGTTGTAAATATGTATTTATGTTTAAGTATGTTTATCACTTGTCTGGTTGATGTAGTAGAGGCTCAACCTAGTAGATATGGGATCAGATGGCCGAATATTATTTATTGATTTTTGATACCATATACCACTTACTATAAAAAACATCCAGAACTACGGTGGATAGAAAGCTGGTTGGTATTTTCTCCTTCAAATTACGAATATCGTTCGAAACGAATGAAATTTAAAAACGTAGCACTTAATAAAAACACGTGAAAAATCTCTCAGATACAACGAGAAATCACAAAATATTTTCGTTTACAAAAATATATTTGTTCCCTCAAAAATCTGATTACATCTCTTTAGAATTGTGCCCGAACACGAACCCACAATTCTTGGCAAGAAAACGTGTATAAACGTCCTTTTCTTGACTAAGTCTTGCATCGTTATCAAGGGAAACTTACTCCAACGTAATTGTTTTCAATTCTTTTCTTTTCCCTTTTGCGATTTCGCCTTTTGACGGAGGGGAGAAAGCGTCGAATCATTACTACGAGCAGTTTTGTAGGTGTTAAATTCATTAATGAAATCGTATTACGTAGGTATCGGGAGTTATCGGAATGGCAATAACCGGCAGGTGCTGATTGCGCGATATTACAAGTATGAACCGTTTTTGTTTTCGTTTTTGCTTGGTGGTTTTTTTGTGATAAAATGTATATTTGAAGTTTTTGGTGCCTGAACGTTTTAAGGATAGTTTCAATATTTTTATAATACACTAGCTGACCTGACAGACGTTGTCATGTCAAATAACTAACAGATATGTCAAAGGCTATAAAGGTTAAATTAGAAAAGTTAATATGGTCATTAACTTTTCTTTAATTTTTTAAAACTTTCGCGCAGCTTTTTTATTTTTTTTTCTCCATAAGAACCATCTCCTGATAATAAACAACACGACAAAAAAAGAATGAACGAAATTGGTCCAGCCGTTCACGCGTGATGCCATGACAACGAAAAACGGGTTTCATTTTTATATATATATAGATAATGTTTGTGCAAAGTAATTTTAAAAGGTCACAGAAAGACATTGATTTTTATTTTCATGAAACTGCAATTGAAAAGTTTCAAAAGCTTTGTGACGCATTTGCATTTTTGATATTAAAATTGAGTACCAATTAAAGTATCGGTCAAAACACTTGTCTTATCATTTTAACTTAGTCCGCGGTACTGATAAGTAATCAATATCATATTTTCCATTGATGGTGTACAGTCACGAGCATAAATATGTATACACAGCGAAATAGTAATACTTATTTGGTGTGAAGTTTTTGTTGAAACTCAAAAATATATACCTTTGATTGATTTGAGAACTGTTATTATTTTATGTTGTTAAATGATTAAAAGTTGATGGCGAATTCCTGTTAAATTATTGTTTTACAATTTTTCTGTGTATGCATATTTATCCTCATGACTGTACTCTATGAAATTTCAAAATTCTGTGTTTCAATCTAAAGTTCCATAATTTACAAACCACAATAATCAAATAAAGCGATGACTATAGTACATCAACAAACACTCAACAGAAAATTCGAAAGTGAATCGGAAATGAAAACCCGTAAATAACGACAACTGGCAGTTATGCGCACCGAATAAATTTAATTAAACCAAATATATACAAATGCTCTGATTCAGGACTAACCCATGTATGTATAAACAAGGGATTTGTGGTCATACGGAGGAAAATCCATTTATTTCTATTTACCAAAAGAAGAAGGAAGGACAAGTGATTAGTTAAAGTACAGCATTCGCCAATCTTTATGGCCGCTCTGAATGTAGCTGTTGGTACGAACTCGCGCATGGTACGCTTATACTACTACATACTCTCGTACACACTACTCATACACTGGCACTAACGTGCGGGAGGCGAGGACGCTTGCGGGTGGAAGACAGTGCGCCCGAGCGTGCTCTACCTCCCCGCCCTACGTACGTCCCGCTGATACCTGATGTTGTGTTCTGCGCGGCGTAATGCAGCTAGGTTCGGAGCGGCCATAAAATTTGGCGAGAGCTGTAAGACGTTAATCCAATTAAGGGCTCCAGATCAAATAAAAAAAATCCGGAAAACTAGCATCGTTCGTAACTCTTGCTCGCAACTTTGGCCATTTGGTGTGGATAATCACAGTAAAAAAAATAGGTGCAGACAAACATAGAACCTCCTCCTTTTAGAAGTTGGTTAAAAAATAGTCCATTCTTTCTTAAAATCCAAGCTAATATTAATAATAAATTTTGTAACTTCTAAGTCCTCGAATTCTACTTCAAAACTTGTAATTAATGCCTTTGCTAACTATTTAGCCTAACACGCTACTAGAGGACCCAGGGGTCTCTCAAGGTGTTGACCGTTAAAACAAGCACTGAACAGACACTAAAGCGTTCCAAAATTAAATCAAAACATCTACATAATCTAATTATTTCAGCACTTGCTTCAATCCCTTCAAATACCTACAACACAAAATGGACCATCATATTAATAAATACATCCAAAACAATTAACTCAGTAAAATAATAAATTACTGGGGACATTGCCAATATAAAAAAAAACTGTTCATGTCGACCGTAAAAGGCGCTTTTTCGTGTAAGCTTTTATAAACGTTGCAGTGAATGCAATCTTCGTACAGAACAACAGACAAGCGTGCAATGGCATTGTAAAAAACCTTTTCGCGCGGCGCTGCAGTTGTGTGAAAATAAAAAAAAATATAGCGAATGTTTGAAGCTAAGATTAAAGGTTCCGTAGATATTTTTACTTTAAGTTTTTTTATTTCGGACTTGTCTTTTATGGATGCTCTGGATTTGAGTCATAATTTAGATAATAAATGTTTGTCTATTACGAGTGGCTTGTTTTGATTACGTTACATTGTGGACTTTTAGAACAAATTCATGAAAATATTAGTAAACACAATGGTACGTTAAAAGTTTATAAGCAAATATATAGAATCTAAGAACGATGTTAAAACTAACAAAAACAAAACTTGAAATACACAATAATATTAAAAATCTTTTAAACTTTTTATTATAAAGATTTAACTTAAATTTGTGTTTTTAATATCCTTGTTTGGCCCGACTGTGCTCGATACTTTTCGTCAAAACTTTACTTTCACCACTTACGGAAACAAAAATTCTCTAAACTTATTTTCAAAAGATTAATTCACTTTGTGACTCGATGGTTCTTGCCATTGAAACGATTTTCATTTTAAATAATTGAATATTTAAGTTTCTGTGTTTATACTTTAATTTTTTGAACTCAATTGAATAATTATATATTTGGAAATATATTGCCAAAAACAAATAAGTCTGTTATTTTTTTAACATTTGTGTCTCTTGCCTTGTCTAACTAATGTAATATCTATCTACACAATTTTTTCTTGTACAATTTTTTTGCACAGTGGGCGCAATTATATTTTTTCCAGAAACTTTCAAAGGCAACTCATTAATGTCCTTTGATCACTGACGTGGAATACCACACTCCTTTTTATATTTATGCTTTGCACCCCTAAATACTAAACAAACATAATGAAAAACGAAACGAAAATGTATGCAATGTATGTATTATGTAGCAACATTAAATACGAAGTTTTTTTATTAGGGAATGAGTTTTTATTATTAACGAATCTTAAAAAAAATGTCGCAAAGGACAGGTTTATAGACCCATTTAAATAAATACAATATAAAACATGTTTTTTACGCCGTTTTTCAAACGAAATATTTATTTTAAAAATATGTGTGTTCGAACCTGTTTTATTAATGACAAAGGATGATAAACGCCACTCACTGTCATTTTATCTGATTTTAAATTCAAAATGTTTGTTCGTGCGATTATTTCTCTACGGACCCCTAAAAAGACACGATGGAAATTAGATTACGCGCGCGGTGCATACTCCATGTTATTATAACTTTTTTTTAAAGTAAAAATGGATGCAAAAATGTGTGAGTAAATTGTAAATAATATTATTTTGCGGTATTTTGAACAGAAATATTTTTGTTAGAGATTTTCATGTTTCAAAAACTGTTTTAGTTTTCATCGAATTCGTTTTAGTATCAATATTGACGTATATTTTGTTTTGTTTATATTAAGTTATAAAAAGTTTTGACATCAATCGCTTTGTACCGGATTGTTGGGAAGCGACTTAAGTCCGAAAGGCCTGGAGCTAATTGGAGGAGACATTTGCCCAGCAGTGGGTAAAACAAAAAACGATATCGTGTTTCCTATTCAAGAAAAACCTTCAAGTTTTTCATAAACCACTACAATTTTTGTTTTCATTTTGTAGTATATTTACATTTTGCACTAAAAATAAAAGACATTTCATTTCTTTTATGCTCATTGTCTAACAATTTTGCAAAAAAGTCTCTTTCGGACAAAATATTTACTTTTTATAAGAAACAAAGTTGAATCAAGGAAGTAATTTCAATTTCTCCTGATTCTAAATCGGCCTTCTTTTAAAAACATCTTTGATCTACATCAACACACATTCGATGACAATGACAGGTAATTTATTATCATAAAAGTACTCACAAGTATATTCTGCGATTGAAAATTTTCCAAAACCAATTTATATTTCAATTTCGTTGACTGTACTTGGCAACGTCGCGCGTCGTAAACGCTTTCAGTTTTGGTAAAGACGGTAGCTAAGCGAGAAATGAGCGAGTTTCTAAATGTTGCTTTAATAATCAATTTGTAGAGGAAATTGTTTATTAGTTCGTATTCAATTCTCAATTTAAATCGAAGATTATCATTATTTCAAACCAATTACCTAATTATGTCTACATAACCAACTCTGTGTTTTGTTTCGGATTTTGCGGCGCAACTAAGAAGAGGCAGATGTCCAGCAGTGGACTACGATAGGCTGAGAAGGCTGACTGAATCAACCAACTCTGCCTATGTACAGGTTCTATACCGGTCGGCCAAAACGAGGCCGAATTTTTTTCAAATAACATTCAGATTTTAACATAATTAAATTCTGATAAATTTCAGTTATGTTTCAATGTTTATAAATGTTTGATGTTGATTTGCATCAATGATTGCATGCCAAAATGGTCGAATTTAAAAGGATTCTTTAATATTATTGTTATCACCATATTGAAAATAAATAAATATTCTATTCTATTCAAAGGAATGTGTCTTGGTGGCCTAGGGGGGAGAAATTTTGAAGAGGCGGCCAGCTTGGCCTCGGCGGGTGGTTCGAAAGTGGTGGGCAGAATCTCCCGCCTAGGGCTGACGGTGGCTCTGCACAAAACCGAGGCCGCGTTCTTCCACGGGCCTCGGCAGCGCCAACCACCCGACGCTCATATCCATGTGGAGGGTGTCCGCATTGAGGTGCAGGCCCAGATGAAATATCTGGGTCTGGTGCTCGACAGTAGGTGGCGCTTCCGCGCACACTTCAGCGGGCTGTCGACGCGCTTGCTGAAGACTGCGGGCGCCCTCTCGTGGCTTCTCCCGAACATCGGGAAGCCCGGCGACCAATGCCGGCGTCTATACGCCGGCATACTTAAGAGTATGGCCCTGTACGGGGCCCCCATCTGGGCGGACTCACTCCGCACACGGGAGAGCGCCGCTGCCATCCGCAGGCCACAAAGGGCCATTGCACAGCGGGTGGCAAGGGCTTACCGCACAGTGAGCTTCGCGGCGGCGTGCGCTCTGGCGGGAACCCCTCCTTGGGAGCTCGAGGCTTGGGTGCTCGCCAGAGTGTACGACTGGACGGCGGAGCAAAAGGCGCTCAACCGACGCCCGGACCGAACAGAACGGGAGGACGTGCGTGAGGAGGCTCGGGAGGCAATAACTCGGCACTGGGCCGAGGACCTTGCCTCCGCAACATTCGGTCGCTGGACGCTGGATGCCATCGGGCCCGTTCTGGGTGATTGGCTCAATCGGCGGCATGGCTCCCTCTCCCTGCGTCTGGTTCAGGTGCTGTCCGGGCATGGCTGTTTCGGATCGTACCTGCACCGGATTGGGAGGGAGGAGACTCCACAGTGCCACCACTGCGAAGCCGCGGTGGATACGGCAGAGCACACCCTGGAGGTGTGCCCATCGTGGGCCGAACCCCGCCGCGCCCTGGTGGCAGCGGTCGGGGACGACCTCTCGCTCCCCAGCGTGATTGCTGCCATGTTGGGAAGTGAGGAGGCATGGGCAGCTGTAGCCTCCTTCTGTGAGGACGTCATGTCACAGAAGGAGGCAGCGGAGCGCATGCGGGAGGACGACCCTCTCGCGGTGCCGCTCCGTAGACGAAGAAGGGGCGGAAGACGGCGAACACAACGTCCGTCCTCATCCGCCCCGGGGGGTGATCAGCGGGCGACAGGCGCGGAGGCGCCACCGCCTGCATCACAAGAATCATCCCGTGCGCTCCGGCCATTATAAAGGCCCCTCCCTACTGGGGGGGGGCGTGAGGGGCCTGCCGTAAGGCGGGCAGTCGCCGGTGGGGGACTGGACGACATAGACTCCCAGGCCCCCTCCACTCAGGCGAGGTCGGAGTGCCGCTGGGTATTTTTAGTGGGTAAACCGGGAACGACTTTACCGGGGAGTCCCACATACCCCTCTCCCGTCCCCCGACGGGAAGGGCATGCGTAACAGCATTTTTTCCCAGCGGAAAAAAAAAAAAAAAAAAAAAGGGGTTAAATGTAAAGATTTGCATGCACATGGTTGCAGGTTCGAACCCAGGCAAGTACCAATGTGACTTTTTCAAAGCTATAATAATATGTACTTTCTAAGACATCATTGACAAACGGTGAAGGAAAACTTCGTGAGGAAACCTAAATTCCAAAAATTGGAATCTGAAATCGCCAACCCGCAATGAGCAAGCGTGGTGATCAATGCTTATTCCTTCTCTGTATGGGAAGAGGCTTGTGTCCCGAAGTGGGATGTTTATAGCCGGTATATATTATTCAAAGGAACCAAGTATTTATTTTCAACTCCAATATTAATTTCAAAATTCACTAAACATTATTACTCTCCTGCCCTTATACCATTTTCATTTGGGGTCTTCCTTCCTCCACACTTCTTTATTCGACATCATCTCACAAGTAACATCCTTAGCCAGATCATCTTTCACACAATCCATCCATCGTTTCTTTGGTCGTCCCCTTCTACTATATCCATCTATGCTCATGCTAAAAATTCTCAATGTATATATCTACCTACAATATGAAGTACCACAATATAAGTACCACAAAATACCGTAAGCCGCTTACGGTAAGAATATTGTAAAAGAAAAAATTAATATCGTCAAACGATCGAATTTTTTTTTCACTAGTTCACAGAGAAATCTCGCCTTTATAGTTTACAAAATAAATATTGTAAGCTGTTTATTTCTGTGTATATTTTGTCTTAAATAGTATTTTGTGCGGAAATAAAATGATTTTTTTTTAGAATTAGATGTGACTGTATTTATCACATAATTTAATTAATCATGTAGGTACTAACACACCAGTTATCTATACTGATATTGAAAAGCAGAAAAGTTTTTGTTGTTTGGTTGAACCCGCTAATCTTATGATTTTAGTTGAGAGATAGATTTGTGACTGTATATCACATTATTTAATTAATCATGTAGGTACTAACACAGCATTTATCTATACGGATATTAAAAAGCTGAAAAGTTTTTGTTGTTTGGTTGAACACGCTAATCTTAAGAATTACTGGTCTATTTTGAAAAAATATTTTTGTGTTAGATAGTTCATTTATTGAGGAAGGCTATTAATTAATTTTACCGCACTAATCAACGCCCACGCGGGCGGAACCGCGAGAACATAATAACTATAGGGAGTACAGTAGAAAAAAATTTACTGCTACGTTCAGATAAGGTTTGTCGTTTCTGAAATTATAAACATTTCTTACAAAAATATTTTGGGATCTTCTTAACAATGTTTTAGTAGTGTAACCTACATTACTTAATAATGTTAGGAAGGTTTCAACGTTTCCTATTTTCCTTGACTGGCCTGTTGGTCTAGTGGTTGGTGACCTTAACTGCGAAACCGCAGGTCGCGGGTTCGATTCCCACCCAGAATTTGTTTTGTGTGATAAGCAATATCATTTGTATGTGTATTTAGAAATAAATAAGTATATTTATCAGTTGTTTGGTTGCCATAGACTCTGCAAAGTTTGGGATCAGATGGCCGTGTGTGAGTTCTCCCAAGCTATCTTAATATACATAAATTACGCGTCGTTTGTCCGGGATGAACTCCTTAACTACTAAACTGATTTTAATCAAATTAGCACACGATTGCAGTTTGATCCAACTTAAAAAATCGGATACATCTCACTTATATAAAAAAATCGAGACCGCGGGCGGAGCTGCGGGAAACCGCTAGTTATATTATATATTAAAGATCAAAGCGTATTATAACAAACAGTAGGAGTGACTTTGTTTTACTCTATGTAAAAACACCTAAGTCGGTCAGAAACATTGTCAGCCTTATTGTCCCACGCAGTGAATAATAATATACAATTCCAGCCCTTTTCTTTTCGTGCTTTAATAATGAAAATATTCAAAGACCTACTCAAAAAACTTTTACAATAACTTAATCTACGCACTCAATATCAACAATAGGACCTTTGTACAATTGAATGGAAAGTTAAGAAATATTCAGAATAAGTTCTAGTGGGATAAGTAATATGTTTTTATGTAGAATATCTCAAATAGTTTTACAAACTATATTAAAGTTTGCTGCGAGGGGTAGAGTGATGGCGTTGCGTGCGAAAAGACGGGTCGCAAGCACAGGGTTGTCAAGCAGTGAATAAAAACTATACAAAAAAATGAGACGTGCAAAGTTAACATTTGAAGTAGGTACTGTGCTGTGTGCTGATTACAATGCAACAGATACACTAGCAAAACCTCAAAACATACACACACACCACACACACGCTCTCTCTCTCACACATATACACACCCGTACATACACACACACTCACACACGCTATCTCACTTTTTTTTTTTTTATATCGCATGTATTACTTTAGTATAGTAGACGCTTTTTATTTTCAAAACAGATAAGTCTTTTAATACAGGCATGTTTTGCTTAAAAATAGGCTTTCATCACAAATATTTTGTACAAAAAAAATATCAATTAAACATTTTTTGAAGTGAAACTTCTTTTGGCGCATGAGGGTAAAATTTTTACAGATGAAACGTCACGCCGGTATGCAACGGAAGTAGTAGAATACATTACAATGTCTTTGAACGGAAGTGTCAGAAAAGAGAGAGAGAGTGATCGAGACCATGAAGGTTTTCATCTATACCTTCATGATCGAGACCGATTGAGAGAGAGTAAGACAGGGCGAACGTAGCATGAGCAACTAGCCGTGGAGTGAGAGTATAGCAAGCGAGTGAGAAAGATTGAGAGAAAAAGTGAGACAGAGCGAACGTCGTATCACGCATAGTGCTATCACAGTCTTAACATCATACAGTCGTTCGACAAAGACGTCTAGACAGGGCAATCGTGCGGGGTGCGAGGGGCGAGACGGGGGAAGGGCGCTCCCGAGCTGCATACATTACCATGTTAGTAGCTCGGGAGCTAACTTTCAGGGCTATCTGGTGTTAGTTTAGTTCTATTAGTTTTAATAAATATAATAATTTTATTAAAATGGGTGCCAAGAAACCAAGATGGCGTCGACGACAATTTGCAAATTTTTCGTCATGGGTGTCATTTTCATGATTCCCGAGGTCGCTTAAACGATTATGGGGTCGAAATTAAAACCCAAGATGGCGCCGAGAAAATTTTGCAAATTTTTCGTCATCGGTGTCATTTTCATGGTTCCCAAGGTCGCTAAAAACGATTATGGGTCCGAAATTAAAACCCAAGATGGCGCCGACGACAATTTGTAAATTTTTCATCATGTGAGTCATTTTCATGGTACCCGAAGTCGCTAAAAACGATTATGGGGTCGAAATTAGAATCCAAGATGGCGCCGAGAAAAATATGCATTTTTTTCATCATGGGTGTCATTTTCATGGTACCCGAGGTCGCTAAAAACGATTATGGGGTCGAAATTAGAATCCAAGATGGCGCCGAGAAAAATATGCATTTTTTTCATCATGGGTGTCATTTTCATGGTACCCGAGGTCGCTAAAAACGATTATGGGGTCGAAATTAGAATCCAAGATGGCGCCGAGAAAAATATGCATTTTTTTCATCATGGGTGTCATTTTCATGGTACCCGAGGTCGCTAAAAACGATTATGGGGTCGAAATTAGAATCCAAGATGGCGCCGAGAAAAATATGCATTTTTTTCATCATGGGTGTCATTTTCATGGTACCCGAGGTCGCTAAAAACGATTATGGGGTCGAAATTAGAATCCAAGATGGCACCGAGAAAAATATGCATTTTTTTGTGATAAGTCATTTTTAAGATTTGCGAGGTCACTAAAAATAAAAATGAGGTCAAGCTTTCGCGGAAATGTCTATCGCGCAAAAGTTCCTGATCCAAGATGGAGGACATTTCTCTACATGAAATTACATGTATTCGTCTCAATCTCAATCTAGAATTTTTGCATGTGAGACCATAGACGAAGCGCATTTGCATAATAGTTACTGTTTTACAAATTGTGTATCTCGCTATTGTTAATTATTGTAACAATACTTATTTTTATTTATTTTAGATAAACGTTATGTCAAACAATGTAAATATTGAAGAAATAAATTGAAAAAATTAAATTTATAATTTACATTAATTTTCAAACCTTTTTTTATTTTAATGACAATTAAATTCCTAACCTATCTTCCTTTTTCCCTTCCTCTTAATCTCGGAAATTTAAAGTTTTAGATTTGTATAAATATAAACAAGATTTATAAATTAGTTCGCCAAAGAAGTTTCACTTCTGACATGTGTACCTACTTTGTACGCACGCATGTTTTTTTTTATACCGAACCTATTTAATATATCGCTGGCCCCGGGCAATATAGCGGTAAACGCCGGTTACGCCCTTTTTAATGTTATTTGATTTTTGGCTTCTCTGAGTATGAGTCTATCACTCTTATTTTTTTCAGATTTTTTCAATTAATATTTCTTTAGAATACTTGACAATAACAGCTTTATTGCATGGAAAATTCTCTTACGACTAAAACTGTAAACATTGAATACGAAGTAATCACAAGATGTTTTATTCTGTACAAGCTATTACGCCTTTCTTCCCGGAAATTTATTGTGACCCCTGCGCCGTACTGTCGTAACAATTTGACTTTATAATGTGATTTATTTTAATTTTTAACTATTTTAGACAGTCTTCTTCTTCTGCCTGCCCTTATCCCATTCATATGGGGTCGGCGCAATGCGTATTTTCCTTCCATTCCTCTCTATTACTCGTCATCGCGGCATCCAGTCCTTTCTTTCTCATATTATCTTTCACACAATCCATCCATCTCTTTTTCGGTCTCCCTCTGCTTATATAGCCATCCACAGTCATACTTATAACTTGTTTTGTTATGTGACTTTCATCCCTCCTCATAACATGTCCATACCACGACAAACGCTTACCTCTTATCTTTTCATTCACTGGCGCTACTTTCAAGCTTCCTCCAATATACTCATTCCTTATCCTATCTAATCTCGTCACTCCAGTCTTCCATCGAAGCATTCTCATTTCCGCTGCATGCAATCGTCTTTCATCAGTCCCTTTCACTGCCCAGCATTCTGAACCATAAGTACATCAATACAGGTCTTATAGCCGATTTATACATTTTACCTTTCAGCTTTACGGGCATGTTAGGATCACATATCATCCCAGTCATCTGTCGCCATTTAAGCCAACCTGATTTGATTCTGTGCTTAATATCTCGGTCAATCTCTCCATCATTTAGACAGTATTCTATGAAATTAATATTTTTTTAGTGTTACTACTACCTAATTTTTGTTTACTAAAATTTTAAATAATTAAAAAAAAACCATTACGAATCACATATTATTATTTATTAAATATTAAACTTTGGAAAACAATACGAAAACACTGAAAAAATACTATTCTACCTTAATTTGAATAAACTCACAATGTTAATTAGCTGTTATACTTTGGAAACAAAAATAAAATGGTCAAAACCTTAAAAAAAATACTACTTTAATTTGAATTATCGCTTTCTATATCGATTTCTTCTTCAGAGTTCCCAACACAATGTAAATTGTTTATATCTAATATTATAGTATCTATAAAGTATATAATTATAACTTTACGATTTACAACACGAAATCAAGATTACTCGAGCACATCCAGATGTTATTTATTTAAAGTATAACTTTAATGATGAATATATTCCTTTAAATACTGCATCAAACACCAGATCTTCAAGAGGAAGAGCCAAAAAGATGCTAGTGACTGATGTTTCAGAAGATGAACTGAGAAATCTGTATAGAGAGCCAATCGCCTTACCAAAACCACTTTACGACGATTTGATGAGTCTCTGCAAAACTTAAGCAATCCCGAAACATTATCATACATTTTATAACAATTTACATTGTGTTGGGAACTCTGAAGAAGAAATCGATATTGAAAGCGATGATTCAAATTAAAGTAGTATTATATATTTTTTTTAAGGTTTTGACCAATTTTATTTTTGTTTCCATAGTATAACAGCTAATTAAAATTGTGATTTTATTCAAATTAAGGTAGAATAGTACTTTTACTTTTTTTAAGTGTATTCGTATTGTTTTCCAAAGTTTAATATTTAATAAATAATATGTGATTCGTAAAACTTTTTTTTTATAAGGTCATTATTATTTAAAATTTTATTAAACAAAAATTAGGCAGTAGTAACACTAAAAAAATATTAATTTCATAGAATACTGTCTAAAATGGTTAAAAATAAAAATAAATCACATTATAAAGTCAATTTGTTACGATGGTTACATAAAAAAATGACTCATTGATAGGATTCTAAAATAGCGATTAGTGGATGATACAGCTAGCTTTGGCTATAAAATTTCCCTGAAGAAGGTGGTAATCGGCTGGTACGCTCGAGACCTAAAGCGGAAAATATGTCGTATTATATTGTTATGGGCCTGAGTCTAAGTGGTCGGTGTGTTTATAAAGTCATTAATGATGTTACAATTGAATCAATAGCGTCTATAATTTGTATTATACATTTTTTCAATTATTTAATTAAATAGTTATACCAATAGAATTATTTTTTAAAGGTTAGGTTGGTAAAAAAATAAGCTTCCATTTGACATTTTGACCGCCTGTTTTGGATCACTATACGCTGCACTATATGAAAATTAGCTTCTTTTATTTCTCCTGTAAAAATCGAATTTTGATATTACCGCTTTATTGCCCGGGGACAGCGATATCTTGCCCTTTTTAATTATTATCTTTTTAATCATGCAAATGCCTTGGGGTTGCGGTTTAGAATACCCCGCTCCCCCCGTATACCTTTGGGTGTCGTAAGATGCGTCTAAGGGTGTATATAGAACTAGAAGAATGAGCAGCAACTGCGGTCACCAACCTGCTTGCCCAGCGTGGTGACTAAGGCAATAAAAACCCCTTGACTGCGCACCATAACACACAGCCCCCCATTCCCGGTAGACCCACTAAGGAAAGCTGAGGACCGGGTCCTGTTGCATAACCGGGGAGAAGCCTATGTCCAGCAGTGGACTGCGATATAATTATTTTGCTCTATTATGTGCATAATGCATCCTTCTCCTATATGGAATTATTAATTTACTTGTCAAAATATGTAATACGTTATGGATATAAGTTTTCTTGAGTGGCAACCCTATCTGGCTTATCCTTATTTAGAGCAGCTGCTATTACACCGAAGCGCAACATTTAAAATAGATTTTATGTTCTTGAATCTCTTTATTTAGAAAAGTAGTTAAGGTAAACGCAGCTATTACCGACCCTGTTAAGGTAGTTTTGTAATCGATGATAATTATTAAGAGTTTTGATTGCTTTCACATGCAGTGTTTGGTTTTTATATGAAACTCTTACTTATCTAGTTTATAATGATTACCTTATAAACCCAAAATTAGAAGATTTTCTTATAAATTTAAAAAATATTAAGTGGACAAGTCGATTCTGGTATTACCGACCCATAGGAGCAGCTATGTAGCTATTAACGATTTTGCTGAAGCTATTACCGAGTGTAACAAAACTAGAAGATTAATATTTTGATTAATATTATGTGATTTCGTTAAGGATATTAGCATGGATTAAGAAATGTAGGATAGATTCAAGTTCTTACCTATTTCATACAAAAAATTGGGTGGCTAAGTGGCTTTTCCTATGTATAGTCTTCAACTCAGCCTATCGCGGTCCACTGCTGGACATAGGCCTCTCCCAAGTTGCGCCAAAACACCCGGTCCTCCGCCTTCCGCATCCAGTTCGACCCAGCCACCTTTTTCAGGTCATCGGTCCATCTGGTTTGGGGGCGTCCTACGCTACGTTTGCCGGTTCGCGGTCTCCACTCAAGGACTCGTCTGCTCCAACGGCCATCAGTCCTTCGACAGACATGACCAGCCCACTGCCACTTCAGCTTACTGACTCTGCAAGCTATGTCGGTAACTCCGGTTCTTCTCCGGATAATCTCATTCCTGATTTTATCCTTCAAAGATACTCCGAGCATAGCTCGCTCCATAGCTCGCTGAGCGACTTTGAGTTTGTGGACTAGCCCTATTGTCAGTGTCCACGTTTCGGCGCCGTAAGTCATGACAGGCAGGACGCCCTGGTTGAAGACTTTTGTCTTCAAACTTTGCGGTATAGGCGACGAGAAGACTCGACGAAGTTTACCAAACGCTGCCCAGCCCAAACGGATCCTCCGGTCGGTTTCTTTCTCGAAGTTGTGTCTACCAAACTGGATGGTTTGTCCTAGGTAGACATACTCCTGCACAACTTCGAGAGCCACCCTTTCAACGAATATCGGTCTCGGCACGATATGAAGGTTAAACATGACCTTGGTCTTGGTCTAAATTCATGCCAAGACCGACACGTCGAGAAGCTACGTTGAGGCTAAACAGCATCTCGCCCAAATGTTCCAGCGACTGCCAACACAACGATGTCATCGGCAAAGCGTAGATGAGAGATGTACTCGCCGTTTATATTAATGCCCTGTCCAGTCCAGTCCAGTGTCTTGAAGACGTCCTCCAATGCGTTGGTAAACAGTTTCGGGGATATCACATCCCCCTGTCTTACCCCTCTGCGCAATGGAATCGGATTAGTCTTGTGGTCGTCGATCTGGACAGTCATTGAAGCGGCGTTATACAAGCATCTCAACATCTCAACGTAACGTTCGTCGATTTGACATCGCTGAAGAGCATCCAGAACCGCCCAAGTTTCGATGGAGTCGAAGGCTTTCTCGTAGTCCACAAACGCCATACACAGCGGCTGATTGTACTCTTCGGTCTTCTGCACAATCTGCCGTACAGTATGTATGTGGTCTACGGTACTGTAGCCTTTTCGAAACCCGGCTTGTTCCGGTGGCTGGAACTCGTCGAGTCTTCTGGCGAGACGATTCGTGACAACCCTCGAAAACAACTTGTAAACATGGCTCAGGAGTGAGATGGGTCTGTAATTCTTCAAGAGGCTTTTATCACCCTTTTTGAAAAACAAAACCACCGCACTCCCACTCCACGCCTCCGGTGTAGTGCCTTGGCGGATGACGGAATTAAAAAGGCCCTCGAGCTCCTTTAGAACTGGAGTACCACCTGCTTTTAAAAGTTCTGTCGTAATTCCGTCATCACCCGGAGCTTTGTTGTTTTTAAGTTGCTCGAGAGCCACCCTAATCTCACCCTGGTCAACGTCCGGGAGATCCTCGGTGTAATGGCGCGTGAGTCGGGCTCTTTGGTCATCGTTGCTGGAAACTGCTGGTCCCACTGTTTGCGCTGAGTATAGGTTCCTATAGAAGCTTTCGACTTCATCGAGCATCTCGCTCTTAGAGGTGACGACCCTGCCATCCGCGGTTTTAAGTTTCATCAGATGGGTCCTCCCTAACTGCTGAGCGAAGACTTTTGGCCCCCTGTTTTGCTCAATCGCAGCTTCGATAGCGCGGGTATTGGAGCGTCGGAGGTCGCGTTGCATCAGCTTCCTGAGTTTAAGGTTTAAGGACCTTCTTTCTGATGAAGACACCTGATCGGATGGCATCTCCCGTCTCTTTCTCATAAGGCCGAGAGTCTCAGTCGAAAGCTTGGATACTCTACTTCTGCGCTGCAGCGGAAAGTGCTTACGAGACAGTTCCTGCAACGTTTTGACCAAAGTATTGGTCTTCTGGTCAATGTCTTCCGTGGTTTCCAACGAGTCGAATCGATTTTGAAGTTCCAGTTGGAACTTTTCAGAACCTGATATGATTTGGGGCAGTGTAGGCCTAAGAGTTGACCTTATCAAGCGCGATCTTTCAACTTTCACATTGATATTTAGAGTGCCTCGGACAAGTCGGTGGTCACTTCCGGTATTAAACCTGTTGATCACGGAGACATCTCTGAATATATGCCGCTTATCCGACATGATAAAGTCAATCTCGTTCCTTGACACATTATCGGGGCTCCGCCAGGTCCATCTCCTCTGGAGCTTCTTCTTAAAGAATGAGTTCGTTAAGATGAGCCCCTGAGATTCTAGGAAATTGACCAGCATTTGGCCCCTGTGATTTCTCTGCCCCAAACCATAAGGTGCGACTTTCGATTCGCCGTGTTTTTGTACTCCCACTTTGGCATTGAAGTCCCCCATAACAACGTTGTAATGAGCCTTAGCCGTACCATTGACAACCTGAGCGATGTCTTCGTACATGGCTTCGGCTATTTCATCTGAGTGCGTTGAGGTCGGCGCATATACCTGTACTACTTTCAGCTTATACCTCTCATTTAGCTTTAGTACTAGGTACGCTACCCTTGTCGACACACTACCGATTTCCACAACGCTGCTAGCGAGGGACTTATTGACCAGAAAACCAACACCTCCTTGAGAGAGTTGATCACCTTCGCGGAAGTAGAGCAAGTTGCCTGACTCCAGGGTTATAGTGTCCTCCCCCTTTCTACGGACTTCAGATAACCCCAGTATATGCCAGTTAATGTTACTTAGCTCCACTTCTAGTTCGGCAAGGTGATGGTCCAGCCTCATCGTTCGTCCATTATACGTTGCCAGATAAAGTCGTCGGTTTTGGTAGCCTGCCGTAACCCGGAGATTCTTAGCACCCCCCGTTTCACCGTGACCGCAACCGCTACCGTGGCCAGGAATAGTGGGACTACCGGGAACTGGGGGCCGTGTGTTATGGCGCACAATCATGGGGTGTTTGTTGCCCTAGTCACCACGCTGGGCAAGCGGGTTGGTGACCGCTGTTAACTTTGGTTATTTAGGAGGACGCTGCTGCCCATTCTCCTTGTTTTATATCCCTTAGTCGCCTCCTACGACACCCACGGGTAGAGAGGGGGGGGGTTGTTATTCTAAGCCGTAACCCCACGGCGAGTATGTATAGTGCTATGTATAGTGCTGCAGAGGAAAAGCCACTTAGCCACCTATTTTTTTTGTCTTGAACATCGTGAAATAACTTCTTCTACTCTGAGCGGAAGAAGTTATTTGAAGTTATAGTGTAAGACTTTTTCTGACTAATACCTACACATGTTCCTTCAGATACCTGTTGCCAGGTCCACAGTAACTTTTTCGAATAACCCGCGAACCTAGCAGGCATCGGCCCTAGCGGACATCCATGTTTCTGCAAAAAGTTATTTTATGTATTTCGTTTGCCATATCTATATTCATAATTATTTTTGTTATTAGTTTATAAGCTAATATTTTCTGTAACCAGTTAATCAGTGTAATTTAACATTATGGATAATGATTTGTATAGAATCGGTGATAGGCTCCCATACTTGCTATCACCGACTCACATGGATCGGTAATAAGCGATGTATATACAAATATAAAATCGTTTCACCGACTCACAAAAACTAGATAATATGTATTGATTTGATCTTTCTAATTATAACAGGGATTTTAAACAATTGATTAAGCAAATAGTATTAATGAATGCACACATTGTTATACAAAGAAAGGTATTTTAATAATGTTTCTTTAAAATAACAATTAATGAATAATTTTACAAAACGTGGTGAACACAAAATGATAAAACAAGTAAACTAGACAAAATAGTATAGGTCGCTAATAGTGTGTAACAATGGCTGATTATTTGAGATTATAATGTCATATTCATATTTTTTCTTTGTCATCGCATATCGACGGGAAAGCATTTAAACTAAATATAATGTGCAGGGTAATTACCGACCCATGGATCGGCAATAACTGCCACTATTAAAATCATTGAAGCTATTACCGCTCTATTTAAATTTCAAGTTTTATCCTATTAAATTACTTAAACTTTATGAAATACTATACGAAATAAAGAATTCACACTCAAATGAACACATTTAATAATACACAACCAGTACAGGTTTTGTAAATCGATGTACAAAGTCTTAAGCAAAAATTTGATGTGCTTACCTATTAGGAACAAGGACTTGTACTACACGGCCGGCGAGCTCGCTGTCTTCACGGAAACTAACGAATTTTGTGTCTTTTCCGGGATGCCACACACACAAACGTTAGTTTTTGCGGTGCTCAAAGAACAAACATGCGTGTTTCGTCAAGTGTCTTCAGCATGAATCGTTCCAGTAGCGTAAAAATTACAAATTAATGGAATGGATCGGTAATAGCTGCGGATTTTCGATGGGTCGTTAATAGCTGCATTTACCTTACTTGCGAAAATAAACTATAAAGTAGGTAATGTTATAGGTAAGTGAGTTAAAATTACAGTAGGTACACAGAAGTTTATAAATTAAAATATACTAGAAAAATCGACATTTATTATTTTTTTCAGAAATAATTATGTATTATAGATTTGTAAGTAGTTAAATCTCTTCTTTTTCAAATAATTTCAATACAAGTAACGCAGCTGAAAACTACAACTTTGTATGTTTTTCTATTTTTTAATTTCGTAATTATGTTTTTTTTTTCATTTGCTTATTGGTTTTAGAGGAGTCGTGGCTAAGTGTAAACCGTACGGTTTGACCGACAGTAAAGGTTAAGCTGCGCTTGCCACGGTTGGTTATTGGACCATTTGTAAACATACCGAGAACTTAACGTGCTTTTAGAGGGAAATCACGTTAATCCATTGGTCCCGACTGTCATATTGCGATCTTTGACAGTCGTTAAGTAGTTACAATTCTCACAACCAGTCTTACTATAGGATACTGGAGGTGAGATAGGCAGTAGCTCCTTGTAAAATACGGTATTCAGCTAAATCCGGTAAGTCTAGAGGCCGACCTAAGCTTAGCTTGGGAAAAGGCTAGGCAGAATTAACGATTTTCATTTAATTTTGTTCTGTTACAATTATTTTACGTGACGTTGTAACAAACAAAATTAAAAGACGCCGTGAAACCATCTCCTAGCACTCAGTGAAAACGTTTCGTTTCGTGAAAACTTGTAAGAAGTTGTAAGTAGTCCGAAATAAAACGTGGTCAGAACAAGGTTTTGTCCCCACAGCGGAAAAGGTTCAAGAAACTCTAATAGTACGAGGATACATTTTTAGACAATTTTTCTTCGCATTTTAGATAATATGCTTGGTTTTGTAAGTCTTTTGTAAACTAGGCAAACATGATTTGACGCAATAACGTCTTTTAAATTGATGAACGCTTGCACGAACAAAAATATGTCACGTCAGCTATCTCCCTACCGAATTTGATCAAAATTGGTCCAGCCCTTTAAGCGTTAAGAGGTAACAGACATACAAACTTTTAAGATTAGTGTGATAATGTGATTAGGTCATTACTATTGATCGCTATTTAATATTTTGTTTTTTCTTAAGCTTTCTCGTATTAAATATTGAATCAATATTTTCTAAGAAGATTGGTTACATAAGTCACTGTCGGCGCATGAGCGTCACCAATCTCAAAATTAAAAACGTCGCTAAGGCCAAAGCCGGCTAGGATATTATTATCAACATCATCATCACAACTAATTAAAAAAATGTGACTTACAACGTGGAATACATTTTTATCCCCTACAACACTTTTCAATATACATTACATCACGCCACAGGAATTAAAATCAGGATTATCAGTACATAAAAGTTGTACTTACATATGCAATAAAAGCGTTTACAGCGATCATAAGAAACTCAAACAATGTAGGACCCAGTAATATATGATGAAACTGTCCATCACGGCTGCATGTAATCCGTTTATCCGGATTATCCAGTTTAAAATTTAAAATTCCTTACCAAAGCCGGTTATATCCGTGATTCGCTGTTAGCTGTGTTTAATTACATTTTACATCCGTTTAGGTATTGATAGGGTGTCGTGGAATGGATGTTTGATTGTTTTTTAATCATTATGGTGATTTTGGGTTTATTTATTTCAGAAATTACATCTAGTATTTTTTGTGTTGAAAAAAATATATATTTAAAAGTAGGAAATTATTAACCATAACATATAATAGATGGGATTGTATAGTCATAAGATTCAATAAATGTATAAAAACAAGTTGATATTGATACTGAAATAAAATAAACGAATGTAATAAAAGAAATCAATACTTAATAATCATATCTTGGGACAAGTCACACAAGGCCATTTATGATCCCAAACTAGGCAGAACCTTTACTAAAGCCACCAGTCAACTGATAAACATACTGAAATATTTGTAAATACATACATGTTATAGATAAATTACACCCAGACACAAAACAAATGTTCGTACTACTAATCGAACCCATGACCTTTAACTTAGCAGTCAGGGCCACTAACACTAATCTTAATTTAAATAACGTCTTTCTTAAACACCAATTTAAAGAAAGGTGTTAAATTATAGCAACCACAATCGATAACCAACAAACCGTACACGGGCTTAGAGACAACGTTACAACTTGAACACACAAGAAATCCAAACTTAACAAGGTACTCGAAGACAAATTACTGCGTGACAGCTCTAGAATTCGATTTAAATGAATCGATTTTCAGTTATATAGACACTCTTAATTGAACCACAGGGACCGCATTCACTCCGACCACAATCCAACCACGGTGCTGTGAAGAGCTACCGTCTGCCGCTTAATTGGTGGTTAATCAATTTGTAATTCGCCAAGTTTGTATGTCGAGTTCATGTTCAATTTGTTACAATTGCATTTGGATACCGGTAATATGTGTAGACTTGATAATTATGGATTGAAACCCCTTTTTCTTGGTTTCGGTGCATTTTAATTCGGATTTCAGATGGAAAATCCAATGCTTGATATGGCGTCGACTGGTTCATATTTTAAATAGTATTGTTGAGGGTGTCGAATGCTTTTGTTAAATCTATAAAATTGTATTATTGTGACATCTGTTTCCTTCTTTCTTTGTGCCTTAAATTCTAACCTGGTAATTGTTTTATGTTTAAAAAATATATATCTTGTAGATCCTCGGATCTTTTTACTATTCATAACAATGTTGAGTTTACAAATCTTCAATTTCGGTCTACCGCATGTTTACTCAAGTATAAAAATATTCTGCTACATATTTTCAATATCACAGACAATTTCGGTAAGTGCAATGTATAATAAACACTGCATTTTATATTCCAATGGACTGCACATATCCACTTTTAGTAAACTCTGAGTCCCTATACCTACATGTTAGTCTGAAATAAAATGTCAGGGTAAAATGAAAAATAATACATTTTTACAGTGTGTACCCAGTACATCTTGGTTCCTTTCAGAGAGAATAAACATCTCTTGAGCTCACAAACATTAAGTTTCAAGTGCATGGTTGCTAGCATCTACTATTGTAGCCCGTCCGAAATATTGAGAGAATTATCTAAATCTCTGGCGTGTGGAGTTAGATTACTGGATCGTTGAGAATTATATTCGTTGTGAGCTTCGCCAGTTTATTTTATAGCTTTGAATTGAAAATTCATGTTGTTTGAAACAGTCGGTGTTTGGGAAAAATGCTCGTGAGGTTAGTAACATATTGGCCTTACATATATAGTTACTGTTATTCTATAACGCATTTTTGAACCATATATCTTTAAGCACTAATTTATCTTTTGATAATTGAAGACTATTAAATAATGCTTTTTATAGTTGATCATATTATTATTATAACAAGAGAAGGTCAAAATTTAGTGTATTGATAAAATAATTACACAACAAAATGATGTCGACGGCTTAGACTAAAGAGATCGCTAAAACGAACGTTAGATAAATCACACAATCTCACAGCAAATACGCAGACGGAGAAATACACGAAAAGGAACAAATAGTAGGGGGCGGATTTCTTTCTGTGTCGCAAAAGAAATTTCCTCCATGAATCGCGTTCACCGCACACCTGCGAATAGAGGACATTGACCCCTCCGTTTTAGGAAGCATTTTAAACTTGTGCCATTTGGACTGGGTTCCATAAAGTTTTGAGTTTAAACCCTTGTGGGGTATAATGGATTGTGAAATGTGTTTTACGTAGATGATGAAAGGGTTTTTGTTCACAAATATATTTTTTAGACACTTTTGTCAAACATTTATTTAAAATCCCTTTTTAAATAGGTACCTATTCTAAAAAAAAAAAAATGAGCTGATTGTTTTTTTAATATACAAAATATGAAATATTCTCTTTTTCTCAAGTCGAATACAAAAAGTTGCATCTTACGTCATATTCTCTACATCACAATTATTTGAAATTGCCTCATGATATTTAGTCAGACTACAAACAATGTATCGAGTATGTACATCAATCAGAGTGAAAGGGGTAATTAGAGAATGAAAGATGGTTTTGGCATTTAATTGTTTATCAACAACATCGACAATTTTAATAGGCTTTATTGCTTTTGCTTTATTTGTTTAAACGCGCCAATCTCTAGAACTACCAGTTCGGGTTGACAAAAACCTTTACGCGTATGATAGTCTGATTCACAATTATTGTTGGTATGTTATTATGTTTTATCGAAAAAAAAACTATTTATTTATAGTACATACCTACTATGTTACCGCCCAAAACATGAAAAACCCATAAAACACACAGAAGAAGTAGCGGAAATAGCTAGTAGTTAATAATCAAGTGTTTTGTACTATTTCTTTCCCTGCCCACCCATAACAGTCTTTTTGTAGGACCGATAATCGGGCCAATTCTGATACAAATTTTTGACCGACATTCAGTAGGACATGTGCGTTACACAATTTTTGTTGTTATAAAAGCTTTCTAGCAATATGGGTCGCACATTACTAGTTGTCTTGTTAACCCCCCGTGCTAAGGTAAATGCTTGTGTGTGTGAGATATGAACCGGCAACTACATGATTGCAAGCCCGACGGCCCGGCTATTTAGGCGATTTCGCTTCTAACACCTACTAGTTTTCACAAAAAAAGAAATCGGTCACCGACTATGACGTAGACGGGTACCTTATTCGTATTTCTTACTAGTAATTCGAACAACAATTTATTTGCACAGTTCTTATTAAATTGGCAAAACTATTAAAAACTTGTTTGTCTCAAAAGTGCTCAAAATACAAATTTGTAAGTGACTAAGTTAAATAATTTACAGGTGCTTTTAAAATTTTCCTTTGGCATTAAACCTTTTGCCTACTTAAATATAAATAAGACGTTTCTAGTTAAACGGCTTATAAATGTCGAAACTAAAGTCTAAAAGTTAAAGATGTTTAAATCGTAATTTCAAAGTTGTTAATCTCAGATCATTTATGAAGTATCTTTTGAGAATTGCTAAAGGAAATTTAAATCTAAGGCCAGTTGTATTGTCGAGTGGTGAATAGAAGCGCTGTGCCTGAAAAAGCAATTTAAACTGGCGCTGACTTCATGTACGTATAAGTGATAAGCGAGGAGAGACATTATATAAAAAAATCAGCGGATTTTGAGGCTAAATATTTAAATTATTTAAAGATTCAATGGCTTACTCGCCACTGTCATTCCAATGAATTTCATATATTACCTTGACAGTTTATATGCCTTAACAGAAAAAAATAAGGACCGCGGGTAGGGCCGCGGGTAAAAGCTGCAGTAGTATAAATAAAATGTATAAATAAAAATGTATCGCCAAATTTGTTGCTATGCGCATAATTTTAGAACGACTGCACCAAATTGGATAATTGGTTTTATTTTGCGTGTAAGGACAAAATTTGTATAAAAGAAAATCTAACAGTATTTTTTATCTGAAAGTCTGTGATACGTCACTGTGATAGATATAATTTACGAGACATCTTACATCTTACTTACGCAGGTGAAACCGCTGTCCACGGTTAGTTTTAAATAAAAATATGAATGAATATGTATAAGACGGGGTGAGTACAAGCTAAAATACTGTTGTTAGAAAATTTGTTTAACTTTTTTTTACTATTTTTAGCCAGTTTTCAGATCAAGGCACTTTCATGTGCTTCAGAGGAAGATTCCCGTTGCTTCCAACCAGCCGATCTGAAAGTCATTGGGAGATCTGAAGGTCATTGTTGTACATAGGCCTATGTCCACTGTTGTACATAGGCCTATGTACAACAGTGGACGTCTTGTGGCTGGTATGAGATTGTTGAGGACGGAAAAGTTTTTCTGCCAAGAAGACGGAATACAGGCTACTAGGTTTGATAGGCACAAGGCTATCATACATGGCAATTCATGCAAGAGGCCTGTGTCTAATGAGTATTCAACGGCTGACACGAAGACTGCGACGAAATACAAAGTAGAAAATCCAACATTATAGTTATAGTTTTACAAAACGACGCCCGCACTAAGGAATTTAATCCTTGTGTCGCGGGAGTTTCACAAACATTCAAATCACATGCATAAAGAACACCCAGATTTGGAACAAGTATCTGTGGATCACACTAATGCTTGTCACATGCGGGGATCGAATCCGCAGCACGTCGCGCACAGTGGTAATTAGCGTGGTGACTTATACCACTCGGCTATCCGTGCAGTCAAACACGGTCAGGCAGTCACATTAATTCCGCTCACCGCTTCTAACTTAACCAATAGATTTAAGGAATACTGTGTGACAAAGAAGGTGACGTCACAAGTTTGCATTATAAATCTAGTGAACTCACGGGAATAAATAACTTTGTCGCTTTGATTCCGTTTGTAGGTGATTAAAACGATTTACATTTGAACTTTCAAAGTAAAAGAGTTCTCGAGTGTTTTGTCTTTAAGTATTTGAGTCGCCTCCTTAGATATGTTTATCACTTGTTTTTTATTCTTCGCTTTCCCTGCAATTACGAGTATCTTTATTTATCTGTAATAAAAAACGAAGTCGGTCTCGCTGTCTATATATTATACATAATATATATTTTAAACCTCCTAACGGATTCGAAACTCCTAAATCCAGTAAGATTGGTAGCTAACCCCATCATAGCTTGAGAAAAGGCTCGGCAGATGATTTAAGCGTTTATTCTGTGCCACGTGTGAAGCCTTGGCAGGTCCGCTAGTTGTTGATATAAAAATCATCACCACACTTATTTATTTTAATTATGAGAACATTATTTAATCACATGTTAAATCTTATATCAGAACTATTTTTGTGTATAAATTAAATTATTGGTGTAATAAAACCTACAGTTAATATCAGTATCTCTGTTAGATACTATTACGTATCGGAAAGGAGAATAAAACGCCTAAATACGTAAAGAGTTCCTAAAAACCAGCAGCTTTATAACACCATTTTACTTTCATACATTTATTGTAGATAATCTCACTTAAGTCGAAATTCTAGCTCGATATTTTTCCATAACTCACTGTAACTGTAACTGTTTATTTTGTTTTTGTTTTCTTTGTTTGTAAATGACCGTTTCTTTCTTAGTAAAATAAAATGAAAAAGGACGTTTTTTTTTCAAAATTACTCTCTCAATATGTTTTCCAGTAGTGTATAATTTAGCTAGAAATGTTATATGTAAAACCTTAAGATAAAGATGAGTATTTATTAAGACAGCCTGTAAATTTTATGAACCAATACCTACATCATAATCGTTTTCATCAGTTATTACAAATTTGACTGACGTCCCATTAATGTGTAAAAATAGATGAATATAAAAAAAAAACAAGATAGGAGATTCAATATCAAAACGTCAATCAATTTTTGTCAACCAAAAGAGTTCTATAAGCTGTTAAAATTTTCACAGCTTATTTATTAGTTAAAAGTTGCTCTGTCATGCATGTGGCAGCTGACTTTATTTACCATAACATTATAGGTATCTCTTTCTCATGTAAGTAGTCTATGAGAAAGAGATACCATCTATAACTTAGATAGATTCCATAGATTCGAAACAAATAGTTGCAGCAAATTGGTGGAACTGCTATACTCTTTCTCTCTAAATGACCTTTATAATCTCAATCAAATACCTATAACCATTAGTTTAAATTTTATTAATAAAGTAATTACAAGACATAAAAGCACTTAGATAGACGGAAGATACAAAAATAAGAAAATACTGGCCATTTTTGATTCGTAAAAACCTTTCAATATTTTAAATACATTGTTTGATCAACTCTTAAACTTATTTTGCCTACATAAAACCGTTCTTAAAGTCACCAATTGAAAAAAATATACACACGTACAATTCAAATAACACACACTAACATTTTCCTTTAGTAACGAACCCGGCATTGCTTTATTACACCTGTCACGCACATATACATTTGAAAAACGTTTTGAGAAACACCACAATGGGCGTAAGTGTCTGAAAAAATATACAATTTACACTTGACAAGGGAACGTCCGTTAATAGAACAAAGAGAACATTATTTATATGTGTAAGTCCGGTTTTTTATTCAATACTTTTGTTATAAAATGTAAATAAAAAAAATATATTGTCGTATCTTTATGATTGAGATTTGTGATACCAATTTTATGTTCTTTGATTGAAATGTGAAGTCTTTTATTTCGTTACCGTATTGTGTAGTTGTATGGTTTAGATTAGACGGAAAATATGAAATACACACATTTACTTCCTTGAGTTCACAAAAAAATAAAAAAAGATTAGGCGTTGCTCTTACTTTGTTTTTGTGTGTAGGAACATAGAGGTGTGGAAGAAATGAATGAATTAATGACAGAAAACGCTAAAGTAAATCGTACCATGTGGTACGATATACTTATATATACGATTATCAACACTTCTCCCGCTCATACATTCCACTAGCCATTTTTGGAGCTGAGGGGTTAATAAGATTCAAAAATCGTATGGCGAACTCAAGACGAATCTTCAAAAAGTTAAATGGCGCGCAAACATAGGGATTAAACTCCCACTAAATAAATCCCGGAAGAGAAAAAGCAACGAAGAATATAACAATGAGGAGATCAGGATAAGGATTCTGACTGAGCACCCTATTTAGCACTCCTTTATACTCAAAAACTTCGTTTTTCTAAAAAGGCCTCAAGCCCTTTCTTCAGCAAACAAAAAGGCTAAGAATCAGCAAACATTTGTAATCCTGAAAGCAATTTATCCTCGCGTATTGTTACACCACTCTTATATATTTCATCTCAGTACTTCGCTGTGTAATGATATCCATTTGGACAACGGTTGATGGTGTGTTCCCGACTAGGAAACCTTTTATAAATGGTCGTTATTACAGCTGGAGACTCGGCTAGTTTCCTTCAAGGAATTTCTCTTGGATGTTTGATGGAATAGATACGAGTATTTGCAGGTAACAGAAGATTTTTGCCGTAGATTATGGAGTAGTGCTTATTAATTGTGTACTTTTGGTTCTGTAACAATTTATGAAGGAACCTAATTTATTCCATTTTGGTGGAATGGCAAGGTGAATAATAATTACACGCATAATACAGGATTAATTTAAAGAAGAGGGCGTAAATTGACTGTATAAAGAAAACCAACTTATTTGATATCACATAAGTACACTTCAAGTTCACGAAGTTCAATATTTATTTTTAGTAATTATTGTAGGCACTAGATGTCGCTAGGCGAATTACGTCACTTTTCTAGACGGCGATGTTAAGATTTTCCGACATTTAACAATAACCCTCTAGTACAATTTATTAAACATTATATAGTGATTAATATACCCGTACGGGTAATCATTTTGAAATCCATGAATTTATTTTGCAGTACATACACAATGTGTTGATGGACTGGTCGAGGTCGAAAGGTTGAACACATTTTATGAGATGTGATGATGATGATGTGAGAAAAAAATGTGTTTAACACATTTTATGAGATTGAGTAATCTCCATTATTGTTCATGAAAATTTATAAAAAAAATAACCAACGACAAAGTTACTCAACTGTATCTGCGTACTTTTATGTTATTAAATTTTAAAACTAGTTCATAATTCAAAGTGTAGTTCCAATATTTGAGCTATTACTTAGCGTTCATTTTGTGATCAAATTCTTAGACTAATATTTAGTTCATGCAAAGATTAATACACCCAGTCGAGAGTACTTCGATATCTCTATTACCAACATTTTCAGCGAATTGAGCAGCCAGTGGCAGTGGAATGCCATGACTAATAGTCCCAAACAATAATTCTTGCATTTACGAAACTATACTTATAAATATAAAAATAAATACATAATAATAATTATAATACTGGCCTTTGAATTTCCCAATGCTTGGCTCAGCCTTTTCCCGCTTGCATATTGTACGTGAACATTAAAAAAACAAATAAAATACTCCCATATAATATTTTTGCTTTATTCTCCATAGAGGTAATGAAAAAGTCTCTTAGGGACCAAATACTTACAAAGAATAATAACAAGTGATTAGATCTAATAGACAGAAATAGGGTTTACGAAAAAACTTACTCAAGTGACAAATTCTTAGGTCAGTCAAGACCATTGCGAATGCTGACTGACCATTTTTTACCACGGCTAAATGATGTTATATGTTACTTTGACTGACAAACGTCTTTAAGAAAGATAATACCGATTTATTTTACTGATTGTATGTCACGCCTATGCCTAAAAAAGGAAGACATACTTGTGTCATTTAGCTTACGCAGCACCTTTACGGAAGTACATACATACAATATCTATACTGCACGGATAGCCGAGTGGTATATAATAGGTCACCACGCTAATTACCATTGTGCGCGACGTGCTGCGGGCTCGATCCCCGCATGGGACAAGCATTTGTGTGATCCACAGATACTTGTTACAAGTTTGGGTGTTCTTTGTGCATGTGATTTGAATGTGTGTGAAACCCCCGCGATACAAGGATTAAATTCCTTAGTGCGGGCGTCGTTTTTTTTTTAAATGAAAAAAAAAGAGTCTAACATTATTAATATATTATATAGAAATTTGATCAAAAACTACTAAAGCGATTTCAAAAATTCTTTCATTTTTCAATGCTAGAGTAGCTCTGAGGAACATAGGCTCTATTTATAACCTCTCTCTGTTGGAAATTTTGTTGCGCCGGCTATTTTGACCAGAAAGAATTAGGAGCGCGGGCAGAGCCAGGGGCTTCTGCGAGTACTTCATAAAATAAGCACGAGATATCGCGAAGGTGTCTGAATTTTATTATGATGGCAATGTTTTAATGTTGGTACTCTACTATAAATAAATACTTATTCAAACACGCTCACAAAATTTCGGCTTTATATTATCAGTGTTTATTTTCTTTGCTTGAAAACTTAGCGAGCTCCCCTTAAAATATTGCGCAAATAATGATTTAACCATATTGTTTCAAAAATAAATCAATTATTTAGATTTTTAAAAAGATTGACTATAGGAGTCTTTTTTAGAACATAAGTCTAGATGAAACAAAATTTAAATGTTTTTCCATGATATTTACGTGTTATTTTGATTTGAAAAAGTTTGTGTATTTACTGAAGTAGGTGGAATATTACTTCTTTCAAGTTATGGTCAGGTTATGGCGGGGGGATATAATATGTCAGGTTTTCAACAACTGAAATCACCATTACACCAACCGTTAATGATTCAACTCTTGAAAAGCAATCTTCTTCTGCTTAGCCTTTTCCCAAGCTATGTTGGGGTTGGCTTCCAGTCTTACCGGATTTAGCTGAACACCATATTTTACATGGAGCGACTGCCTATCTGACCTCCACAACCTATTGCTAGGTAATACAGTATTCCATACTAAGACTGGTTGTCAGAATTGTAATGACTTAACGACTTTCAAAGATCACTGTATGACAGTCGGGACCAACGGCTTAACGTGCTTTCCGAGGCACGGAGGGGTCTCGATATGTTTACTAATGGTCACCCATCCACGGACCAACCGTGGCGAGCGCGGCTTAACCTGTATTATCGGTCAAACCTTACGGCTTACATTTAGCCACGAGCCCCTCTTGAAAAGCAATATCTTTAATATTCACCTATTGTTACACAGCTACAATCAGAATTAAACCGAACCAAAAGTGAAACATGTGAAACTACGAAAAGCAACAGCGTAATTTATTTTATCATGTGGTTGCGGGTTCGAATTCCACCCATTACACTACCGTCGCGAACCCACTCGTAACACAAGCATCTTAACTTAGCACGAGGGATTAACGAGATTTCTCGTAATGTGCGACCCACATTGATAGAAATCTTAAAAAAAAAACCTAAATATAGGCAAAGCAAAGGCAAAGCAAGGTATCCATTCTAGACTCTTTAATTTTAAAACATGTTCTTACTTCAAAATGCAATGTTCAAACATTAACCTTACTAGACAAAACAACTCCCAGGGGAAAGCTTAATACAGATCGATTAAGGAAAGTGCAGCGCAGAGGTAATATAAACTGCTTAGAACAAACATAATTCTCCTCTCAGTAAATAGTGACACACAGAGAAGCACAGTGTCCTACAGTGTTCGGAGTACGCGTTTCTAGTTTGCCCGGGGTCATTAAATAACTGTTGGTAAACTTTTCTAATTAGGTGGAGCACATTAATCTTCCTGACGTCTCACGATTCGTTGTGACTGGCACAAGTTGCCAAATTATAGAAATAATTACAGTGGAATTTGTATTGATTTGTGGTGTATAGTGGAACGTTTTAACATTGATTGCAATTGTACCATCGGATTGGGTAGGACGTTTTATTACTAAACTTTTGTTTGGATAGGAAATGAACTTCTAAGGTCGCTTCCAAGGTTTCCATGTACCTACGCACATCAATAGATATATGTTAGTTCATGAAAAGTACGTACTTTTTAAAATATTAAAAAATAAAACGCTAGAAGGTACTAAGGACAAAAATTCACAATCTTAAGATTTTCAAGATTCTGTTTGAAATTACGTCATTCAAGTGATGGTAAACTTGAAGATTTGTTCCCAAACTGCTCCAAAACATCTGGACCGATTTGTATGCAATTTTGTGTGCTTATTGGTTAGGTCTGAGAATCGGCCAACATCTTTTTTTCACACCCCTAAGTGAAAGGGCACTCCCCAGATTGTTTTAATATGGCAGAACTACGTTTGTCGGTCAGCTAGTTATTTTATAGAATGCTGGACATCATGGCGTCCAATTTAATTACGCAAGCATTATCATTATTTCTATATGCTGCTTCGATTATAGTAGTAGTCGCTAGAAGTCGCAAACGCTACTGCCGTCCGGTCAAAAATAGTTCTGGGTTTTCTGTTCAGAAATACTCCGTACCGCTCGGAGTAAGAACCTCCGGTTGTGTAGGACTGCCGTTCCATTAATAGCACTATGACAGTGAAGGAACAGAGAGTGCACGTATGTTTGCGCACAAACTTGTACACTAATATCTCATGCGAAAGAACATGAGTGATCTCACTTGAGATTGGCCACTGAGGCCGAAATTTGGTCTATACATTATTATCATTAACCTACACTCCACAAGTTCCACCTACAATTTATGTATAAACAATTCTCCCATTTCCCTGTACTCGGTACATGAATTACTGGAACTAAGATTTCAATCATACTAACACACGGTTCATGTTATTTGAATTCTCCATTCTTAAGACTTCGCCATCGATCTAGAACGAACTAGCATTTCTCTGCTAAATGAATACAGTAGGTTGAACATGTCTCTATTCCCTTAACGGGGGTATTACGTATCGGTAAAATAGAAAGTGTTCATGTATTTTAAACCGCTATTTCTATCTAATTCAGGTCGCAAATGCAAAGACAGTATCTTTATTTGTGATATAAGTAGCCAGGAGCTGTACTCGTACAAGTCGTCGTTTTGCGAAAAAGAGATAGAACATGCGTCATTAGCTAAGTTTACAAGTTTATTATATTAGATCATCTACTATATAAAAATAAGTCAGGTTTTCCTTCCTGACGCTATAACTCCAGAACGCACGAACCGATTTCCACGGTTTTGCATTCGTTGGAAAGGTCTCGGGCTCCGTGAGGTTTATAGTAAAGAAAATTCTCAATTACATAAAAAAACTTTAGACCGCAGGCGGAGCTGCGGTAAACAGCTAGTTCGTGTATAAATATAGAACGATTTTTGGAGTTTTACTTAAATTTAATTAATTTAACTGATGATGAATTTTTTTATGCTTGTTAGCCATTATCAATCAATTTTGGTTGATAATGGTTAATAAGTTTTCTATTTTTTATTCAACTGTATAGTTAAATTTGTATTATAAGGTCTTGGTTTAGTATAGTTTTAATTTAAAACAATTTTTGGTAAAAATTACATTGTCAAATTAATATTTCGATAGTAGTCAAGTACCCTACTCTGTTGTCCTACATATTACCAAATCGATTCGACCAATTGACTCTATTGCCGATACTTAATACCCCCCGTACCGCGTTACGGTGAAAAACAACGTACGTCGCATCAAGAACAGGTACAAATAACACGAGCTGAACGTTTGTTTACTTAAAATGTAAACGCGTTTAGTAATGGGATATTATATTCTAAACAAGATGTATTAAGTTACACGTATTACGTTCGCGCTATATAAAACCATGCTTTTAAAAGTAATATGGCTTTAGACGATGTAAGGAAGAATGTTAACGTTACTTTTTGACTCTTGACTTGAAAAGAATCAAATAGACAGGGTGCATAATTATTATTATTAAAGTAAAAAATCATAACTGTCCAGAAACTATTTTTTCTTTTGTTTTTTGGGTTCCGTATCAAAAGAGAAAAAAATTGAACCCTTATAGCATCACTTTGTTGTCCGTCCGTCCGTCCGCCTGTCAAGACCTTTTTTCTCAGGAACGCGTGGAGCTATCAAGCTGAAATTTATATCAAACACTCAGGTCTACTGTCCCTTGGAGCTATGGCCTGCGTCACTCGCATGAAATTAGAATCTTGAAATTTGGTACGAAGCAATGTGTTATATAGCACAGATTAAGGAAAGATTGCTAAAACCGTCAATTTTTAATTACATTATAATAAAAATATTTTTAATAATTTTAACTTAGGTTTATAAGGGTTTCCTTACAAACCAAATCGGTGCGCGAGTCCGACTCGCACTTGGATGATTTTTTTTTCTAGCTTAGATGCTGATGCTTGACTGCTAGGCAAAGGCCCTTTCGTATTATTTGAAACTTTGAAAGGGATTTGCACTAAGACTATCCACTATTATAGTCCTATGTGGATTGGTTGAGCCAGAGCCTTGATTGTTGGTCAGCAGGATGTACCAAATTTAAGTGAGGTTGGCAACACCATCAATCAAACAAATTACTCAAATACCGAGCAATGTAGGTATTTTTTTTTAAATGTTACTAGCAATGTGGGTCGCACATTACTAGTAATCTCGTTAACCCCTCGTGCTAAACTAAGATGCTTGTGTTACGAGTGGGTTCACGTCGGTAGTGTAATGGGTGGGATTCGAACCCGCAACCACATGATCGCAAGTCCGACGCCCTAGCCATTAGGCTACCGCCTCTTCTAATTAAAATTAATTTATAAATAACATAGTTGTATTTTTGAATTGTTTGATTGTTGAAAATTTTGTTTGTATCGGAACGTGGCTGCGCATAATTTAACTGCCTGTAAAAAACGAAATTGTTCGTAATAGCACCTTCAATTTTGGAGGATTTTCTTCTTTTTTCAATTAATTTTAACAAATACATCATCTATATACGATGTCAGTATTTTAATACTAAATTTATTTTTCGTACATGTTTTATTTATGAATTTTAATTTTGTTAGTGTTTATTATTCACAGGTGACGGAAAAAAAAAAATACGTTGACGTCATAGGCAATTTTAAATATTGATACAAATAATAAAAACATGTTTATTTTATTATGGTGGGTATCTCATAGGTACCTAAACAGATGCAACTATACAATTAGGTAGGTACTGGCGCAGTCTAGCAAAAAAATATTTTAGCAAATTGATTTTGATATAACTTTGCAAATAAGTAGTTGTCTGGAGGTCGTTATACGTAAACACTTTTTTGTTGTATTTTAGGTAATTGCGATTTTGATCTACAACAACGTTTTGAAAATTACAACGGACAAAGTTAAAGTTTTTTTAATTATAAGTTTTAATCCTTATATTATATTATAAATAAGGTAGACTAACTCAGGTAGGTACAAACTCACTTCAAAACTAATTATTTGCTTAAAATTTCATTGTAGTTTAAGCAGGTAGCTCTAATTAGTGCAAAGAATACTAATTAGCAGACAACTACGTTGTTTTAACACTTTACAACGCAATGTTTCTTAAAAGAGATTTCAACAAAACTTAATTTAAGGTACCTAAATAATACAATATCTTCGGTCATCTCACACACGGTGATGTGATCCTAAACTAGGCAGAGATAAATGATAAACATACTTATATATTTATGAATACATAAATGTTATAGATAATTTACACCCAGATACAGAACAAAAATGATCATGCTCATCAACTGTGTCTTGTAATTGAAAACAATATGTAAGGATGTTTTCTTCTTTCTGAGAAATATGTGTTTAAAAATTTTTTTTTGTTAGTCGAAGAATTTACAAAAGGAAAATACAGGAAAAGACGTTCTACCATAAACCAACAGCCTAATCAGGGCTGTCATGTTATCATAAATCAACATACAACGCCATTTTAATCCGTCGATAGCATTAATCAATACATCGGGTCGACGCCCTTTGACATACGCTTCTGTTAAAGATTACACACACTTTGTAAGTGCATTGCAAGGAAAACTTATGTTACAGGAAGGTAAAAATAATATATTTTACTGAAACACGAATTTGATACAGATTCGCAACTGTTTTTAAATTTGTAAGTAGATACTGTCTCCGATTTTGTTACACACGTACTAAACTATTTATAGTCCATTGTTATCTTTTTCACTTGTACATATTTAGAAAAGGACAGACGAAAATTAGAACCGAAAAATATAGTTCCGACTAAAATTCTAATACAAATTTGCCGACAAGTAAAAACGTGTGCTCTAAAAACAATAAGATGATCACGGCAAAAACTAGTTTGACATTTCAAACTTAGTTGTTATCTGTCGCCGTCCTTTTCTCACCCTTTATGTTAGTAAGAGACAGCAATCGTTTTAATTTAGTTTAGTTTTCGTACAGAGGAATCAGTACCATGGTTTGTTTATCACCTTGATAATTTACAGGTAGCAAATATTGTAAGAAATAATGAAGGAAGACGTGTGGCCTATTGCAATTTAATAATAGATATAATCCAAAGCCTATAACAGTTACTGCAAAACTAACTCCACTTTATCAGATGACTCCAAAAGAGTATTTTTTGAACCCATAGTATTAAATATTTTTTTTTTGACAAGTGTAATACTCTTAATAATATACTGGGCCTTTTTTATCGAGGTGAAGCTAATGGCACCAACCCACGCTGAGGGCACAGTGTGGAGAACGAGAGATGTACGAGTTTGCAACGTATAACCACAGATTAATAAATAGTTGTATAACTACACCCCGGTTCCGTACTTCCCTTTTCCGCCGCGGGTTCAAATATATTAAGCGTTGGCCATTCCATGTGAGTTTGTTTAGTCCTTAAGTAAAAATCACGTATCGAACCACGCTCACATATTGCGAGGTAATTTCAATGGTTATTGATTATTCTATTTTCCTTTGTTATGCTCAAAGTGGTATTTATACATAATGCTTTAGAACACCCTTGATTTTACAAAGTACTAGCTGTTGCCCGCGATTTCGTCCTTGTGTTTTATATTCTTGTGGGATAGCCCTTCATACTATGAATATATTCGCCTTATATTCTTTCATAGCTATAGCTGAGTAGCGTCGTGACGACATAGCTGAGCGGTGACTCCACAGAGAAACGCAACTAAGAAATTTACAGATTACTGATTTCAAATCTTTAAAATGCAAATTATTATGATTACAATCCTAGAAACATTTTAAAATATACATTTATTGAGACAATGGATTTATTTAGAATAAAATAAACAGTTTTAAAACTGCTGTGTAAACTCTTGTCATATAAAACCTTATGTTTGAGTTCAATAGTTCCGTTTTAATTCAATAAAGCGTGCATTAAATAAAGCAATTTTCATAAATAAGCATTTTCTGGCAAACTTCCCATGACTTTCAGCAGAGAATTATTCAAATATAAGCAGAATTTAGCACTTTGGTGCAGACCGTCCAAGTTTGTTCCTACAAGTTTTTACCGGTATATTTGTCAATAGGCACTTTTGGCTTATAACAGTTTTTAGAAGAATTTACTATTTATTTGACACTAGCTGTGCCCCACGGTTTCACCTACGAAAGTTTTCCTCGTTCCCGTAAAGTACATTTTCACAGTAAATTTTTCATAGTTATTAATGTTTATTCTGCTATTCGGGACAAAGACGAATCTAATCAATCAAGGATCATGAAAATCGGTCCACCCGTTCTCGAGTTATAAGTGTTGTAACAAACCCGACTTTGTTTTATATACCTAATATAGATACAGATTAATTTATAACTATGATTAAACACATAATACTAATTTGATTTGTATTATTAATTATGATTTGAATTTGACGACCTCCGTGGTCAAATGGCGTACACACCGGTTTTCAAGGTGTCGCCATCTTTGAGATCCCGGGCTCGATCCCCGGACGGATCAATGTAGAAAAACACTTTTCTACATTGTCTTGGGTCTGGGCGTTTGTGATACCTTCGTTGTCTCTGATTCCATAATACAAGTGCTTTAGCTACTTTGGATTCGGAGCAATGTATGTGTAGTTGTTCACATTTATTATTATTATCTGTGTATTTTTAATGAGTCGGGACGGTTTTGTATTTATACTGATAAACGGCTCCAGATCTCGATAGCGTTCCGCGACGAAAATCTGATTGATAATGAATGAAGTAGAGTGATGTATCTGCTCTCAAAATATCTAAATATTTTGAAATCCAGATGGATCGTGATCATTCATATTGATCTTGGATCGCAATCCAGATTAACCGTGCTTAGGACGTTTATGACAAAACAGACTTTTATTTTTAATTTGATTGATTTTTTTATCATCGATCTTGCAATTCTCTGTCTTTTTACATCCAAGTTAATTAAAGCACTTATCTGCCTAGGAAATATGAAGAGAGTCTTATGTCCAGCAGTGGGACATGTATAGGCCGGTATTTTTATTAATTATGTCGTTATTTTTTCATTGTTCATGTAGACAGCAATTTGTTTGTTTTACATTTTATACTGTGTAACTTCTCCTGGCCACCCAACGTGTATTTTTTGAATCACAATTAGATTCTGCAACAAAGTGCCTACATTTGAATAAAGACGACTCTCTGATACAACTCGAAAAGCAATTAAATTCAGGCTTATGTTGTTACTATTTTGTTTCCTTACTGTGCATTTTACTGGATGGCTATTTCTTACAGAAATGTATAATTAGTTGTGGAGGTCAGATGTTGAGGGCAGTTGCATTGAGTAAATTAAATTCAACTTTACTCAGTAAATGCAATGCAATCACTAATTAAGCAAGTATCCAGATTATCAAAACGCATAATCTTTACCTAAATAGAATTTACAAATATACATTTTTCATGAACATCTTGACAAGTTTTAATTCCAATATTAGTCAAAGGAGTAATTATTATTAAATTAAGAGTGGTGGTAGCCTAAGTGTGCGTCCACACTGAATGCGCGGTGACTGGAGCCTGAGGCGGGCGCGGCGAGCGGGTGTGTGCGGTGGCCACAGTGACGCGCGAGCTCTTGTAGCGGTTCGGTGTATATCAGGTGTATGTATAAAGGTGGTTTAGATTGAATTGCACTTATAAAACATTCAGTATTTACCGCCATTTTACGACAAACAAATACAGACGCGCATACGCCGAGCGACAAGACCGAACTGGTTTGTTACACCCGCCACCCGCGCAGTGAGTCGCTCGCTGACTAGGCCCGTAGTGCGGCCAGAACGCGCGAACAGGAGTGTTTGATAACTACGCGCGCTGTCCCGCTCAGTCCCGTCGCACTAGGCTTCCGCCTTAGTCACTACAATATGGACGCAAAGGCGCGTTTCATATGTTTGATAATTCGCGCCCGTGGTCGCAACCGCGCTAGGCTAGCAGTGTGGACGCACACTAATAGCTTGGGCATCGGACTTGCGAAAACGTGGTCGCGGTTTCGAATCCCACCCATTGCTCTACTGCCGTGAACCCACACAAGCATTACATTTACCACAAGGGGTTAACAAGTATACTAGTAATGGATGGAAGCATACGCCGCTGCCATACTAGTTCATACCAATTATCTTCTTTATTTGTATTTTCATGTTATTCTCACGTTTGTGATGTCACTTGGGTTGCCCACTGATAACCAGCTGAATTGTGGCTAACGCACAGCTAGCATGATGCTGAGGTGGCACGTGCTTGTTGCACAGACACTATTTACTTTGACGTTTAATTTTTTTTACGTGTATACAGTAACTGTAAAACAAATGTTTTTTGAGTTTGAATTTAATGTGCGACCCACATTGCTACCTTTAGTAAGCTTTACAAAAGAAGAAAAATAAATATTCAGTACATTTAATTATAACACAAATTATTAAAAATTGTTCTTGAAAGACCTACCTAATAATTATTTGTGTTCAAAATTACTTTTAGACACTATATAAAAATACAAATCATTATTTTTTTTAATAAGTTTTAAACTAGAAAAAAAAAACCAATGACCTCAAACAGGCTTTAATTAAACTAAGAACGAAATAGAAACAGTAACTATTAATACGTTTTTGGTAACTTAAGACTAACATTCAACATTCAGTTTATAATAAATTAAATAATAACTTTGTTGAACGTTATGGCCACTTTACTATTTACAGTAAGAAACTAAAAGCTCACTTGCCGAATATAAACGCTCCGTGGTATAACTTTACGCTTGGAAACATACGGAAACTGGAAGTTAGTACGGTTAGCCTCTATACTAACTACAATGTTAATGCCAAAACAAATACTATGCATATTTAATACGAGTGGTAGCCAGAGAGGGACGCACGAACTGGCTGCTTCACGCACGCTTCTAAACAAGGAGGTCAAAATAATAATACCAGCCTGTGGAATGTTTCACTACTGGGCACTTTGTATAGAGGAAATGTTGATCACTACGAAAACAAAATAAATAAAAAAAGGTTGGCGTTGCTAACAGAAGAAATACACGCGTTCTTCTACACTAATACTAGCTGTTAATCTCCTCGACTCCGCCCGCGGTACCAAATTTTTTAGCAAAAAATATAGCCACTCAAGGTGAATGTAGCTATTTAAAGGTGAAAGAATTTTTGATATCGGCGCTGTAGTTTTTGAGTTTAATCATTGTAAACATACAAAAATATAAATCTTTCCTCTTTATAATATTAGTGTAGATAATAGTGCAACATACAAAATATCTATTAATCTTAAAGTTTTTGATACCTTGGATAGGTAAGTCGCTTTACCGGCTCACTTACATAACCGTATATAATCTTCAAGAAGTCTGCAGTGAACTACACCTCAACATTTGTATAATGCGGACATTCGTTTATACAGCACGTTGATCATTTCAACATCTATACGGCCGGATATCCGGAAATTATCTAGTTTAAGATAAAGGTTGTATATTCCTTCTATATTCAAAGTAAATGCTTCACATATTAATGAAAGAAAGAAAAAACCGTCACATTTGAGCGAAACGGTCGTCGCTTAGCATATGCCAGTGTTCCTGCTAGAAACAGGGCCTTAGCGCTGATCGACAACTGGCTTATATTATTCATATATAGATACATGAATGAGTCTTTATCATAAGAACCCACGCATATTTTCCTAAAATAAACCTACTCTTCTAAAGCAAACATTATTATTGTGTTACATATAATTTCTTCAGTAGGTACATTTCTTAGAATTTTGATTATTCCTTTTGGCACCATCTTGAAAGGAACACCAAATATCTAAGGATTAGCTTTTATAAAGTATTCGTTTGATAATTAATTATCTTCAGTTCTTGGTATTCAATTGCCTGATTATATTTTATCGCTTCTATCAAATCATTTACAAAAGTAAACAGTTTCTGCTTATAATAACGACACGTAATTAATTATTATATATCTACTTATAAATCAATTTCAGCTTTACATATCATACATTATGATATACTAGCTTTTGCTAGACATGTTTCTAATATATTTTATACTCAGTGCATCTACCACTTTCCTGTTTCTGCATCACCTTAAGGTCGACTGGTAGAGAATGCTTTTTGGCATTAAGTCCGCCTATGTACCTAACAGTGCATGAAGTATTAAATAAATAAATAAATAAAAATTATTACACTAGCTTTTTTTCGCGGCTCCGCCCGCGTGGGCGTCGGTTATCGCTGCAAATTATAGCCTTCACCGATAAGTGGGCTATCTAACGGTTTTGAAAAAAAAATTCACTGTTAGATAGTAAAGGATTTCGGCAAATAACAGAGAGATTTACTAAATATTAATCGAGCATAAATTATAAAATACGTGTTGCCCATTAGGCGTCAAGCGGAAGAAGAGGAAGTGCCAAGGGTGACATAAAAAATTATAAAGACAGTTTGAGATGCGTTCTAAACACAAACAGATAGCCCACTTATTGAGGAAGGCTATAGGCTATAATTTGTCACCATAAACGCCGCCCACGTGGGCGGAGCCGCGAAAAAAAGCTAGTGTAATCACGTTTGCTATATACATAAGTCTTTAAATTACCCAAAGTTGCATGGAAAAAAAATACATGCAATATGATATTTCAATCAGCCACCGAGCATGCCAAAATGATTCGAAGTATTCGCAAAAAAAAATGAATCCGGTAAAACCACTCTCGGCTCAGATAACATTCATTAAACCGATACCGAAACAAAAATCAGATATTTAATTGAAAACAACGTAAAAAGTAACAGTAACGGTATTCATGTTTGATTTGTAATCTAATAATATTAAGTTATTTACGGGCCGTGGAGCAATAAGTTCTTGTTCCCGATGAAAAATGTTGCCCGAGGACCGAGATTGGGAATGGCGCAAGTTGTGGATGATTTACCTGACATATTTTGTTTATATTTTTGTGGCCTACTATTGGTCCAAAACTAACGCTTCTAAGACATAAATGATTTTTACTCGATTGATAAATTTTATAAGTTTAGTCGCAATTTCTCACTTACGCTACTACGGATTAGGAAGTACAGATTCAGATCCAGAGAATACAGTTTTCCTTGAATCAAATATTAAAAAAAAAAAAAATTCTTGTAAACCTAAAAAGGCGCTTTAGAAACGTAAATTTTAAAACTAAATGTATATGTGTGTGTGTAACTAGGTGCGCAGGAATTTGTAATTTTATAAATTGCTATTGTTGATTTTACGTTATTTTTAGATGAATTTGTATTTTCTTTAAATTTGAACCCAAACATTCTATTTTTCTTATTTTGATACTATTGAATTTGTACGTGTCCTGACGTGTAAGCGGCGGTAGCCTAATGGCATCGGACTTGCGATCATGTGGTCGTGGGTTCGAATCCCACCCATTACACTACCGACGTGAACCCACATTTAGCTTAGTATGAGGGGTTAACAAGAATACTAGTAATGTGCAAAACCCAGTACTAGTAAGCTTTATTAAAAAAAAAATGATATGTAGCTAATTGAACTACATCCAAAACCTTATCGTTACTGAACATCACATTTCAATAATGATATTATTGATCCAAATATTCTTCGCGATAGCTAGATGCTATCAGATAGTACAGCATCTTCCAAAACAAAAACAAGCCAGCCGCTCGTAACTTACCCCTCAATGTTGTACAGGAGGAAATTTATTCATGGAATTCAATTTACTCCAGGTGTGGCTTGACCCTTAGCGGGGAATAAACGGGCCTTATTATGAGTGACTTTCGCTTTTGTTTCTCTTTTTTTATCCCGGAATTCCGGCTTTTTTCGTACAAGTGTTAGCGGTAGATTTGGTCCAATTTCAATTTGCGAATTTTGCATAACAACTTTTTGTGCGATTGAATCAATCAATTGTTTGTTGGTGATAATAAATTATACAGTATATTTTGGGACTTATCGTAAATTGGTGAAATATGTCAAATTGAACTTATATTACTGTGAACTATTTTATCTTAGTATATCACACTAATATTCAAGGCAAAAGTTTGTATATTTGTTACCTCTTGACGCCTTTGTTACCTTTATAAAATTTGGTTTGGATGTAGCTGATATCCTACGTCAATACATAAGCCATATGAAGTTGTCTGGTAAACAGCGGGCAACACTGTGAGCGCACCTATTATAGCAATTATAACGATTATTACAAATATAAATTTACAGTACACTATTCAAAAATGTATAAATACTACAGCTTATCCACCACAAATAGTTAACATTAAAAGCAATTTTTGGTTCATTGAAAATTACAAAGATGTTTATTTATAAGAACACGTATTTACCTTGGCCAATATCATGGTGGTCTATTGATTAAATGAATGGATTTTCGTGCGCAAGGTTGCAGATTAAAACCCAATACAGGCTAGTACCTACCAATGTGATTTTTTCAATGATAAATGTACTTTCTTAATTATTATACGACACCATTCACTAACGATGAAGGAAAACATCCTGAGAAAACCAGGATTCCAAAAATGGGAATCCGAAATCGCCAACCTGTAGTGAACCAGCGTGGTGATCAAAACTCGTTCCTTCTCTATATGAGAGGAGGCCTGTTCCCAGCAGTGGGACATTTAAAGGCCGGTATTATACATAATGTCAAATTAAACTTCATGCTAACAGTTTGCAGAATGAAATGAAACATGCTCTTAATCTGCAAAAGTTTAACCAACTTCCTAAACGTTAAACTCCTGAACTCTAAGCACAGACAAACTTCCAGAAAATAAATAAATCAATGTTTTTTTGTCATCCACAGTTCAGCGTGCCAACTAAACGGTTTCGCAGTTGAAACAACTCTCAGAGTTTCCTCATATATTTGTGTTTTTGCCTACACTTCGCCTGCATTATGCTAATCTGGCTCGAATTACTAATTGCCAGTAAAACTTTGAGCTGTTCGCGATGACAGGAAAAAACGCGACTGGTTTTGTGTCATTATTACTTGCATGTTTGCAAACGACGTTTATGGAGGGGACGTTAATTCGTTGAACTTTTCGTCTTTTACATTTCAAAAAAGATATTAGACGGTATTTTTGTGGTTAATAACATATTATTATTTGAATAAAATGAGAGATAAGAGATATACATAATTGCATAAAAGTACATAAAGTATAGGTAATATTTTATACAATGACCAAAAATCACATTTGCAAATTACCTCTGTGTATTATTTTTGCCGTTCTGACAATAATAACTGATTAATACTTTATTATAATGTTTATAGCACTAAAATCATTATTAATTCAATTTGTTTTTTTTTTCTTTAAAGTCTACGTATTTAAGATCTTGTTTACAAATAATCTGACACTTGAGATTTGGCTTATTTTATGTTTGTTTAAGTACCTACTAAAAACAATATCAAATACCATTTTTTTTGCAATAATCCTATTAGGTTTTTTTCCTATGGCCATCTTCGTATAATAAACTGGTCATTTAGCAAATACAATTCTAAAATTCTTTCAAACACAACATAAAACTTGCACTCGTATAAAGTGCAATATTATAGAAAAATTCTCAAGTTTATACGGAATATAAAATCACGAATAAATTGTGATACACGAACGACGAACGTGTTCGTGAAATGTCCAAGAGTTGGCGTTGTTTGTTTAGTGATGTCATTTGTATAAAGATTTATACGAAATTTATATTTCCTATTGCTTTTGTTGAACCGAGTGTCAAGTTTTAAATTTGTTATTGCTAACGTCACATAAATGGATATTCGTGGAGTGGTCCAAATCTAAAAATCTACTTTAAATATTTTGTAACGGCTTTTTTATATATTTATTTCATAAGGTGTCAATGTACCCACTAGAAGACAAGTTCAGGTAAACAATGAAATCTAATTCAATTTTTTTTTCTGTTAAGTTGTATTTTTAGCAAGTATTATGAGATAATCTTTGTATCTCGTAAATAGTTATTAAGTACTGAGTCGCGGCTAAGGGTCGCGGGGGCAGATAGATAATATATATACATAATTACTAGGTTATTTTTTTAAATGCCACCAGGAGATAGCAAATTATGCTCAAAGGAAACATTTATTTATTAAAAAAAAAAACTGCCTTCATATTTTTTTCAAATCTTCTTTGTGCACCTCTAATGAGCTGAAATCCGAAAATTCACACCCTGTAATTTAATGCCAATAAAATCGATAGGGTCAATCATGTTTCCTTTGAGTATAATTTGTTATCTGTACTATTTAGAGTACTGTCCCTACAGGTGGCATTAAAAAAAAACACCCTATAAATATACACAATTATGTATAAATTTTGCTATCAACGCCCACCCTAATAGGGAATTAGGCATTAGTGTTGTATGAACAGAGATTTCAGTGCAAATGTTGAAATTGCAAATTTTCAAGAACCATGATTTGCAAATATCTGTTAAATTGGTTATAAAGGAGGCTTCATGTTCGCTCGTGGTCACGTGTATGAAGTAGCTTTAATCGAAATTGGGCCTAAACTAGGCTTATTAAGTTCACCTGATATGTTTTACTTGCATAATTATCATTTGTACGGTGATTTGGAATATACAAATTATGTAGAAGGTAAAAATAAGTAAATAAATAAATAATTTTAATAAATTTAAAAAAATAATTTATCTGTAAAAGGTGCCTATAGCATAATTATGTAATGTAAGTACTTAAATTTTATATTTAATTATTTTGATTTATGTATTGCATTAGGTATGTATCTAATAGATAGGTAATACTCACTGAAAAATAAATGGTTATTTTTTCACATTTTGTAAATCTGTTGGTTTTCCCTACGATAAATATATTAATAATACCTATGCAGGAGAAGTTCCAGCTAATTATTATACATATAACGGGAGATGGAGGCTCATGGCTAAGTATAAGTACTTACGGTTTGGCCAAAAATAAAGGTTAAGCCGCGCTCGCCACCGTTGGTCCGTGGATGGGTGACCATTTTGTAAACATACTGAGATCCGTGCCTCGGAAAGTACGTTAAGCTGTTGGTCCCGACTTCATACGTCGATATTTGAGAGTCGTCAAGTTATTTCAATTCTGACAACGAGTCTATATTAATAGGTAATCCACCCACTGTGAAAAAAAAATACATGTAAGATTGTGAGCCGGTAAGACTGGAATCTGACCCCAACATAGTTTGGAAAGAGGCTTGTTACATGAAATGATCTAAGGTTAATAAAAAAAACGAAGCACCAAATGAAGCGAAAATAAATCTTCTAACAAAACCCAGTCATAACAAGGTATTAACAAAATAACGAGACGATGGTAAAAAATAATACACGAACTGAATAGAAATAAAGTATTACCATTTTTAACTGCACAATTCAGGCTTGTTATAAAAATTAACTACAGTTCTGAGAACTATACAACGGTATGAATAAAACAAGCAGTTATAAAACACTTGCTATGAATCGAAACAGCTTTTTAAATACGAAATACCAACAATATCTTTTTGTTTAAAGTTTTTCTACATTTCTACGTAAATGTCTTGTACTATAAATTCTGCTTTACCACTGAAATGTTTAATGTTTATTTATAGATTCTGGTTCTTCATTTTTCAATTGTTTGATATTCTTTGTCGAAATTGTTGAGAGCTTTTTTATATAAATTGTTTTTTAGGGGCTTGGTATTTTCAGCATAGGTACAATTAATGGAAAATGGATAGTTATTTCATCTCGGGGGCTCGTGGCTAAGTGAAAGCCGTACGGTTTGACCGATAATAAAGGTTAAGCCGCGCTCGCCGCGGTTGGTCCGTGGATGGGTGACCATTTGTAAACATATTGAGACCCCTCCGTGCCTCGGAAAGCACGTTAAGCCGTTGGTCCCGACTGTCATACAGTGATCTTTGATAGTCGTTAAGTCATTACAATTCTGACAACCAGTCTTACTATGGAATACTGTATTACCTAGCAATAGGTTGTGGAGGTCAGATAGGCAGTCGCTCTATGTAAAATACGGTATTCAGCTAAATCCGGTAAGACTGGAAGCCGACCCCAACATAGCTTGGGAAAAGGCTAGGCAGAAGAAGGGCAGAAGAAGGATAGTTATTTCATGTATGAACTAATTTTCTGCTCCCAACTAAGTAACTTGAAGAGTGTGCATTGAATGTGTGTCTTTTATCACATTCCTATTTAATATCCTCAGTACTGTCTGTATCTAGCCCACAAAAACTTTAGCTTGTTCCTTGGCGTGTATGAATCCGTTCCGTACAATTTTTTTTAAGCCATATTCGGAACGAATGCCCCGAGTGGAATCGGATTGTAGGATCCATTTGGAACAAGCCAATTTCTTTAACAAGTCAAGACAACAAAGTTAATATTTCATCAAACATCGGTGACTATAAAATACAAAAAGTAATACAAAAACTAAAGTAAATCAAACTTCTGAAACACGAAAATTTTAAAGCAAACACCAAACCGACCCAAACTCGGAATAACACAATTCGCATCCCTTGTAATATTTTAACAAAACTTTGACTTTACCATCGTAATCGTCGCTTGCTTTACTTCGAGCGATCTACCAAATTGAAAAATAACTGAGCGTCCCCACGATAAATTTCAGTCGAGAAAACTTTCTCGTTTTAATCGTTAAAACGGAATTTTGGTCATTTAAAGTACTGTTATTAGAATCCAAGACGTAAATAAGTCGGCTGACTTAAAGGACTCTAGCTACTATATCTTGCTCGAGATTAAAATTGGTGGAATTTCTTTTGTTTTTAGGTAACAATTTAAAGGTGGAAGTGTACACTTTGGAATTAATTTTGTGTAATGGATTTAAACATGGAGGTATGAAGGAAAGGTCCATGTTCTGTTAGTTTAATTTAAGTAAGCAGAAAAAGTTAAAAAAACTAAATCAAATAAGATAGTAAAAAGCCTATGGATTTGACGAACTCCGTGGTCGAGTGGCGTACACACTGGTTTTCTAGGTGTCGACAGCTCTGAGGTCCCAGGTTTGAACCCCGGACGGGTCAATATAGAAAATCACTTTATTACATTGTCTCGGATCTGGGTGTTTGTGGTATCTTCGTTGTCTCTGACTCTATAACACAAGTGCTTTAGTTACTTACTTTGGATTTGGAGCACGTTTGTGATGTTGTCCACATTTATTTATCGATGAGAGTGCATATTGTTAAGTATTTGTTAACCTTAAAAAGACAAAGTTATATTAATATAAGCTTTCGCTCGCAGCTCCTCGGTTATTGCCTCAAAAGTATATAGTCTGCCACAATAAGTGGACGAACTATTTGATTAAACTGAAAGTTTTTTTTCAAATCGTACCAGTAGGTACTAAGATTAGCGCGTTCAACCAAACATCCAACTCTTCCGCTTTATAATGTTATTATTACAAATAGACGCATCGACCAAATCCGCAAAAAATAATCACAATATACAAATACATCAAATATATCCTCCCAATTATCGAAATCTATGTAACCCTCTAGCGATACTATTCAATTTTATAACAAATTATCTAACGAATGCATAATTTCGGATCTATGCCGCCAAATTATTAATTACGTTTGTACCAACAAATGTTTGAATTAACAGGGTTGAATTACCATGGCAAATTAGCTAACTGATAGTTCAGCGTTTAATAGTAACTGGTGTTTAGCAATTTATCTGATAACAAATATGTGACTGCTGAACTGGTTTTGGGAATAAATTCGATATTTAGAATTATTTTAGCTTCATCAGTAATGTATCTATTGATAATTCTACGTCATTGAATTTATTGATGGATAAAATATCTCGGCCATACTGTTATTTACATCTTATTAAAAATTGCAATCGGATTTTTTTATTGATATATTTTGAACTCGCAGCCAAGTCTATAGAGATTAGTGATTGAATTCTATGCCTTTTTAGCCATTAGATTAATATGATACCTACTTATATTTTAACATATAAGACAATTTATAGGTATATATATTATTCCATAGAATCGAAAGAGTGAAAAGTTCGAACTAATGACACATGGCAAAACACGAGTCATTTTTTATTAATAACTCTTTTATATTTCTCGTTTTTTTTTATACTATACTCTTCAAAAGAAATCTATCATTGATTCACAATCCGTTAAGGAAATAAAAGAACTGTCCCATTATATCATTGAAATAGTAACAATGACGTGATGTCTGCTTATTAACTTCCACTAGTACACTACCTCATAATATAAAAAACATACCTTAAAAATTAACGCAACATGCCAAATGGAAACATAAATATAAAACTTCACCGATTCTTTTACAAAAATATTTTTTATATATTGATACATCTCGGAGCAACGTTGAAACGTAATCCTCCCATGACAATCGAAAATAACATTTTCATTACGCTGAGTGGTACAAAACAGTTCCAGTAAGAGGATATCTCTTCGAAACGAATCATACCTGCTGGGAATACCCATGGAGTATTGACAGTATATTTGACAAGCCGTTTTTAATAACAGCAACAACATAGTCAACGTTTTGAAGGATCGGCAATAGACTACGTAAGACGCATTATATTATTATTATTTATTTATTTTTTCGTATGGTAATAGTTGAATTGAAGATAAGATTTTGTATGAATTCACCAGGCACAGTAATGTGGCATTTTTTTTTCTTTTTTATATTCACAATAACTTAGTGCACTTTTCACAATTCTAACGTTTGTTACTTTCGTTTCCTTGATATTTAGTTAGCTACAGTTAATACCTAATTTATGTTTACCTACCTCTCTTTGATTTCTGAATAACGATTTGACAGCAAATTATGTTTGCGTACAGATTATCTTTTCTTCTTAGTAATCTGTGGAAAATGTAGTGGGTAGTATATTTTCTTTTAAGTTTAGTTTTAAGAACATTTTGTATACCAAAATTATACTACTGTTTGTTTTCCCTAATAAAATAAAATAAAATAAAACATGGAGAACATTTTATTAAAAAAGAACAACATTACACCTTAATTATGCAGCGGTGCTTTATGCCTATGCCAAAGAAAAATATATAAGTATATAATCATCACCCACAACCAGTTACCCCACAGTTGGACAAAAGCGTCTCTTTACGAGCTACACTTTCTGTTCAAGTCCAACCAGAAAAAATCACCATCGTCATGTCAAAATCTTTAATAATAATTTATTGTAATCGTTACTTAGATATATTATTATTTTATTATTATTATAAATGCGAAAGAAACTCTGTCTGTCTCTGTGTTATGCAATCATGCCTAAACTACTGAACCGATGTGTATGAGATTTGGTACAAAGATAGTTTAGAGGTTGAAAAAAGACATAGGCTACGTTTTGCAGCGAAAACCGATACCCATACATGCGGAGTCGCGGGGTACAGTTAGTTAACATATAAAAGATAAAATAACCAACCCGTGATCTTTACACCTGCAAAGGTGTCCAACAAAACGTCGCATCGTCTATTAAATCAGAACAATAAAACTAAGGCCCAGTTTTTTGATTCCGAGTTAACTCAACCAATGGTTAAATATGCTGACTAATGGTTTCAAACTTCGGTAGAAAGTGTTTATTCATAAATTTTTATTCAAACAAATGGTTAAATTATTAATATTCCAACTTGTTTGACCATTTGATTGATGAACAAACACGTATTGAAACCATTAGTTAGCATATTTAACCATTGGTTTAGTTAATTCGGGAACAAAAAACTGGCCCTTAGTTGCAAGAAACCATTTGGACAAACATACAAACATTGCAAGTTCATAGAAAGCTTGTAAAACAGTAAAGAATGGAATCTAAAAGAAAGGACTTTAAATTCACATAAAGAACAATTCCCCTTAATAAGAGCAGTTTTTACTCAAAGAAACATGAAGTATCATCGGAAGTTGAACAACTTTCAGAACGATAGGATATTAAAGCATTAAAAATCTCGAGCTTAAGCGTAGACCGAAACTTATTTCATTATGTGCGACTTATGCTCGACTTGAGGACATGAATACCGACGTGAAGGAATTATGGCTTGAGATTATGGTGCACTAGTTATGTTCGCTGGTTTTGACGACTTGGGCTGAATATTTAAAAATGTTATTTTCTTTTTCTTTTAATATCATATTTTTGTAAATGTTGAAACTTAATCGTGACCTTAAAACAATCATTAAATTCTAAAATAAAATTATAATAATTTATTTCAATTAAAACAAGAATATGTTCGGGACTTTTTTACAATGTATGGTAGATACATTGTAAAAAACCACATATTCTTTCATTATCATTTCCCAAACATCGCTATGTTTTTATACCCATACTAGCTGCCCGGACAGACTTCGTTCTGTCAGAAGTAAATAGTAAAAATTAATTAATAAATATGTAACATTTTTCGAGTGATCTATTATTGTATGATGATAAATTAAAACCTTTAAAGTATTGGCCGATTGGTCCAGCCATTCTTGAGTTATGCGCTAACCAACATTAATTTTTATTAAAATAGATAGAAGGTTTCAACAAACCAGACCAAAATGAACAGAGGTCGTACTACAGCTACAAAACAGATAAATTTCTGAACGCACCTATAGTGCCACTATCTCATCTGACCCGGTGTCCAAATCGGAAAATACTCTGTTTTATAATCATAAATGAGTAAAAGCTATTGGAATCTATGTCATTTTGGCATTTTTACTTGTCAATTTATTAATTTAGTTGGAATAAAAACAGGATAGATTGACACAGATAGTTGTCAAATCTAATGTCAAAATAATGAAATAGAAAAGGGCTGTTTTTAGGGTTTTCCCGGAAATTATTCGATTTTTTCTCGCCTTTTAAACCTTCCCTGGACCTCCACGAACATTTCAAGATCAAAATCAGCTAATTCGGTTCAGCCGTTCTCGAGTTTTAGCGAGACTCACGAACAGCAATTGATTTTTATATATATAGATTCGCAAATGAAAGATTTCATTTGATTTGATATTAAAATCTGTGGCTGAGTTTGTTTTGCACTGCATGAATAAAAATCAATAAGATACTGCTTTTCAAGCAGTAAACTATTCACAATACCTTTTTTTGTGTTAAGACTTCATACGATATTTAGACTGACTAAAAATATTATTAATATCTTCTGCCTAGTTTCATATCGTAATTGTATCAAATGAAAGTAGGTATAGATCATGATAATATTTCACGAAAATCTAACGAAGTTACGGTTCAATAAATGTACTTGTCGAAAAATATTTTTCTCCTTTGTAATAAACTGGAACTTGGACTGGAGGACGTCGATACCATTTTATCCTATCTGGAGAACACGTTTACAGGAAGATTTTCAAATATTTCGTGGATGGACTAACAATCACTTAAGAAACGTTAGTGTGATCAATACACAAGGAAAATTGTAGTTGTCAGTACCTACATATTATGTAACTAGGCAGAAAAAGCAGAAAGACAGAGCGTAAGAAATGAAAAATAGGAGGAGTTACGGAAATCCGTGGTGATATTCATAAAAATCTATCTTCAAGTTACTGCCGATGATTTTTTTTGTTGGCAAGGCCTATTTCCATAAGTTGAATAAATTTGCTTGAAGGAAACCATAGTTCCTTGAAAAATTTGTTTATTTTCGAGGACAGATGGTAGTGTTGCAAACATGACCACAAACCTCCTGAAATCTGAAGATAGATTACTGATATTATTACTAATTATTCTGAAATAATTATACAGTATTTTATAAAAGGTACTTCAATAGCCAAGTTAAGAAACGGCATGGAACTCCATAGGTTAGATACTATTTTAAAAATGGAAATTTTAATGTGTCAAAAAGCAAACATTCATTTATGTGACAGCGATATTAATAGCAAATAGTCTCAAATGATTGTAAGTATAACATCAAAAATTGATGAAGACAAAAACAAGTGAATCGTTAATTTTTACTAAAATGTACCTTGTTGACACATTCACAAAGGTTCCGGTGCAAAACTCATCACGACAAAAAAATACATACATAAACATAATAATCAGATCCCTTATAGGCATATAGAAAGCCTTTTAAATCTTCAGAGCAGTCTCCAAACTCAGGTATACCTATTTCACATCTATCTTAGTAAATTTCTGGTACAGAGTTCGCGTGTGCTGATCAAAACTGTTGCAACACGCATGCACAGTTAATACACCATAAAACAACTATTCAACAATTTCCATGGAATGTTCAAATTTAACAGCGCGTAAAAGTTTTACACCTTTTGAAAAGGAGGTACGCCCATAAAAATTGTAATTTATGAGTTTGCATGGTTCCGATGTAGTGAAAATGGTCGATGGAGCTGGATTTGCATACTTTAGTTTATGCCTTTGAAATAAACAGGTTGATTGCAACAAAGTACTACTGTCTATTTCAATTCATTCTTTTGTTTACTATAATACCGGCCTATAAACGTCCCACTGCTGGGCACAGGCCTCTTCCCCTATAGAGAAGGGATGAGCATTGATCACCACGCTTGCTCATTGCGGGTTGGCGATTGCAGATTCCAATATTTTAGAATCTAGGTTTCCTCACGATGTTTTCCTGCACCGTTTGTCAATGAAGTCTTAGAATGATTAAGAAAGTACATATAACTTTGAAAAAGTCACATTGGTACTTGCCTGGGTTTGAAGCGGCAACCTGCAACCATGTGCATGCGAATCTGGTCGTTGAACCGCTAGGCCACCACGACAGTTTTGTTTACTAAATATAAGCAAATGAAAAAAGTTTTAAGATATACAAGCAGAGGGAGACCGAAAAAGAGATGGATGGATTGTGTGAAAGATGATATGAGAAAAAAAGGAGTGGATGCCGCGATGACGATTAACAGATATGAATGGAAGGAAAACACGCATTGCGCCGACCCTTTATAAATGGGATGAGATCAGGAAGAAAAAGAAGAAGAAAAAAAGTTTTAAGATAATATCTCCTCGTGTCTAGATGTTTGTTCCCAAACTCCTCCGAAACGGCTGGACGGATTTGCATGAAATTTTGTGTGCATATCGGGTAGGTCTAAGAATCGAACAACATCTATTTGTTACCTCTCCAGATATTTTGTGGCTTCTATTTTATCCTATATCTATATCTTTTATCCTACTTTTATTTCTATTATTCAACTAGATTTTGTTTTTCATACTCATATAGTCCGGACTTTAAATGAGCCCTGTTTTTGTTTAACTTGCTTAACCCCTTGTAATTATAAAGTAAACCGTTTTAATTCTCACTGTAGCAATATAAGTAATTTTTACTAAATGCCAGTCCAGTTGAGTAGTTGAGTTCATTTGAGTCGGACGTAATTGGGAATCAAATTGTTGTTTCAACCGTGACCCAATCATATTTCTGTTTGATGTTCCGGGCTTTTGATTTGATCAATTGATGTTGCAAGGTTGCAAATTAACTGCACTAAAATCTGTACATTTAATACTATTTTATACGAGTACATTTTAACGCTTTACTACACTATACGAATAACCAAATGACAGGTATAAGCCAGTCGCTAAAATCAAAGTTAAACTGAAACTGTTTAATGCTGAATATTTTAAATACAGTGACATGAAAATTTGCTTTGTAAATTCCATTCTTCAACTCACGACTTCTTAAAACTCATCAAATTAAGCTAAAAACCAAATCGTTCAGAAATATTCCACATTAAATAGAATCACACCTTAATATGGAACTTATCTTATACGAAGACGTAGATATATATATGAAAGTCACGAATTCGGAAATGGGATGTCGCGACGAAATCCCGGAATGATTGAAGACAGCTCTAGATTGGCGGCCATCTGTATTTTCATAACCTACCTACGTATATGTAGGTCTCGGTATATATGTAGGTAATATGAACGAAATTGGAGACGAAATGCGTGAACGGTCCTGATGTAAAATATATTATTATATTGATGGAATTGGGAGAAAATTTAGAAATAGTGTAGGTTTTTCTGTGTTTAGTAAGTATTCCAAGTGAACATCAAGATCTCTTAAATACATAATAGAGTGTATAATTTCCTCTTCTATAACAATCTTTCAACGTATACAATTTTAGACCTTATGTGCTTTGGAAGCGACATACCTAGATATTGAATTGAAAGAAGAAAGAGGAAAATCGGAAGACTTCCATACCTTTTACACATTTCAATCTGTCACTAGGAAAATCCGGATATTATCTAATGTTCTCAAAATTCTCTCATTCATACCGATAGTAAATCACTTAAAACAATCACTATTTTTCGCAAAATAACAGTACCATAGGGATGACTGAAGCGTTTTCTTCGATATTGTCGTATCAACAGGTCAAAATGAACATCTTAGCTTTTATCAAAAGGACCGAGCCTACGACTTTATTGGTCCTTTGTCCTTCAGCGTTAGTATTTAGGTCCTTTTTACCTTTTATCAGAAAGTTTAATAACGCGACGTAATGGTTCATGAATCATCCAAATTACGTGAATATTACAATACTTTTTGCGCCATACCGACTGGATAGATTTAAAGTACGTGCGCCTAGTTTATTTTTCAATGTTATGCGTTATTTATACCTGTATTAATTTGATTTATTTGCTGTTAGGAAAATATAACAGTTTCGGAGGGAAATCTGGCTTATGTTTTTGTTACGAGGATTGTATAGCGTAACGTAGAGTATGGAAGATTTTCTGGAAGCCATTTAGTGTTCCTATTTAGTTGTGTAAAAATATATCATCATCCTTTACAATGGTACAATACACACGTAACGATAATGTTTTCATGCGTCTCGTAAACAAATAATTACGAAATACATGGAAAATTCGCGTGACGTCACTTTGTCTTACAATTTTGTTAACGTTTTGACGTTACAAGTCACTCCTGAACTTTAAAACGCTTCGTCTTTGTAAATTCTTGTTTCATAAAAGAAAAAATGTGTTCGATATTTTTTATTGGCTATCTGACGGTTTTAATTTATTTTTTTATTTTCATATCCTATTTACATAGTGTTTGAGATTCTGATATTTAAGTTAACCTTAGAAATAATTATACTAATTTATTTATTTAATTACTCCTGGTAATAACACTCTAGCTGCGTCCTTGGAGACGCTACTTACAGGTAAATAATTAACATGACAGTCTTTGTACATGCCATTGGTCACCCTATCATTTAAAAAAAAGCTTAAAAATATATCTTCCTTTCATCTTTAAACAAAATTTCATGGAGCAACAATACAAGATGCCTAATTAACTCTTCCATGTTAAATAAATACAAAGCAGAGCTTGTTATTTACGTTTTGTTTGCATTACAGATAATATAATAACTAAAATTAACCCCAAAACTCAAATAATGGACGCAAAGTTGAGCTGAAATAAATTTAATTAAATTGCAAACGTTTTTAAGGTAAGGAATACAAAGGTATTTTAACCCTTTGGCTAATTGTGAAGTAGATTGGCATTCATAATTATGGGCCCTTTATTTAATGTTGCCAGACCGGACAAGTTATTAGCTTCGTACGTTACAACTTTTAGGGATTTTTGTGTTGCCATTTGTATTTGTTCGAAATTTTTAATTGTGAAGTATTTGGGTACGTTTCGTGTGAAGGGTGCTACTTTAGATAATTAAGCTTTTGGGTAGAAGTGGCGAGTTTTAGGATATTAGCTAATGTTTGAGGGTCGAACAGATGGTCTTTACGCCTTCTCATTTGTCTTACAAATACCTAACGCATTTTTGGTTGAATACTGAAACGTCTATTAGTTTGAAGCCTAAAGCGGCTTCAAATCTAATGTTGTCTCTGTCACTTTAAGGTGTGTAATAGCGACAGATAGACATTTACGAAAATCTTAGATTTAATTTGTGTTCCAGTATCCAGATGTTAGAAAGATTTACTCGTTATAGAATTGAAATATTGACTGCACGCATAACCGAGTGGTAAGGTCACCAAGTCAATTTATCAGATCTCTGGGCGCTACTGGCTTTGGGTTCGATCCCCGCATGGGACAGTTCAAAACACACCCACTGCACTATCGACGTGAGCCACCCTTACGCTAAACAATTAGCTTAGCGTAAGGGTAACCCTACGCGCTAAGCACTTTCAAAAATACTTGTAATGTGCGACCCAAATTGCCAGTAAGTATTATAAAAAAAATTTTTATTGAAATAAAACTACTTTTAAACTGATTCTATCGCGGTTTATTTTTTATTTTAGTTCCCGACGTTTTGACGCCTTTGCAGGTGTCATGGTCACGGGCCCACTGAATCCGTTTAAAAGTAGTTTTATTTCAATGTCTAATATTCACGTAAACCTCAGAAAACAAAAATGTTTGTTCCAAGACTGGGTGTATACCTGGCGTATGTGAATTAAATATTGTAAGCATTCTGTTTATTTTGGCACCACTTGTTTATTTCATTGTTACCGAATATGGATCTGGTCCTTTCACTTCACCTTCACTAAGGCCCAGTTAGTTTTTTAATCCCGAGTTAACTCAACGAATGGTTAAATATGCTAACTAATGGTTTCAAAACGCGTTTTTCATTAATTGTTAAAAAAGTCTATCAAATGGTCAAATAAGTTGGAGATTTACTTATAGGTACAATACCATTTGTTAGAATAAAAATTGATAAATAAGCGCTTTCTGCCCAAGTTTGAAACCAGTTAGCATTTATTTAACCATTGGTTGAGTTAACTGGGAATCAAAAACTAGGCCTAAATCAGACAATTTCACCATTATTTGCCATATATGTTTTAGCAAAAAAAAAATAAGTCAGCCTACGTTCTTTAGGAACCAAACTATATTTACCACAATCTATAAACCTAGAATATTTCTCTAAACCTCTCAACAACACGTTTTGCACGATATTTCTATTCCATACTAAACTACAAAAGTTTTTCTTGCAGTTAGTTGAGTATAGTTGGATCACTGCCCGCTATGTATGCTCCATTTTATGGATACAAGCTGTTGCGCTTACGATATTTTTATTGGACAACTGCGGTATTAGGTTCGAGATTGGATGATGTGAAAAACTGAAAACATATTGTATTAGTATCTTTCTTATATGAGTATACAAACTTTTTGGGTATACTTTGGGTATACTTGTTAAAAATTTGCATTCGTTTTATTATGTACCAGCTGAATTGTATATAGGTTTATTTTTATGGAGTGCGTATTCAACGAAATCTTAAAATGGAAAATGAACTTTTCATACAAAGTGACTGGTCACGTGACTTATTTTTGTATGAAAAGTAGATTTTCAATTTTAAGATTCTGACCTGTGTTCTATGGGAAAAGTTGTTCAGTTTTATGCACCTGATTACCTCGTTGAATATACGCACACCTTTTAAATTTATCATATATATTATATTACTTCTTTTTTCTATCTAGTATCTACTTTTTAGTCTTTATTTTCAAAGTTGAAGTATCCGTTCTACAAATCGAATACACCTATATCTACCGGCCTTATCTTATTTACTCTAATCCCTGCATAGGTTGTCTGGAAGAGATCACAATTAGTGATAAGACCGCCCATTTTACCCACTTAGTGTTTTTCATCTGTAAATTTGTTTCAGTGTACAATAAAGATTTATATTTATTAAATTTTCGCTTATAATGTTAGAGTAATTTACTGATTAGTGATAATCTTATAGTAACAATTTATGTAAATATTAAGTACTAATAAGGCAATACCGGAGAAAATTGTATACCACATATTTTTTGGGGTAAAATGACCCAGTTTTCTTTATCACAGAAAATGTTCGCGAAACGTTTGCTTTATAAATAAAAAGTAACGTTTTAGTTGAAGACTAAATAGCAAATGTGAAATAAATTATGATATAATGAGCATTAATGCTTGGATAAAAGTGAAGCAGTAATTATTATAAAATACCGATTTCTTTGGACTTTAAACACAGATTGAAGTAACAAATAATTTATGTAACATACATATTCCCTAATAATCACCAGTTGTAACATAAAAGCATTCTAGAACGAAATAGTTTTTCATTTTCCTGGAAAACCTGTCCAACATAAATTTATTCGTTCATAAATACGTTTCATCCGATATAGTGTCGTAAAGTGTTGCCACCACAATTGTTTGCCTGTTACCAGGGCACGTGGAAATTTCGTTGATATTCAATATGGCGGGATGTATCCAAATTTGATGCGTGAATTTTCCTATCGACCTTCGAACGAATACCGTTGAGCTATAAAAACGAATTGTGATTGACATAAAATGTTCAAGTTTTTTCGTGGAGTCTGATACGTTTTGCGTATTTGCGGAAATGTCTTCGAGTTAAGTGTGTATTTGAATTGTAACTTTTGTGAGGTGAATTTATGAATAAACAATTTACTTGGTGGGTCAGCCAGGTGTTGTGATGATCTAATCAGATTTGCGAGGCGCGCGTGGCCAGAAATCTCTTAATACAGAAGTTTGTAAGATGTTTACCCAGCAGTGGGATCTAAACAAAAAATAAATTTACTTCGATGCACACATTAAAACATGCTATTAGTTCCGAATCACCATGTGATTAAAGTATTTTATTCAAAATAGATAATTTTATCAAGCCCCAATTTGCCTATTTTGAACAGATTCATGAAAAAATACTTTTAGAAACGGTCACCCACTACATTAGACCAAAGTCTATCATAATAATTTACCATAGACTTTTTCTTATCTTGTTGCCATAACTACAACTCCACATAAACACTAGGTACTAACGCCAAGCACCAAGATTTTTCAACTTTTAGGTTTCCTTTATATACTAAAACCTTAATTAATGCTTGATTGTAATGATAACAAAGATCTTTAATAATGATTACCTGCGAACTGTTTATATTGTAATTTGATGAATATTGTCACTGTTTAGGCACCATTTCTGCCTACCAATTTGTACGCCACGATATGCAGCTGAATATGAGATAACTTTTTTACAAATTATTTTCTTAATCTCAACAAGCATTTTAATTGTCAGTCGGTCTGTCAGTATTGGTGAGTCAGAGGATATTATATACTGTACATCAATCTAACTAATTTGCTCTTAGCGTAAACTTGGCCTTACAATATGCCATCATACTCAAAACTAACCTAAAACAAGGCCAATAAACTGAAACAATCGCACATACTGTACACTAACCCACAAGCCCAACATTGATCACAGTCATTACGAAAGTTTATTAGCAAAACGTGAGATTTCCTTACGTCTGTACGGACCTTGATAAATTATTGTTGTACAAAATTAACGGTTGCAACATTAATTATTTCTCTTGTTATCTTAGCGTTGTGTGGCATTAATTTTGTTGTTGTGCCTAAATATTTAGTGGTTGAACCAGATTTGTATCATAAACCGTCTTTATTGCTTTGTTGCGCGTGCTTTTGTCTGGTTCGTGTGGTGTTTGAGAGAATTATAACTTGGTTAGGATTGTGTAAAATAAGTAATTATAAGTGGTTACATAATTTATAATCTTGGGGTAGGTAATTTGATTCGTGCGTGAAACGTTCGATGTGTTAGTTTCGATTAACTGTTTCAAATTTTTTACGTCCACTTTATTTATTTAAAAGATACAAAATTTTTTATTTAATCTTTTTAATTTTAATTTAATTTATTTATTTATAAGATACAAAAAAAAAATATAAGGCTTATTTAAGCAATGTTAATCTGCTGACAATAATATCAGCATACCAAAATACCCACACAATATACATCGAACAGTTTTGAAGCGAAGCATAAAGTTAAATTAGTTCAACCGAACCTCAAAGGACCAAGGTCCTTCGGTACCTATACTTAACCGAATAGTTCAAGTGTCAAGAATATATGCGCTCGTATACGCCACATAGGTGAGGACTAGCAATATGCGCCGCCAAATAAAACCTAGTGTTCGTCGTATTTCCGACGTTTCACCGCCTTTTCTGGTGCCGCAAATTAGAAGAGGCTAGAGATCTAATTAATCAAAAGCAAAGAGTCGTTAGTTTCTTAACTTTATGTTTTTTTTTCATTGATGATTGAAATATATCTTTTTTAGGTGATAAAAAATAGTTCGCAAGTATTAGCAGTTTTGAGCTACGTCGAGCCCTCTTAAAAAAGGCTACATAAAAGTAGGATACGTTAAAAATCAGGAGTCTATTATAATCTTGAAAACAGGTTTCTGTGAAACCAAATATCTTAAAAACCGAAAAAACTACCGTCTCTATCTTAAACCAAACGTCTCAAAGTTGGCGTGAATTGTTAGTTCAGAAATCGTAGCTAACTCCCAGCAATAAGTCTGGGACCCGTAGCGACGGGCACTGCTTAAAACACACGCCACTTGACTCCCTAATGTATGGATTGTTTTGGCGCAGTTTGGTCCTACCAGTCCGACCCTTGTACCCTGCGGTTGCCCATAGTTTCGTTACAGGTGTTGTGGCTAAATCAATGTTTGTGTGTTTGGGTGATTGGGTTTTCGATATTGGTTTATTTGTCAGATGCGTTTTCACTGAAGTCATTATAATATTGTAAATGTTTGTATGAACTTTGATTATTATATAATTATAAGAAATTGCATAATATTTTTTAAGGTTTTATGACATTAATTGAATTGATAATGTTATAATTATGAGTAGTTTAAATTTTTAAATTTAAATTTAAATTACTTGCTAAGTAATTTAAATTTAACAAGTACTTATGAGATTTGTACTAAACTTGTTTCGATTATTAGTCTCATTGTGATTTTATTTAATTGTTAAATTTGTTGCCGCATTGAGTAGGTGAAATATGAAAAAATGTAATAATTTATAAGATCTGTACAACTCTATTTCAAGCAAAGAAATCTATTCTATTCTTTACTTTGTATTCTCAATATTTTATTATTCTCTCAATATTTATATCTTCGACATTTGTGTCTAATATTTTTTATTACCCAACTTATCGACTAAATATTTTTGCAATTTATTCCCATCCAACATTAATATTGTTCTTGGTTACAATAAGTTCCAGTAAGTTAAAGACATGTTCAATCTTAAGTTTTATGGAATGTTTAAACTTAGTTAATTGAAATAATTACACATTACTTTGGCACATCCTAAGTAAAATTGACTGGTCTGCTGGTCTAGTGGTTAGTCACCCTGACTGCTAGACGAGAGGTCGTGCGTTTGATTCCCACCCAGGATAATTAGATGAGCACTGAGTATGGTTTTTAGAAATACAGAAGTATTTTTATCAGCCTATAGTAACTAGACAACTAATGTTTTTAAGTTGTAATGTTCTGGTTACCAGGCTTTGTCTAGTTTGAGATCAGATGGATGTGTTTAAGTCCCAAGAAAATATTATTATAACTACCCAATCTTGAAACAAATTCTAAAATTACCTCCAACAAAACACACTTAATGACATCTATCTGAAAATATATTATCGTGTATGATCGGCTTAAAATTGATCATTCTATGATTAGAATACAATTACAAACTAATCATCATTCATAAGAGAAATAGACAATGATTTAGTTTGTCACCTCGTTGACCATCCTTTGGCGATCAATATGTTTATTAACAGGCTGTTAGCTATATTAACCATCATTTAAACCATGTATTAGTGGAACATTATGAAACATGATTATCTTACTGGCGAATTGTGTTTTACAAAATTGCATTATCGATACCGGGCTTGAATATATTTGCATGGTAATGTTGAATGATTATTTTATGTAACTTATTTCAATTTGTTTTGTGTTGGTCTTTACATAGTACATAATATACAAACTGCAAAAATCACTAACAAAATATTCGTATATGTAATCATGAAAATTTGGTTGTTATAAACTAAAATCTTTCATTATCATATTTTTATATCAATAATAAAAACTATAAATAAAAATTATCGTTTGAATAACATATTACATTATGTATTCATGTTTTTGACTGGCCTGTTGGTGTAGTGGTTAGTGACCCTGACTGCTAAGCCGGAGGTTAGGTTCGATTCCCACCGAGGACAAATGATTTGTGTGATGAGCACGATCATTAAATTTGTTTTGTGTGTCTGGGTGTTATTTACCTATGATATACATGTATGTATTTAGAAATATATACTCGTAAGTATGTTTGTCAGTTTTCTGGTTGCCATAGAACAGGCTTGCCTAGTTTGGGATCAGATGGGCATGTGTGTGCTGACTCAAGATACCTATTATATTAATTTGCACAATTCACTTATACCCACATGATACATATTATTATATTTATTTTAGCCAATATTGTTCCACTTCTGAGCAAAGGCCTTCTCCAAGTCAATCCGTAAATCTTTGTACCGCGCCTCTTCGAACAAGCCCGTACAATTTAGTTTTGAAAAAAAAAAACAGAGCTAAATATATTACTGTGTAACACTCCTTAAACATTTTCAAATCAAAGCTACAATAATTTCCCATAATCCTTAAATAAAATCTAAAGGTAGACGTATTAGAAATAATAACGATCTATAAAATTTAATGCCTGAAAATTGGTCTAACCTGAAGGGCTGGTAGACCGTAATTATTAACCGTCCCTAAGGACCAGTGGACTTGCAAAGTCTTGGCAAAGCTATTATAACTTGAACCACTTGTTCGGAACGATTAGAAGGTTTTGATAAAGGTGACCCCTAAATTTTGTACTGTTTTCTATTTTGGTTTAAAATTTTTAAGAAGTGGAAAATTTTGTGAATGAATAATTAAAGTTAGTTATGAATTCTACCAATTTGCTTTATTATAAAATGTTAATAGTGAATGATGTTTGATACCTTAAATTGTTACTGGTACCTATGTGAAATTGATTTGAATTTTAAGCATCTTTGCATACAGGTGGAAAGTCTGTTGCTTGCAAGAACAATCTGTTTGAAGAAAGATGGCTAATTTTAATAGTTCGTAATACAATTTGATCGACTTCACAAAAACAGGATGTCTCCATTCAGTTTTTATGTATTAATTTTACATAAATATATAAATTGTTATTCATTATATTTATTGTTTTTTTTATTATTTGGCACAATAAATACTTATTAAGTGTTAATAGCTCTTAAAATATATTTTATACGTTAACACTTTATTTACCTTTACAGTAAGTTACACAAAGAATTTTATAGTTTCCACTAAAATTGTCTGTCATAAACTTTAATTGTCGTTTCATGCGGTGACAAGCGAGAATCATAAAAATTTTACACAGCCACTGCGAACTGCACTTTTAAATGGTTTTAATAAAGATCTAGAAAAATGTAGCTAAAATAAATATAAATTTTTAGAACACAACTTTTGTTTTTCATATTAGAAATATTCAATGTATATTTTTCGGTATAATTTATATTTAGAAAATTCGAATACATGTTCCAGTGGGATTGTAGTCGAACAATGAATGTGCAAAAGTTATGTGTCATTTTTCTTTGCATCCAGTATGGACTAACTACGCCTTTTTTAACAATACTGTATACTGAACAGTCTGCCTAATCTACACCTCTTACTATATTTCAAGCTTGAGTGTATAAGTAACGCTATGATATAAGATGTAGGTATGTATGTAATGCATTTACCTCGGAACGCCACAAAATATGGCGCTCAAGCCAAATTACACGTAACACAGGAATCGTCACAGCCAGTATCACATGTGGCAGAGTTGTGTGACGAATGACGTCATATCTCACACATACACTTACCCGTGAAGTGGATTAAGTGGTGCTTTCAACCGCTTGATGTATAGACGCGGATCTTGCTTGATTCATAAGGACCATTTTCCCGTAACGCAGAGAATGTTCTTACTATAAGAATGCCGTGTCATTTTATTTTCACCTGCATCACGGTATTTTATATTTTTCAGTGGTCCTTTTGTCCACACACTTGCTTTGTAAGGACCAGTTTGCATGATATGGTCCATATTTCATGAATTGTTTATCGAAGTCATTTTATATACAAGAGCTTTCGTGATACTCTTTATTGTTCTATTGTTTGTTTCAATTGCATGATAAATTAGCCAGGAAGTCGCATGCTGTATGAATTTTATTAATGACGAGGATAAATAATAAATTCAGTTGAAACTTTGTTTATTTAGTAAAATAAGTTAGTTCATACTGAAACTTCCACTTTTTAAATACGATTAAAAATGACTATTCCACCTCTTATAAGTTTTATAGTTTGTACGTTATGAAATATTGTAATATATGTATTTAATTGACGTTAAAAGTACATGGGTAATATTAATTTATCACACATTTTAAACTAATTTTGTTCAATACATGTTTAAGATTCTAAACGGTTCCTTTAGTCTAAAATATAACTTTCATCTTAGAACGTGGCACGCTTCTTATTACGTACGTTGAAATTTACTACCACAATGCATCGCTCTTTGGAACGCGCGACGAGTTTCTTACTCGGCACCTGTGTATGTAGGTTAATTCCAATTTTGCATAAATAAACGTAGCCTTTGCAAACCTTATCCTATTTTCTGGTTCGGATCACAGGACCAAAGTTTCAACCTCAATTATCACATTTGCGACAACAAGACGAGTACACAAGATCGTGGTAAAATTTCTAACAATTTTATGTGGCAACTTATCATCTTTGGCGGAGCTATTTTTCGAATGTTTTACCTCGTTTAGCTGATGTTTGGTTCCTTTGATGACATCCTGTCTATTAGGGTAGCTATCAACCTTTCGTATTCAACATTCTTCCTTTGTTCGTACGTGAAACTTGGAAATATTTTCAGGTATGGAGAAAAATATTTGCATGAATCACTCACAGGTTTTCCTCAGCGCAAACTGTCTGTTGTGTGTTGATTTTGCGTGTGAACGTGTTTGTTGCCAACGAAAATAGAATATTTCGGTGGCTGGATATTTATGTAACCGCTTTATTGATAGATGACGTCACGCACGATATGTGCTTAAGTACTATACAAACATGAAACGCTGACGTTTATATATTTTGGAAATTATTATTTTGTAATCTAAATAATCTTTTTGAAACGCTACTCATAGCTTTTTAATAAATTTCAACAATATTATTCAAGAAATTGAAAATCCATTTCATGTTCTCAAAGAAAACATGACGTAGTAACCAGTGTCACCGTAACTCTAAGAACCTCAACCATTTACATAACATGTATATTTCCAACAATACTACCTACCAGAATGACGAAGATAACCAGCGTCACCGTAACTCTAAGATTACCCTCAACCATTTACATAACATGTATATTTCCAAATAATAAGCACTAGCTGCCCGGACAGACTTCGTTCTGTCAAAAGTGAATTAATTAAGGTAATTCCCGAGTTTAGGAAAAGTTTTTTTTTTTACTAATTATTTATGTTTTACACCTTTTAAACCTTCCCTGGACCTCCACGAACATTTCAAGATCAAAATCAGCTAAATCCGTTCAGCCGTTTTCATGCTATGTCGTGACCACGGAAAACCATTTTTATATAAGTATAGCTGTTTCCCGCTGCTCCGCCCGCAGTCTCAATCTATATTTCAAGTTGGATCAAACTGCACACGGTGTGCAAATTTGATCAAAATCGGTTAAGTAGTTTCGGAGTTCATCCCCGACAAACATCAGGATAGGATAGTAAATCGTACTTAAAATAACAAAATTTGGTCGTCATGGCAACTACCTACTTACTAATTTTACCATGGTTACCGCATTGTTTATTCGTTGTTAATGTCAATAATCGCGATGTTAATAATTGATAAAAATTAAACAAAAAAACATTTCAAATTGGACCAAATTGTGAATCTAAACCATCCTCGAATCCACCTGAAGACACACGGCAAATTTCATTATAATCGGTCCAGCCGTCTAGGAGGAGTTCAGTCACATACACACTCACAGAAGAATTATATATATAAAGATATAATCGCTGGCCCCGGGCAATATAGCGGTAAACGCCGGTTACGACCTTTTTAATGTTATTTGATTTTTGGCTTCTCTGAGTATCAGTCTATCACTCTTATTTTTTTCAGATTTTTTCAATTAATATTTCTTTAGAATACTTGACAATAACAGCTTTATTGCATGGAAAATTCTCAAACTGTAAACATTGAATACGAAGTAATCACAAGATGTTTTATTCTGTACAAGCTATTACGCCTTTCTTCCCGGAAATTTATTGTGACCCCTGCGCCGTACTGTCGTAACAAATTGACTTTATAATGTGATTTATTTTAATTTTTAACTATTTTAGACAGTCTTCTTCTTCTTCCTGCCCTTATCCCATTCATATGGGGTCGTCGCAATGCGTATTTTCCTTCCATTCCTCTCTATTACTCGTCATCGCGGCATCCAGTCCTTTCTTTCTCATATTATCTTTCACACAATCCATCCATCTCTTTTTCGGTCTCCCTCAGTCCCTCAGCCATCCACAGTCATACTTATAACTTGTTTTGTTATGTGACTTTCATCCCTCCTCATAACATGTCCATACCACAACAAACGCTTACCTCTTATCTTTTCATTCACTGGCGCTACTTTCAAGCTTCCTCCAATATACTCATTCCTTATCCTATCTAATCTCGTCACTCCAGTCTTCCATCGAAGCATTCTCATTTCCGCTGCATGCAATCGTCTTTCATCAGTCCCTTTCACTGCCCAGCATTCTGAACCATAAGTACATCAATACAGGTCTTATAGCCGATTTATACATTTTACCTTTCAGCTTTACGGGCATGTTAGGATCACATATCATCCCAGTCATCTGTCGCCATTTAAGCCAACCTGATCTGATTCTGTGCTTAATATCTCGGTCAATCTCTCCATCATTTAGACAGTATATGTTGGGAACTCTGAAGAAGAAATCGATATTGAAAGCGATGATTCAAATTAAAGTAGTATTATATATTTTTTTTAAGGTTTTGACCAATTTTATTTTTGTTTCCATAGTATAACAGCTAATTAAAATTGTGATTTTATTCAAATTAAGGTAGAATAGTACTTTTTCTTTTTTTAAGTGTATTCGTATTGTTTTCCAAAGTTTAATATTTAATAAATAATATGTGATTCATAAAACTTTTTTTTTAAAAGGTCATTATTATTTAAAATTTTATTAAACAAAAATTAGGCAGTAGTAACACTAAAAAAATATTAATTTCATAGAATACTGTCTAAAATGGTTAAAAATAAAAATAAATCACATTATAAATTATAAAGTCAATTTGTTACGATGGTTACATAAAAAAATGACTCATTGATAGGATTCTAAAATAGCGATTAGTGGATGATACAGCTAGCTTTGGCTATAAAATTTCCCTGAAGAAGGTGGTAATCGGCTGGTACGCTCGAGACCTAAAGCGGAAAATATGTCGTATTATATTGTTATGGGCCTGAGTCTAAGTGGTCGGTGTGTTTATAAAGTCATTAATGATGTTACAATTGAATCAATAGCGTCTATAATTTGTATTATACATTTTTTCAATTATTTAATTAAATAGTTATACCAATAGAATTATTTTTTAAAGGTTAGGTTGGTAAAAAAATAAGCTTCCATTTGACATTTTGACCGCCTGTTTTGGATCACTATACGCTGCACTATATGAAAATTAGCTTCTTTTATTTCTCCTGTAAAAATCGAATTTTGATATTACCGCTTTATTGCCCGGGGACAGCGATATATATATATATATATATATAATATTCTTCTTCTGTCTAGCCTTTTCCCAAGCTATGTTGGGGTCGGCATCCAGTCTTACGGGATTTAGCTAAATACTAGATTTTACACATATGTATATAAGTGGAACAAATTCCACTCTAATTTAATATTAAATCGATTTTACTTACGAATGAAAAATAATAAAAAAGTGGCTTCATAATTTAGTTAATTGACAATCAACCACATTTTCCACTGCGTTTAACCACATGTTGACATGTACGACATCATTACTACATGATAATTACTGCGGTATTCTCTACATTTCATTATGAGTTTATCTATGCTCTGTGGTAAGTTAAGTCTTACAACATAAGTTCACGGGAAACCTATATTCACGTATACTCCATTTATTATAGCATTAGAAAAAAGAGGCTCGCAGAAGCAGGAATTGAAAACATTTTATTTCAAAGAAATTGTTTTAAGTACTTAAATAAACGAAATAAAACTTTTTTTTTTAAATTACGCTTTATTTATAACAATATCTTCATCACACATTACAAACTTACACAAAACAATGAATGAGACAACCAATCATGTCATGATGACTTAGATTTAATAAGATTAAAATAAAAGTAATTTTTAGAACAATATTTTAATTAAAATAACAACTTACAACACACTATAGTGAAACTTCTTCGTCTTCATCATAGGATTTAGTCATAATAAAATAATAAATATATAATAAACTAGCTGTTCCCCGCAACTCCGCCCGCGGTATCTAATTTTTTTGTAAAAAATATAGCCTTTGTTACTCAGAGTGAATGTAGCTTTCTAATCCGTTGTAGAACATGCTATGTATCAGAGATGGCGCTGTATGTGAAAAATGATTTTTCCCTTCCTGCTTTTCTCTTGAAATTTTTCCTGAATTTTCTTTACTATAAACCTCACGGAGCCCGAGACCTTTCCAAGGAATGCAAAATCGTGGAAATCGGTTCGTGCGTTCTGGAGTTATAGCGTCAGGAAGGAAAACCCGACTTATTTTTATATAGTAGATTAACAACTCAACGAGCTATGTAAACAGTTTGCTAACCGACAAAAGACAAACCGCAAGCCATCAAAAACCAACAGGCTTCATTGGAAACCCTACTTTATTTGAACTTTTAACGAGCAGTTGTTCGTTCCGTCCCACGGTCCGTCACGGCCGACGACTTTGTTTCACTACGCTACATAAATCTTAGCTCAGGACGAAGCGAGCTTTTAGTCTAGCCTTACTTTTAAGGCCTTTTTGGTGTAAAGTATGGAGTATTGGTGTTCGAAGAGTTAGTCCGAGCTGTTGCGAAGCGGCAAGTTTATTAAGTAGATGAACTTTTTTAGTATTTTAAGAGTATCTTTAAATAAATAGTTACCTTTATATACACCCATGTTTAAATAGACTATGCTTATATTTCAAGGTGTTGCCAGCTCTGAGGTCATGGGTTCGATCCTCGGACGAATCAATGTAGAGAATAACTAATTTCTACATTGTCTCGGGTCTGGGAGTTTGTGGTATCTTCGTTGTCTCTGATTCTATAACCTAAGTGCTTTAGTTACTTACTTTGGATTCAGAGCAATGTTTGTGATGTTGACCACATTTTTTTTTAATATGGGGAATTTTACTGATAAGTTCCTAACTGATCCAAAAAGGGTGAAGAGGTTCTGTTCTAATCTGATAATTTCATTAAACTTTTCACATCAATTATAATAACAAACCTGTCACCACATTATTTGGGTTTAATTATCTTACTGCCGCATGTCAAAAGTTAAGATACGACACTTAAGCGGTTTAAATTGGTTCTCAATTAATCAAATAACTTATTTAAAGCTGAGATTGTGCAAACCGCCGGATACCAGATGTTCTCTTTATCCCATACAACTAAACTTCACGCGTGCGTATTATAAGGTATAATACAATTTTTCCTCCTTTTATACCGATATTAATACCAAATATTACGTACTGTTATATCCCTACAAAGTAAGGGTAAATGCTTGCCTGGATATTAGACAACAATGTTCACGCCTGCTCAACCATTATAAGTTAGAGTCAGAATCGCGGCCCCCTCAGTCTGCATTTCGGATCCATCTCGTATAAACGAAACGGTTCTTGTTCGGTTCTTTTATAATAATTGTATAATTCAAGTATTAAGTAAGTGTAGTCCCAAAAAGGGTTTTTTAAAACGCCTTCCGACAAGGTCCCTAGATATACAGTACGCAGTTCAGGTCCGTTACCTTTCATTGTATGATGTATACCAACCGCAAAAATATAAAAAATTATACCTACATACTTATACCCTTTATAAATGAATAAAAAAACCTTTAGTTCATTAAATAATCTCTTGCCTTTATAGGTATAATACTAACATATCGCTGTCCCCGGGCAATAAAGCGGTAATATCAAAATTCGATTTTTACAGGAGAAATAAAAGAAGCTAATTTTCATATAGTGCAGCGTATAGTGATCCAAAACAGGCGGTCAAAATGTCAAATGGAAGCTTATTTTTTTACCAACCTAACCTTTAAAAAATAATTCTATTGGTATAACTATTTAATTAAAGATTTGAAAAAATGTATAATACAAATTATAGACGCTATTGATTCAATTGTAACATCATTAATGACTTTATAAACACACCGACCACTTAGACTCAGGCCCATAACAATATAATACGACATATTTTCCGCTTTAGGTCTCGAGCGTACCAACCGATTACCACCTTCTTCAGGGAAATTTTATAGCCAAAGCTAGCTGTATCATCCACTAATCGCTATTTTAGAATCCTATCAATGAGTCATTTTTTTATGTAACCATCGTAACAAATTGACTTTATAATGTGATTTATTTTTATTTTTAACCATTTTAGACAGTATTCTATGAAATTAATATTTTTTTAGTGTTACTACTGCGTAATTTTTGTTTAATAAAATTTTAAATAATAATGACCTTTTAAAAAAAAAGTTTTACGAATCACATATTATTTATTAAATATTAAACTTTGGAAAACAATACGAAAACACTTAAAAAAAGAAAAAGTACTATTCTACCTTAATTTGAATAAAATCACAATTTTAATTAGCTGTTATACTATGGAAACAAAAATAAAATTGGTCAAAACCTTAAAAAAATATATATAATACTACTTTAATTTGAATCATCGCTTTCAATATCGATTTCTTCTTCAGAGTTCCCAACACAATGTAAATTGTTATAAAATGTATGATAATGTTTCGGGATTGCTTCAGTTTTGCAGAGACTCATCAAATCGTCGTAAAGTGGTTTTGGTAAGGCGATTGGCTCTCTATACAGATTTCTCAGTTCATCTTCTGAAACATCAGTCACTAGCATCTTTTTGGCTCTTCCTCTTGAAGATCTGGTGTTTGATGCAGTATTCAAAGGAATATATTCATCATCAAAGTTATACTTTAAATAAATAACATCTGGATGTGCTCGAGTAATCTTGATTTCGTGTTGTAAATCGTAAAGCTATAATTATATACTTTATAGATACTATAATATTAGATATAAACAATTTGCATTGTGTTGGGAACTCTGAAGAAGAAATCGATATAGAAAGCGATGATTCAAATTAAAGTAGTATTTTTTTTAAGGTTTTGACCATTTTATTTTTGTTTCCAAAGTATAACAGCTAATTAACATTGTGATTTTATTCAAATTAAGGTAGAATAGTATGTTTTCTTTTTTTCAGTGTTTTCGTATTGTTTTCCAAAGTTTAATATTTAATAAATAATAATTATTTTATGTGATTCGTAATGGTTTTTTTTTAATTATTTAAAATTTTAGTAAACAAAAATTAGGTAGTAGTAACACTAAAAAAATATTAATTTCATAGAATACTGTCTAAATGATGGAGAGATTGACCGAGATATTAAGCACAGAATCAGATCAGGTTGGCTTAAATGGCGACAGATGACTGGGATGATATGTGATCCTAACATGCCCGTAAAGCTGAAAGGTAAAATGTATAAATCGGCTATAAGACCTGTATTGATGTACATACTTATGGTTCAGAATGCTGGGCAGTGAAAGGGACTGATGAAAGACGATTGCATGCAGCGGAAATGAGAATGCTTCGATGGAAGACTGGAGTAACGAGATTAGATAGGATAAGGAATAAGTATATTGGAGGAAGCTTGAAAGTAGCGCCAGTGAATGAAAAGATAAGAGGTAAGCGTTTGTCGTTGTATGGACATGTTATGAGGAGGGATGAAAGTCACATAACAAAACAAGTTATAAGTATGACTGTGGATGGCTATATAAGCAGAGGGAGACCGAAAAAGAGATGGATGGATTGTGTGAAAGATAATATGAGAAAGAAAGGACTGGATGCCGCGATGACGAGTAATAGAGAGGAATGGAGGGAAAATACGCATTGCGCCGACCCCATATGAATGGGATAAGGGCAGGCAGAAGAAGAAGACTTCTAAAATGGTTAAAAATTAAAATAAATCACATTATAAAGTCAATTTGTTACGACAGTACGGCGCAGGGGTCACAATAAATTTCCGGGAAGAAAGGTGTAATAGCTTGTACAGAATAAAACATCTTGTGATTACTTCGTATTCTATGTTTACAGTTTTTTGTGTTATGTTTCATAGAGTAATGCAATAAAACATTTTTAGTCGTAAGAGAATTTTCCATGCAATAAAGCTGTTATTGTCAAGTATTTTAAAGAAATATTAATTGAAAAAATCGGAAAAAAATAAGAGTGATAGACTGATACTCAGAGAAGCCAAAAATCAAATAACATTTAAAAGGGCGTAACCGGCGTTTACCGCTATATTGCCCGGGGCCAGCGATATTATAGATAAATAACACCCAGACACAGAACAAATTTAATGATCGTGCTCATCACACAAAGATTTGGCCTGGGTGGAAATCGAACCCAATACTCCGGCTTAGCGGTCAGGGTCACTAACCACAAGACCAACAAGTCCGTCAAAACATGAAGGTAAACTTTATAACTCTGTAAGGCACAGTTGCGTTTGTAGTTTTGATACAGTGTTGCAGTGCCGCAGTCCACAAAAGAGAACGAATAAACTAACAAAGTAAATGAAATAGTTCAACACTGAATCAAGCCCCAAATGTCTAGGAAATCTCTAAATTCTGGTCCTTTTGGTCTAAGTCTTTTGTTTGTTGGTCTTTTAGCTACATACTTCAGCATTTTTTTAGAAAAATATATTATAAAACATGAGACAGATTTATCAAGGTATCCAGTATCTTATTTAACAGACTTTTAAAGGAAGAAGTTGTTATTTCGACTAGATACTTTTTTCTTCTCCGTTTGTTACGCGATATATCCGAAAAATGTTGCTTAATTTCAAATGATTGCCATGGATATCCATCAGAGGTAGTTCCAAACAAATTTCATCGAAAACGATTCAGTAGTTTAGTTTCTAAATGTCTAAACAGCAAATAAGTATTTTTCATTTTCGTCTTTACTACATTTTATGCGTTATCAATTTTACAAATCCACAACAGAACAAATAATTTTTACTTTAGTTTCATTCATTCACACAAAAATACAAATCATTTTTACTTTAGTTATTCACACAAAAATACAAACATTAAAAACTACTTCTTAAAGTGTCACAAATTCAACCAAAGTTCACCAAATCAAACTAAAATCTTTATATAAACTTCACAAGTTCATTCTAAAGACAATCGGAGCGTTGTGGAGGCGTCTCCTCACTCACAATGTAACAAGAACTTGGATTTAACGGAGGGTTAAGAAACAGATTGTGTTAAAACTAAGTTCCATGGAACGGTTTCAACGGGAAATATGTTAATGGTACTTTAAACTTGTTCAAATTAGTTTTCTTTTTGAATCACATCGTATTTGCTTTTTAAATGACATCGATTCGGATTTTAGTTTGGATTTTATTAATTGTGGTGACGTAACCAATTCGATTTTTGTTTTGAATTCGGTTTAGTTTTTGTAAGAACTTTTGGTGATTCAAGATTCTGACAAGATCTGACTTTAAGAAATGCAAGCAAATAATATTGATTATTTACAATACACCTACTTATCGCATTTCTAACACAATGGAAATACTTTTTTTTATCAGTATTAGCTAGTAAATAATTATGATGAAAGTACTTCCATAATAAACAAACGGTAACACGAAATAATGAGCTTCTGACAAAATAAGGGAGAAAAAGCTGCAAGCTATTAGAAAAGCTACTCAATCAGGTCCAAAATATCTTGGCTAGTGAAGTGGCCGCTTACAAGCTGGACAGACAAGCTGCAATATCCGGCGACTGAACACACTCGCGTTGGTAAACTTCAAAACCCAATATCTGAATTTTAAACTTATATTTTTAGTGTTATATTATTTGTAAACATAAAAGTTATAATAAAAATGACAATTTATTTACTGTGGTGTAAAATGAAGAGAAAGTGTATTTATTAGTCGGTTTGATACATGTAGCTTTATTCAATGAAAGTTATTAATTAATATGAAGTTTCGACCACGTTGCAATGGCCGTTCCGATGTTTTAAAATCAGAAGAATTGTTTTTTTTTGTTTTATTGAAATGACTAATAAATTATTTTCCAAAAAGAAAACTGAAAAAACGTATACAAATATTCCTTCTTGAGCCTTGAAATTAATTAGAATGATATGAAAGTCTGCAAGCATAATTAAAGGTACATAGTGATATTTATAGAACTTTAATAAGATTAATAAATTAGTATAACTTAATCTAGTAGCTAGTTGCAAAGAAACATATTTATTTTTTTTATTTTTATTTCTAGTATCCTTTTCTACGCTTCTATGAAATATTTCATAGCCATTATTTCCGCGAGAAATCATAAATGCATACTTTATGGACTGAGTTATTATTGTGGTAGTAAAATAACTATAGTATGCATTTTATTGTGATGCATAAGGAAATAAAGAAATAATTATGATATTAATATCACACATGTTTATTGTTCATGTCGCTGGTTTTAAACTTTTAAATTTAAAAGAGGAGACAAAGAAAGAAAATGATAATTTATTGAATTTAATAATTAATTATTTCTATTTAAATTTTAGTTGTGTATGTCAAGTAGCCTTAAATAAATATATTAAAAACCATTTCAGTTACCAGGTTATGATTTTGTACAGCCTTCTGAAGTAATATGTGTGGCAGTGGCGGTCGTAGATGCTCTTTTGTCCGAGTCCCTTGAAATACACTGTTTTTAAATAAAAAACTTAAAAGTCAATTCGCTTTTTCAGAATAAATGGAGTGTGATGTAGAAGCATTTATTTTATTTGAGTACCTATTATTTTTATTCTGTGAGCGTGGTTCGTTCAACCAATGTTTATGGTAAAAGAATGGGATACAATGCAATAATACAGGATTAATTTAAAAGAGGAGTGCTTAAATTCAATGAAGTCATCAGGTGCATAAAACTGGACAAATTTTCCCACGAAACATGGGTCGAAATCTTAAAATCATATTTTCATACAATCATAAGCCACGTGACCTGTCACTTTGTATGAAAAGTTCCCTACTCTACTCGCACTCCTTTTCTAACTTTCTAATCCTGTATAATCTAACTAAGTACTTAGTAGTTAAAAAGGGACTACAATTAATTTTTACAAGAATAGGTTATAAATTTAGCGCTGCCTGATTTTTCCGAACATTGTCTTAGAAATTCTCCTACCCATATTATTTACAATAATATTGTAATAATGTTGCGGTGGCCTAGTGGTTCAATGAACGGATTTTTGTGCACTAGGTTGCAGGTTCGGACCCACTTCAGGCAAGTAACAATGTAGCGTTTTCAAAGTTATATGTACTTTCTTAATTATTTTAAGACATCGTTGACAATCAGTCAAGGAAACATTGTGAGGGCACCAGGATTTCAAAAAATTTGCATCTGAAAATCGCCAACCAAGAGCCAGCGTGGTGATCAATACTCATTCCTTCTTTTTATGAGAATAGACCGTTGCCCAGCAGTTGGACATTTGTTATAATAATATTGAAGCTTAAAAACAATATTTTTTAATTCCAACTATCAATCGTCGACAGACCTTCATACATATCACATAGTATAAATAGCCACGTAAAAAAATACTCTCTACTAGAAGGCATCGCAATTTCGGACTCAAATGCGAAATTTATTTTGCTCATAAAGAAATCTACCAAATATAAGGCTTCAATATTACTTCACTCTTTTCAGCTTTATCTTTCTGTGACGTCATTCAAACATCACCTACCAAAGAGTTCGATTCGAAGCAGTTTTCGTCCATCAAACTCCAGGTATTCGGACTAGATTCAAACGTTTTGAATTTTCTCTTTGATCATGAAGAGATTTTTGAGTTTTATAGAGCCTTGCGCGCACGGGTTTTCTAACGGAGACTTTTGTCTCTTCTATCAAGTCTATGGATATACAGTATACACTGTATCAGTTGACCTTTTATCATTTTGTTTTTTTTCGTGTCTCCCATGTTTCGTTTGAAAAGACTTTTTACCGAAGTTACACTTAGCCGTAATAACGGGCTACGAATGTCCCAACATCTACGGGCTACGAATGTTCAAATGTCTACGTGCTACGAATATCCAAATGTCTACAATTGTCCAAATGTCTCCGAGCTACGAATGGTCAACATCTACAAGCTACTAATATCCAAATTTCTACGACACCTACAAATGTCAAATTACATGACACTTTTTAAGCTCACTGGAGTCGACAATTATGAAATGTCTACCGACCCTGAGAAGTAATTTTGATTCTCTTTTTGGGACTCTTTTAAAGGACAGACTATTATTAAAATAATAATTGAGAAAATGAATGCATGTCGTGACTTTGATTAACCTTTTAAAAATAAGTAACAGCATGACATACACACCTTATATTTTTTAGCTCATCCTTCATTCATTCATATCTTCAAGTGGGTTTCGCAATATACAACCAATATTTTGCGTGCTTCCTTACTTAAACGTAACAGGTTCCTACATACTTCACACACAATGGTGTTCTACACAAAGGTACTCTAAAAATATGATATGATACGGTGTTAGAGTCAATAAGGCTTGACACACACTAACATTTTATTCGTCATAATTATTTTTGTTGCACACATTACCATACATAAGGTATAAATAATCATGTATAAATATTTATTTAGTATTCATTATTCATATTTGCCATTAATTATTTGGGAACAAAGAAGACAATATAATTTTCATCTAGACTTTATCAAAGAATTTGAGGTCAAAGTTTTCTTTAGGTACTGATTTTTTTACGTTCCCAATACCAATATGTTTTTGGTTTTTGTTTGACTATAAAAAAATAATTTCGGTTTAAATTAAGTGAGACGAAATACGGAAATACGGTATTCATTTAAATCCGGTAAGACTGGTAGCTGACCCCAACATTGCTTGGGAAAAACCTGATCTGAAAAAATAAAGAAAAGTGATTCGACTAGAATCGTGCGACTAGTCGTCGGTCTACAGTTTTCCTTAACAATGGCACGCATATCCATGCCATAGCATGCAGCTTTCAAGACGTCATGTTTAAGACGGATTCAGAACACAATGAGAGTAAGATGCTTCTAAGTATAGCAATGTATCTCGCATTGTCTGAAATAACATAATAATATTATTAATTCACCTACAGTTATGCAATGTACGAGAAGTATTTTTTTCTGGGTTGTCATTTTTTTTCAATATGGCTGTATTTTATTCGAATTTTAGTTTATTCAAACTAATAGTAAAAATTCTAAGTCTAATAAGTCTACGTAAGTAAACATTAATATGTCTCACAAAACTTAATAGACAAGATTACAATATACCTGTAACTATATTGAAAAAAAAGCACTCTAATATTAAAAACAGTATTTCCATCCAATGAGCTGCTTTCGTCCATACACCGTTTGGTACAACAATTACATAAAAATAGATGTAAAATTTTTGTAATGTAATTTTTATTTATCAAAACATAAATAAAAATTAATGAAAAAATATTCCAATCTGGACAATTAAACGAAGTTACAGCACCGCTACCGCACGAGTTATGACCGAAGTTTCCTTTGATATAATTGTTTTATTTTTTGTACACTTTTTGTGCACTTCAGTGTACGGCGTAGTGTAACGTCAACATTTTTACATTTGCAAACACGTAGTTCATTTGCAGTGTATTCAAAACGACCCAGTTCTATTTAGTTTTAAAGGTAGTCTAACTTTAGAATATTTTTTTTTTATATTCGCTTTTGACGGGTCATTTACATCTGTTTTTAAATGAGCTTTCAGCCGTAATTTCGGTGCTTTTATACGAATGACTGGTCCCTTTTTTATATGGTTAGCTGTATTTAGTTAATGAATAAAATATTAAAAAAATGGGTGTTATTAATTTGTTTAATGGTTAACTTGACTTCTGGAGTTAATCTTGACATAAATAATATGTCACTACTTTTCGTAACATAATGTTATGATGGTATGGTGGCCTAGCGGTTCAATGACCGGATTTGTATGCACATGGTTGGTGGTTCGGACTTAGGCCAATACCAATGTGACTTTTTATAGTTATATGTTCTTTCTTAGATACACTATTGGCAAACGGAAATCAAAATTAACTATTTATTATTAATTTATTATACAGGATTAATAAGGTGTGCGTATATTCTACGAGGTAATCAGATACGCACTCCTTATAAATTAATCCTGTATAATTATTATTATTATTAAGTCGTCGTTTACATTCCGATCTAAAATATGTTTATGCAACAAACTCGTTTAAATTTATTGCCAGCATGCAAACCTTTTGTTTCTGAAACGCCGCCACGCCTTTGGCACTTTTAGTGCCGCACCTACGTGTCACCTAGTCTTTTTTTTTACGCTTATATGGTACTTTATAAAGACAATAACTTTATTATGTTAACCGCGATGGAAACAGACTTAATGTGTTCGGAGTTAGTTTTGTGTTTGTTTGTTTGTGTGGACAGTTTCCTTAAAATAAAGATACCGATATAAGTGAGCGTTTTAGTTATGCTTGGACTTTTTATGCTAAATGTCGTGAGATTGATGACATAAATAATTTTCGTAATCTGAAACCGCCTATATGTCATAGTATAATAACTTAGAGATCTGTGCAGTTGTTCAACGAGTATTTAAAATCGTGAGTGAGTAGAAGCTGATATCATTGATTGGTTTATAGTATGACGGGTCATGGCTTTCGGCATTTACTATGTTATTCTTATTGATTTTTACCGCATTCATTCATTTTACAAGCATTAACGATTAAAGAAATCGCTTCGATAACAATAAATATATAGGAACGACGCTCAGTTTCGATACGTCACGTGACTTGGACTTCGTAGGTATTATTTTAGGTAAATACATTTAAAACACGTCGATCAGCTTTGTCGCTTATATCGATGACACTAAGGAGGAATTCGTACTTAGTTAATTTACTGAATTTAAAATGGAATAATATTTAGTTTAATTATTTAAAGATTCAACGGCTTACTCACGCGCATTCTCGGGATCGCCCGACTAGTTTCAAACTCAATAGGAGTCCTAAATCATGAGCTGACAAGGCGGCGGCGCGCGGCGGTGTCGCGTCTTTAAATAATTATGAATTCGTTTACGGAAGTTATTATAAAAATTATTTGGTTTAAGGCACAGTAAGAGATGAATCGAATGTGTAGTCAGGTAAAATAAATAAAATTGTAGATTTGCCATGAAGCTAGAGTGATTAATACTTTGAATACTTCCTATTGTAGATGGTAAGAATAAGATGAGGAACAAAACCAGAATAACTTCGTATAGCGCCTAAACTGTGACCTGAATATAATTAACCCCACAAAAGCGTAATGTAACTAGATAGTGTGCGAATTTATTTTGTTTCCGTACTTTGTAAAGGCTTGGTTGCATGCTAAAATGATCATAGGCCAGGAGTCTGGTTCTTTTATTTATCTGGGATTATAAATTCCTAGGTATGTGCCTTCTTGTTTGTTGTCTAGTATCTAAGTAGAGTAGTACGGACATTGACTACATTTTCTGTTCAAATAAAAAACTACTATGAAGTTTTATAGATGGTATTTTTTGTGCTTCGAAACAATGAGAGAGTAAAGCTCATTCATTTATCATTGTGTAATGTACGTAGGCTTAGTTAGTTATTAATCAAGTACTTTGTTTATAACATTGTAATTAAATTAGTTTTGTAACGTAGGTACTGTTACTTCACTTGTAATTTAATAAAAAACTCTGTTGGTTTATTTTGAAACTAAAATTAATTACTTAGGAAATTTAAATAGAAGTACACAGCTATTGAAATCTTGTTGTTAAAATAGATATTAATAAAATTTTGCTTGATCAAAATCCAACACAAATTGAGACTATACGTCAAGCATATTTATTAGAATTCTCATTTTTATTTACTAATACGGTTATAATATTAGCCTTTTGCATTAAAAATAAACAGAGAATCCCACTTTAATATGTTTAAGTTACTACTTGACTAGCTATTTAAATAAAGATTTTCATTGAAACTTTTGCATAGACTTTATCTAAAAATATTTGAGACGCGTTTCGGTTTTAGTAAACAATAATGTCATTTAAAGTGGGGAACAATCGACCCCTCATATAATTAAATGTGAATGTCCTGCCCTGCACCATCCAGGACTATATAGATAGATGACGATAGAGGCCAACGACCGTGCCATCCAGGTGACAACTTATTGGTCAGATAGACTTTAGAGGTCATTTTTTTAAGATTACTAGCAACGTGGGTCTCACATAATTAGTATTCTTACTATAATAATAACAGTTAGGTGTTTTTTCCTATTTTTTGCTATTGTCTACAATTTTTTAAATTTTCTCCTTTCACAGGTGAGCTGGAAGAAACTTCTATAGAATAAATAATAAACAAATTTATTGATTTCCAAGTGATATGAAGTATTAGATACTAGAGGTTTGAAATAAGCAGTACCTTTGCACATCCAAAATATTTAATGATAAAAAATCTCTGGCTTTAATTTTGTGTCCCGGCTCCTGTTCTACACCTAATGGGGTTGAGTTGCATGTTACCTTTGTCTTGGCTGTAACGTTACCGTGCACGGAACCCATAACAAGTCCCATCGATCATTTTATGTTGTTGTCTGCCTTTTTGTATGCAACCTCTAATTAACGAGGTATGTGTTTTCCAGTCTTGTATTCTTTCAATCTCGTATCGAAGTTGGCTTGAACTTATCAGTGCATTTTTATGTATTTAATAAACCGTGGTTTAGGACTTGTGATTAATGACATGAAATCTTTACAGGGCAAATCTATCGCGGTATTTTTTTTTTTCTATAAAGTTGAGAGGTCACTTAACTGGGGAAATTTATCCGTTATTTCCTGCAATAGTTAAATATTTTGTTTTATGATTGTCATGCATTCAGTGCCTGTTTGATAAATATAATTCAAAGGACAAAGTTATGTCCTATTGAGAACATTGTTCCTATTGAGCCATATAATATTTGAACTGTATAATACGTTTTACCTTCAAGGATTTAATTAATAAATAATACTAAAACAATAAACGAGCGTCTGCTAATAGCCACAAGCACTGGATTTAGTACAATTTATTATTTTGTTTTACGCTATTTTCTGATTGGTTTTGTTTGCAATTCGGATTGTTAATCTCAGGATAATCCTTTATCGATATAACATACCGATTGCGACCTTCTGTAGCCACAACTTGGAACTGTGAATTGGGTTATCTATTTTCAGAACTGGGACGTTCAGATAAATCTTAATTAGATTGATGGTTTTATGATATTTTAATGGGCTTGCTATACCAATTTGTCGAAGATGTGAGTTTAGGTTGCTCCCTTTATTAATTATGCTTGGTATGAATAGGTTGGTATCTCTGCAACGGATACCTATTATTTGGTATTTTAAAATGAAACTTTAATCTCAAATGTGATGTTGTGTTTACAAAGAAACATATTATTTCTATTGTTAGGTATATTTTGTTTCCGAAGGAGCATCTAAAACTAATTTGTTTTTTTCAGTTATAGTTAGTCGGAAAACTTTATTTTTGTTGAGCGGCTATTCTGGGACTATAAAGCCCCAGTATCACTGCGACCGCTCTCGATCCATTGTGATTGCCGATTGCTTTTTTCCTTACAGTTTGCCACCGAGTTCCTGCATCCACTAAGTACTGCACTAGCTTTTTGGGGCGGTATGTTAGTCGAAAACCTTACAAAAACATCATCTAAAAAGCTAAATATAAATACATATAATTTTTCATGTAATCTTCCCCTGATCTTCATCTAATATTAATGACTTACATAAGTGCGAGGAACAGTAATATTCTGACGCAACATAATCTCGCGGAGGTCAAATCCTCGATTTAGGTAATCCTATACAAGTATGGGCACTATTTCCTCTAAGAGCGAACTAGAGGCAAGTTATTATTTAAGCCGGCGCTTGGAGCTGACGGGTTTAACGGCGTCTTAAGATATAAGCGATAAGAATAGATTAAAAAACTGTTGAATGCTAGATCAATAGGTTTTTAAAGAACTCTTTAAAGGTGACTTGAAATATTATTAGAACGATTAAATGGCCAATCTCGACATAACTTGGGAAAACGTGTTAGGTGGTTGGTACGGTACATATTTACCAGAACTGTGTCTTTTTGTAATATGTACCTAGTGATCGATACTATACTGATATTTAATACAATACCCATATAATTATAGTACTAACATGGAATGGGTAAGCATGCATAAAATGACCGAGAAAGAAACGGATGGATTATGCGAAATAAAGCTGTGAATGACAGCAATTGAAAAAAAAAAGAACGATGATGAAAAACGAATGTAATGTTTAATGTTTTAATTTATTTGAATTAAATTTTGTGATGTTGGGGCAGCGTGGGGACTTGCACCGACCAAAAACGCCCCGGTCTCGTCCTCACCCGTGCCGGAGCCGCGGCATTGCTTACGCAAGCTCTACGCAGCACCGGGAGGGCGCATTGGCTGCCTGCGATACATGTTTCCCGGCGAAACATTACGGTGAATGTACCTTTCTTACATTATTATGCCAAATTATAGCCGTGTGGTATAGATCACCACGCTAATTACCACTGTGCGTGACGTGCTGCGGGTTCGTTCCCCGCATGAGACAAGCATTTGTGTGATCCACAAATTCTTGTTCCAAGTCAGGGTGTTCTTTGTGCATGTGATTTGAATGTTTGTGAAATCCCCGCGACATTAAATTTCTTAGTGCGAGCGTCGTTTTATAAAAAAAGTAAAAGTAAAAAGTAACTTACTTAATTTTTGGCCGCACTAATTTTTAGGCAGACTTTACTTAAGGAAATCTTATAACTTGTGCCACACTCCAAAACTAGACGACAAATCCGTTCAAAAAGCTACAGTATGATAAAATGCAGTTTCCGTGCAATATGGCGTTGAAAATTACGGAATGTAAGGCTAATGTTTGACATTTTCTATACAATCTGTCATGTGGAATGCTATTAAATTCCTAGTAGAAAAATGCGAGCTATGTTTTCAGTACTTTCGAATATTTTGACGGTTGTTTTTAATGTTGTATGAACACTGAACAGGTATGTTAGTTACCATATAATTTAAACGTTAGATAGGGGTTTTATTTCTCTTGTAGTCTTAATTTTCACGGGAAAAACGTCATATATTTTTTAAATTTAGGTACCTACAGCAATCCATATAGTTATGGAGGAAAAATAATAGCATAAAATATATTTATTTCCTTGGTTTAGTTCAAGTAACATAATACTTCAAAAATAAATTTTAGAAATGAATTGTGCATTTGTCTTTTGGTGCAGTTTGTCCGGGAGGATATAATATATATACAGCAAGTGTAGAAAATTTTAGATTGAAAATCCCATAAGGTCAGTGCAGTCAAGGTCAATACAGGGGACATCTACAAAACAATTGTCAATAAAAAACAAACAATCAAAACACAAAAATAAATGTTATGTAATATCGTTGTTTACTTGTTAGGTAGTGTAATCTCCCTATCTATCCAGTTTGCTGTATGCGCAATATACGTACATGTTTTAAAATTAAACACGTCATGATGATTTTTTTTTTAAATAATTGTTTAAGTCAGTTTTTGTTTCACGAATAAAACGCAATTTTTGCTTTCTTTTCTTTCAAAAATAAGTAATCGTTGTATTATTTTTAAAATATTGTGTTCTTATACAAAAGACAACATTACAAAGCAATTCGAAGGTTCTTTGCGCTTTCTATGAGCTTTTAAAGAAGGAAAGAGTGAGACGCTACTCGCAGTGTATTGCTGTCTCGCTTTCACAGTACCAACATTTTTATTGTAAGACCTCGTAGTACAGACACTGTTCATATTGACCACCCAACTGATATACATTTTATTAAATTCTATTTCATTTTAGACGACTTGTTTGAATCAAGCATCAAAATATTCAATGCCCATTGAAATATTTCGACATATTTCTATTATATTTATTTCAAAATACAATGTTTATCGTTTATTTCATGTATTCAGTTCGATGTGACACGTTTACGCTAACATAAGGCTGTTTACACATTTCTCTTGCAAATTTAAACTCGATAAAATTACTAAAAATTGTAAACTTAACTAATTATATGGTATATCTCTATATTGGAATAATTTTATTAAGCAGTCAATGGACTGTATTGTATTATATTTAGAAAAATATAACTGATCATGTAAAACCAAGAAACTCTTTTGACCCAAGCGGAGGTTATTTCAACATAGTTGCATAGTGAATAAATAAGATTTTTTAAGAAAAAAAAAACATAAATTGTTATTGTAAGTGAACTTGATACCTACTATATACTATCGTTATATAAGTTTTATATAACGATAGTATATAGTAGGTATCATCATATACCTATATTGTCATTATTAACATAATGTTATAGGTACCTGACACACGTGACAAGTCTGTGTCTGTCCTTATATTTCATTTATTCAAATAGTTCGTTTCGACCATCGATTTTTGCTACTGTGGGGTTGTACAAAATCATACTTTTGTATCGCAGTGTGAATAAAAGGCTTCAATAAAGCTTCATAAATTGAATTCCAGTTATTTTTATGAGTATTATACTCGTATTTTCATGTTTGTGTATAAATGATACCGTAGATTGAATAGAAAGGCTGTATATAGCTGTAGCAATTGGATTTATTAAATTTGTTTAGCGTATTACAGGAACGAATTTTCATTGAGGTTTTTTGATTGTGTATTGCAATCATAGGGTTATTTTTAAATAACGTATTGTGATGATGAGAAAAGGTGATCTCGTTATCATTCTAAGCTTAGCTATTTACACAGATAACGCATCGTAGCAAATATTCATAATTCAGATCTTAACATGGATTTGACGTACGTGTCAATCAACTATCAACAAGACAGTCAATTTACATTTGCTCACATGACAGTGACAATAAAGCCAACCTCTGCACTTACAATAATTTATTGAATTCCTAAAATCCATACAACCATCTTTAAAACATACATTTTATGGAGGAATCAAAAAATCGAATAATAAAAAAAGTTAAAATATTAAATTTTAAATTATAATAAAAAAATAGTCGATCTTACGGAAAACAAGATCAAATCTAACTCCACAACATGGCCCATTGTGTAAACGGGTCACTATTTAACGAATCAGGGTATCTTACTTACCAAACAAAAGACGAACAAAACAAAAAAATACACGGCCATTATTCGCGAGATTTTTTTTCCGTCTTTGTAGGTGAAGACGAGAATTTCTAACTGGCATGACATTATTATAAATCTTGTAGATAAGTGGACGTCAGCTGGCACCGTCTCCTTGGTATACACTAGTCTATTTGTTAAAAAAATTGTAGATAAGAATAGTGTAAGTTTGGACGGCGTTTCAAAACTCTTATCATGATTGTTGTACGAAATATGCGTAGGTATACTGTTATATTTTATTCTCTTAAAGTTGTAAATAACAGTTTTTTTTAAACAAAATAATATTGATAATTCAACGATAATTCGACATTCAAATAAAACTACTTTTACGGATTCTAGCGCTGTTTACTTGATTTTTGTTCCCGACGTTTCGAAACCTTTACAGTAGTCATGTTCTATCAGTCTGCCCGTGACCGCTATAGAATTCGCTTAAAAGTAGTTTTATTTCAATTTCACGCGTAATTAAGTAACGAACACCCTCACAACTTTCACATTTATATTAATATAGAAATTTCGTACAGAAATTAACAGTCATGCAAACAAACCGGCGAAAATCATGAATAATCGACATCTCATCCCCGTAATGATATCTAGCGCTTTCAATGCCATCTGTCATGCCCCTAAGGCAGAAGATTGATGAAGACGCCCCAAGCAAACATGTCCCAATGTTACGAACAATTAACGATCCCTAGATTACTGAATTCCGCTCTGAGTAACAAATGTATGAAGAAATTGAGTGATGGAACATCGTTCACTGATTTATTACTACAAACACTTTTGTTGATCTAGTTATTTTTGATTAATAAATGAAATAAAAAATGTGAAGAAATGAAAAATGGAATAACATTTTTACCAGTCTTATAGCTTGCGCTGTAATAGAGAAAAGTACCAAATTTCAAAGCTTTCTGCCCCCGGCTTAGCTTGGAAACAATATTAAATTTTCCCTCCCAAGTAGTTCCCACTTAAGGAATCGGGATAAAAGCCTATGTTCTTTTCCATGTCTAAAGCTACATGCATGCCAAATTTCATCCAAATCCGTTCAGCCGTTTTTGCGTGATTGAGTAACAAACATCCACACTTTCACATTTATAATATTAGTAGGATCAGATTATATGCCTAATTAAATCGCTATCTGTACATTGATAAGCAGAGATTGATCAGCGTTACATCATTTGTATAACACGGTAATGCGGCAACAACCGCGGTAATATTTCATTCGCTGCCCCTGGGAATGTCTGCCGAATCGACGTATGTCAAATTGATTTACGCTAGTGACACCACGTTAGATGCTGCTGTTTTTATTTATTGCTATTTAGTTTGTAATTGATTTAGAGCTGATTGTGTTGTCGCCACGTGAGTGTACGCATAGGCAATGAAATAAATTACTTCATGTCTTGAATATTTAGCTTATGATCAAAATTAAGTGTATTTATTTGTGAAAATTTAACCTTTTTCCTTTTTTTAATGATCTAGGCTGAATATTAGTAAATAGTTTACAAATTTTCAGCTACAGGTATTGTAAGGCGTATGTTTTTAAAAGCAGATAGAGAAATAGTATATTTATGAAATGGACCTATTAGAGGTCTTATGTGGAGGAACTTATTTTAAACAAAAATAATAGTTTACTTTGTTATCGATTTATACAATAAGATAATTTAATTGACTTGAAAATTAATAAATCTACTTCATTTGCAACCTTACCGGACACAAAACAAATTACATTGTAGCTTTTAATGAATAAATTTATTTTCAACACAATATAAATTGCATTTTACAGGCATCTAAACTAAACACAGTAACGGGACTACCCTGTCGCAGCTGCATAGTTTTACAACACAGGAGCTCGATACAAAACTGTGCAACTGAATATTTTATTAAATAAATTGCATTTGCTTCCTTTGCGTCACCACCGAGCACCAAGAACGTACTTTGAAATTTTTATTCATTAGTGTATTAAAAATGGCATGAATAAGTAATAATTGTTATATTTAGTTTTTCTTTGATATCAAGGTATTTATTTTTGTTATTTGAAAATGATTTATGCATACTACTTAAATATTGAATTGTGTTTTGTATATCTTATATCTTTAAACGAGCAATTCTTGTATATATATATATATATAATCTGAATCTCGAAAACGGCTCCAACGATTTTCATGAAATTTTGTATGCAGGGAGTTTCGGGGGTGTTAAATCGATCTAGCAAGGATTCATTTCCAGAAAATGTCGTTTTATCCGTGTTTTCAGTAATCTTAAATCTTTAAACGTGCAATTTTTGTATATACGGTCATCAAAACTGTTACAATTCAAAATAAACAAAATATTACATTTGAATTTGGAATCTGTCATTTTTATATGAATGTTCATTGTGTTTTCTCATTTTGGCGCCAATACATTGAGACCTCCTCTGTTTGTAACATAAAAAAAGATCAGGCCATTCACGTAGTATTCGTACGAAAAAGGTGGTCAAAGCAAAAGATTTTATCTATTTTGTTTACGGATGAGAAAATATTTACAATTGAGCAACATTTTAACAAACAAAATGACCGTCTTTATGCTCTAAGGAAGCTTCCCAATTAGTCGACAGAGTGCATCGTTGGCATTATCCGACTTCAGTGATGGTTTGGTGGGCTCTTAGCTATGAAGGAGTGACTGAGCCATACTTTTGTGAAAAAGGTATCAAAACATCGGCACAAGGGTATCAAGATACCATTCTTGAGAAGGTAGTGAAGCCACTAACTACACCATGTTCAATAACCAAGAATGATCCTTCCAGCAAGACTCGGCGCCGGGTCATAAAGCTCGGTCTACGCAGTCTTGGTTGGAAACGAACGTTTCGGACTTCATCAGAGCTGGACTGGCCGTCGTCTAGCCTCGATCTTAATTCGCTGGATTATGATTTATTGTCAGAATTAGAGAGTACGGCTTGCTCTAAACGCCATGATAATTTAGAGTCCATAAACAATTTTTTTATTCTAATGTTATTTGTGATTTATTGATAAGCTGTAAAAAAATAAGTATTTGTTTATAGTAAAATATTTAACTAAATGCTCGTGATTTTTTATATAAATAACCAGTTCATATTTTTTTATTATTATGTCGGTAAAATCGAAAAATATTATTCATACTTCCTCATTTCATCAGTATGTAATTCGTATTTAAATATAATTTAAAAAAAACACTACCTAAAAAAACGAGCAAAGCTCGGTGATCCAGGTACTTTTATTTATTAAAACTTATCATGTACTGGTTCATTTTTCCATTGGAAAAAAAATAAACTGATATTTTGAGACCAAGTTGAATTTTACAAAGATTTATACTAGGGAATTTTATAAAATAATGCCATGTGTTTATATGACATATTATTTTACTTTATTTTCACTGAAATGATAATACCTAAAATTGTTTAATTAATTATTAAAAAAAAATACCTTTTGAAAGTTAAAAAAAAAACAAAATGCTACTCAATAATGTATTCTTTTAATTACTTAGGTACGAAAACTGAAAAGGCGCACTAACAAAAAAAAAGTAAACGTTAAAAGCTGTTAAGCAAAATTTCAAACATAACACCTACACAAAGAAAACTTTAAATTTTAAAAGAAACAAGAAACCTTTAAAATTCCTCGCAAAAAGTAACAAAAAGATTTATTCCCACATTTCCTTAAAGCGGTCACGTTTAGAAATTGTAAAGTATTCCAATGTTTCGTGCGGAAATATAATATAACGTGTGCTCTTCGCGTTTCGTTTTTTTTTCTTTTAATGGCCACGTTTTGTCGTGCAGTGTGAAAATGTCCTTGGCCTTTCTTCTTAGTTTTTTTATAATTGCAAGGTGGAAAATATTATTTTCTATATTTTACCGATTGTCTTAGCAATTGGAAGGATATGACGTATGTTTTTGAGTCTAGTCTGTTTTTTTTTCAGCTATAATTTTTTTAGTCTTCTTTTTTTTTTCGAGTCGATGGTACACTTTTTTCAAAAAGTATTTAAATTTGATGCGCCTCGTAGTTGGCCACATAAACTGCAGCGTCATTTTTTCTGATGAAAATATTTATTACTTTTTCTTAAAATGAGAATTATTTCGGTACCTGACCCAACTTAGTCTAAAATCAGCTGGACATAAATAAAAGAACCCAGGTATCCAATTATTTAGGACTTTGGACTTATGCTGATCTTCCGTTTTACGTCTCAGAGAGAAATTAACATTATATTCTGATTTAGAATAAAGTTTTCTTATGGTATTTACAAGTTGCTTTTACGCGGATTTGCACGCGCAGTGACGATATATTATTATAGTTCAAATAATTTCTTGTGAAAATAAATTTAATTTAAAAATTATGTCTAAATATTATACTTATTCCATTAACACAGCGTATCCAAACAGTATTCTTATTCGTATTCTTCTTTAACAATTAGCACCAGTTAGGCCATATTTAACCTTCAAATACAACTTCAAATAGAACTCCTCAAAGTACCTAATAGTTTAAGAGGTAGAGAAATAAACAGACGTAATTTTTTTCATCGTTTTTATTTGTTGTAAACAGTCTTATTATCGAGCGATGATTTTACATATTATTTTATACATAAACAATATTTCAATTTGGCTGGTTTGTCTAAGCGAATACACGATCTAACCTCACAATAATATTATCGTTGTCTTTACATTAAGGTACACCTTATAACAATATTTACAAGAATTGAAACAATAATTGAATTACGTTTCCCCGTTTTTATTTTAAAGCGTGGGTGATTTGGGTGTTTCGCGGGATGTGATAGCACTGTAATTTGAGACTTTACTATTTAAGATAAAGTATGAATTTGAATTTTGACAACTTAATTGAAAATATTTTATTTTATCCATCCTTTTAGGTATACAGGCGTCATAATACACGTACATGCGAACTAGGTTGTATTACTCGTAGTATCCAATTTATTGTACCTACATTGCAATGCGTACTGCAACGATATTTGACACCGACTCTTGTATATAACACAAAACCAGAATTCGAGCTATCCAGAGTAGTGTATTGCGTTTAATTTCAATTCACTCGATAAAGTGCTTTGTTTAAAGTGAAATTACTAGTTAAATTGGTACATATATTTGAAGGTTAGTAAAAACCGTATATAAAAAAATTATAACCCTTCATTTGCAAGTATGTCTATTTTACAATAATTTCATAATAATATTATATACAAACCAAGAAAACAAGTTTTTCTGTTATTACACAGTCACTTTTCCAAAAAAAACGATCAGAGACTTTTCACAAATGCTATTTATGTATGGATGCGTGGACATCACAAACTTTTAATGGGGTCATTAAACTCAAGAATGACGTATCCAATATTATACAGCTACCTGTCTAGCCATGAATGTCATTAAAGTACTCATAATTTTCAAACTTAATGAATCATTGAGATTTTTTACGTCATTTTCTAACGAAAATAAATGGCATCTGTTGATATAAAAAAAAAACTTATAAACGACATAAACCGATGAACTCCATTTACTCACTATTCTGTGTCCCAATCAGACCCAGAGCAATAAACATATTTCTTCTGAAAAATAAATCCTCCGCCGTCACACCCAAATCGTGACCTAACAATATGTACATAGTTACACTGACTACGTAAGGTATACAAAGGTAACATAACATAACATTAGGCTTAACAACGTTTGTTCCCGAAGGACTCGTCGAGATCCACCCTTCGCTGCTTCCGTCAATCCTGTGGGCAATGAGATACTGGTTAGATTTTGGAAGAAAAACCAGATAATAATAACATGAATTAAGAAAGAAAAATGTCGAAGCCTGTAGAAATGTTACTTGTCTTGGGAGACCGTTTGTATGTATTTCAGATAGTACCAAAATGACAAGTCTAACAAGACTTAGCACGTATTTGTTCTTAGTTACGACGGACTCTCTCGGCCCAGTTTTTGATCCCAAGTAAACCTAACCAATGGTTAAAAATGCTAACTAATGGTTTGTTTAAAATAGGCGCTTTAGAAACGTTAACTTTAAAACTAAATGACTCTAGGTGCGCATCATTAATCATGAGATTTCCCCTTTTCAGAACTATTATAAAAAATATATTTACACCCCGTAATTTCAAAACTATTAGAGTATAATAATTGAACTAGGTTAAATACCTACTATAACTAAAGCATCTCGATGAATAAGAGACAGAACCATCGTATCTTTTCAAGTGCGAATAAGACGATAATTACGATCAGACAGTCGTGTCGCAATTAACTACGTCTTACAAATGATCTTACAGCGAGAATTTACTCAGCATGTTCAATTTAATTCTAAGTGCTGTTGTAAACACAGTGATGAATGTAACGAAAATTCTTTACGTTGAAGAAAGATTATTTTTTAAATTTAATTCGGTTGTTTATCGATGTGTCGGACAATGAAAGGATTGAATAGTATGAAAAATATAACATAAGTATTTTTCTTGTAGGTATTAAAACACATATTGATACCTAGGTATTCTATGTTTCATAAAACAAGGATTTTAAGATTTTGGAAAGATTCCATGTCGGAAATTATTATAATGCTTCCAATTTTTGTGACATTGTATATAAGATAACTATAATATAGTTAACAACTTAATAATTATTATTAACTATTCTTAATATCTTATTAGTAGTACAGTAACTTACCACCAGCAACACTGATCTGATTTCCGAAATCCTCCGAATATGAGTTGAGTTTTATTTCTGTGAACAAGAAGGTTTATTTCAAATCTTAAGTTACTAATGGTCAAATACTGAAACGTCAATCAGTTTGAAGCCGCCGTTAAGTCTGATGCTGTCTCTGTCACTTTAAGGTGTGAAGTAGCGACAGATAGTCATTTAAGAACATCTTATATTAACTTTCGTCTCAGTATTTGGGGGTAAAGTGGATCGCATGCGTGAAAAAGTAATTGTCTTGACTGTCAATTCAGTGAGTTTAATTGGACTCAAAATTTTAACGACGGCGAGACTTTAGTAGGTAGTTAGAAAATAGTCGAGAAGTCGTATAGAGTATTTGTATGCACAGGGTTGCAGGTCCAAACCCAGTTCAGGCAAGTACCAATGTGGATTCTTCAAAATTATCATGTATTACTTTCTTTATTATTCTAAGACATCGTGGACAATCAGTGTAGGGAAATATCGTGAGAAACCTGGATTCCAAAAAGTGGAATCTGAACTGGCCAACCCGCAATGGTTCCTTCTCTATATAAGAAAAAAGCCTGTGCCCAAGAGGTACATTTATAGGCCGGTATTATACTAAATCTATAAATTGTATTATTATTTATAATATTAGTAAGGAAAGTAAGGACTTGCGTACCATAAAGTCTGAGCGTGCCCTCACTCTTGCCGAGCGAGTTGGTGCTGACACAGTTGTAGGTCCCGATGTCACTTCTTGAGAACTGCCTGATGGTGAGCCACATCGTCACCTGGTAGGACACCTTCTCTTCTGTGATCGTGTATTTGGGTCTATAACAAGCAGAAACATCGTTGACTGGCCTATTGGTCTAATGGTTAGTGACCCTGACTGCTAAGCCATTCTTGAGTTATGCACTTACCAACATCCATTTTTATTTATATTTTGGCAATTTTTTTTTATACTATTAAAACCTTTCCTCAGAATTTTTCATGAGAATAAAACATTATTGGAAAAAACCAACAATATCAAAACTAAATTAAGTAGGTATTTGAAGTCCGTTCCTGTTGATACTTTTGGTCGTCAATTATTCAAAAGACACTACAAATAAATAACTGTCGAAGACCATACATTAAAGAATTTTGTCACAAACAAAAACATAAAGAAAAAACAATTAATTTTTTATCATGAACACAATTTCAAAGCAAAAGGTTCAGGCATAATTACCAAAAAAAACCGTTGCCTTGATCAGTTATTATATTTTTGCTTCGACTCTAATTATTTGATAGTTATCTAGTGAATAATTACCGCCCAGGATAAGAGCGTGACAGGCCGGAATATTAGTTTCCGTTGCTTTATTATTTATAAATTTCTGACAGTTACTAAGATTACAAGGTGATATTGTTATATTTGTACAATAGACGAAATTTGTAGTTGTAGTTAACATTACAATATTAATTACAAAAGCTTGCAATTGTTAATATTAATTGCAAAAGAAATAAAGAAATAAATAAATAAATAAATAATTTGTTATAGACTAAGCAAATGAAAACTGGTATGTTTCTTTGTCGTTAAGCGTGTGCCAATGTGTGTGTGGCAATAAATAATATTTGAATTTTGAACAAAAAAAATCAAAAAACGTTCGAAATTTGATCAAAATCATTTTATTAGTATCCCATTATTTTTATTATTCATCCTCCATAGTTCGATGTCAAATAATATTTTTATTGCTAACAATTCTTATAATCATTTTTAATTCATGTTAATGTAATATCAATGATTTGATGTTCTTGTTAAATCTGAATTAGCTGCAATTAATAAAAATGTATTTTTATTCAAATAAAATTATTGTGAGTGTGGTGTTAGTCGGTGAGTAATTGTTACACTTAAAATGTATATCGCGTACTTATAAACAACATGTAATGTGTATACAATTGAAGACTAACCTAATTAAATAAATCAATAATGTTTTGATTCATTAATATTTATACAAGGTAATTTAGAATACGGGTTAAGGGAAAATGTGTATACAAGAAGGAAATACAAACTTGCTTGTTTGCCCCGGAGTCTATTTATAATAATGAAGAAAGAGCAAAATTAACAAACATTGCTTTAGGGGCAGGAAACTTTATTTCTTTACTGAACCAAACAATAGATCGTGTATTTAATTATGAATAATATACCGTGATTGGTTTTCTGAGAAATTGGTATTTATTTTATTTTATCCATTCCATAACGTAAAAAATCTGAAAAAGCGGACTATTTTTGACTCAGTTACTTGATAATTTCCTTACCAAGCTTCTTATAACGTGATAAGAGGTTCAGTTCTTATTTATTTCGTGAATTTGTTTTTTTTATTCGATTGACAAGTTTGTGTCGTCCGGTACTATGCCTGATTCAATAACCCCCTAAGGCACCGTCCTATTGACATTGCTCGCGCGATGATGCAATGCGATTTTGTCGTGTACGAAACTGTCTATGATCGCATCGTGTCACGCGACCTTCAATAGGACATTCAGTAGAATGTTTTAACGCACGGTTGTCATTGGACAAGCGACAGCAATTGGACGGCACCTTATTGGTTAAGAACTTGGAGTGGGCCAATCAGAGTGACGAACGTCATTTATAATTATAGGTGGGCGAAAATGATCGCATGTGTTTTTAATTCAGCCGTGCCACACTGCTATTAAAATTACAAACACTTTTTTTTAAGATTATCATTATTAAAGGAGCCGAACCCGAATGTTAAGGCTAAATACAAACAAATACTTTTTGCAGAAAAACGATAACATGAATTTGTTTATATTTAAAAATCGCAACCAGCTTCCCTATAACATTGCCTAATATGTAATACGATAAATATTTTGGTATTATTTTGGTATTTCTACAGAAGTTTTGTGGCTTCCTAAAAATGTATTTTGGTTTTCCAAATAACTTTATGGAGAGAATATACTGGAATAAGCGAGAAATATTTTTGCGTGCAACGTTAGAGGAGTGAGGATTGTTCCCTTTTTTATTATTCTTGATTCCGGGTACATCTACATATTTTGGCAGCATATCATGCTTTTCACACGTTTCTACAACCGGTTATCCGGTACTGGCTATCCGTTGGTGAAGCTTATATATAGCAAAGTAAGAAATTTTTCACGAGCAGTGGTTGGTTTTCCATTTATTTGCCACAGGCTATCCGGCAACCAGAACCGGTATTGAACATGATAGCAGCCTAGCACTCGCTGATTCTCCATAATTATATTAGCCATCGCCTTTTCGGCAACTGGAAAGCTAGATGACACTCTGACTCAATTTCAAGATATTATTATGAATGAATGAAGATTTTTTTTTCAAAAAATTAATTTTTCTTTATATAAATTAAAAATAAAATAGTTTAAACTAAACTCTTCGAGAGCTGCAGTCCGTAGTAGGTTCAAGACCTATATGGTGGATCTCCAACTTCTACAGGAATCTATGAATAAAACCGAGAAAATTCAATTTAATTTCTTTGGTAAATATAGAAAAACAGATTCTGTTACTCACTTAGGTACTAAATAAAAAAAGGTTATGCACTGAAAACTAGACATTTCGGTGCATAACTTTTTTTATGTTAGTTTACTGTTTGTGAAAATCTTTTAGTCGACCATACAGGTCTTGAACCTACTACGGACTGCAGTTCTCAAAGAGTTTAGTTTAAGCTATTTTCTTTATTACATTTAATTTAATTTTTATTAATCTTACTTACATTAAAAAAAAACTGAAGTCAACAATCACAGCTAAACAACAAACGAGGTACTCTCAACACAGAGAACGAATTTTATTGTGGTTTCACCAATGGATTTCAGAAGCTTTGTGTCTTTAACGATAAACTTGTCGACTAGAGGAAAGCTGGGAGGGTTAGCTACATTCTGGAACTCGAGATAATATTTCTTTAAATTTGCCGGCACTAGTTAAAGGATACTGTAAGCCATTGTGAAATTTTACTTCAGAATAGAAGCAAAAGATGTAAAAAAAGTTTTAAGCATAAAAAGACGAAGAAAAGAATCATCTTGTCGTGCATGTAGAGATTCTCAGAAAATCAGCAGAGCTAAGATATTTTGATGGATGTTACGATAGTTCTACTTGCACGATTCCAAAATGTCATAGATATAATATCTCTTGAAATTATATGTGTCATTTGTGATAATTAGGGAACGAGAATCCATTAATATAGATATGAATTGGTTGACTGGCGGAAAATGTCAAGTATAAGTCCACCATTTTGTACATGAAGTTTTTAAATAAATAAATATGGATGGAAAACATTCATCAAGACGGAAAACATCAATAATCTCCATTACAAATCTTGGTAAACAAAAAGTGACTTCTGGATAAATTCTTACCCATCTAGCAGCATCTCTCCTCTGTTCTTGATCCAATAGTTGATTGTATTTGGATGGGCTTCGACGTAGCACTTCAATTTGACGTCGGTACCTAAAGGCGCACCCAGCAACTGGTTTGGCACTTTCACTGTAGGCGCAACTGTTGGCAAAAAAACACATCAAAATATTGTATTAAGTACGAAACAATATTTATTTTTGTCGTAATTGTGAGGTTGTGTCTAAAAAAGTAACAAATGGTGTCGATAAATTTTTATGTTCATTCAAACACCAAAAACTCAAAAAACAAAAAAAGCAAATGTTACGAATAATAAAACACCAGAGAATATCAAACTAGCAAAAATAATATGGAAATAATTTAATCAGAAATTCCTATTAAAACAGACTCAATACTGACATTGTACACTGTTTTTGTGCAAAGAATTTATGATACTCAATAGGCGGTAGTATAAAGCTAGGGCGTTGGACTTGCGATCATGTGGTTGCTAGTTCGTAAAGCCGACGTAAAACCACTCGTAACACAAGCATATAACTTAGTACATGGTGGTTAACAAGTAAAGTGTGATACACATTGCTTTTGCTTTGCAAAAGAAAAAAAAATCGTTTACAAAATAATAGTAATATGAAATTGTATGTACGAAGAACCCTAAATTTCCTACTAATTACTATAATGCTGACAAAACACGCCATTATTTCCATTGATCTGACAGTAAAAATATGAATATTGAACTGACGAAACCATTAGAAAACAGAGTTGATGAAACTGAATTGATCATCGCATATCATGAAGTCAACTCAGCTCTTACAGACCCACTGTTCGACAGTGTACTTAACCCTCAAAAATTACTGATTATATATATACTAGCACGAGAAAGTTTCAATTATTTCACTCTACTTATGTTAAATGTTGACACTAATTCCTAGATCTTGGAACGTCTGAGAGCCTGATAACCTCCAAGAATTAATCTACGGTCATTTTTTCAGACTCACGTATAAAGTAAAAATATCTTTTAACATCAGCAACTGAGAGATAATTCTCAGGACTCTTGGCCTTTATTAAGGCTCATTAAAATTCATAGAATATGATTATAACTAGTTTTATACTTCTTTGAAAATATTCAAGCCAGCGTTGACTTAAATTAATCTTTCGCCGACAACAAGTGATTTCACTCTATTAGGATTTAGTTACATTTCAATATTTATTAATATTTGTGTATGAAAGAGATTTCAGTATCGGATATTACAGAAAAGAGCAATTTATTCACTTTTCAACTCGATAAAATCTGAAGGACTTTGATATTTAGTCCATATCTTTAAACTTATAAACACTATACCTCATTATATACAATTTAAAATGTACATAACAATATTAAACCTAAATCTATCTATATAAATAAAAAGAGAAGGCCTGACTGACTGACTGACTGACTGACTGACTCATCAACGCCCAGCCCAAACCCTTGGACCTAGAAAGCTGAAATGTTGCACAGAGGTTTCCTTTATAATGTAGGCAAGGAATAAGGAAGGATTTTTCGAAATTCCACCCCTAAAGGTGTTAAATAGGGGATGAAAGTTTGTATGGAAAAACGTTATTTTTGTAGTTTAAACCATAAAAATTCGTGGTTACCATTCTGGTAAAAAATTTAAAACCACGTGTTTCAGTATTTTTCGAAATTCAACCCCTAAGGGAGTTAAATAGGGGGTGAAAGTTTGTAGGGGAAGTTCAGTATTTTTAAAGATAGACACATGAAATTTCGTATACGGGTTTCTCGATAGAAATAAATAAAGACGTATTTCAGCGATTTTGAAAATCTACCCCCTAAGAGGGTAAAATAGGGGATGAAAGTTTGTATGGAAAAACGTTATTTTTGTAGCTTAAACCATAAAAATTCGTGTTACCATTCTGGTAAAAAATTTAAAACCACGTGTTTCAGTATTTTTCGAAATTCAACCCCTAAGGGAGTTAAATAGGGGGTGAAAGTTTGTAGGGGAAGTTCAGTATTTTTAAAGATAGACACATGAAATTTCGTATAGGGGTTTCTCGATAGAAATAAATAAAGACATATTTCAGCGATTTTAAAAATCTACCCCCTAAGAGGGTAAAATAGAGGATGGAAGTTTGTAGGTATATGAATTGTGTAGTTTTCATAGATAGGCACATTAAATTTCATAGGATTATGAGTTAGAAATAAATAAGACGTACCTATTTTCGAGATTTTAGAAATCTACCCTCTAAGGGGGTGCAATAGTGGTTGGAAGTTTTTTTAGGAAGTTCGTCATTTTCAAAGAGAGAGATGAGATTTGGTATAAGGGTTTTTGGTTAGAAATAAATGAAAACATATTTTGGAAATCTACGCCTTAAGATGGTTAAATAGGGGTTGCAAGGTATTATATTGTGGACTTTATTTTTAAAGATAAGGCCATGCCTTTCATATACGGGTTTCTGGTTCGATACAAATAAATGACCATCTGAAACATATCTTTACGATGTCATCCGTGTTCGAGTGGCGTTCACAACGGTTTTCAAGGTGTCGCCAGCTCTGAGGTCCCGGGTTCGATCCCCGGACGGGTCTATGTAGAAAATCACTTTTCTACATTATGTCGAGTCTGGGTGTTAGTGGTACCTTCGTTGTTTCTGATTCCATAACACAAGAGCTTACTTTCTTTGAATTCGGAGCATTGAATGTGATTCTTCTTCATCTTTTCGTGTCAATGATTTTCAAGTTTTGTTTGACCAAAAAGTTGCCACCATTTTAAAAGTTTATCCAAACTTAATGTATGTGATGTTTTCCCACATTATCTTATTATTATCTTAACGCCATAATATTTTATGAAAAATATAATTCATGCTCCTTACTTTGAAAATCACAGAATACATCCATCTATCCTTTACTACTCTTAACTTCACGCGCATGCGAAGCCGCGAGCAACAGCTAGTACTCAATAAAACGAAAGATAGAATATCAAAATAGTCTGCCTTGACACTATCTAGTTGTAAGGTGTCCCATATTCTGACAGCATAGCCACGTCGAATGGCAATGCTAATTCTAATTTCATAAGTTGGAATATTTAAAATAAGTTAAGATATAAACGGTATTTAAAAGTTTAAAAATACATCATTATTATTGGATATTGTATCAATTATAATTTTACATTAATAATTTATTTAGGACAAACATAACTACGTTTCAAAAATACCAGATAAGCTGCAAATACTTTATCACCAAAAAAAATGTAAGAATTTACCACATCTATTGAGAAATCTAAAGATCTTCGCAAACACACTTAAATTATTCCTTCGATCAGTGTTTGCTACTTTCAAATTGCAATTTTCCAATATTTCAAGTTGAACAAAAAAAATTATATTGCACCAAAACAAAATCTCAAACAAAAAGATAAATCTTGCATCTGTAGCATCCGTTTGTTGAAAAGTCACGTAACTTTGGTTACTCCTACATAAAGATGAACTTGTATCATTTTGGATCGGATCCAAATTCGTGACAGCACCAACCCTGAACGGATTATATTATTCAAAGTGACAAACAAACGGATGGGGTGAATTTTATATTGTTTTTTTGGGACCGTTGATAGTTGCGGCTGTTTGGTTAAAGATCTTTATCGTATAATGTGAACATTACCGACGGCTTATCCTTAAAGGGAAGTTTCTCAGTATCAACGCCAAATTTGATTTCAGCTTATGTATATTTATCATCATCGTTTAGTGTTCCGTAAACTAAGTTAATATTATCCCTTACTGCTCGAAACCGTAGTTTTCCGATATTATTGATAGGAGCTTTAGCAACAGTTAAGAAATTGGTTCTAGTACTCACAGTTAACATTAAGTATGATCCGCTTGCTGACGGCAGGCGGCACGTCGTTGGCAGCAATGCACAGGAACGCGCCCATCTGTCTGCGGTCCACGCGCCACAGTGGTAAGGAACTGCCTGTGTAGCTCTCCACTAAACAAAATATATAAATAATTAAGTCAAATGCATCAGATAAAAGAACTCGAAGATAATAATTATGATTAATATTATTTAATAAGCTATTATTTAAGTCATATTACAGTAGGTATAATTTATCACTCTATATTTTTTGGTCCAAGTATTCATCCTTGCAGTACACTATTTCTAAAAGGACTCCATCTTCTAAGGAAAACATCTGGCTTGTTTCATTTCAGTTGTACCTAAGTTATGAATAAAATTATTTTAGCTAAACCAACGAGACCACATGACTCTGTCAATAAGATAATTGCAGCTATATTTCTCTTTAGCCATAAAACTCAATTTACTATAACACTCAGGATGGTGTCGATGGTCAATATAAGTATAATCACCACGATAGCGTTATTTATACTAATTAGTAATGTGGGTTACACGCGACCGTAAAGCGTCAGCTCTCAGCTTGTGAATGTAAGGCTAAATAAAAATATTATGAAATAGAAAAAGGTTTTGCTAAACTGGAACATGTTGACTGAAACGTCAGGATTTATATTTATATCGCTTACAGAAATGTAAGCGATTAACCGCTAAATATGTTTTAAATAACTTTAGCACCTATTTGAATCACCCGACTATTATTATTATATATCCAGTTTTTTAGCTCTGTTGTTAGTAAGTGACTCAAGTCATATTCAAATGTTGAACATAATTTTTTTGCAATATTACGCACACTCACAACAATTACATGCTAGTATTCTAAGAGACGTGAAACACGTAAAGACCTTTGACACTTATGTAATAACATAAAAAAATATAATTTGCTTTTTAAATGTTATTATAGGTATACCATCTCCTCAAAATAAGAACCACAGTCTGATAGCCAAATCATCATCAGTCACTTTGTATCTATTCCATATTTTACTAAACCTATTGACACCATTCGTCTCAATTTACTACTGCAATAGCAATACGCATTGCGATGTAGGATTCAATCATTAAACTATATCAAATTTCTCTATAAGATAACTATAGCCTGCTGACCTGACCTACATTATAAGCACGTAGCTATCAACTAAGTAAGAAACGGAAGAGTTCTAACTATATTATCATTACAACATAATAACATACGGCCAGTGGTGTCCCTAAGGGCCAATATTGGGGGCCAACCCACGGAATATACTTTTTGTGTTAATTGCTGTCTAGTGGCGTGAATAAAATTGTTTCAGGTAATGCTATCTGGATATTGTAATACTAAAAGTAATGTCGTAATTGTTTTATGACAAGCCATTATCTATAAATACGGCTAAACTGAAAATTATGTATAATTTCGTATAAGTGGAAATTTTTAGGAATTTATAAACACAAACTTTTATTTCATGATTCAAGAAAGAAAGATTTTTCTTTTCGATAGCTTTGCACGTAATCAATTATTGAAACCAATATTTCAGTTACCACAATAACTTTGTATAATTTGCTTTTTGTTTACCTTAGATGTAAATACAAACATATTTATTTACTCGGCCGCTTTTACCAACGAAACTTAATCACACTTTGACGATATTCCGTTCCACCTTATTTTGAAAATAAAAATACTTAATAGTCAAGGTAGACTTAAGGAAATGGGTTAATATGATGTTAGGCAGGTCGCGTGCCGGTACCACATAATTTACCAAAATATACCGTTACCGTATAAAAATATAACCATTAGTTCAAGCATTATCGTAACAATTGAATAAATAATAAATTTGATGTACAAAACTACTCAGGACTGAGTTAAAAATAGTTTCTCAAATACACACAAGGTTAGAATTTATGATCTTTAATTTTATATTAAGAATATTGGTAACATTCATAAATTTATGGATTAAATAGACACTGCCATTTAGGGTTTCGAATCTCAAAAGAAAAAATCGGAATCATTATAATAATTATAGGATCCTTTTGATGTCCGTCCGTCTGTCTGTCAAGACGGATATTTGCACTCTCAAGGAAATCAAAATTTATAAGGTTCTTTTCGTTGATCAAGAACTATAAAATTAGGCAAGTATTATCGTCCAATACTACACGGAAAGGATAAAATCTAAAAACGGTACATTTGATGTACACTAATTTAGGTAAATAAATAGTACTTTGCTGTCTTCCGCTGTAGGAGATATCCAATATTTTATTACTGAATTCCGAAGGCTACGGAAACTATAATATTATTATTATCCGCGTTGTTGTTAGATTAGCCTTTAGCAAGTCTTACGGAAAGACGAGTATTTAGTTATGTGTAAGTAAATATATATTTTCTGGAGAAAGGCATTGTTTCTTTAGATCTAACTGAACCTAGAAACTTCCTGACAACTCCAAAATTTTTCAGACCACATTAATTTGCTTCCCAACATTATCGAAGTACAAATTTTTTGTGCAAAATTTTTCAATAATTTACTGGACTATAATGCCAACGTCAACATTATTGGCTTCATCAATAGGTACACATTTAATCTATTTTGGGTCTTTTATCTTTTTTATCAATAAGTGACGTCACATAAGCCTACGCGTTTATTACATATGTAAAACTTATGTAGGAGTGTATAAATAATCTAAAATGTAGTTATTTTTAGAATAAACACGACAATATAATTTGATAAAGAGCCACGTTCTACCTACCCATTCTTTTGAAGGATTGTTATTGACAAGTATTTTAATTGTATTGGAAAGCTATAAATAACCTTTTTACATGTATAAAGACACAACAAACAAACTCCCTTTTTTCCCTTTGCAGAAGCGTACAATTGGGCTTATAAAACTACTTCTTCTGCGTTCTACTCAAGCTATCAAGGGTTTGGCTTCCAGTCTTGCAGGTATAAGCTGAATACTGTATCTCACAATACATGTAACGGGTGCCTATCTAATCTCCACAAGCTATTTTACTGGAGAGTGCCGCGTTCCATTGTAAGACTGGTTGTCAGAATTGTAATCACTTATCAACTCAGCCTATTATGGTCTACTGTTGGACCTAGGCCTCTTCCATGTTGCACCACAACAGCCGGCCCTCCATTTGGGAGCTGTGCATTGTGGCGCAGCATCATTAATGCGTTTGTTCAAGTCATCACGCTAGGCAATCGGCTTGGGGACCGCAGTTTACTTTCAGTTCTTTAGGAGACCGCTGCTGTTCATACTCCTTGTTTCTATATCCCTTAGTTTCCTCTTACGACACCCGCGGGAAGAGAGGAGGCGGTTCTATTCTATGCCGAAACCCCACGGCAATCATTTAACGACTGTCCAAGTTGACATACGAGTACGACAGTCGGTCCTTCCGAGGCGCGGAAGTATCTCACCGTGCATCCCCTGACCACCCGCGGCGATCGTCGCGGTTTAATCTATAATTCTCGTAAAAAAATATTGTTTTAATATTAGATAATCATGACAGCAATTGCTGTGTCTCGTAGTATACAAACATTTATACAAATTGAACTTTGATATAATAATAATAATACTGGCCTACATATTTCCCAATGCTGAGCACATCGCACATCGCACTTAAATATTATGGACGTTGTATTAATAAAATGCTTATGCACTCTGAATGAATTTGAAAGATATTTTATTTACTTGCTAGCTTTGCCTCGCTGTTTCACCCGCGAAAGTTGTCACCGATCCCGTAAACTTAAAATAAATACAATTTTTAAAATAAAATTAGCCTAACTTACTTGTTACTACATCAGCTATATTACAGTGAAAGTCCCTTCAAAAGCGGTCCAGCCGTTTCAGACAAAAATATTATAACATGTTATTTTGACATAATGTACCGTGTGTACAATGTACATCCATAGTCATTTAGTTAAAAATGATTATTTTAATATTAAATCAGGCACTCCAATTTTATTAATCTGCTAAATCAATATATATAAGATTTTTAGGTCACCAGTTTAATATTGAATTACATATAAAATAAGAATACAGAAACTTCAGAATTGTAAATAATGGCAAGTCAGGTATCGCTACTACGTTAATATCGTCAATTCTTTTCAATCGATGAAGCTATTAATAGTCAAAGCAAGCCAGTCTATCACAAATTCATATACCTTCAATTGCTGAAGCAAATTCTTTACCTTTTTTACCGTGACATTATTTAACAATAATTTTCATAAAGCCGGTCCTTTGACGCTTTTTAGGAATTCTAAAATTTGATTCTGGTCCTTGTTCTCAATCGACCTTTTATTTTATTTAATAAAATATGTTCCAGCATAAATATTTTATTTATAAGGCCAAAAGAATTACATTTTTTTATTAAATTTTCATATCTGAATATATTTTTAATAAATAAATACATTTATAATAAATATCCATAGATTTATTATAAACGTGTCATGGCTTCTCCTACTTAGCTTTTTTCAACGTGTGAATTGTAATGGCTTAACGACTGCCAAAGATCAACGTATTACTACGACAATCAGGACGTGCTTCCGATGCATTTCGGTACATTTACAAATGGTTCCCCATCCACAGAACAACCCCCGTCAAATAAATTATCCGTTAGACCGTACGGCTTACACTCATCAATAAACGTGCAGTATGAGCGTAACAATAAGCTCTCTTCATCTAAACTCCAGTGAAAAGATTAACTCATTACCAACCTCCTTATTTACTAAATTAGCCTGAATTGTATTTTCAAACTAAAATTTATTAACCCTTAATTACATACGTCATATTGAATAAGCAGGCGCCGGTTATAGCAGGACTAAATACCTCCAAAGCCAGAAACTTTATCCACACATACGCCACAAAAGTTTTAGTAATTTGCTAGGCGGAGCTGCCTCCTAAAGTCCTAACGTTATAGTATAAATTTAATATAACTAGTCAACAAAATCTGATTAAAAACAATAATAAAAATAAAAAATGAAATGACTGCTAAAAAGTACCTTTTTAATAACATAATTATCCAAAACAATGTTACTATATATTTTTTGTTAAGAATGTTCAATATTTATATGATTTTCAAAGTAAGTCTCATAAAATTTCTTTGCATCACGACAGAAAATCAATTATGCCATGCCTAAGTAACTATATAAATTAATCAACAAACCTTGCTTCATCTCGAGCAAGATTACCAAAACAAACGAACCAAAACCACGGCATGCAGGAACCTTATTAAGCTAACATACGTACAAATGTAACTAACATTATAAATGTGTCTGATTTAGACGCCACCTACGCTCATTTCCCTGTATAAATTAAGGGTAAGGGCAGGGTTAAGAATTTCCAGTGTATCGTAAAGCTTGGTCCTTAGGTCCTCTGGACGAAACAAATTGAACATGAAAGTTTTCACTAAATATGACATTGTTGACTTATTAGATTTAGATTAGGTATCATATTTTCTGTGGACAATATCTAAGCTTCTTGTCTGTGGACTGACCCTCAGGGCAAAGACCACCGTCTTTTCAAAAACATCCTAGTATTTAAGTTTTCCAAATGTAACAGAAATCAAACAGTGTATCCTCGTGACCCAAGATATCGAGAAAAATACATTTTCCGCTTAACCAAACACAAAAAGCAACCCTTTAAAAAAAATCTCACCAGAAAATGAATAGAACCGCAAAAATCCCTATACTTAACACAAACAAAGACTCACAGGACCAGATTTGGGTCCTACCGTATCTAGTAGTTTAGCCAGTCAACGGAGCGGGTAATAGGAGCAACACGTTTCCTCTTACCTACCAATTTGTTCCGGCACCTGTGCCTGCTTATCCCGTACACGTCGGGCATAATCTTAAGATTAAACTCTAAGATATGTGTAAACAAAGTCACGTGAATGCTAACGCTTGTTTTCAGGTTATTCTGTTTGGAATTTGACTTGGATCTTGTTTTACATTGTTTGAATTTCGATCACAGTGTATATTACGTATTTTAAGTAATGCAGTTTTTTGTTACATATACGATAGTAATGACCGGTTAAGCCGGAAGTTAAGCTTACCTACAGTTCAGTCAAATTTTTGATAGGGTTCCGTCACTATGATGATTTCATTTTAATAACTTACACAAATATTTTAATCAACTTACGATGACTGATGAATAGCTACTGCATTTTTTTTTACGCAACATCGAGGGATTATTAAGAATACTTCCATCATGTTTTCTTTTGATGATAAAAATACTCAGAAGTTTCATTCCTAAATAGCGCTATTCACGGAGCAGAGCTTTCGAACTAAAGTGGTATGAAGGTACCTTTATCAAAATCCCTCGATTGCGGCTTCTTCAGCAGTACAGGTTCATGGTCCTCTCTCCTCCACGTGATCTTTGGAGGCGGATGTCCTGTGGCTTTGCAGGTCAGCGTCGCGTTCTCCAGCTCTTGGACTGACACGTCACCTGATGTTTCGTCACTCATAATGTCAGGTGGCACTGTAAACAAATGTTAGTATTATTGATCTGTCCACGTTCCTTGACCTAATTTATTTGACATTTGAGAGGTCTATTTGTTGTTCCTAATTTGTATGTTTTATGACTCAAACATAATCATCAGAAAAAATATCGTTTGACTCGACGGTCTCGTTCCAAATATTTTCAATATAAGAATCGTTAACCATACACATAATGGTTTAGACGGTAGGTAATTCCCTAAAAACTAAGTTCAGCATTTACATAAACATCCCAACGCCTTTCAGGCTGAGAGATGAAAAATGTAAAACATAACCTAAAAACAAAACCCGGCGATAAATATGAACACACGACTCACCGCAAGGGGCTGCCAATTTTTAACGTGAAAACTTTTTGTACTAACTGAGCGGGGAGAAAAAGGTACAAAAGGGGCTGGGGGGGTTGGGAAAGGTGAATTTTCACAATATTGTTGTGATTTATCGTACCGAGCATTTTGTAGAAACTTTTTGATACTCTAAAACGTTTTCGCTCGACGCCAACGATTTGCATTCAACAGAGATTTGTATTTTGTTAAGTTTAGCTTTATTTGTGTTCCTCGAATCTTTGTTAATGTCGTAAATTCGTTTGGTAGCGTTTGTTTTTGGTTTCTGAATGAATGTACGTTTCTTGTTTGTTTGTACTTTGTACTTTGCCAGTTTATGGCTGGAACTCGGTGTTTGTCAACAGTACAATTAACCATATTCTGAGTTGTAAATTAATGTGTGATTATTTTACATTTTCATATTAATCCAAACATGAGTTTAATATTTAAACACATTCATCATCTAATACCAAATTAATCCTATGTAATTAATTATTCATCAGAATATTTTTTCATCTCAACAGCAAACGATTTATATTGTCTAACATAATTTGGGAGAAAGAAAGCTAAAAAATAGCCAATAAAATTTTCGTAAACACAAAACCTGGTTCATGCGGAGGTAGAGAAGACTGCAGTCGAATCGTGACTGGGTTGTGATTGCGTGCATTCTAATGTAAACTGTGTCTCACCCAAACTGTGGCAACGATACTGCATAATACTGTGCTACTGGTTTTTGTAAGTCTTGCCAAGATACCAAATAGAAAAGAATGTTTTAGCAGACTAACAATACACATCATTTATTTTTGTCATCATCTCACCAGAGTAAAGTTTTTACACAATCTCAAAATAGATTTGTCTTCTAGAATACGATTAATTTAAAACAATTAAGAATACGTTACTGTTAAAAAAACCTTTCCCATCCGGGGTCAAAATTTAACGTATTTAAAGAAAATTCAAAATGTTTATTGTGCTTTTAAAATTTTGTAAGTAAATTTTTACCTCGCTGGTATCAACATTTTATAACTGGGAAGAGATATGTTGAAACACACTCCGGGGTTTCTATTGAACTCCAGACATTTGTTAATATTAAACAATAAAGAATGAAAGTTATAAGTATGACTGTGGATGGGTATACAAGTTGAGGGAGACCGAAAAAGAGATGGATGGATTGCGTAAAAGATGATAATATGAGAAAGAAAGGAGTGGATGCCGCGATGACGAGTAATAGATATGAATGGAAGGAAAATACGCATTGCGCCGACCCCATATGAATGGGATAAGGGCAGGAAGAAGAAGAAGAAGAAATAATAAAGAATGAAAATAATAAGTAAATCGAGGTATCTATCTGGACTGGCCTTTTGAAGAAACAACAAGTCCAGATAGAAGTAAAATAATAGATTCACCAAAAGAACTATCGGACACAAATTAATTAAACTTCATTATATATTAATTACCGTAATTACGTTAGTAAAACAATGTAAAATGATTTAAAATATTGCATACGAACGTAAAAAATATTCTTAATTCTTTATTGTACACTATAAAATACAGAAATAACAAGTATAAGAAAAAATATGTACACAGGCGAGCTTAACCCAGAGTTGAGTTCTCTTACAGCAAACCTTTAAGTGATAGGGAGATTAAAATATCAATAGAGGATAAGAAGAAGTGCACAACGTCAAATATAAAATACACTTACATAAAAATAGTACATAAAATACATATCATAATAGCATAAATATTCTATATAAACATACATATATATATATATATATATGTCACTCATGATGACAGAAAATGGTCCCTGATTCTTGACCTGAAGACGTCCAGCGATGGGCTATCACGCAAAGCATGTGGAAGCAAGTTCCACAGCCTCACAGCACGGACAGTAAACGATTCACCATAGCGACTAGAGGAGTGAAGGGGAGTACGAAGGAGAAGGGAGGAAGAAGTGCGACAAGGATTTCCCCTGGGAACAAGGTAATCAAAGCGCTCACGCAAGTACTTCGGGGTATTAGGATTGTGAAGAACGGAGAAAAGAAGGGAAAGAACATGTGAATCTCGACGCTGCCGAACAGGCAACCACCTCAACTTTGCTCGGCAGTCCGACACGTGGTCGTATTTCCGAAGACCAAAAATGAAGCGGATGCCCAAATTCTGCAGGCGTTCGAGTTTGTTGAGAAGTTCTTCTGTCGCATCAAGGAAACAGACATCAGCGTAATCTATAAGAGGTAGAAGAAGAGATTGTGCTAGGGTGATTTTAGTTTTAAATGGCAGGAACTTCTGGAGACGCTTGAGAGACTGGAACGAGCAATAGACCTTCCTGCTTACCTCAGCAACATGGTTGATCCACGATAAATGACAGTCCATGTAGACACCTAAGTTTTTTACAGATTGTACGTAGGCAATAGGTACTGAATCATAAACAACAGGTGGGAGAGGTAGAGATTCATTTAAATGCTTATAAGAGTACCTACTACCCACGATGATTGCCTGCGATTTTAAAGGGTTAACCACTAGCCCGAAAGACTTAGCCCATTGACAAATATTAATTAAGTCATTATTAATGGCAGCAACGGCATCAGAGATGTCCTCAACTTTAAAGTGCCGGTAAAGCTGCAAGTCATCAGCGTAGAGATGATAGTGCGAAGAAAGAATTTTAGTAAGAGAGTTAATAAAGACAGAAAAAAGAAGAGGAGAAAGGACGCCACCCTGGGGAACACCCGCAACAAGATCGCACCACTCAGAGGAGGCCTCGTCGGTGCGAACCAGTTGCGATCGACCCCGAAGATACGAGTTGAACCAAGCCATTGCTAAAGGAGAAACATTGAGAGAGGATAAGGTGCCCAAGAGTATGTCAAAATCAACCGAATTAAAAGCACTGCTGAAGTCCAGCAATACCAACACTGTGAGAAACTTCTTCTCCATGGCCAGTCGGATGTCGTCAGTTATTTTAACTAGGGCCGTTACTGTGCTGTGGCCAGGACGAAAGCCAGATTGGTATGGGCTTAGCAGGCAGTGAGAGGAGAGGTAAAGAGAATATCTTGCAGGTGCTAAAGAAATCTCTAAAGTGGATAAACCTAAAACAAATATAGATCTATCTTCATATTAAACTCACACTAACCACACAAGTGGGCCGCAGGGAAAGCTTAAAAATATTTAACTAAAAATTAAAACATTAAATTTGAGTCAGAATTTCTCCTGATGCATTTATCAAAGTAAACCTGTCTGCTTTAATTTTTTTGATATATAGCGTTAATTAGTAACTGGCATATAAATTACTAAAACGTGCAAGTGTCAAGATATAGTCACGCTACCAGGAATCAGGTCAGATTGAATAATGAGCAATATATTGGATGGAATTTCTTATCCTTTTGCATAAAGGAAGACGTCGTTAAAGCTAACGAGAATGTTGTATAATTGAGTTCAGGTTAAGCTTATTAAGTATATCGTTTTCTAATTTAGAAGAGTTTTGCAAACACGTCATATTTTGTATGTTGTTTAACAAGAAATAATTACTAAACGGATTCTATCGCGGTTTATTTTGATTTTAGTTCCCGACATTTCGACGCCGCGCGCCGTTGGAGGTTGAGTTTTGTACATAATGGGTACTAAAATAACTGATATTTTTTTATATTTATATTATTATCTACAAGTACATATTTTTATGGAAATGCACTACAATGATCGATAGATTGTTGTTTTTGAAACTCGTGATAACAATATGTGTCATCACCGTATGGTTGACTGGTAGAGGATGCCTCAGGCATTAAATCCGCCATTATACAAAAGTGTTATAAAAAAAAAAAATTGAATAAATTAGGTACTTTTACCTAGCCACAAAAAAAAACTATCCAATAAAAAACAATAACCGATTTAAAATTCGAATTTGATAATTATGTATAACAAAAGCAAATCGAAATACGTATGTATTCTCTAAAAGAGTGCATTCTACTTCATTATTTAGCATCTATATAAGGAGCGATCGATCACGCGAATGTCGTCGTGACCGTTCGATACCAGAGTAGGTTGACGAGAACTATATTTAAACTGCATAAATAGTAAAAGGGCTTCAGACTGAATGCCAACAATTACACAGTTATATTATTACATTCATTTGTTGAACATTTCACACGATAATTTGATTTTAGGAATGCGAAATCTCAAATATCCAAGCATTACCCAAGCATATAATTTAGTCAATTATAATAGACCAGATTGGTTATCAAAAAGTTTTTTTTTTTTTCATTCTTACTAGAACATAACTAGTATTCATGCTAACCCCTTGTGCTAAGCCAAAAGTTCGTGTCGCTAGTGTAATGGGTGGGATTCGAACCCGCGACCAGGAAAGTAACATAAAAATTATATAACGACATTTTATAAAAATAAAAGTATTTTACATAAAGTTAAATAAACTTAATCAAAGACGCTCATGTAACGCCCATTTCAGTAAACAAAAACAAAATAATTACAAATTAGTTAATTAAATTAACAACTTCACTACTAATAATTAACTACGTAAACACGTGGGCGCAGGTTTCGTCGAATTTACCCTACGAACCCACTCATGTCACATGATAAAGGTTATTGAACTTTAACCTTAAACAATTACTTATTTTATATGGATTTCTCAGGATAAGAAAATAAAAGGAATTATACCTACCTAAAACTTTAAAAAAATTGCATACTGAACAATAATTTGTTAGTTTATTTTTTTAAACTAGCCTGGATTCCATTAAAAACGTGGAATAATTGTTCTTGTTAGTAAAATACTGCGAAATATTTGTTTACAGTTTAACGGTCTGAAATCATGAATAAGTTAGGCATCTAAGACAGTGATAGAGGTTGTCGAAACTTTTCAAGGTCACATCTATTAGTTCATCATAGAAGTTCGTAGTCTATAGTTAATTGGCCTTGTTAGGAACCTACCCAGAACTAATTAGTCGGAATCAAAATATAATGTTATGGAGGACTTTGTCATTGAATAGAATGTAATATTGTGATGCGACATTATTTTGTTTAGTAGGAAATTTGATGTTTTTTTTTTGCTATAAAGTGTACATTACAAACCTAACACGAAATTAATTAATTAATTATTGATTTCATGCTAATAAAACAAATAATAAATCGTCGATCTTAAGTGTGCCCAAAAAGCTGGCTGCATTGCCACGTTGTATGGCAATTAGTATTCTCTAACGAGGTATAAAAGCAATTGTTCTTTGTATAAAAACGTAGTTTAAAAGTCTCTTTAATACAATTTTCGGGTTGTTGTTGGCAGATTTTACACGTATTTTTTGTTTTTTTTTTCAAAATAGCAAAAACAAAACATTTACAGCGAATAAAAGTAAAGGCAAATGACATCGGAGCTTGCACAAAACTTACTATCGTGACGTGAGTTTTGTTACATTTAAATTTGAAGTGTATGGTTCGGTTCATCAGCTACTTTCATAATTACATCAACATCTACTATATTACTCCTTTCTTCATCAGGTGATGCAGGTCTTAAACAAGATTCTACCAGAGTACAGCCTTTACGGGGGTAATTAAAGACAAGCATTTAACATACACTGATCTCAATAATCTTATAATTATACATATATATCAGTTACTTCAGTAAAACCAATCAAGTGGAGTAAGTGCATACTTATTAGGAAAATTCCACATACACACATACCACCATTACTTTTCCATAACAAAAATAATTACTCAAAAAATTATCAGCCAATTTACTTTAGTTAACAGCTCCACTTGTCACTATCATACATTAAATGTATAAAAGTGACAAGTCTAAGTCACGAGACTTATCGAAAACAATTGTCATTTCCATACATTTAATGTCATTTGAGCGATTTTTATCATCGTTATCGCTTGTAGAAATGTCATTTGGCTAGGGGGCTGATGTGACACCAACATGTCGTTAAAAGATCTATCCATTTAAGCTGACACAACATTTTATTAAAACTAATAAATCTCAGCTAAGGCCTCAATCTAAATTTACAATGTCAGAAAATAGGAAGCGCGTTTGCGACCGCCAATCAAAAATCTATGGTCTAAACTTTTTTATTTGACAGACAGGTGACAGTAGTTTAGTTAAACGCTGGACATTACTCTTTTATTGACGTTTCTAGTAGTGGAGTTGGAAATGATTTTTTTAGTATTATCAACTAGCTGTGCCCCGTGGTTTCACCCGTATGAGAGCTCTCCATTCCCGTAAACTTTTTTTATTGTCACTTTTTCTCTTCTCACGTCATGTTCCGTTTACCACATGATGTGATAGTTTTGTATTTCTATATTTGGTTGGTACATCTGCACATAAAAGCGCCTCGATGAATTAAACTAATTACGATTACTAAAACTAACGTACTAAACTAATTTACTACTCTTGTACATATTTAGAAAAGGACAGACGAAATTAAACTGTAGAATTTAGTTCTGACTAATATTCTCATACAAATTTGGTGACAAGTGTAAACGTGTGCTCTAAAATCACTGTGATGTTGAAAGTGAGAACTAGTTTGACATTTTTAAGTTATTCGTTATCTATTGCCTTCCTTTTCTCACGCTTTGTTTTAGTAAAAGATAGCAATGGTTTAAATTTAGTTTAATTTGCGTACAGAGGAATTAGCACCAATTGTTATAGTACAAAAATAAGGAATCTTTATGTCACAGTAATTTCTAAACATTTATATTCATATCAATATAAGGTATCGTGTTTTCCGTGGGAGTTCAGAAATAACAAATTCGAGATATACACGGAAATTGTTCAAAGGAGAACAAGGTGTTCCCACGTATCAAGACGTGGGCAGATGCCTTCTGTATACCTTCCTATTATAGGAATTGTTTTGTTAAACTCCAAAGAGTTTTAGAAAGAAAAGAGTATTTATATCATAAATGGAACACGATGCGAAAAGATTTTCCATTGACACTATATTCGAAAATAACTGTGTTGACAAACACCTGAATTTATAATAAGAATCAGTTTAATATTGGAAACTCACAATAGGGGTGTTTTTGTATTTATATTCCAGAATATAAAAGGTATTATGTCAAGATCTTTTCAATAAACGTTTTTATTTTTCAATAAAATTATCATACGCACCTATAATAATAATATACTTGATCTTTGAAGTATATAACTATTGAAGTATTTGAACGTAAAAGCCACATTACGTAAAATTATTATTGCTAAATTCTACATTACTATGCATAGTGAATTTATATTGATACCTACATAACTTGGAAAAAGGCTAAGCAGAAGAGAATTTATTTTACCCTTAACTAGATTCTTAATGAAATCATCATTATTATTTCAGACAAGTGAAGTTGCTACAAGAGTTAACGCTGATTGAAACGCTCAAATGTATGGAAGTGACAAGTCTAAGTCACGTGACTTATCGAAACGAAATATCATATCTGGGCCCCAATTCTCCTATTTTATAAACCGTCCGATGGCAGTGTAATGATCGTAGTTTCGATTGATTTTGGCACATTTGGTATTCTTCTAAGCATTTAATCTGTGAAATCGTGTATGTCATAGTATCTTAGCACGATTGCCAATAATTTGGTAATCCCTTACTGACATTTCAAACTTAATGGGCTTTATTTTTTTTTACAAAATCGTCGACATTACGATCATTACACTGCCATCGGACGGTTTAAAAATAGGAGAATTGGGCCCCTGGTCATACCCATACATTTAATGTCATCTGAGTAATTTTTATAATTATCATCGTTAAAGCTTGTAGACATGTCACTTGACTACGGCGGCTGATTAGAAAGAAGTGTACAAGGTTCATGTATGCCGTACACACATAAACATTCGTATATTTGTTTAAATATAATAAGAATGATCACCATGACGATTTATAGAGATGAATGGAAGGAAAATACGCATTGCACCGATCCCATATGAACGGGATAAGGGCAGGAAGAAGAAGAACAATAATACCTAATAATAATAAATGTTCCACTGCTGGGCAGGCCTTTCCCATATAGAGGAGGAATTCACCGTTTGTCAATGGTGTCAAGAAAGTAGTTAATAATTTTGAAAAGTCACAATGGTACTTGCTTGGGTTTGAACCCGCAACCGGTCGAATCCAGTCATTGAACCGCTAGGCCACCACGACTACTATTAATTTATATAATTATACTTCTATTAATCTTCTCACATTCATCACAACAAAACATGATGTACAGCACTTCATCCAACAATTTTTACCCTTGCAATAACGTATCGATCAATCATTACGGATTTAGTATGGAGACCGGAATTAAACCTTCATTGACAGTCTGTGGGACAGGCTAGGACTAACTTGTCTCTAATAATTTATTTAACAAAAACCGGCCAAGTGCGAGTCAGACTCGCGCACCGAGGGTTCCGTACAAACCTGTAGGTATATAAGTAAAAGTTATGGTATTTTTATTGCTAAATGAAATGTAGTAAGTTTAAAATTATTAAAAATATTTTTATTATATGATATAACTAAAAATGTATACTTTTCGCAATTTTTCCTATATCTCTGCTATAAGACGTTGCTTCATACCAAATTTCAAGATTCTGAGTTCACGGGAAGTACCCTGTAGGTTTTGATTCCCTTGCGAGTGTCGAAAATTTGCGGCATAAACGGGAGTATCTTTTGATCGCGTTGACTTAGAAGTTTGATTTTTTCACAGCTCCAAGAGACCATAGACTTGAGTATTTGATATGAATTTCAGCTTGATACCTCCACGCGTTCCTGAGAAAAAAGGTCTTGACAGACAGACAGACAGACAGACAGACAGACAGACAGACGGACAACAAAGTGATCCTATAAGGGTTCCGTTTTTACCTTTTGAGGTACGGAACCCTAAAAATTGACTATTTTAGTTTGCATGAATTTTTTATGATGGTAGGAAGACTAATTGGCTGGGGACGGGTGGAGTGGATGGGTATTTGTTACGATATTTTTTCTAAAAAAAATCACATTAGAAGAAAATCCACTTTTCATTTTTATTTTAAAAAAAGGTTACTACCAGTGTTGGGCTCACTTTACTTGTATTGTTGTTAACCTCTCGTAGTAAGCAAAATATTTGTGTTACGAGTGCGTTCACGTTGGTATCTCTATCTGGGATTCGAACCCGTGACCACAATATGATCACAAGTCCAATGCCCTAGCCATTAGGCTTCAAAACTAAGTTAACTGATCAGTTAAAAAAGTGAAACTATGATATCAAAAAATATTTTAGGGATTTTCTTTTGTTTTGCAGCATAGAAATATCATGAAAAAAAATTTAATCGAAACCAAAAAATAATGATAGTAATTTAAAAATACTAAAAGCCGCCTTTTGTGCTTAAACAATTCATGGTAAAAATGCTGTTACTGGCAACCACCACGAAACCAACGCCATTACAAATAAAAAAGGCAAAACTAATCGAACTCCAAGTGGCTCTAGTATGGAACAAGTTCGAAATTGGAAATGCTGGCGACTTTTCTTTTGAGTCATGCAAAATGGAGGTGCGAATAAAAGTAAATTGCTAAACTTCAAGCATAGGGGCGCCCTCTAGTGCCGGAAAAAGAAACGGCTCGAAAACTACAAATAGTTCCGTTATTTTGTTTTTTTTTTTAACATTATTTTTATGTTATTCAATTAATTTAAATAATATTTTATTATTCTTAGAATATGAGTTATAATTTGAATTTTAGAAATTTATTTACATATAACGGACATATCGAAGAAAGGACATTTGGCTGATTACATTTAGGTACCATTGTACTTTTCATTAGAATTAATTTGAATTACCTTTGTAAAAAGTCTGACTAAAGAAAGATTGTATTATGAAGTTAATTTATTAGCTATAGAATATACCTAAAGTGTATTTTCGGTTTCATCAACACATGAATTCAGATTTCTTTTTTCAAGTACAAAATTGATCGAATCCTTTATTAAAAATGGAATAAATAAATTTTAACACCGCAAACATCGGTGACCCAAAACGACAGTGATATTTTCAGACTCGGCGTTCTATTTACATTCTACATAATTTTATTTACATAAGTTACCTGCTGTTTTATTGATATCACTTTGTGTTTTAGCTTAATTATACTTTAATTTCATAAACGTGTAAAGAATTAGCGCCTGATAACATTTAGGTTTCTGAAACAATTTTGTCTTTAACCTCGCTGAAACAAAGGTATTAAAATTTTCATATTATATTTTAATCGGTAGTAATAAAGCTATTTTTTTAATACTGTTTTTAGATTAATCACGACACGTGTAATTTGTTATAATAAACTTAAATTAAAATGCTTAAAAAAATCACGTAAAAAATGACAATGTAAAAAAAGTTGCACAGATAATAATATTAACTCAAGTTCAAATATCATTCACGGAAATAGTCTCAACAGACCACTACAGGAGAATGAATCCTCTGAAAGGATTTGTAAAGAAAGGTAGCGACGATCCCGTACCCATTGAGCAGGCACAAATTGGGTGTAAAATTGGGTCATATCTATAAGAAACTGAACAACACCACTAAACATTTCACAAACTCTTTATCTAGTGACTTTACACTTGATCTGACGCAGAAACCATTTTAAATGGTGTTACTGAAAGATTACATTTATCTAAAAAGGGTTTATCCGTGGTATAAATAGTCCACAAAATTCAGATTAAAAGTCAAAAATCAAAAATCAAAATGTTTTTATTTCCAGTAAACCTAAAATAGGCGCTTTAGAAACGTTAAATTTAAAATTAATGACTCTAGGTGCGCGGTTCCAAAGTGTAATTTCTATGGAGAAGAACCGGCAAGAAACTCCATAGGTTACTTTATCTATAAAGTAAAGTATTTTAACTATCATCGATCGACATCAATATAAAAAAAAACGAGTGTTTGGGCTCTGCCTAGTTTGGGATCAGAGCCGTGTTTGAGATGTCCAAGATATTATTATATTACTAGCTGTTGCCCGCGGCTTCGCTCGCGCGAAAAGTAAAGAGTAGTATTAAAGGTAGGATGTATTCTGTGATTTTCAAAGTAAGGAGAATGTATAAAATTTTTCATCTAATATTATGGCGTTAAAATAATAATAAAAGTAAAGTAAGTAGCAAAAGCATTTGTGTTATGGAATCGGAGACAAAAAAGGTACCATAAACACCCAGACTCCAGACTGTGTATAAAAGTGATTTTCTACATGGACCCGTCCGGGGATCGAACCTGGAACCTTAGAGCTGGCGACACCTTAAAAACCGGAGTGAACGCCACTCGACCACGGGAGTCGTCATTATAGATATGTCTTAGATGGTCATTATCTTATCTATTTATCTTTTCATCTGTCTATCTTTGAGAATACTGAACTTCACATACCAACTATTTCAGCCCTTATTTCACCCCCTTAGAGGGTAGATTTCTAAAATCTCGGAAATACATCTTATTTATTCCTAACTAATAACCCTTGTATGAAATTGAATGTGTCTATCATTGAAAATACCGAACTTCCCTATTTCATCCCCTTTAGGGGATAGATTTTCAAAAGAAAAGTAGCCTATAGCCTTCCTCAATAAGTGGACTATCTAACAGTGAAAGAATTTTTCAAATCGGACCCGTACTTCCTGAGTTTAGCGCGTTCAAACAAACAAACTCTTCAGCTTTATAATATATACTAGCTTTTGCTCGCGACTTCGTCCGCGTGGAGTAATGACTTCCGTCAGAATTTGGGTTTTTCACTTAGTTATCGCCTGTTCCATGGTCTATCGATTACATGTGTAAACAAACATTAAAAAAATCAACCTACATACAAAGTTTTAAGTGAATCCTTCTTCTGCCTAGCCTTTTCCCAAGCTATGTTGGGGTCGGCTTCCAATCTTACCGGATTTAGCTGAATACCGTATTTTACATGGAGCGACTGCCTATCTGACCTCCACAACCTATTGGTAGGTAATACAGTATTCCATAGTAAGACTGGTTGTCAGAATTGTAATGACTTAACGATTGTCAAAGATCACTGTGTGACAGTCGGGACCAACGGCTTAACGTGCTTGCCGAGGCACGGAGGGGTCTCGGTATGTTTACAAATGGTCACACATCCACGGACCAACCGCGGCGAGCGCGGCTTAACCTTTATTATCGGTCAAACCGTACGGCTTACACTTAGCCACGAGCCCCTCGAAGTGAATCCATTGAGAAATAAACATTTTCAATTTACCACCCTTTTCTCCCCTTTGGGGGGGAATTTCCAAAAATCCTCTCTTAGTGGTAGCCTACTCCTCCCAACAAACACACATGCCAAATTTCAGCTCTTTACGATCAGTAGTTTCGGCTGTGCGTTGTCTGTCAGTCAGTCAGTCAGTCAGTCAGTCAGTCAGTCAGTCAGTCAGTCAGTCAGTCAGTAACGGAAGAGTTTTATATATATAGATAATATAAATATAAATAATATAATATATATAAAGTATAGATAAATAATTATAGTATCTTAGCCGTGTCACAGATTAATAAATAGTTACTTGGCCGTGTGCAGCGCCCCTTATTGAACTCCACTGCGGGTGACGTAACCTACGACAAACTTATTATTTGCGGTTGGTACAGTATTCGGGTCTAGGGATCGAGCCGCAAAATTAAGTTTGTTTTTTTTTGTATATACTTTTCCGGGATAAAAACTACCCAGTGTGGTGCCTAGGATATTAAAGAACAATTATACCAAGTTTCATCGAAATCGAACCGGTAGTTTTTGCGTGATGCCTGAACAAACAGACAGACAGACAGACAGACAAAAATTTTTTTAATCACATTTTTGGGTTCGGTGTCGGTCTAGTAACACACCCCGCCATTATTTTTTTTGATATTTTCAATGTACAGAATTTTCACTTCTACAGATTTATTATAAGTATATAGATAGATATTGACCCACAAAATGCGATGACATATTGTTTAATATGATTATGATATTTTGTGTCGATAAATTGATGCGAAATTAGATATCAATTATTTCATCAAATAATTTTAAGCTGAGATTTCGTGAATCTACTCTTTACTGGTTGGTATATTATTCACATGATTTGAATATAAAAATATGCTTAATAAGAAATAGGTATTCTTTCGGTAACAGCCTCTATAAGAGTTCGATTTTTATCGTATTGAGTTCAAAACGAAAGCAATCTTAAAGTTTTCACACTGTTATATTTCTATATATCACAGTTACGTCTGTCTCCCCACTTGAGACCCGCAGATGGAGTTCACTACAAACTTTATTTATACCCAAGTTCCTCGGAAATGTTTAATGTTGAATTTTTATTCCATCCTTTTGAGAACGTCGTGTGTCGTTATACTTAAGAATTTTTCATTGTAAATGCAATATGTATTGCTTGTTTGGTATACCATTTTCGATATTACGAAGCTTTTCCGTTTTCTTTAGGTAATGTTATTGGGAAGTATATACTTTGTGGATATCGTAAATGTTTATTGAATGAAGGTATATTTACTTGCTCAAAGCTTATATCAAGGTATGTATTATATCGAGTTTTTTATTTTTTTATGTAAAGGTTTTTGGATTTTATATAGGCACAAGAATATTTGTGAATGCGGTTGTGTTGGGGACTGGCCTTTGTCCAACGCCCAACAATAAACAAAAGAATATATTTAATTAATACAATCACTGATAAAATTCAGAAACTGATAAAATAAAATATCAAATATTAAAATATTAGATATTTCTATATCTAATATTTTATTTTATCAGTTTCTGATAAGCCGTGATTTGTCGTAACTTTTTTTTATTTCAATTTTTAATATCAATTCAATAGAAGATGGAAAATATATTAAAAGCAAAATCTATACTGAATTCTATCGATAAATTGAACACATCTACATCACAATGGAAGTATCTTTCAGTGTTGTTGTCTCTATCCATTTTATATTTTCTTTGACTCTTCAGCATTGCGACGTTTCGAGTTCAAATATTGCGTTCGTGAAAGTTTTAACAAGTTTCAAACTTATTCATTGCCTTCAATAAATTTCTTGAGGTTTATAGAAAAATACATCTCAATATTTACATTATAACTTTGTGGTTTATTCTCGGAACAGGGGAAATGTTGGGACGTTGTTTGTTTTTGACCAGTTGAATAAAGAGTAAAAAAACTTTGTACCCGAAGTCCCATAAATAAATTTCTAAAAATATAACAAAATGATTTGCAGCATATAGTTGTAGGTATATTTATTAAGAGCACGTTAAGTCGTTGGTCCGAACTGTCATACAGTGATTTTTGGCAGTCGTTAAGTAATTACCATCCTGACAACCAGTCTTACTATGGAAAGCTGTATTACCTAGCAATGGGTTGTGGAGGTCATATGCAATCGTCCTCAAAAATTAAGGTATTCAGCTAATTCCAGTAAGACTAGGCAGATAATCATAGATGTATATTAAGATTTACATAAAAAAAAATGTTTTAAAGCCTCATCATCAACTGGAATAATTTAAGTCAATTGTTCGGGAATCAAATAAAGGGGAATGCCAAGTCGCCATAGTAACTTAGGCCCAGTGTGCACACATATAACAATTCATGATTATAATAGGGGGCAATTCAAATAATTAATTAGTAAACGAATTGATTACAAAAAAACTTGGCATTTTAAAGTTATTTAAGATTCAATTTCATTAGTAGCGGTTATGTTAAATATCACTTATTACATTATTTTAATATATTAATGAGCATAATTAACCGGGAATCAAATAATATAACACACATTGTAGTTTTAATCTTCATAAACCACTAAAACATCATCCAAATCATCATCCGGGTTCGTCGGTCGAAGCATCTAATATCAAATCCAAGTTGTCGCCAATGTCGTCATGAGTAGCTGGAGCAGAATCCATAATCAGGCCGATGTCGTCAGGTATAGGAGAATCGTCGGAGTCAGTAGTATTCATGAGCAAAAGTAGTCAATTAAATCCGCAAAAAATAAACACACACAAGTCGCCGCAATCTGACAAACACGCAATGATTTTGACAATTACGTTTTCCGGCAGCTGACAAGTTAGACTTGGTGTTGCCATAAAAAAAACGATATTATATGGATCAATCAAATCAAAAAAGGTTTTTTTTAAATATCGTTAGTAATCTTAAAAAATATAAATAATAATAATTACAATAGGGGATTTCTATGATTTATAATGTTTATTTTATGTTTGCTTGGAAGAAAATGAACGGTGAAGAAAATGATCACTGATTATTCCAATTACCTGCCAACATTTTTTTGCAAAGGCAACATTTTTATTCAAGTTATATTAGTTTAGTCGTTTTCAGTTTTTATATTTTCAAAAAAATGTTGCGGACTTGCACAGACTAATGATTAGGTGGATGACGTGGGAAAAATATAAACATATTTTTTTAGGGAAACCAATACCATGTGCATCTCTGGGCCTAAAATTGGCATTCCCCTTTAAAATCGCAGTACTTTCTGTGAAATTATGTTTTACTTAGATAATAATAGTCATTGAGTTCTTCTATAAATAATGTTTTTTTCCTTTATTTTCTTCACTGGACGACAAACCGCAAAAATCACATTTAAACTAAAAAATAGACGGAAGAATAATTTGATATACAAAAATAGTATTAGCCTCAACTTATATCTCAATTTACCTCCGATATTTTATCAAGAATCAGCCGTTTACCATTCGTTACCGCGCCTTGTCGGCCCAAGTGACACCGAACTCCAATAAAGTTTCGAACAAGAACGAAATTGAAAAAGAAATCCCGGCCAGCCATGCAAATATCGAGGAACACAAAATTGCTAAACTCTGGTCTACTGGAAATTCAGACATAAATTAGACAAACTTGCGTAATGAAATATGATTTCAATAAGGTGTTTGTACACCGCAAATAATTTATTGTTGTTTAAATCTTGGAATAATATGAGTTTGAAAACTTGAATTTTTTAAATACGCTGTACAGCGTACCCTTAGTGCTTTATGATACTTTGTTTTCCGTTTACGCTACGACACGTTTATGAAATTCAGCGCTCCGATTGGACTGGTGCAAGCTCTACCAAACCAATTATTATTCACTATAAACAATATCGTTTTTCAACCAATCAGAGGATCAGTAAACTTGTCAATCATGTAAACGTTAAACGAACTGACATTAGTCTCATTGTACTGTAATTTTATTGATATTTTAATGGCTAAGGCATCAGCCCCTAGTCAAGTGACATGCCACAAGCGTTAACGATGATAGAAATCGCTTAAATGACATTAAAGTATGAAAGTGACAAGTCTAAGCACGTCACTTATGCATTTACACACTTATGCATGCACTTATTACACAAAAAAATACAATTTCCATACATTTTATGTCATTTAAAGATAGCGATTTCGGTCATCGTTATCGTTTGTAGAAATGTCTCTTGGCTCGGGCAGATTCGCGATCATGTGGTTGAGGGTTTGAATTTCAACCATTGCACTACTGATGTGAACCCTAAGCATTTAGCTTAGTACGAGGGGTTATAAAAGTACTCGTAATGTACGAAAATCTAGTAACATATATAAAAAAAAAAACCAAACGCAGTAAACTCGGTAAAGTCATACTGTACAATTTTAATTATATTATAATGATATTTTAATCACATTGCATGTCACAAAGCCTGATATAATCGGCTTTAATATGTCGCCATTCAATTTTATACCTAATTGGAATGCAGGAACCAGCGCTTTCATAAATAGTTGAATTAACATTCACTCGTTTTGTAAGTTTTTCAAAGTTAGTCACTTGTCAACAGCCAAAACATTTTTCAGAATTCTGTGAATCGAACTGAAACAACCTGTTTCAATTTCATTGTAAAATATGATGAAAAAAAACGAAAGAAGAAATTGACCCTCATTTGTTTAATGTTTTTTTTTTCAATCATTAGGCGTCCTACTTATGAACAAACTGTAGGTATATGTGTTCACAAGGAGACCGGTACTATATTTTCCATGTGTCACCACTCCCGTTTTATTCCATTCCAGTTTCTGGGACATATAAGACTGGTTTGATCGATCGGTGAAGGCCCGAACCACACAGGTCGATTCCGATTTCCGGACTCTATTATAATTTTAATGCGCCTATATTTCGACCTATGTCATGTCTTCAAAAAGGTCGGATGTAATATTTTTGGTTTTGTATGGAGTAACGGGTCAGTCGTAAATTGGGCTGAATAAAGAAATATGTGTTTTTTTGTGGTCAATGGCCCATTTGTGTTATGATGCTTACATACTGAAAGTATGAGCATACACGGTATGCATAAATATTTTTTTTTTAACTACAAAAATACTTTTTATATTCTTAAATACCTACACAATGACATGAATAGCTTTCAAGTTCCTATAAACAAAAATTGGTTCTAAAGATTTTGGCTAACTCTATAATCTTTGTATAAAGTTCTAGAGTAATTTATTTTATGTTAATCGTATATAAATGTTATAAAACAAGTAGGTACCTCCGCCGTAGTTGAAGAAATTCATAATCTACTAAATCTATTCAAGGGAAGGTTTTTGTGAAACAATTATTGCCATCTCGTAAGAAACCGGGCGGCCTGCTACTTTATAAATATTTAACCACTTATCACCTGAACACAAAAAACCGCTTTTGTCACAAAATACATTCACCCAAAAACTCCAAGCCCAAAATCCATCCAGTATAGCACGACATACCCAATTCAAGAAGCCACACCTATCACTTAAACTGAGTGACCCATATCTTGAAGACGTTCCTAATCTATTCGTAGGCGGATTAAGTGGGCTTAGTCACGGCCCACTATAGGGGTTGTGTACTGGATAAGCGTGGCTATCTGTCACTTTGGATAGATAAAAAGACGTTTAAGTTGTTAACCTCGCTCTAATTGGTTGATCTATGGTGGAATTAGGAAGTAATTTAGGTAGCGGTTTGCTTCGGTTAGAAAATAGTAGCCAGCGCTTTTTGTTAAATGAAGATGAAAATTTTGCTTAGAATCTAATCTCTTTAAGTATTAACTTTAAAACTATCGCGTTGCATGATTTTAATAAAATTACGTCACGGGAATTAACGCGAACTCATGCATTTACCTTTTAAGGCTTGACGTTTCGGCCGGGTTACACTGGCCGTGGTCGCAAGCAGACTTAAGTAGCATTAAATACTAGGAATATTGTTTCTGTGAAAGACTGATAAATTATTTAGCAGCAGCAAACGTTTTTTGAAGTTTCCAGATTTTATTAATCAGTATTTTTTTGACATTATTTTAATCCTGTAAATCTGAGAAATTTCTGAACTGGATTACATTTCATTAACTAAAGTAACAGTATATAAGACTGGAATGAACTTCCTGCAGAGGTTTTCCCCGGATTGACTTTTTGACTACCTACAGTTTTAAATGACTTTTAAGGGTCGGCTTCGCGCAAATAATACCTATGGTGTCCCACGCTGGTTGCATGTTTATTTGCTGACAAAATTATATAAAAAAAACGAATTTGAATTTCTCACCATAAACATCGATGCAGCCAATCTGCCACTTCATGCTAGGCTGCGTGTTGATCTGGCACATGTAGCAGCCGCGGTCCTCGGCTCGGAGCGGCCTGATCCTCAGCTGCCAGGTCCTGGGGGCATCCATGTGGACCGAATACCTCGCCCCGAGGACTGCTCTCTCGTGCATCGTTAGAACTGTCTGGTCTTCTGCTCTTAGCCATCCTACCTGAGGAGAAAAAAGAAAATGAGACGTTTATAAACACTGTAAACTTTACAAGAACTATGCTTGAGACAATCACGAGCTTACTCCACATTACTACATTATGCCTAACACTTAGTGTAGGTATTAATCATGAATTTGAAATGTTGCCAGAATTCTAGCAAAAAATGCCAATTTACGAAGTGGTCAATTAGAGTGGACTAAGAAATTGACCATTCAGAAATTCTCAAAAACAAAAGACGTAAACTAGAACAGTGACCGAAGTCTGCAATCGGCTGAAAATTCGATATAACTGATGGAGATTCCTTTCTAGGTCAGAGACCCAGTTAAGTTCGACCCTTTAGATCCCTCTGTTTAGACCTTATCTTTCATTCCGATACTTTCTGGCCCTTCAAAATCCTTCTAAGGGATCAGTGATGCTATCATAAATATTGTAGTTGAGTTTTGAATTTATCCAAGTTTTGGATTGGTGGGTGATTAGACTTTGATTATTCTGACTACCGTAAACGATTTATGCTTACTTCGTGTTTACTAAAAGATATTCATAATTAATTAAACATTTTAGTCAAGGGCATTATTTCACCACTAACAAATAACTTTATTCGAAGAATAATTTTGAAATTTTGACAGTTGTTTCATACAGAAACTGTCAAACGTCAATTTTATTCGTCGAATAAAAGTTATTTGACGGTTGTGAAATAGGCCCTAAATTGTGATGTCATAGTTAATATAAAATAGACACGTTTAATGATTGCTATATGTTTTGCAACCCATTTCTATTAAAATTTACTACTTATCATAGACAGGTACATAGTACTAACTAAATAATAAAATATTTGGTCTTAATCCAACTCATCAGATTAAAAAAATGCTTGAATAGATTTTCACTACATGCGCGGTAACAGTGAAAACCAACCCAACTGCTTTGTGTCAAAGGCGCTGTCGTTTACAAAGTGCCACCACTGATATGAGGTCGACTGTACTCTACATTGTACCTATATAATTATAGGTAATTTAACACAGCTTCTTAATTCTTAATTCTTTATTGTACACTATAAAATACATAAAATACAAGTATCAGAAAAAAGTATGTACACAGGCGAGCTTAACCCAGAATTGAGTTCTCTTACAGCAAACCTTTAAGTGATAGGGAGATTAATATATGAATAGAGGATAAGAAGAAGTGCACAACGTCAAATATAAAATACACATACATAAGAATAGTACATAAAATACATATTTAATAGCATATAAATATTCTATATAAACATGCATATACATATACATACATATTACTCAAGATGACAGAAAATGTTCCCTGATTCTTCCCCTGAAGACACTCAACGAAGGGCTATCCCGCAAGACATGTGGAAGCGAGTTCCACAACCGTACGGCACGAATAGTGAATGATTCACCATAGCGAGTAGAGGAGTGAGGAGGGGTACGAAGGAGAAGGGAGGAAGAAGTGCGACAAGGATTACCCCTGGGAACAAGGTAATCAAAGCGCTCCCGCAAGTAATTCGGGGTATTAGGGTTATGAAGAACGGAGTATAGAAGAGAAAGAACATGTGAATCCCGACGCTGCCGAATAGGCAACCACATCAGCTTTGCCCGGCAATCCGACACATGGTCGTATTTCCGGAGGCCAAATATGAAGCGAACGCCCAAATTCTGCAGACGTTCGAGTTTATTGAGCAGTTCCTCCGTTGCATCAAGGTAGCAAGCATCAGCGTAGTCTAAAAGAGGTAGAAGAAGACATTGGGCGAGAGTGATTTTTGTCTGAAAAGGCAGAAACTTTTGGAGTCGTTTGAGAGACTGGAACGAGCAATAGACCTTCCTGCTTACCTCAGCGACATGTACATTCCACGATAGATAGCAGTCCATATGAACACCTAAGTTTTTGACTGACTTTACATAAGCTATGGGAACAAAGTTATATACTACTGGCGGAAGAGATAACTTGTCTAAGATATTATGAAAATACCTTCCACCAATAATTATAGCTTGTGACTTAGATGGGTTGACCATGAGTCCAAAAGATTCAGCCCAATGACAAATTTTATTTAAGTCACTATTGATGTCGTCAATAGCTTTAGAGAGATCCTCTATTTTAAAGTGCTGGTAAAGCTGCAAGTCGTCTGCGTAGAGGTGATATTGTGAAGCAAGAACTTTAGAAAGAGAATTAATAAAAATAGAAAAGAGAAGAGGAGAAAGGACGCCACCCTGAGGAACACCCGCAGAAAGATCGCACCACTCAGAGGAGGCCTCATCGTAGCGAACCAACTGCGAGCGTCCCCGAAGATAAGAGCTGAACCAGGCCGCTGCTGAAGGAGAAACATTGAGAGAGGATAAGGTCCCCAAGAGTATGTCAAAATCAACTGAATTAAAAGCACTGCTGAAGTCAAGTAGTACCAACACTGTGAGCATCTTCTTCTCCATGGCCAGTCGGATGTCATCAGTTATTTTGACTAGGGCCATTACTGTGCTGTGACCAGGACGAAAGCCAGATTGGTATGGACTTAGCAGGCAGTTAGAAGAAAGGTAATGAGACAGCTGATTGTGAACAATACTCTCAAGAACCTTCGATAGAACTGGGAGAATGGAAATTGGACGGAACTGCGATAAAGTTGTTGGATTAGGAACTTTGGGAAGCGGTAAGACATGGGCCTTTTTCCAAGCGGCCGGGAAATAACATGTTGTTAGAGAGAAGTTGATGATTTGAGTGATAATAGGAACTAGGTAGTCTAGGATAGGGAGAACCATTTGGAGTTGCAGGCCATCATCTCCCACCGCTTTGGAAGATATGGAAAGGATTGATTTCTCAATGTCTCGCTCCTCAACGACTCTGAGCACGAACGAGGTACACGCGGGCAGAGAAAGATTAGAAAGGTTGTTTAGAGTAAGAGATTTAGTGTAGTCATCCAAGGTAACGGGTGCTTTTGAAAAATGGTGATTAAGAGCGTTGAGGTCCATATCAATGGCCTCATCGCAAGAAGCTTTACCTATACCAAGGGACTTAAGAAATTGCCATACCTGTGGTGTAGTCAAATTTTGAACTGAGTGATGTATGAAGCGCCTTTTTGCATCCCTACACAAACGACTGCAGCGATTACGCAACCTTTTGTACTCTGACAAGTTCTCGTCTGTAGAAGATTTCCTAAAAATGGTTTTAGCCTGATCCCTTTTTGCCATCGTTTTTTTTATGCTATCGCATAACCAAGGCGCAGGGAGATGTTTGACCCTAACTTTTTTGAGAGGCGCGTGATCATCATACAAACTTAAAATTATATTGTTAAAGTAAGATACCATATGGTCTAAGTCAACGCTACTGAACAGGGGTGACCAATCAATTTTGCTCGCATCCAGTCTCAAAAGATCCATGTCAATGTTCTTGAAACTGCGAAGGAAAATAAATTTAGTTTTACGTTTTGGGGGGCGTATTTTATATGAAAGAAAGATCAGATCATGATAAGAGAAAGAAGCAGATAATTGCCCATGAGTGGCTACCTTATGAGGGTTAGAAACAAGAATAAGATCAAGAAGAGATGGAGTACAGTGAGGAGCATGATGAGTAGCATTAAGCTGAAGGATTTCCATATTGACAGAAGAGACGAGGGAGCGGAGTTTACGGCTGCGCACATCGTCCCTTAGCAAGCAAGTGTTGAAGTCACCAAGAATTATTGTTTCGTCATAAAGTGGTAAAAATGTTTCCAGTTGAGTCTCAAAAGAAGAAAAGTAATCTATATGACACGATGGACTGTAATAAACACCTAATAGAAGTTTTTTGCTGTTATACGTAATTTCAAGAAAAAGGTGTTCAGCAGACTTTGAATAGTCACTTGGAGACTTATCAACTACTGCATATGATATGTCGCCTCTAAGGTAGATGGCCACGCCCCCACCTCCTTTGCCAGTTCTGTCATTACGGACTAGTTTGTAGCCGGGCAAAGAATAGTGAGTAGATGGAAGTGCTGGTTTTAAAAAAGATTCGGAAACAAGAACAGCATGAACAACATCAGAGTCGAAAGAAGAAATCAAATCAGAGTGATGAGCAGGTATACTCTGAGCATTTATGTGAACTATATTGAAAAACTTGTGTAAGCTGGAAAATGTAGAAGAAAGTTGATCGCGCAGGTGTACGCAATCATCACTAAGTACAGTTGTATAGCTCACGTCGGATGCACAGGAAGAAGAACAGGAAACAAAACTATCATCAGAGTTATCACACATAATAAAAATATACTCAATAAACTTTACTAAATAAATAAAACCTAAATTATACTAACGAACTATTAACAATACTTTTTTTTTTTTTTTTTTAATCTTCCAAGCACTCACCAGTTTGCTAAAAGACACATATTCCAGTACAAAACATACATAGACAAAAACCAAAGACAACACATTTAAATAAAGATAACATAGACAACACATTGGATTGGACCATGGATTGGACAATGTTTCCAAACAATAGGAGCAAGTGTCAAAACGTAAAAAAGAAAAAAAAGAAAAAAACAACTTGAAAATATGAGTAATAAGACCACAGAGTACACTTTAGATATAGAATAAGACGTGAATTGAACTGCCGAGAGAAGGTAATCACTATTACTAGTCTTTAATCTGTGGTAATCACTACGTTTTATAGTAAACAGCAAAGCAAAGTGAAGTTAGTGAAGCCATTGTTAAAATGTCGACAAATAATAATACCGCTGGATTCTTTATTTAAGGTTACCGTAACCAAAAATTGTAACATTTAACAAATACCTACACTACTTTAAGCAGAAATTATGAAAAAGTATATCAAGTTGCGGGTGAATCTAACTACTTAGCGGGCTTACGTGATCTTTTATCAAGAACCGACTTGTTGGCTGGAGCTGTTTTCACCACTTCCAAGCCTTGAGAAGTCACACATCCAGAAGTCTCCGATTCAAGAGCGGGAAACTGCACCACAAGTGCTTGCAGTTCTGTTGCCGATTCAATCTTACGTCGCGACTTGTCTGGGAGCAATACGACAATCTTTCCATCCGAAGTCCAACACTGCCTAACTCCGAAGTGCTTGCGGGCGTTCATAAAAGTATCATGTCTGGGCTTGGTCAGAAACTCAGACAGTATAAGGCCGGAACCCTTCAAAGTAGTCTTGCTACGCCACACTTCACCTCGCAAATTGTGCCCCTGGAATCTCATAAGGAGTGGTCGTGGCTTGCCTGTATTGCTCCCCAGGCGATGGCAAGTCACGATGTCAGCAGAAGAGACGTCGGCAATCTTCATCTTCTCAGTAATTGCGATTACAGCTCTTGCCATGGGATCTTCATCCTTCTCCTCAGAAAGGCCATGGAGAAGCAGAACCTTCTTGCGTGAAGCCATCTCATGTCGGTCTAAACCGACAATCAACAGCTCCATTTGGGTCTTGAGAGAGGTCACAGCCTTCCAAATGAGTGATTTAAAGTCTGAAAACTCACGTGAAAGACTGGCAATTGTTTTGTGAGTCACTTCGCTAGCACCTGCAGTCTTCAACTCCTCCTCGTAGTGGTTCATTCTTGCGGTGAATGTAGCAGTGAGTTCCTCCATGTTACTGGTCAGTTTTGCATATAGGTCCATTGTGTAAGATGTTTATGCAGATGAGTACTGGATCAGTGAAAGTAAATAGGGAGAAAAGTGGCAGTAAGTGCACTGAAGACTTTTAGGTCATAAATACGACATTTAATGTAATTTCACTATTTTTTAAATTAAAATATGTGGGAGCTCCTAAACCTGGTGTTGTCACTTCAACTACCCTCCTCCAAAAAAAAAAAAAAAAAAAAAAAAAAAAAAAAAAAAAAAAAAAAAAAAAAAAAAAAAAAAAAAAATTGGTCTAATGGTTGCAAGCGCGACTGCCGTGCACGAACTCACGTTCTCGGGTTCGAATCCCGGGTCGTGCGAAAAATTGTTACAGAATCTCAGTACTGCTCGGAGTCAGAAAGTGAGGCGGTGTTTCCATCCCGTGTCTCAGATAGCTCGTAAAGCCATTGGTCCTGCAACTGAACTCTCTCCGGTCGTGTCCGTCTGCCGTCGCATCGGATTATGTTAGAGAAGGAACAGAGAGTACACGTTTGCATACACACTTGTGGAAATAATATATCCTGCATACAGGACAATAATTGTCTGATCTCACTTGAGATTGACAGCCGAGGCCGAAATTCGTCTAGAGTGATTCCAATACACATGTCAACTTAGTTATTTTTGTTTGATATTAATTATTTCCTTCTCACACTACTAAAATATACCATAACGATGATTGTAATGAAAAGGATTACCAAAATGACATAATTAATGTTTTCCTGGTAATTATTTCGGTACAGATTGGAGTAAATTATAGCTCTATCAGCGCTTCGTGACGTCATTTACGTAGGTATTATTATAGCAATCTTGATGCATATTAAATTTGAAAATATTTACCGAACGCATATTAATTTTACATTCGCAACATTATTTTAGTACAACGGAATTTATAATTTAAATAGTTTTTATAGATATAGTAATAAATAAAAAAATATGTGTGTGTACCAGAGTACACAGGTAAGAAGTGAAACTTCTTTATTTTCTAATCGTTTTTTGTTTTATTTTTAAATTATTATTTAATTTATATTTTTTATTGTTTTTAGAATTAATAATGTTCACTAGATTTACAGTCATATTTATTAATACTTGCTAATTTTAACAGATTTATATACATTCACTGATACTTACAATCAAAAAGTGAGGTTAACCTCAAATAAATATTAAAATCATGCTCATACGTGTTGAATTTATAAAACGAAATATATAATCACTCTCACTTTTCTTGTTAATTCACTTAAATTTGAACAAGTCTTTTTATTTTATCACTTTCAAATTAATATATTGTTATTCTTTTTTCAAACCAAACTTCAAAACTATACCAAGCTAAAAAGCAACATGGCGCGTAACCGAAAAACGTGACGATTTTCATCACGTGACTTTCTCCCATACGTCGATAAAGAAGTTTCACTTCAATAATACATGTAGAAAACATCACATACGTTGCTCCGAATCCAATGTAAGTAGCTAAAGCACTTGTGTTATGGAATCAGAGACAACGAAGGTACCACAAACACCCAGACCCGAGACAATGTAGATAAGTAGTTTTTCTACATTGACCCGTCTGGGGATCGAACCCGGGACCTCAGAGCTAGCGAGACCTTGAAAACCGGTGTGTACGCCACTTAATCAAGGAGGTCGTTCATTCAATGAAACATCAAAATAAATAAATTTTAGTAACTTAGTTGGTGATATTTAATTTTATATCAATGGGTTGTTAAATTATGTAAGTGATGAGAATTGATACAGAAAGAAACCTAGATAAACAGTCTCAAACTAGTCATAGAAAAAACTGCCTTCAATTACATTATGGTTATGATGTGTCCTTTTCCAATTCTTTGTATGTATATAGCTGTGGGTTGTGTGTGTGTGTAAGTATTGTAAATAAATCAATCAATAAAAAAATAGGTGAAAGTGTCCAAACAAAAATTTTTTTTCGCAAATTCAACCTTACCCTATTTGACACTTAGATATTAAATTATTAAAAACACAATTATGATAATCTAGTAAACACGAAATAAAAATAATATTGAATCAAAATACTTCCAAAAATAACATCACTACGAATGTGAACCGCAAACACCGCACACATAAATAAAAACTCCATAAAAGAAAGCAAACAAGCAAAGGACAAAAAAAACAAAGGCATTCAGCCGCAGCGTATACTGGTATTAAAATTCACGACGTGAAAGGTGCAGCACTATTTTCGTGCATTGTTATGCTAGGCATCGGGCCAGCCTGTGTAACAACTCTTAATGAAGGATAATCGGTAATTTTTTGCGGCTCTAATTGCCACAGACAAAGGCGGAAAGATTTTGTTTCCAGTGCCCGGTTTCGGTAAAAAGACACGGCCATATTGGTGTTGTATTTTATGTTTAGAACGTTGAGGAAAGTGAAAATGATGATGGAACGATTAAAGATGTTTTTTGAAAAAAGGTATTGTTTTTATTTGTGGTTTTTTGTAGATAGATAATGAGGTTGTTTTTTTTTATTAAATTACATAATAACCGACCTAATTTAAACGAAAATAGAGTTTATAAAATCATTGCTGTCTCTAACTGACATAAAGCGTGAAAAAGGACGGCAAAAGATAACAACTATCTTTGTCCTTTTCTAACTATGTCCAAGTGAAAAAGATATCGATGGACTAAAATTAGTTTCGTAAGTGTTTAACAGAATCGGGCCAGTATCGATTAGACCATGTCCTACTTTTTGAATTAAAGTCTTTTGGGAAATCATCCTTATCATTTGTTTCGCAAGACAAAAATGTTGTTTGCCTATATCTCGTATCACACCTTTTGTCTTATTTCCTCTCATTTAAATTACTTATAACTCTGTCTCGCTCAGAGATAGAGTCTTCGTAGGATAATATTTCTTAGTAACTACATAATTTCCTCTTTGCAGGGAATTTCCTGACTCATATATTACAGTACCAATGTAACAAGAGGTACAAAATAAATAGACTATTAAAATTTACTTGTAAGAGTTCAATTACCTTTTATAAAAATTCAAGAGCTACTATATCAAGAAAAATAACAGTTTCTCGAAAAAATATATTTAAATGTGAGGCCGTAGCACGAAAACTATCAACATTAGTAACGTAAACATTTTGTAGATGGAGATTTTGAATTTAGAACACGATTTTGAATTTAGAACACGGTGCTCCATACAAATTATGACATTCCGATACAAATATATACTTTTTAGATTGCGTTCGTATTAAAATAGTAAAATCTGAAAATAATGATTTTTATACAGAGTAGCAACCGAGGCCGCACAATGAGAATTATCACGAGTTAAAAATCTGCTATGCTTGATAATGTTAAGTCTATCTGAAACTCTGTCAGTCGCATTTGAAAGCCTGATTTTTGAAGAAGTTACTAGACTAGGTAACGTGACGTAACTTGTCGGAAGGAAAGCAAGGCGAGTGAAACCGGGGCATACAGCTAAAATAAACTGGAAATAGTGATTGATGTTAATATCGTTGGGATGTAGGACGAGTTGGACCGTCCGTTATTAGTCGTATATCAAGCTAAGTGTGCAAGTTTCGAAACATGTTAGCAACTGGCTTACGAGTGGCTTTAAGTGTTGGTTTCAGAGGTGTTCGAGTTGGTTGTTCGATGTTCCGGCCCTCGTTATTGGAGGTCCAAGTTTTGTGTAACGATGTGTAACTATAAGGTAAATATGGTCAAACTATTTGCGGACCGTTTTGCTAATGTTAAGCTTAGGTAAGACGTTGTTATCTAGTGTAATTATTTAATACCTTACTAGCTTTTACCCGCGGCTTGTGCTGGCGCAAGTTTGATTCAGAACCTTTCGACGTAGGTAGTTTATTAAAAAACCTCTACATAGTCGGGCGGGCCGCTAGCGTTGTATTACAAAATAATATCTCTATCTATCGCTTGATAACATATTCTTAATGTTAATTTCTGCACGTGTTATATAACTAAGGGATTAAAAGTTTTATACAAACTATTATACCCCTATTTCACCCCTTGGGGGTTGAATTTTCAAAAAACCCGTCCTCAGTGGATGCCTTCGTCATAAGAGGAATACGTGTGTATTTTAAGTTTCTAGACCTAAGGGTTGGTCTGTCCGTTGATACATCTGTCAATCACTTTTGCCGTAAACGTAAGAGATTCATACATATATGTGGGATCCAATAAAGGCGTATTCTTGGTACAGTTCATGATCGTCTCGCATTGGCGGCTTCTTTGACGCAAAGCTGCAGGTAGTAAGTACGTGAACTTTGAAGAGCGGTCAGTGTTGCTATTGCCTTGGATCAGTTTTTATTTTGATTTAATTATTTTCACTGGGGAAACATAATAATCCCCAATGCATTTAATTTACGTAAGTATATATGTTCGCAGTACGGTACCGAATAAAACTCTCAGGGATCGGACAGGGTTTTTGTCACATGCTGTTTAGATAGATGTACCTATCTCTTAAGTTAATGTTAAAATCGTCTCCGAACACCGAAGCGAAGCAGTGCGATTCTCTTACAAGAACGAATTCTTCTTTGGAACATTACGTATAAGAAAAAGTTTTCAATTTGGTTTCACTATTTAACACCCCAAAGGTATAGTTGCCACACATCGTGATTTACATGTATTTAAGCCTAAAGCCGATGCCGACTAATGATCGTATCGTGTGTTTGACTAACCTCAGTAATGGAATCGTGTTACTAACTTTGTAGTTTAATGCACGTAAAATGTATGCTGAAATCATAATCAATATCTAGTTAGTAATAGTCATTAGGGGTGAATGAAGTCCACGATGAAGGAATATAGTAGCAGTTCTGGGACCTACAATAATTATTTGAGTTTGACGATAGGGGGAAACATGTTCCTTAAACGCTTGACAATTATTAATGATAAGAAAGAAAAAAGAGAGTTACCCAGACAGTTTGAATGTAACCATGACACCTGCAAAGGTGTTGAAATGTCGGGAACTAAAATCAAAATAAACTGCAATAAAAACCTTTTAAAAAACAGTTTTATTTCAATTTCCAACATTCTTGGAAACCTTAGAAACCAAAGATAGTTTTGTTTTCTCCTAGACTAGCTCACACGGACCTGGGCAAAGGTCTAGAACAAGGATATTTTACTATATCCAATACGAATATTGATACGAATATGACTCATACGTCGACCCTTGAGAGTCGACGGATAATTATGTTCTGACTGCCTGTCTTACTGACCGATCAGTGTCTTTTGTCGGCGTGAATAGCTAATGATTTCAACCCCGAGGGCACGGTGTAGGGATATTTCGGACTTTCACCGACCAAAATCACCCCAGTCCCTTTTCTGCCTTGACCGGAGCCGTGAGATTGCTCGCGCATTCTCTGCTCGTCTCCGGCGAGACCAACGATTTACCTGTTTTATCAGTATATTGCTTAGATATTGAGTATTCACACCGTTGCTCTATAGGTAAGTACATAATGGAATTTTATTGTTTCTGGTGACACTTAAAACCGGGCTAAAGTGAGTCGGATTCACGCACGAAGAGTTCCGAAGAAGAAGTTTAGAAGTTTCATCATCTGTAAAAACGGCATAAAAATCTCGTTTGTTGTATGTGTTAAACATTTGTTTTATTTTGATTTTATGATTTAGTTTTAGAGTGAATATACGTATGACTAAACATTCTGTGCATATTTTAAGTGCCTACAGGCCCTTTTCAATATCGAACAAACATGAGAAAAAAAAATGATGTTTATTGTATTGGAGCCTCCTTAATTATTAATTTTATTCTTTTTTTTATAGTGACAACAGAAATACATCATTTGTAAAAATTTCAACCGTCTAACTATAACGGTGCATGAGATACAGCTTACGGACATACGGACAGCGGAGTCTTAGTAATAGGGTCCCGTGTTACCCTTGGAGTAAAAATAGACCCAAAATAGACCAGAAATATTTTAAGAAATAGACAAGCAGAAGGGGACCGTCAAACTACAATAGATGTTCAGTATTTGTCGTTATATTGTGAGCAGCACGTCATCGATATGAACACAAGCGACCGAGATAAAGAACAAAGGCGCTGTCAAGGTTATAACCCTCGGTGGAACAACTATTGTTAAGTTCCATGAGCATATAGAACCGTGGCGGTGGTATAGAATCTATATACATTTCATAAGTATATGATTCGAAACGTGTGTTTGGAAGTAACCATTTGTCAGTGTGTTGATTACCTGTTGCATTAAAAAAAAAAATAAGTCGATGATTATCAGATTTGAGTATCTAAATACCTATAGAGACCTAGAAATGTAGAATATTTCAGACACAAGGCCTGTATATTATATATCTGTCTGAAAACTATACTATATGACGTAATATTTAGATTAATTAAGTGAGTAGTGGACAAATAATAAAGCTATTCATACGTGTTTCATTCTGCTCACAGCTGATCGAGTTTATCATATACAGCGTGTAACAAAAACCCTTTCCGATCCCTGAGAGTATTATTCGGTATCGTACTGCGAACACATATACGTAGTCATTTAATGGATTGGAGAATACAATTTTTCCCCAGTCAAAATATTTAAATACAAATAAAAACTGATCCAAGGCAACAGCTGTACAACTGACCGCTCCTCAAAGGTCACGTACTTACTACCTACAGTTTGGTGTCAAAGAAGCCGCCTATTATGCGAGACGGTTCATGAACTGTACCACGAATACGCCTTTATTGGATCTGACAGGGGTTTTGTTACATGTTGTATAAGTCATTACATCATAAAAAATAAAATTATAGGTTTTGTTGTTCGGATAGGCTGTCGCTTCATATAAAATACAGTATTCAGCTGAAGCCGGTAAGACTGGAATCCGATCCCAACGTAGCTTGGGAAAAAGTTCAGTGGGCATAAATAAACGCATTATAAAAACTGTCAAATTGTATCAGATGTATGGCCGGTTTCTGAGTACATTTTGTTGACAGTTTATGTATTCATTAGCGCTATTGGTTCGATAACTTGTAAAATGGGTTTCTGAACAACTCAACGTCAGATAAAGTCCGTTTAAACTTAGGTTAAACTAACTGGCCATTTTGTGCCGTTTATCTCTTCCATAACTATATTTGACGTTTTATTTCGTGACAGGTTACATATGTCACGATAATATTGATATTCAGTGAATTGCAGTGAAAGTTATTATTAATTTTATTATTAGCAAAATGTTAACGAGCAGCTCTTCAGCGTCTGATTTGGAAGTACTGGAGTTTATTTCTAATATATCAATACGTAAATATATATAAAAACGAAGCGAAATCTTTACGGAGGAAGAATTTAAATTGAGATATCGCCAAATTTTGCAGAGCTGAAGGAAATAAAAGCACATTTTAATATTTTAAAATGCAAAGTTGTGTGGATGGATTACACACATATCGATTCAATCGTTTGGAGGCAAGCAAGTAGGAGAAAAGGTTTATTTTGTATCAATGTGAAACTTGTGCAAGTGGTTTGATGGCAAATTACGTAACCGTGATATAGATGGTCGCAGAGATGGCTCAACGCAAGAAAGTACATTATTCTATAGCTCATTCCTACGAGCGCGCCTGAGTAACAATGAGATTGAAGGTTCTGGGAGACAGTGCCAATCCTAGTGGAAGGAGCATGATGACTCCATTTTTTAATCAGTTCAAATCAAGACAAAGAAGCTCAAATCAAGACCTGAAACACAGTTGAAAACACAATTGTTTTACATAACATAGCTGTACAGCAAATCCCATGATAATTGATTCTGCACCCAAAGATGTTACAATCTGATCTACTGAACAACCTCTTAACTTTACCTCTGAAGGGAAAACATTCGTCGGTTATTGTTAGGATAATATTTTAGGTTTATAAAGTGTTATCTTCTTTTTTTATAAATATCTTTAACACGTATGTTTATAACAACTAACTTTTACCTACGATCGCACTCGCTTCATATTGTACCTGCCTAGATAAAAAGAATGTGTTAATATATAACAGTTTTTATAATAAGTACGTAGAACAGAAAATAATCAAAATCTATTATTTTTTTGTAGTTATTTAAAGTTGAATGAAATTTTTTTAACAACTAAAAGGGAAATTTTAAGTACAAATGATTGTGGGAGATTCAAAGGCCACATTAGAATCTATAGCAATAAAATAAAGTCGGGTTTTTAACTACACTTAAAACTCGAGAATAGACGGCCCGACGACGTTATGATCTTTGATTTGTTGGATTCGTCTCCATCTTGAATAGCAGAATAAATATTGTAAACATTGGAAAATTTACAAAAATACATCTTCTCTTCGTCGATTTTCCATTTAATTTACTGGAACGGGGACTTCTTACGCGGGTGAAACCGCGGGTCATAGCTAGTATATAATATTTTACAAAAGACTATAAAATCCTTGGTACAGAATATTATTATTAGATTTGTCATTTTCACGAAGAAGTCTTTAAACAAAAATTAATGAATTATCATATTTTATAACAAAAGCAGTGTTATATCATTTATTTACCTTAAAATAAAATATTGGTGTAAATAAAAAAAATGTGAATGACGAATTAAATTGATTTTAAGCTTGATCTATTAAAGAGTCCCATCTAGTGACAGATAGCGGGACTACTTATCGGTTTGATAACTATTTAAATGCTCCTTGCGTATTCAGAAACTCAGTGATAGATAACCGAAGTTTATCATATGGATAACTTTATGGAACCGATAGCTTTTGACAACTTAACTGGAAGCCTCAGAAACCGGCCAGTAGTCAGCTAGTCTATATATATAAAAATGAAACCCGTTTTCCGTTGTCACGACATAGCATGAAAACGGCTTGACCGATTTGGCTGATTTTGATCTTGAATGGTTTGTGGAAGTCCAGGGAAGGTTTAAAAGGTGTAAAATATAAATAATAAGTAAAAAAAAACTGTTCCTAAACTCGGGAATTACCTTAATTAATTTACTTTTGACAGAACGAAGTCTGTCCGGGCAGCTAGTTCATTATAAAAGGTGAATTAACCTAAGGTAATCAAAACCAGCTCAGTAATTCTTGTAGACAAAAAAAGATTATTATCCAACAATAGGTAAGATTTGTGTAATTATTTTAATATTGCCCAAACTGAGATTTCATTGATTCGTTTGAAAATGTGCCAAATTGTCCAAACGGCAGTTTTGCGCAAGTGAATATATACCGTACGTGGGAGGTTAATAGTCGTTCACTTATTTCTCGATAAAAAATATCAATGCTATCTTAATCTATCTGGTGACCTGTAGCTACGAATCCGTACTTTATATTTATGTACACAATCCATAAAATATCCCACCCTAAAGGTAAAGAGGCGTGCTGTACTCCTACCAACTAAAAACCACGAGGCACTTCTCATTACCGGTCTATAGACATTTGAGAACGCAATCATTACGTTGTTCTTCCTAATTTACCTCAATCAGAATCCATACAATTAGAGTAAGGACGGTTGCGTACCTCGGACACGTGATGAGACACGAAAGATACGTCCTTATAAAACTAATGAAGATGGGCAAAGCAGAAAGAAGTACTGGTTTAGGAATCTACGAAAATGGACTGGAATCTCAAGCGCTCCGGTACTCTTCCATATCGCCAAAAAAAAAAAAAGTATGCTGAGTTGACTGCCAACCATCGTCATTAGGAGAATCATTTATGAAAGAAAAATAATCCGTGGTAAAACTCATTAGAATATGTCCAAAACACGAAAATGTTTCCTACGTTTTCAAAGAAAGTGGGTACAAATGTCAAATGCTATCTTTTAATTCATAAGACTTACTTTATGTTTTCCTAGATTTGTAACAGCACAGCCTAGTATAGCTTCTCTTCCTAAGAAGAACGTGTGGTTGCCGATCGGACGCTCGAATTCCGGCTCTTCTGAAAACTTTTTTGTCGTCATTTGGGAATCTGAAACAAATAAAAATAATAATTAATAATAAATACAGCTTCCATTTTGGCGTAGTTTAAAAGTAATTATTAATTTGGAGCATCACTGTAATGTACCTGGTTGTAGCAAAATTGTTGTGAATTATAAGTTGTTGGTGACACAAATCACTGTTAAACAAATCTATAATGGTGACGAAAACAAAATTTTACAATATTATAGTTTTGTTATAGTACCTATCCTTAAAGATTACTAAACTATCTATAAATTTTATCACAAATTTCATAACGCGGGGTAGATATACAAAATATATACCTAACAACAGCTGCAAACGTTGAACTTAGTTTTCACAATCATGTATAACTTATGTAGGTATTTATATTTTGACTTAGTCCCTATTGTGTGTTACTTATTTGTAGATAGCTAGAAACTTATGTGACTTAAGCGCACAGGCACTTTTAAATGTCAGCTACAGGCTATAATAACTTCCAAACACACACAACAACTTACTTAGATAAAATAAACATAATAAAAATAAACAAAAAGTAATCTATTCCACTTTCATCGCACAATAAAGCAACAGGGAGCTCACTAATAAACTATCCAACAAAAAAACTAGTTAACACTTACTTCAAAACTCGATATCGGGTCTCAGAGACCAATCAACGAGATTTTTATATTTTTTTTCTAGTTTCAACACAGAGTTGACGTCATTGGATCGTGAAGGTGTAAGTTTAACAAAAGGCTGGATGTTGCGTATTCTATTTTTAAAAATGTAAAGGATTTCCCGGTAAAATTCCAATAGGATTTATGGAGTGATAGGTTTCAGAACTTTTTTTTTCTTTTTTAGTTATAGTTTTTTGTTCCATCAAAAAGAGGTTTTATAGGTATCTGGTTTGTGTGGCTTGTTGAGTTTTCATATTAAATTCTTTAGTGATTTGCAAGATCGCTTTCTTTTGTTTTAGAAATAAATTTAGCTAGTGACGTCACCAAACTCTACCTGACATTTAAAACAAAAGAAAAGCAAGCTACTATTCATGTTTTTTTATTAAACTCTATCAATAAGGTAATAACCGTCTTCATCATTACATTAAAATTAAATTATTCTCGATCCTTCTACAAACACATTTTATATCAAAGGGAAATCTTAATTAGGGTGCTTATAATTATCGATTGATGTTGACTTTAACGTTTCGAAATGTATCGTTGATATTATAATTTTATTCAACAGAAAATATGTTTCCGAAGTGTTTACGGTTGCTTTACTTGATATGAATACCTAAAATGTATTATACAGGATTAATTTAAAAGGAGTGCGTATATCCTACGAGGTAAACCGTTGCATAAAGATAATCAAAAAAAAAACTTGAATTAATAATATAAAAGAAAAAAAAACATACTGCAAAAAGGAAAAATATATAAATAATTATAATTTCATAAGTTGATAAAAAATGCAATGCAATAGCTTTATCGCGGCAGTCCCCGAGTGCCACATTTTTTTTAATTAACCTTAATGAACACTGATTGAAAAGTGTTAAAATGTAACCACAACTATTTACAAGAGGACAAATGCGATGCATATTTGCATACAATCTGGGCTGCGGTCTGTCGGCATCGGTCGCCCACTGTTTTTCGCCATTTTATAATTTACCGAATAATTGACACCGTTTTGTGAAAGTGAGATTTACTTAACCATTACACTAAACTATAAAAGCGAAATCTTGTGAGCGTGTATGTGTGTGTGTGTGTTACGTCATCACGCTCAAACGGCTGGACTAATGTTAATCAAATTTGTAATGGAGTTAGATATAACCCTGGATTAAAACGGGCTACTTTTTATCCTAAAAAGATAACTTATGTGATGGACTGTGAAACATACAACATTACACTTGTGAAATTTTTCAATGTAAACTCATCACCTGAGAGTATTGGCCGGATACTGAAACGTCAATCAATTTGAAGCCGCCGTTAAGAGTCATGCTGTATCTGCCACTTTAAGGTGTAAGGCGGCGGTAGCCTAATGGCTAATGCGTCGGACTTGCAATCATGTGGTTTGGTGGTTGGTAACACAAGCATCTTAGCTTAGCACGAGGGGTTAACGAGATTACTAGTAATGTGCGGCCCACATTGCTAGTAATCTTTAAAAAAAAAAAAAGTAGCGATAGATGTTGATAAAAAAACCAGACTGTATGTATATACCTACAATGTGACGACCTCCGTGGTTGAGTGGCGTACACACCGGATTTCAAGGTTTCGCCAGCTCTCGGGTCAATGTAGAAAAACACTTTTCTACATTGTCTCGGGTCTGGGTGTTTGTGGTACCTTCGTTGTCTCTGATTCCATAACACAAGTGCTTTAGCTACTTACTTTGGATTCGGAGCAATGTATGTGATGTTGTCCACATTTATTTTTAGATAGATATTTAAGAACATCATAAATTTAATTCGCATTTCAGTATTCGGAGGTAACTCGGTCAGTATGTAACGCTTGCATAGAAAACTGCTGATCCGATTTTTATGAAAGTTAGTTTTGAGTGACCTTGATTCCCAAGAAATGGAAGAGGCTTCTTTTGCAGCGATAACCATAACTATAACAACGCGGGTGGAACCGCAGGCAAAAGCTAGAGCGTAATATTTCCCTAATACGTTTATACTAACTTGGTAATTTAATGTTTTAAATTAGTTTTAATAACAATCAACGAATGGGAATGAAGATGTCAATCAAATTTAAGAGATAAGCTTTCAAATTCTCTTTCGTAAATGACAGATAGATGGCGATGAAAGATTAAAACTTGTTTGGTTGGTTTTGAATGGAATCGATACGAGCTCGGTATGAATTCCTGATTTGGGAGTAAGAGAAAAATATAATAGGCTTTTTTTTTGTATTTTTAATTCCGTCTTTTGTCACTTTTCTTGTTCATTTATTTACAGTCAAAATAAGACTTCAGATTATGTTTGTTTTAAAATTACGACGTTTTTATATACGTTGTCATGATTTTTCTTTTAATTCATTTCTAGTATATACCTACTAAATCCGATATATCTACGTGTCATTTATTTTCATAAAGAAAAACTATACAAAATTTCGAAAATGTATGATGAAAACTTACAAAGGTTCCATGCTTGTTGCCTTGTTGTTCGTGAAAAAACATGTTCACAGTGCGTGGGACATATTTCAAAATAATCCATACAAAAATGTGTAAAAATCATTACAATCAATTCAGTTACTGATTCTGTCATTTTTAAGGAAGATTTATTTATAATTGACCTTGTAATTACAATACGATATCGATTCTAAAAACATCCATACATGGAACAGGGTTTAGATGGCACAGTTAACTTACTCGAACTTCACAGTTTACAAGAGTATAAGAGCTAATGATATTGCCAAAACAGTATCGAAGTTACAGCCATTTTGGTCACCAAACTTCAGGTCCAGACATTCGTCACAAACCCTTCCCAACCCATTACAATTCACAACTCCAGACCCATCAAAGTAATCAATTCCATTCAATAATTAACTCTGAAACAACTTGTAAGCTATATTATACCTTGATACTTCGGAACAAAGTTAAAATTTCAGTGTCGATAGACTATCGTCGATGAGGTGCCTTAGTGCCAAACTCCTCTTTGTTATTGCTAACCTAGTTTTGAAGTTTGATATTTTACAGGTAATTAGCTGAGAGACTTTGCTGGAGAAAAGCCAGGTCTGGAGTATTCTAGAATACTTTTTCTTTTTTCTCATTGGATTCTTTGCGGAACTAAAAATATTTGTCGAATGTAATGAACAAAAGATGTGAAGTGTATATGTGAAGCCTTTAGTAGATAATTGAACTACAACTGTATGTACAAAATACGGCAAGATAAACAAGATTTTTTTCAGGATTTTTTTTTGTGGGAAGTGTAAGTTTAAACTGTTGAAATTAATATAATTAGGTGAGTTTACTCATTGCTATCCACTGCAGACGGGATAAGACATAAATAACTACTCTAGTCTAAACTTATATAACATTTTTTATTTTTTATTGGTTTCAGTTCTTCGGACACAAAAAATTGTATCATTAAGTAAGAAAAAAGAAAAAGATTGATGCCCCAAACACGCATAGGCAGACATATCAAGTGTCTGTCTATGCGTACGTTTGAGGATCCTAGCTCCTGAACAAATTAACTGATTTTCAATGCGGTTCTTTACTGTCTGAAAGCTGATGTGATCGAGAGGGTTTTTAGTTATAATTTATAAAGCTCCGCTTAGAGGCTGGATAAACAATCTCACCATTCTTCTCCTCATCTTCTTTGAAAAATGTTGCTCAAGGCTGTACAACATTTTTGTGGTAAAGTTATTATTGGAATATTTTTACTGTTTCTAACAAGATAAGCTTTTAAAGATTCATTATAGTATCCATAATTATGAGAAATTCTACTTTTACTAATTAAATCTTTAATATAATTTTTTTTCTGAAAATTGTACCTGGTAACGACATCAAAAATAGATTCGTTCGAAGTGTAGTTTTATTTTTGGAACTCAAACACTGGCATAAAATATAACCTAATCGTGCAGCTATTTATGACATTCGAGTTTATTCGTTTATGAATAAAAAAGAAAAACCTGTAAAACAACAATAAAATAAGTTATATAAAAATGGCGGACGGTGTGAGGGGGTCCCGTGGCAGTTCGCACCTGTCACCGAATGCTAATGCATGGGTTTCACACAAAAAACGCCTTTATAACTGTTAGGGACCGTTTATATTGCAGTGTTAACTTTAATTTAAAATAATATAGTCAACATTGCAATTACAGCAACTTACTTACTTTTACTGTATATACAGTCAAAGTAAGGTAATGGTAAAGAAAAGTTACGAATATTTTTTTATTAAGTAGAAAATGCTAAATTAAGTAAATAAAGAATGAATGTAATCGTATTTTCTCTCAAAATCATAGAGTTTTTTTATGTAGAGTACCAAGTTCTACAAATATTTAGATTAGACACACCATTTTTTAGTTATTTTGTGTATAGGATACCTATCGATGAATTTGTGTAAGCTGTTGAATGTTACAGTTTTCGGTTTGGCCAAAGTATGAAATTGTAAAAAAAATAAACAATAATAAAAGAAAAAAATATATAAATGTTCTTATTGAGTTATATTCGATTATGAAATTGATAAATGGCTTAAGGCAATCATTACAACCTACATAGAATCTTAGTTTCAGACAAAATGTGAATATTTATACTAATATTACAAGACAGTATCTACCAACGTCTTACATACAATAGACCGTGTGAGACGACTTGCTATATAGACTTCCACGTAGTTAAGCATTTTGATATACACACCTTTTGATCGAAAAGCTTTAGAAATACCTGGCCATATTATTTTATAACAGTACATTTTTCAACAGGATTAGAACAGAATAGAATACTACCCTATTTTGAGGATATTTCTTGCCTTCAATGAGTTGCTAGAGAAAAGAAATGTAGGTACCTGATATCTAATTGTACTATACTCACAAAATTAATTTAAAAAAACACCTTATTAATTTAATAAAATAGGTAAAATAATTAAAATGAAGTGTGTGATAAATGTATTTTTACTCACATGACATGGTGTGTACACATCCTTTTGGAGTCACTGTTTAACATGTCAGTTTGATTATTGGATTATAACTTAACATGCTGTATAATTATCCGTCTTGTGTACCAAATTAATAAAAGAATAGATAAATAAACACTAAAACGATTAAGCAATATCTTGAGGATGGCAACATTTCCAGCTTGCCGTACGTATTGCCCCACCGCCAATAACTATCGGTACCTGTCATTTCTATGAAATATAGCAGCAACGTGCAACTGTATCGAACGACAGTCTTTTAAAGCAATAACCTATAAAATCCTTTTAAAAGATATTGCAATATTTTGCTTTTAAAATTTTTGAGAGCAATTTTTTATTTATACTTATGTCCAGCTGGGACTGAGTTGAACTTTGAGTATTGTATTTATTTTTCTCACAAATGTTTTGAGAAAATATAGGTACATTTGTATTAAATAATATAGAAGTAAGTGTTAAGTAAGTTCCAAAATATATTTTGATTCTGCAAAAATTTTTGGTTAGTACTTGATTCGTCAGTATATTTTTGTAAAAATTATTATTTCGCAGTAACCTTTACCTACCTTACCTTCAATTAACAAATAATAAAAAATTGTGTTTATAATGGTGCGTGCAAACTTAATCTTAATTTCAAGTGTAGGTGTAAGGAGTTTTTACACTTATATTTTATGTTTTATAATCTGATAGGTACATTCTGCATTATCAAAAAATAAAATAGATTGTGTGAAATTTCCCACAAAAAATAATAATATTTGAACTGTCGTGCAAAATACATATCGGTTAGTTTATAAGCTCCTTAAAACCGCCGTAACATTTCGCAATGGTTTGCATGATTTATTCCTCCGTAGTATTTGCGCGGTAGATTCCGCCAGGCGTTTCACCGCGTTACTGAGAATTGAACCATTTATTGTTGTTCGGCACTCGTGCTTTCACATTTATTGGGTAAACATGGACGGAGTGGTGTGCCCGTTTTATTTTGTACCACTCTAATATTTTTGTTTGTTGGAGTGATAAAGTGACAAAGATAAATGGGAGCTAAACAGACCAACCTAATACTTCGATTAAAATAATAATGCTGGTTACATAAACAATTTAATTTAGATATTAAGTCTATTGATACTATATTTTACAATGATTTGTTTTATAATTCAATACAAAAATAAATATTTACAGTGTCTTTTAACATAAGTATAAACCTCACTTATAAACATACAAAAGATTTTACTAATTTAAACCTAGTAAATGGCGTACTAAAATATAATTTCCTGTCCGAGGTAAAAGCTAGGCCCTGACGTATCAACAAGGCATTTGGTCAGATCTTTGAAAACCATTTATGAACACTCAGACCCCACGGTTCAATAGTGTCTAACACTTAATTTAATATTATGTTTATAATTATGATGATACTGACCGATTTGGGCATCTTTTTGCACCACAAGTCAGCACCCCTCCAATGTAGTAACTCTCTAAACTCTCTGTCGACTTGTTTTACAATTAAAACTAATATTATTTCAAATTTTAAGTTATGTACACGAAACAATAAAATTGTTTAGTTAAAAAACTAAAACTTAACCTAACCATGTTAAGACTGTATTATGAAGAGACCTGTGTTTATCCTAGACGGTATTTATAAATACATGTATTGCAGATTTTACAGAGCAGATGACCATTATGTCTTGGGACAGTGCACATATGGTCATCTGCTCCCAAACTTATATATTTCTAAATACATTCTTATTATAAATTAATAACATCCAGACACAGAACAAATGATCGTGGTCATCAAACAAAGATTTGTCTTGGGTGGGAATCGAACCAACGACCTCCAGCTTAGCAGTCAGGGTTACAAATCACTAGACCAATCATGTATTTATTTGCATCAACTTAAGTCTATTATTACAGGATAGAGAATGCCTAATGCAATAGACAAGTTACTTAAAATTGTAAAGATAACTATGACATAATATACATGAACCTAAGTAAGTAAATAACTTATTAAAATGCTACATAATTATGCTACCTATTAGACTAGATTTATTTTACGCAACCAAAACTAATATTACATTTTAAGTTGCTTCAACAAAGTCATTCAGTGAGCACGTAAACATGTACCAGTCTTAAATGTACCAACAACTACTTTATATACTTTCATAGCAATTATCTGGTTTATTGTTGATGTAATTTTAGTTCTCTCGGTTATATAATAGGTCAATTGTGTTTTCATTCCACCTACGATGTTATTCGTTGAGATTTATTTTTCTCTACATTTTCCGATAAAACTATTTGATTTTAAAATAAAATTCCTGAAATAACATGGGAATTGTAATATAATGCTCGCTTAAAAACTGTGATCAAGTTTCGTATAGAGTTTATAAATAGAGTTCAATGAACTGTTCATTTAACATTTTAATTCATTTACAAGCTGAACCGTGTATTACCATTAAAAAAATTCGCCTTCAACCTGTTCTCAGACCAACCAAATTCATTAAAATCGGTGAAGCCGTTTTTTAAGAGTTTGATATAACTAACTATAAATATATGTTTATTTAATACGTAGAGAATGCCTTCATAATAGCATTAAGTTTAACTTTAATACATAGGTATAGGTAAATCATTACTAAATGTTTGGTTCTAATGCCCAGCTTATTTAAAACTGGTTGATCAAACCTTAATATTTTCATTTGTTTTTTTATTTATCCTTTTAGTGTCCCACAGCTGGGCACAGGTCTTTCTCAATTAGCTTCCGATTTATTTGTCTTGAGCCGTTTATAACAAAATATTGGAATTATAGTGATAGTCATCTCGGATGTCATCTCGCCAGCGCCTTTTCGATCTACCCCATTGTCAAGTTCCAGTTTTTAAAGTTACAAGAGCTGTCTTTAAATCAACCCTAACACATCTTCTGCCTAACCCTAACAAATATAATCATCTCAAATAATTCTGGCAAAAGCCAGAAATTATTATCCACTTATAACCAAGAATTGCGGTTTATCTACTAATTAATAAAGCTTTACTAAGTTATAAGTAAGTTGTATGTGCTTAGCTAAGTTAATAAGATATGAATTTTAACTGCCGGCCCAAAAGGCTGGCGTTAATGAATAAGTTTTCGTGCTTTTCAGAGCTTTTGCGGCGGCTCTTATAAATTACGAGTGGGATTACTTTGGTGCCAGGATATTTTAAGAAGCAAGTTACATTATATTCTACTACCTTATATTAAAATGAGAAGATTTTTGTTGGTGTCTGAATTTTCTGGTACACAATGAAGCATGTTTATGTTGCTCCTGCATTTTCGGCTATTAACGATAATAAGTTTCCATTTTTTTTTTATATGATGATCGCGTCTTTTTAAATCTTGATCTATCATATATATCTCTTCGTCTCATGAGACTTAAATTAAATTTGTACATCTCTCATCTAAATCCTTTTCTGAATGTGTAAGTTTTTCATGTCTTTGTGTTCGTTTGTGTGTTACCTCATCAAGAGAAAACGACAAAACGGATTTTATCGAAAATTTTCACACAGACAGTTTATAGCCTAGACCTCCATTTGAAATACATTTTATCCCAGTTATTTGATCCCATTAAATTAATTACGGTTTTTTCTAAATTAAATAATAATATAATGCTTAAGAAAATCTTACCTTTTAACGCCATTGTGGGCAGCAAAGCTAAGGCCTGCAGCATTGACCAAAAATATGTTTTTCCGTTCTTCATTCCGTTTCTATTAACTATTCACACGGTTTCACCCAAAACAGTACATTGTACACGAGGTATCACTCGGTCCGTTCATTTAATTTGGTTAACATTCATTTAATTCATTTATTTACGAATCCTTCATTGAAAAGATGGTGTAATGATAAATGGGTATTATATTTATTCGATTTTTTATGTAGAGTAGTTATGAAGTCTGAAATGAAATAATAGATACTGTTTGTAGTGTTCAGCTTATTGAGAAAATTTATTTGGATTTGTTTTGTAATAAAAGGGTTTAAATATACATTCACTGCACTAAAACGAATGCACCAAGGCTTATAAGGATATAACTCAACACTGAGTTTCTTTATCAGAGTTTAAACTTTATGACTAAAAACTAATTAAAATATATAATTTTAGTCAACTATGGTTTCAAATGATAAAAGCCTTTGTTATATACTTTATCAGAATTATCTTCGATATAATAGTTATAACGTTCACAAATTTGCCGAATCTATATTGTGAAGTTCAAATTATAAGCACTACAGCAAAATTGAAGAACAAAGTATGAACATCAAACAATAGAACCCCAAGTGCCCCGAAAAGTTAAATTGCGTCCGTGGCCACTAACTTAATTGGAAAATAAGACACAGTACGTTTTCTAACTATCGCCCTAAGCGAAGTATTTTCTATTATTTTTAGAGGACGAAATTGTAACCCTCTGAGGATTAATTTTTGTATTGCAAATAAATATCTTAGATTTTCTATTGTTTTATCATAATTTCAGAAGATAAACATAGTTTCATCTAATAACTCACACGAAATCGTAAACAAACAAATAAGAAATCAAATTGAACGAACACTGTTCACAATTCACTTATTAAAAATCCATTCATTTAAACACGTTAACATTCATTTAAAGAAATATATACAAGTTATTAATACGCGATCATGGTATCGTAGCGGTACAATTGTAGACGCGACACGTCTGCCGCGCTCCGCGACTCGTCACAAACTGGAGCGTAGCGCGTAGCACACAGCTACGCCGTAGACTCAGTACGTCATGAAAAGGTTATCGTTCAAACCCTTAAACATTGCGCCTTTTACACGAATAGGAATAGGAATGTGTCATTTTTTGCTTCTGTTCCGTTTTGTGTCACAAAGTATGTTTGGATTTCTTGCGTAAAGATGAATGCGCTGCAGTAAAAGTGTCTGTATACAAAGGAATGAAGGCTTTGATATACGGTGCTACGAGAATCTTGTTGTTTTATGGCGGTCGTAGGAATTACAAAGGAACTTATCTTCATAAAGACGTGCCTGTGATTGTATTCGCGTAGTTACAATAGTATACAGAGTGATAAATTTGTTCAAATACAAATTCTAAATTATTGTCAGATATCTAAGATCTTGTATAATAATACCGGCCTATAAACGCCGCACTGTTGGGCACAGGCCTCTTTCCATATAGAGAAGGAATAACGCCACCACGCTTGCGTATTGCGGATTGGTGATTTCAGGTATTTTTTTTGGAATCCAGGATTTCCTTATGATGTGTTCCTTCATCGTTTGTCAATGATGTCTTAGAATAATTATTAAGTACAAATAACTTTGAAAAAAGTCAAATTGGTGCTTGCCTGGGTTCGAACCTGCAACCATGTTCATACGAATCCGGTCAATGAACCGCTAGGCTACTACGACATTTTACTACATACTACTACTACTTATGAAATAATGATCACGAATCTAAAATTAAAACTGAAATGCGGTAATATATTACCACTACCATGCATTTTTTTATCTCTTAGTGCGAGTAAAGCCGCGGACTACAGCTAGTAATTATACATAATAAAGCTTATATATTTTTTTCGTTACATTTTTCTACTTCTACTTAGTAAGAGCGAAAATTATTTTTTTAATTTTTTGCCCTTTTGTCTTCGAGAAGGTTGTTTAAAAAAAATAAGATGAGTCAAACAAGAAGCACAGATAGTAGGTTTATAATTACTTATAATGATCGATTAACATACTTTACTAACGCCTTGACATTACCACTACAAAAAAGGACTTAATTTAACTACAAAGAGATTTCATCTGTACTTCTTTAAAATAAAATTCAAAATCGTTTGTTTTAAATTAACTTTGCTGTTTGTATGTGTTATAGGCTTTTGAAGCACTTGTTGTGAGTATTGTCATGAATTTTTTATATGGACACAAACACACTCGGTGTTTTCTGGAGGGTCAAAGGTTTTAAAATGGCTTAAAGGTCTAAGGTTCTAAGGGTGTGGACATACTAACAGGTATATACTAAAACAAAGCATAGTATAAAATATTTTTATATAATATCTATTTAACATTTCTAAGCTGTATGAAAAAATTTCATTAAGTTACAAGCTTAACAACAGACCTGTAACTCGCCTGGTTGTTCGCATTTTTTTCACGTCATTATAATTATACCAGCCTATAAATGCCCCAGTGCAGGGCACAGGCCTCTTCTCGTATATAGAAGGAACGAGCATTGATCACCATGCTTGCTCATTGCGGGTTGGCAATTTCAGATTACAATTTTTATACAATGTAAATAGTGGAAGATTGAGGGTGCCGGGAGGGGTTTTTTAATTTGATTCTTTGAACTAAATTTTAGTTGATCGCAAGTCCGATTCCCTAGCAAATAGTCTGCAGCCGCATCAATTCCTTAAATACTATTCAAAATTAAAAAAAATATTTCATAAAAATGACGATTACTCGCCAGTTCATCTTCTGCCTAATTCACATCATGTCGACGCTTCTTTATGACTTATGTTCTTTTAACTGTCTAAAAGGTCAAATTTAAATGTCAGAGCAATATGGTCTCGCTAAACATACCCAATTACTTATTGAAGTTTATTAACTTAGACATGACTTTCTGTCTAGCCTTTTCCCAAGCTATGTTGGAGTCGGCTTCCAGTCTCTCCGGCTATACCTGAATACCGTATTTTACATGGAGCGACTGCCTATCTGACCTTCACTATTAATTTTATTACACAGTTTCTATGGGGAAAGATTGGTTGTCAGTATTGTAATGTCTTCAAATTATATTGATGAAGGCATTTCAGAAAATTCCATAAAGGAGGATTATAAGGAGTACAAGACCAGGAATGAAGATTTATTCCATCTCAATTTACTAGATATAAAACAGCCCCTTATGGGTGCGTTGGCGTCTAGCTGAATAAAAACCATTTAGGTATATTTTTAAGGTTCAGTAACTCAATTGGAAAAACGAATCCAATCACGATCAGCTTGTTGTCCCCTGTATGTCCGTCTATCAAGACCAGTTTATCTTGGGAACGCGTGCAGGTATGTAGTTGAAATTTAAATGATTATATAATTAGGTTTGCAGTCCCACAAGGCTGATTAAAAAACTTCGAAGTAAACGTCAAAAGCATCCGGTAGTTTACAACGAAAATAACAATTTTTCGTCACCGTCAAGGAAATTACGTATCAAGGGCAAGTCCAACTCACACTAAAATCTTTTCTGGTTTTTTCCTAAAACATCTCTATAACTGCAGAACAGGTACATTATAATTATGTGTGTGTTCACTACATGACGAACACATGAACCCAGTAAGCCTTCACTTAATAGGACGAGTACACATTAGGGGGTAGGGACAACTAATGAGCAGGATTTGGTAGCTGCGGTGCGTTTGAGTTATGACCGAAGACGCCAGTGTAGATCAAGCCTTAAGGACCGGAATGGCGTCGCTTTGATTAAATGTACAATACTTTGTCTCTGTCTTGAGATGCAAGCTAGCTGTATTTTGTTTCCATGCGGATTTAGGCAAGTTTCTTAAAGAGAAAATGTGATAAAACAAATTCAGATCAAAATATATGACTGGCCTGCAGTTGGTCTAGTGTTTAGTGACCCTGACTGCTAAGCCGGTCGTGGGTTCGATTCCCACACAGGACAAATCTTTGTGTGACACAAACATTTATTCTGTATCTGGGTGTTAATTATCTAGGTATATTATGTATGTATTTAGAAATATATAAGTATGTTTATCAGTTATCTGGTTGCCATAGTACAGGCTCTGGCTAGTTTGGGATCAGATGACCGTGTGTGAGCTGTCCCAAGACATTAAAAAAAAAATCCCTTATATTGTTCGCGAATTTCTTCTGCTTCAGGTAGCTTTTCGCAAGCTATGTCGCGGTTTCCAGTTTTGCCAAATTTAGCTGAATACCAAGTTTTACGTGAAAAAGCTGCCTATCTGACCTCCACAGCCCATTTTACTGGGTAAAACCTGTATCTCCTAATAACACTGGTTGTCAGAATTGTATGGACTAAACGACGGTCAAAGATGTATGACAGTTGAGACCAACGGCTTAACGAGAATTCCGAGACACGGAGGGGTCTTGATATGTTTACAAATGGTCACCGTTCCATGGACCAACCGCGGCGAGCGCGGCTTAACCTTTATTATAGGTCAAACCGTACGGCTTACATTTAGCCACGCGCCCTTCAAATTCAGGACTGAATTAAGGATTCTAAATTAAGGCTAGTGTACCTAATAAGCGCCTAACGTATCAGACATGAATAACTGGAAAGAAGAAAGTTAGTCTTTCAGTGGAATTCTATGGTTTCATAATAAATGTCCCACTGCTGGGCAAATACCACGTCTCATACATTGAAAGAACGAGCATTGATCACAACGCTTGGTAAATGTGGGTTGGCGATTTCAGATTAAAATTTTGGAATCCTGGATTCCTCACAATATTCACTGTTAATGGTGTCTTAAAATAATAAAGAAAGTAATAGTAATTGGTACTTGTCTACAAGGGTTTGGGCACAAAATTCGTTCATTTAACTACTGGGCCACTACGACAAACGGTCCAAAATAGTTTTTATTTATTTATTTATTTATAGTGGTGCCTATTTAAAAATTAGTTCGAAGTTAAGTGCATGTAAACTGTACCGTTGTTCAAGCAATCACACGATATTTCAGTAATAATAAGTAATAAATTTATTTTAAAATAACATCAAACTGCACTTTATTTATCAAGGCCATAGATTGTTAATAGTTTGTTGTAACGTTCGCGGAAATAAAGATAAAAAGTCATCGCGTGTTCGTCAACTCTTATAAATGTTGCTAAGTATTATTTATTAATGTATCCAATTAATATTAATAAAGTTAATTGGTATTTAGTGTTCCTTTGTTTGGCTTAAAAGTAGTTGAAAGGTATATTGAAGACTAGCTTCTGCCCGTGACTTTGTCTGCGTGGACTTCAGAATTGGGTCCAGAAAGAAATGAAAAATGGAATATATTTTTCACCCGTGTTATAGCTTGCGCTGTACAAGAGAAAAATAACAAATTTCAAATGTGTCTGCCTACGGCTTATTTCGGAAACAATTTTCCCTCAGGAACTACTAAAGGAATCGGGATAAAAGGTAGCCTATGTGCTTTTCCATGTCAAAGGCTATATGCATGCCAAATTTCATCCAAATCTGTTCAGCCGTTTTTGCGTGATTGAGTAACAAACATCCAAACATCTACACTTTCACATGTATAATATTAGTAGGATAAGGAAGCAGAAATACTTTAATCAAATTGCAGTTATGTATATCGAGACAGTGATTGATATTATTTGGCTTGTAGTTTGATATTATGAAATTTTAATGATTTTGTATTATAGAAATTGTGGCTCAGAAACATCTGGGAGTTGACAGGCATATCCAGTGCAGAACTTTTCCTCGTGGAACAGACAAGTTGGTGAAGTTAACGGACAACCTCTGGCAGCGGAGAGACACCCTAAGAAGAAGAAGAAGAAGAAAGGGTTTGTAACACAACAATCCATCCGTGACTTAAAAAGAAAATGAATCATCCGAATCTAAAATCTAAAGAAACCGCTATGGAATCCGTTTGAAAATAAATCTAATTTACAGATAGTCTAAGTCCAATTTAGTTTAGAGTAATACTTGTCCCGTTTATCATAACCAGATAGTTGGTCACTGTCGTTCATAAAGTTCAAGTTATAACGTTCAAACGAGCGAGTTAGTTAAACTCATAAACAGTAAACTAACAACTGCTATTTTATGAGTTTCAACACGTTATTACTGCATTTTGTCTTTTTAGGTTAGGAGAGGTTGTTTCATGTTTGTTTAGTTAACTGTTTTGTATAATTTGAAGTTACAGTTTATTTTAATACTACCTGTGCCTCTACCTCCAGTAAGACTTGCCATGCTTTTCTCCTAAAACAAATGTAATGTTAAATGTTATACCTCGAAAAAGAATGGGCAATAAAATGCAAAAATATTATTAGGTATGTTTACAAATTTAACGACCGATTGGTACTTTCAGAGTTTAACGCGTTTATCTAACAAACTCTTCAGCTTAATGATCTACACTAATATTATAAAGAGGGAAGATTTGTATTTTTGTGTGTATATAATATGTAATGAATAAATTCAAAAACTACTGTGCCGACTACAAAAATTCAAAACCATTAGAAAGCTACATTCACCCTGAGTAACATAAGCTATATTTTTTATTATAAAAATAGGTACCGCGAGCGGAGTCGCGGGTAACAGTTAGTATGAAATAAATAAAGACAGTAATTACTTATTATCCATTTGTCATTTATCTATTAAAACAAGCAAATTTTTTTTTCCCCAGCTTTTTCTAGGTATTTCAATCACGGCTTAAGAAATTCAAATCTCAAACTTCGCTTTTACTACAAGCTAATTAATTATACACACACAACAGTAGGTAAGTAGGCAATTTAATATACTGTTAATTTTAATACATTGAACCAAATAAGTAAACAAGAACTTTAATCTATCAATTTATCTCTTATAGTCTCTTTAAACCCTAACTTACTTCGCAAGTCGTAAAAATCACACATAATTATGATAATAAACCCCACAAAATACACTTAATATGACTTTTGACATTTGATAATACAAAGCCGGTATCGTTTATAAACAGCAAGCAACCCGAAAAGCAACCCGAAAAGCCAATTTGATACTAATGTGCTTTTATCCAAGCACCATTAAACCACAATGTTATAGGTATGGTAATTTTGTATATATTAAGTTGGCAGCACTGAAAACTTTGGTCATTAGAACAAGGCCAGTGTGTAAGTGCTCGGAGACTGTTATATCTACACACCGCGGCCAGGTGGGACCACAGGCTGGGGTCCAAGTTACAAAAGACCACAGATTTAATCTTGTAAAAAATAAACGCAGTTGAACAGTAGAACCGCGTCCTTCTTGGAAGTCAGTTAAATGATGAACCTACCTAACCTATATTCTATACTAATATTATAAAGTTGAAGAGTTTGTTTGTTTGGTTGAACGCGCTAAACTACTGATCCGATTCGAAATAATATTTCAATTTTAGATAGCCTACTTATTGAGGAAGGCTATAATTTGCCGCAATAAGCGACGCCCACACTGAAGGAGTTGCGAGCAAAAGCTAGTGAACTAATAAGCAGGGTAAGGATCGTGGCAAAGTGTAAACCGTGCAGTTTGCTCGATAATAAAGGTTAAGCTGCGCTCTCCACATCTAGTCCGTAGATGGGTAACCATTTGTTAACATACCGAGATCCTTCCGTAACTCGGAACGGTACTTGCTTATCATTTATTTATTTATACTTCTTATACACATAATTTACAATGGCGGACTTAATGCCTGAGACATTAGCTACCACTGGCTACCAGTCAACCATAGGGTGATGCAGAGACGAACAGTGAAGCAGTTGCATTAAAAAAGAAAAAAAAAATACATACATTGATATAAAGGAGGGTTTTAGCTTATCATTATCTGACAAGCCTTTTCTCAACATGTTGGGGTCGGTTTCCAGTCTACAGTCAGATGAATTTTACATGGTACTAAGTTATATACTATCCCATAGTCAGAATAGTTACCAGAATTGTAATTGATTAACAACTGTCAAAGATCTTGTGGTGAAACTGATGAGAGTTATTCTCATAACTGTAATGATCATTAATTCCAAAGATCAAGGAATAATATTCGAATTTGTACGTGAGCATTCTTAACCTTTAATAATGGCCAATCTTGTTTCTGTAAAATATAATAATTACAAATGTTGTGTTAGTATATAAATCTTACAAAATATGTTAGTAAAACTTCCTTGCACTACGTATTAGCGCGTTCAGGCGGTATTTGTCCTCGAAAGCGTCGGAACACCACACCCTGAGGCCAGAAGTCTCCATATAAGACGAGATGCAGGAAGCAGTTCAGAACTCGCACCACAAACGCCTTGAAGTTGACGTTTCGGCGCGACTCCAGCTCCTGCACCCTCAGCAAGTACTTTAACTTCTGGCGCACGTACTCCACGATGTTCTCCGCCTTAACGGCGTAGTGAAGTCGGGGGATGTACACCGGTGTGTTCGGCTGAGCAGCACGCACTATCACGTTGGGCCTGGGCGGGGCTTTGCCGCAGCGGTTCGGGACGGGTCTAGTACGGCGCGAAATTGCTTTAGGTGATCGCCTATTTCTGTGACTTGTACCATACCCTAAATGTCTAGGCGCGCTAACTACCAAACTTCCAGCTATTATATGTCATAACAAGTTTCATCGGAGCCTTTTGTATCATGTATGCCTTGTCTTTGTCAACTTTGTAGTAATGGTTAATATTTAATATCTGCTGTATAATTAATGTAAGTGATATTATTAATAACACTTGTGATTGTGATATTAAGCAAAATTAATTTCATTGATTGAGGAATTTAATGATAGTTCATATTTCATTTATTAAAGGCGGCGGTAACATAATGGCTAGGGCATCGGTCTTGCGATCATGTGGTCGTGGGTTTGAATCCCACCCCATTGCATTTCCGACGTAACCAATTATAACAAAAGCATTATTTAACTTACCACGAGGGGTTACAAAGAGAGGTTAAAAAATTGTAGGTAAAATATAAACTTTTTAATAGCTAGTGGCGTAAAATTCATTATTTTTTTATTCATGTCATGTTGTATTTTTCGGCGGTACTTATTCAAAATTATTTATAGGCAAAACCAAAACAGTCATTTTCGAATTCAAAATTTAAACAGTCTAACAAAAGTTCCTTCTACCCTCATTCTCCATTTAAATTCCTCGCTCTGATTGACAATAACCACATTCACACCAAAATTGCGATACAAAAAGAAAGAAAGAATCTACAAAGTGAACGTCGAAAATATTCGCCACGTTTTTATATTTGATCAATTTTTGTAGCTGCCAATTGATGGGTGATCGGGAAGTGGAATTTTTGAGGGAAGCGATCTCATTTGTGCCTTCTCTTTGATGAGATGACTGAGTATCAATGGTAGCTCTGTGGGACTATTCTGAATATTACCTTTTTTAACATTTTTTATTTGTGCTTCATTTATTTGTTAACCGATTTTCTTCTTCTTCTTTTCGAGTCGATGGTACACTTTTTCAAGAACTGTGTATTTAAATTTGATGCGCCCAGTAGTTGGCCACATTAACTGCGGTGTCATTGGCTAGATTTAAATCTTCCAAAGTGCAGGTGTCGGGACACTTTGGGCACTCCAATAAGTGTGGCATTGTCTGGTCGGGAAAACCGCACTCGCATTTAGTAGTCGAAGGGTCTATGATCCCCCATTTGTCAAATTGTATCGTGTGCAGCGACCTACCTGGCTTTGCAATCGGTTGGAAGGGAATCTTCCCTCCAGGCGGCAGATGTTCCTGAGGTTGAATGCATTTAGCTGGTGGTGGATGCTGTTCTTCCTAGGTCTTTCACCGTGCTATACGTGGCGAATCTTTGGATTGCGTATTTCGAACAAAACTCTTTCGGCTCTGACCGAGCTTATTACGTCAAATGGCAGTTTAAAAAAATACGAATGGTACACTTGCTTTTATAATCATAATGAATTAGGGACGCTTTGAGTTGTTTTTATAATAAATATTATGTATCTAATGATCAAATGCATAATTACTTAAATGTTATTAATCTTTGTTTAAGAAGGAGATTGTCGGTATGCATGAAATAAAATTATTATTGTATATGTGGGTACTATGAATAAAGAGAGGATAAAACTGTTTTATCCTCTCCAGCTATCCTACCAGCTAATTGGGCTAACACTGTTTTATTAAAACAGTGTTAGCCCAATTAGCTGGTTTGATTCACATATCCGTATCACAAGAAAACAAGGGTCACTAACGACAAGACCAACAGGCACGCCTCTATGTAGCATTTGAAACTAGAAGTGTGATAATGATGAGAGTAATTCGTTACCTCTGTTTTGTCCGTCATCCTACTTAATATTATAAATGTGAACGTGTGGACGTCTGGATGTTTGGATGTTTGTTACTCAATCACGCAAAAACGGCTGAACGGATTTGAATGAAATTTGGCATGCATGTGGCCTTTGACATGGAAAAGAACATAGGCTACCTTTTATACCGATTCCTTAAGTAATTCCCGAGGGAAAATTGAAGATTGTTTACGAGCTAAGCCGTGGGCAGACAGCTTTGAAATTTGGTCTTTTTCTCTATTACAGCGCAAGCTATAACACGGGTGAAAATTTTATTCCATTTTTCATTACTTTCACATTTTTCATTTCTTTTTGGACACAATTCTGAAGTCTGCGTAGACGAAGTCGCGGGCAGAAGCTAGTGTAGACATAATTATGTTCACAACCAACCAAATTATTTGTGGATGACGGAAAATATTATTTGCGAGTATTTACATATAAAAATACTTACCAACGACAGGAATGGATAACCGATAAATTTTATCTGAGTGTACGATTAAATGCTATCAGGATGATTAATGTACAAATATATGGTGATAGGTAACTGCATAAATATTTTATTAATATATCAGAAAACTGTTCACATATTTTTATGTGTTAAACAAAAAGTTAATAAATTGATTAGCCTTTATTTTGTAATCAATTTTACTTAATATTGGTTAGCAAGTCTTATTTTGTTTAATTAATATAGTTTAGTATTAGGTGTGTATAATAGTTAAGTTGGAAATATTTATAATAATAACGTGTTTAAATTAAATAAAAATTATAATTATATTTATTTGAATAACCTGATTGATAAAATTCCCAATTATGTAGATATGTAGATATTCTGTTCAAAATTAGTAGTGAATTTTTTGTTTCAATTTAAATAAAATGTTTTATTTTATATTTCATAATTTTATGTTACATAAACGAAGCCTTAGTTCTGGCCAATTGCCACACAACACGAGCAGTGACCGCTATAGCTTAGTTCGCAAAACAACCAGTAGCCACAGGTTCGGGTCTTGCCAGAGGTTCAAATTTTTTTTCTTTCTATTTGTATATAATTTATAAGTTATTGTTACATAATTATGAATGCATTATGAATCAATAAGAATTATATTTTAACATATAAGCACCGCGTTATGTTAATCCACCATCGCTTTTTTAACATAATTAAGATGAAAACTAACTAACTTTGCAAAACAGCTCCTATTCTTGTATTATTCCAAACTTATCACAAAGAATACACCCGCTATCCTTTATCATAATACCGTTGGAATCTCTCATTATACTGCCGTAAACTTATAAATAAGCAGCTTATCTTGTACCGTCGTGAGATTGCGTTGATCAATTTTTTATTTATTTCAAAGACAAATCTCTTCTGAAGCATTAAATGCACTCAGGGAAAGAGCGTTACGTTACGAATACACTAAAACCGATTTTGTCGGCCGATGGCGGACAGAACTACTCGGACGAGTAACTCGGACGTTCAACTGAATACACTGCAGACGATAACGGCCATTGTCGGTGGAACTTATGAAGTCTGAACTGTGCAACTACAGAGTAAAACTGACAAAAAATCCAAACACGTTCGGACTCGTCAGTTGATCGTCCGTTTTCGGACGTCATCGGACGACGTCGGTAGTATCAGTGTATGCGCTCTCTTCCATTTACTTACGTTTGATTTGATCGGCCGAGTTCGGCCGATGACGCCCGAGCATACTTCGGCCGATGACGGATTCGGTGTATTCGTACCGTAACCCTAATTATGAGAAACAGAAAATAATAATAGAATATGCTAGAATTAGGCTTATATAAATATATTATTATAACTAGCTGACTCCGCAAACGTTGTTATGACATATTAACAAAATATGGGAGCCTCATAATCACCCCCCAGGTTAATTTGCACAACATTTTCCGCAAAAAAAAATTCCTGAAAATCTTTGCTTACTTTAATTGAAGCAGAAAAACCTATTCCGTCCTCAAAAATGACTGAAAAAATTCAGTTGTACAAAAAGTCTCGTATCGCAAAACAGCTTGCGAGAAGAAACATATTTTTGTTTCATTACCGACGGTGGTCACGCATGCTGTGCTATCATGCTGTGGAAAAATAAATATGGCCCGTCCCCAATACTCACTTCCTTTCTACGTACCATAATTTTGACATAGGTTGTTAGGGAAATAATTATATTAGACATAAATGGACCATGTCGGGCACAGAGATCAAATAAGAGAGATCTCTGGCAAAGTAGATACAACGTTGTCTTAAATTCCTCTAATAATATGCATCTGAAGTAGTTGAAAGTAAGAAAAACAATCCGAAAATATATATCAGGGCACTCCACATGGATTTGAAGTCATATCCCCGAAGGAAATATAAATACTGCATTGAAATATCGTATAATGTGTATCGGAATCCCTTTCCTTGGTGAAGAATAGATGACCAAAGTACATAGAGCCTCCGTTCCTTTTTCAGGCCGAATGTTTTAGGGATTAAAGGGGAATAGTGATTGGGTGGCTGCGGGTCAGATAACACTGGCCCAGTCGTAAACGTTCGATAGGTCGGGAGCTACTTATGACTATGAATATTTATAACGTATTAGCTGAACGTCGTTTGTGTTGCTACCGGTGAATATTAAGGGTGGGTTGCCATAGTAAAAAAATGTATTTATAAAGGTTTTTTTTTTATGTGAATCACTAAAATGTTTGAAAAATTGTTGTGAAAGGAAATATTGCACTTATTTTATATTTTTAAGGATAAGTGGATTAAAACATTTGCCTTGGATTGCCTTTATTTATTAGGGATTTACATTGAGTCAATTTTAATAATGAATGTGCTTTGTACGTCACGTTCAGCTTTATTATATCCGGTAATTGGGCGAGAATGTATAATAAAACGAAACAATCGTGTGAGTTGTCTTGTTTGATCAGGAGACGAACAAAATTTATATACGGAAATATCCAAACAAATTTCATCCCGGCCCATCATCAGCCGCGCAAATAAGCCGAGAGATCAAAGAATGTGAAATTTTGTCTTCTCATACACTCACTACAATGTCGTCTTACATCCCCTTAAATGCAAATTATAAATGTTTATATAAAGAGTTCAATTTATATTCTAATTCGATGGCTTGGCGCTAGAGGGCAAGGTGTCGCCAATGACGACACTTCTCAACCTAAATAAAGTCGTTGCGACAAAACTGCGGCTTAAACTGCACTACACAAGATTGTATCACCCTTAGTTAAGATATTCAGATAGATACAAACCTTCTTACACATATTATTAAGTTATTTGGATGCTAGAATGGCTGGAAAGCTGTTATGAGTAAGATTAGTAAGGATTCCTTGCGAAACTTTTAAGATAGAACCCTGAGAATTTTACTACCAGATAAACTTCGAATTTCCCTAAAATTTAAATTAATTCACAATACTTTATCATGACTATCGGATACTGTGTTATTGGTTGTGGAAATCCGATAGGCAGCCACGTTCTTTAAAATACAGTATTTAGTAGAGTCCGAAAGACTGCTAGCCAACCCCAACATAGCTTGGCAAGGCTAAAGGACTAGCTTAATGAGTAGTAGAGATGAATAAAAGTAAAATACACACTGAATGGAATGGCCCCCAAAGTCTATAACAAACTCCCAAGAAACATTAAAGATGGAAATGGTCTAGACAGATTTAAACGTGCACTTAATAATTTTCTAATACAAAAAGCCTACTATTCTATTACCGAATACCTTGACGATAAATTTTAAAATAATCATGACAAAATGGGCGCAATTTCTGATTTGTTTATTACATTGTGCATTGTATAAAATATTATCTGTATTTGTTTACATTATCTTTATAATTGTTAAATGTGCCAAATTTTAGTTAAGTGTTTATGTCTAAATTCATGGCTGTAATAGTTTTAAGCAAATATTTGTATGTCAAGTGAGGCGAAACATAGTGAGACTTTATTTTTTATTAAGAGCTTTTATATATGTTACCTATGTTTAAACAAATAAATTTATTCTGATTCTGATACTGAACCTATGCCAAATATTTTTTGAGAATTTTAAAAGGGCAGGCAGATGAATTGACTATATTTGCTTTGTGCCAGTGAATAAACCTAACAGATATACTACCTCGTTACCAACATTTGAGCATTACACATTAAGGACAGCTGTGTTGGCGAGGAGTTTATGCCTGCACCTCAGAGAAGTACCTGTTTCTTAAACACAAGAGGACTTGAAACTAATATACTTATGTGGAACACACTACCGTTTGTCTTATCTTAGATGCAACCCACAGTACTTTGGAATTCGCATTTGATACGTTGACCATTATATGACGTCTTCGACGAATGATAAAACGTCTCTTGGTTTGTAACGATGCAACCATAGAAGGTACGATGGAATATTTGTTGAGTTTAATATTCTTAAAAGGAATAATTATGTTGCAATAATCCTGTAAAAAATCACCCTATATGGGATCCCGCAGGGTAATGACCTGTGTCCCAGTCATGGAATCAATGAAAAAATATGAAAGAAAAGAACAACAAAATGGTCCACCCACGGCGTTTTAAAACCTTATCGTCGATAAGTTGCAAAATATTCTATTACTAAATAAATTGCTTTCATCCTTGGCAAAATTATCTTTTCTGTTATCTGTTCTTATACGTAGATAATATGAGTATATTTATTAAAAACACTTTTGTTCTTATCAATATATTTTATTGATTAATTACAACAACCAACTTATTAAATATTTACAGGAATGAAAACTTTATACATTTATTATTCATTTAACAATCTTTTGATAACCTGCTCACGCTGCCAGCTAAACAGTTTATTCAATGTTACTTAACAAAAACTTAAATTAAAATAATTAAAAGATCTGAGTAATAACACATTAATGTATTTTTATAAAAAATATGATATCCTCATCCATCGTCGTAATTTTTTAATTTAAGTTAATACATACGCATTGAGTTTTTATCATTTCTGATTACAATGAACACGTAGACATTGTACAGCCTTCAATATCTATAGATAAGAACCCATTTGTGGAGTTTGTACAAACAATTTTAACTCATATTCTCCTACTTACGTGGCACATCGAATATAATTCCACAGCACAAATTACACAATTATATACCACTGGATTTTTGTAACAAAACTCATATTGATTTGTATGATGGAGACAAATTTACAAGAAACTAATACTTTGTCTTACGTGTCCGCCTTCTGTTGAGATATTCTTATAATTATTGTTAACACTAGAACTGATAGCTTGTCGACTAAAACATCAAGCTGTACCATGTGATCTCACAAATCTAGCAAGAATATCGTCACTGCTTTTTTTACCTTCACCACCTGTTTCATTATTATCATCTTCAGGTGGACCTTCAGGAATTACCGGTGCAAGAGTAGTCGTCGTCGGGGCTAAAGTTGTTGTTGTTACTGCAGGCGTTTCTTCAACTGGAGTTGTTGGAGTTGTTGGTGCTAACGTTGTCAAACTAGCTTTTAAATCTTCAAGCTCAGTGTGTAGTCTATTCCTCTGTCCAGCTATTGCTAATGTCGACACAAACAGACTGAATGACAACAGGGATAGGATCACTATAGTTTTGTTGTTCAACATCCATCCCAACGTCCTCTCCGTGTAATATTTGCAGGAATTGTTATTCATGGTTTAGGTTTATTTTCACGTACAACCGTGCGATTGTATATCTTCTAAAGCAATGAGTATTTCACTTTCGATATTAGATTTTATCGACATTTTATTTATCAACTGATAATACTCTTCCCTTATTGATATTTTATCAATATTCAACCTTAAAGTGAGTACAAAAGATTTGGTTTTTGTACAGCAAGCTCGCTGATTATTGATTGGTTAAGATTAGATAAAGCTTCCGCTATTATTTGTTGGTCAAAAGTATTTCATATTTGCTGTATTATTTTATGTTTTGGTAAATTATTGATTAATGTTGCGCAACCAAAGCTATTTTGAAAAGGATTAATTCTAATTATTCCATTAATTGAAATTGCATTATTAATTAATTGATTTCTCATTTCATTATTAATCGATTTCCTACACCTTTTAGTTTGGGTACCGATAGTAACGGGATGTCAGTGGCGGATAGTTTTTTTTAACCTGATGTTTTTTTATTGAATTATTTTAGCATATAATAAAACAGTAATAATTGCCACACAGTTTGGTTTAATTCTTTTGTTAAATGTGTTCAAACTATTTCATGATTTTCTATTTCTCTAGCTCAATTTACCTGTAGGGTGTAAAGGAATGGTAGAAAAGATCTTCATTTTCAAGCTCTTGATCACCTTGTTCAACAAAATTGTCTCATCATTTAAATTTAAAAACCAAACTACTGAAATTTATATAAACCTCTGAAACCTCAAAGTACCTCTTTATAATATCATAATTGACATTGAAGTAAAAATAAATTTTGAAATCAATCTATAATAGCCGGATATATCGCGTAGTAAACGTATTAAGTCTTTTTCATTCTAAGGTCTGAAAATTAAGTAAAAACGAAGATAAAAAAGTAGAGCAGATAAAGAAATATCAGTGTCCCCTTTCTATAGCAAGCCATTTTATTATTCTTAGAAATTACTTCATTTGGAGACATAGGGACGTCTGTAGGGTCTCATATAAATTCGTACAATTTGTTATACGAATGATGTCATTAACCTTAAACGTAAGGGGAGCGAGTTTTCTATATATAGCCATAGTAGAAATAAGCTGATTATTTTTGTATGAAATTAAAGAGGGCCTGAGATTTTTGTACTAACTTTTGAAGTGAAAGGGGTACATGTAGATTAATCCACAGATTCAGATAGTCTGGCCAATTTGTACTGATAATTTGTGATGATGTTATTTACGTAACTTTTATCTCAATACGGGATGGATTGTTATTTGAAATAATTTAGTTATGGCTGGCTTTTGCTTCGGACAGAGAATAAGCATTACCATACAACGTGACAATGCAGAGCAGCCAGCGTTGTCAACAGCGGTGCGGACTTTATGCGGTTAATTAGTTATTAGTTCTTTATATTTATGTGTCGATTAGATTTATGTGTGTTAATCTATATTTTTATTTTTTTTAAGTTTGTAAATACTGCTTGTACATAAATTTTGTTATATCAATAAATATATTTGAATTTCGTTTTTTCTTCGTTTATCATTGATTTAATGATTGTGATTTATATATTATGTCAAGAATATTTGTTTTCTAGGTGGATTTGTGTATTTATCATTACAACAACTATTTTAACATGTTTTATCTATGATTCACAATACCCAAATTGTTACGAGTACTGAGTAAAATCCTTATCATTACATGTTTCCTTATCGGCCATATTCATACATGTCGCTTTTGTTTCGATAAAATAGGATTTAATATTATATGACTCATACCAATGCTGACGCATCCTTTTAGCTGTCAAATAGGGTCAGACCACGTTGTGAAGAATTCCTAGCTTATCGGAAGGGAAAAGCACTCTAGTGGTTTTAGCCGGTAAGAGTCAGCATACCCCGCTGTCTTCAACAGGGTGGAAAAAGTACATGAGAATTTCCCCGGGTCAAAAAAAAGGTTAAGAATATTGCGATAGTGTGCAACGGGTTCCCGTATGATCCACGCTGAAGGAGGGGTAAACCGAGTGGTCTGACCCGGTAAGAGTCCGAAACACTCCTGCACCTTGTTCAGGGTGAAAGAGGTCCAGGAGGATTTCTTCTTCTTCTTTCTTCCATGCCCCCCTAAACAGGTGACATTGCTAGTAGCTTTAGCGCTGATGAAAACGTTCTAATATAAGGATGTAACAAGTCAAAGTCACATGACTTATAATACCGGCCTATAAATGTGCCACAGCTGGGCACAGGCCTCATCTCATACAGAGAAGGAATGAGCATTGATCACCATGCTGGCCCACTGCGGGTGGGCGATTTCAGATTTTTTTTTTTAATCCAGGTTTCCTCACGATATTTTTCTTCGCCGATTGTCAAAGATGGCTTAGAATAATTAAGAAAGTCATATTGGTACTTGCATATAGTGGGTTCGAACCTGCAACTTTGTGCACGAAACTCCGTTCATTAAAGCGCTAGGCCACCACGGCATTTCACTTATCGAAAAGCAATGACATTTGAAAACACCTTGCAAAGTTACTTGATGCGTTCTTGTAGGGCTCTTAAGAACTGCTATATCGTTGAGTACCAGCTCAGAATTGTGTTTAGGTGTGCAATGGTAATACATCAATAATTAATAACTTATATTTTACAATGTTAAATAAAAATAATGTTTTTAATAGTAGGTAATAAACTTTTATCATATTTTAATTTTGTACGCCCGTGTGGCCAAAACTTGTAAGGACATGTCTTTTTATTGTACCATCTTGCTTGCAAACCTGTTTGTACTGCATACTCGTGTTTTTTAAAACATAAACGATCTTTATCTTTACGATTTAAATTGAATTTACGATATAAATTCAACTGATTGATCAGCCTTCTAAGTATCGTAAAGAATGTTCCCCTATTCGGATATACCAGTAAAAACAAAATGCAGTCACAAAAATAAAATAGAATGTAAAGAGTTCTACATCTAAATCAAAGCCGAGTAAACATAAAATTGAAATCAAATTTTCTACCGGCCATGCACCTTTGGGAAATCATCGACGTCACATATCAAACTCGCTTGATTTCGTGTTACGCTTGCAAAATAAATATTTTATTGATTATGACTCCCACTTTGATCCTTGTACATTTTTTAATGCTTATTACTTTCGTAAAATTTTGGCAAACGATCGGGGAACGGGTGAGTTGGAATTTTTTGGTTTATGAAGTATTCAGTTTTTTCCATAAAAATATCCGTGTCAGAGATTAGTAAATGAGTGATGTTCCGTTGTATTGTTATTCGTATGAAAGAATGTTTCTACTTTGCCCATTTTCTCTCATCCTCACTCATAAAACAATAATTATTCATCATTATTATTTATTTCTAAAATACGGCATATGACACCGTAAATAATTATTAACATTTTACCACGGGTTGTTATTATTTGTACTCATTCAAATTCGCTATTTTATTTATATTTCGTAAATGAATTACAAGATTGAATAAATATGAATAAATAAATGTGGAAAATGTGGACAACATCACAAACATTGCTCCAAATTCAAATTAAGTACCTCCCTAAACCATTTGTATTATGGAATCAGAGACAACGAAGGTATAATCGTAGACCCGAGACAATGTAGGAAATCACTTTTCCCCGGGGTCCGGGGATCGGACCCAGGAATTAGAGCTGGCGACACCTTGAAAACCGGTGTGTACGCCACTCGACCATGGAGGTCGTCATCTTCAATTCGTATTTATTCAATTCAATCTATAATACAATACATAATTCAAGCAAACACCCTTTATAAATATCGTTAGTAACATATTAAAATCACCTTTCATCAGCAGATCGTATTAGGGAATATTCTGATGATGTCATGAAAGGAAAACCGTCTACAGTTAAGCCGCAAGTACAAAGGAACTACTTTAAAGTCGAAAGCTGTGCCTTTGAAAACAACCCTATTATGAACTGATTAACAAGTTGAAAAGCCCAAAAAGTGATAACGATAGCAAGGAACGAAACACGCTACTCATGTTAATACCTAAACTAAGCTATTTTTTTGCTGAATATACAAGTGCTTCGATTTTAAAACTTGTAATTTGTTTTTTTTGTAATTCAACCTGACAAAATGAGTTTTAATAGGGATTGTTTGGTGTAAACTTATATTTTAATCGTGATAATTATGTTGCCTAGATTGCGTTTTTTGTGCAATAAATAATTTAATAATGGCCGACGTAACATTGTCTTAATATTTTCAAAGGAAAATAGGACTCTGTAAAAAGCTGAATTCAGTATAGAATTATTTGATTCATACATTTTGATTTAAGTTTACGATGAGAATAAATTCTGCTAATTAATATTGCATAAATCTATCAATAATAATTACATAACCTGTTTTGCGTGACACCTCTATTTACACAGTTAAAGAAAGAAAACTTGTATAATAAATAACTTATAGCGATCTAGTTAAAACAATAATTCAAGTCAAATGTCGTGTACGTGACCAACACGATGCGTTGATACAATCCGATTTTAACAAGTTACTGTTACAATGTCCGCCTTAAACACATAGTTCCGGTCTGTGGCAGGGTTGTCAACATCATTCAAGTTAATTTTGCAAAGCACTTATATATTCAAATGTATTTAATATAAGTTTTGCGTAGTGTCTAAATATAAAACCCCTGTGTCTTGTAATGTTTGTATTGGGCTGTTAAAGTTTTGTTACTTGATCATCATTCTTGTGTCGTATTTTATTTAATTTTTAATTGTTTTTTTTTGTTGGCCTTATACATTTTACATTTACTCAAAGTTAAGCTATAGAGTAAGATATTAATAGAGTAAAAAAATTCTGACGTGTTGTCACAAGAATTCAGAAATTAAAAAAAAGCCAAATATCTTGCCAACCCTATATCAATAGTGTAAAGCCTCAACCGCTTGCCTTTTCACTTGAGGAGTTAAGCCAGCGCGCTATCAGGGCTGGCAGACCGCGCGATTGTTGGCTCGAACGCTTAATTACTTGCGCCTCGATTGAGCAATACAGCTCAATTGAGCGTGGCTTTTTACTTTCAAACTTTGTATTTCATGAGTGATTGGTATGTTTTAGAAATCATATTACGATATTTCTTCCATCATATCATGTGACGTAATAGTCTACGGTGAGTTAAGTAATACATTACGTATAATGTACTTAATTGACAAGTTCCTAATAATAAAATGGCTTAATACGTGTAATAGTGAAAACAAATTTAAAAATAATTCAAAATCAATATCATTGCATTCGATTCTTCATTTGCAAAAATACAATAAAACTTTCCAGTTCAGTATCTAACTGAAACGTTATATTTTCAATATTTAGGTACATGTTACAAAACGTAAAATAAAACAAATAAACCCAAATAATAAAAATAAATGTGAAGGTAGAACGAGCGAAATCTCATGTCAAGAGAAATACCACCTCAGTTTGTCCACGGACAAACTGAGGTGGTATTTTTCTTGACCACTGGAACCACCATGACAACTGGAACGGCGTTGAAACATCGCGAACTAAAATAAAAATAAATCACGATATGATCCGTCTAAAAGTAGTTTTATTTCAAATAAATCCGATTTAAACACAGAAACAAAAACGCCAGCAATATAAATCTTTGTTTTCTATGTAGTAAAAGGTAAGGTAGACCCATAAAAAGCCTTGAAGGAGTTGTGACAAATGTCGCCTCGTGGCTGCACTGACGTGAAAAATGAACCTCTTAGATAAGGGAGCGACCAATTGTTATGTATAACTCGACCAGAAATACTTGACCTCTCAACCCAACTGCCGAATACTCAGCAACTAACTCTAGACTTTAACGGCTGAATACTGATAATCAATTTTAAGTAACTGTTAGGTCTCATGCCGTCTGTATCACTTTAAGGTGCATTGGTGTCTAGTGGTTAGAGACCCTGACTGCTAAACCGGTGGTCGTGGGTTCGAAACGTTTTTGTGATGAGCACGATCATTATTTTGTTGTGTCTGGGAGTCATTTGTCTATAATAATATTTATAGATGTATTTAGGAACATTTAATAATGTTTATCAGTTGTCTGGTTACCGTAGTACACGCTCTGCCTAGTTTGGGATCAGATGGCCGTGTGTGAGGTGACCAGAAATATTAAATAAATAAATAGACAAGTCTTAAAATTATTTTACGTTTCAGTTGTCGGGAGCAATTCTTTCAAAAAATTTTACCTGTTTACGCCTTAACTTACAGATGGCCTAACGGTCACATAGAACTCAATTTAAGTCGCCTTTAACTTACTGATATAATACCGGCCTAAACACGTCTCTTTGGCTGGGCACAGGCCTCTTCCAATATATCGAAGAAACGAGCTCTTTGCGAGTTGGTGACTTCAGATGCTAATTTATAGAATCCAGGTTTTCTCGCGATGTTTACCTTCACAGTCAGTCAATTGTTTCTTAGAACAAATTAAGAGAGTACATGTAATTTAACGTCACATTGGTACTGGCTTGGGCTCGAACTTGCAACCATAGGCATATTAAACCGGTCATTAAATTGAATGAATTCGGCTCGAATCGCTACCATTACACTACCGAGGTGAACTCACTCGTAACACAAATATTGTAGGTTAGCACGTGACGGATACTGCATGATACTTGACGGTGACTTAAATCTGACGTTCCCGTATTCAGCCATTAAAGGCTGCTTAAAATTGAGTTGCGTAAAAAATGAAAAACTAAGAACAGTGACAGGGAATTGGAAATGGAAAGTTAGAGAGGTCAACATGTGTGGTTGTGAACACTCAAGGGAAGGCTCTTTAGATGAAGTCATTGCTAAACTTTGGAGTTTGAAATAAATTTCTGGCTATAATGCTGATGTTTGAGGTTAGGTAGGTTTTATGACTGCTTTAGTTGTATTGTTTGCGAAATTATTAATTTAAAGTTTACTTAACATAGAAAGTTTGTTATGTTATTATTGATGTGAGTAGAAGAAAATAGCAATATTATGATGATATTATACATGATAAGATGACAAAAAATTAATTTAAAAGCTTATAAAACCTTTTTATAATTGTAGCTTTTTCTTTATTACAAACTAGCCCCGCTAGCAAAAATGCCCCGCGGTTTCACCCACGTAAGTTTACCCCGTTCCCGTGAATTATACAGTAAATTTTCCATGGTTATTAATGTTTATACTGCTATTCGGGACAGAGTCGAATCCAACAAATCAAGAATCATGAAAATCGGTTCACCCGTTCTCGAGTTATAAGTGTTGTAACAAACCCGACTTTGTTTTATATAAACAGATGCGTTAGTATTCAAACAATGTCAAAAAAATATGTCTGTAAAATCTCAGCTTAATTGGGATCAGGAATCAAGGCTTTTAACTAAGCAAAAACTTGTCAATTAGTAACAAAAAAAAGCAATAAAGAGTCCAAAAAGAAAAAGATAACAATAACCTACTAAGTCAAAACATCAAATATTGAATTGCATGTCAATCTCCTGTCGGTAATATACGTAGCGTGAAACCTTTTAATAAATTACCATAAACATTTATACGTGTTCAATGCAACGACGAGGAAGGCTGTAAATTCCCGGGGTGCCAAATGACGTCACATTAAATGATTGTATCTGAGATGGATATTAAACAAGTCTTAAGTGCTGCAAAGGAGTTTTCGTGGGTATATTAAAAGGGGGACGTAAGTAAGAGAAAGTATTTTAGTAAGATTGAAAGTTGTGTGGCAAATGTTGTGCTGGCCTAGCGGTTCAATGCCCCGTTTTGTATGCACACGGTTCCAGGATCGAACCCAGGCGAGTACCAATGTGACTTTTTCAAAGTACTTTCTTAATTATTCTAAGAGATTGACAATACAGGTGAAGAAAAACGTTGTGAGGAAACCTGGATGCCAAAACCTGAAAACGCTAACCCAGAATTAAAAATCGCGTGATCAATGCTCGTTCTATCCTTATGAGAAGAGGCCCGAGACCAGCAGTGGGACATTAATAAGCCGGTATTATTCATTAAACAGACTTCACGAAAATTTTATTCAGAATACTGTGAATTTAGAATTTACGACATCAGAATAATATGGAATCAAATCTATAACTTTGTGCACACAAATCCGTTCTTTGAACCTCTAGGCCACCACGAAATTCCCAACAGCCTATTCAATTTATGAAACTCGTTGAGATACAGTAATAAAACTATTGTCCGTCGGTATCCAGCACTAATTATTGTCAACCCATAATTAACCTCCAGTTTTTCTAAAACATGATACCAGGAATTAAAACCAACTTATATTTAGAAAGCGTAGGTGCTACCTTTCCTATATGTTCATGTTTCTATGTTATTGCGTGCGCACTGAGACACAAATAGCTCTATTATAATTACACGATTATTATACGGTATTCTAATACATGAGAACTAGAGCAGACCTTGAAAAAAGGAATAATAACATACCCTTTTAATTTAACAACCAATCAATTATCTCCGCCTGTAAAATCTACTGTTGGACTGATACCTCTATAAATAAATATCAAGTCAATAAAGAATAATCATGTACTTACCTACTGTATTAAAATTGTTGACATCTAGATTTTTATTCAATCATTTAAGGGTAGAGAATGATGTAAAAATTAATTCCGATTATGTCACAAATAATAATTTCTGTTAATTATTGATGTGGATTGAATGATGAATCTAATATATAAAATTCTGGTGTCACGATGTTTGTTACCAAACTCCTCCGGAACGACAGGATCGATTTGTATGAAACTTTGTGTGCATATCGGGTAGGTCTGAGATTCGTTCAACACCTAGTTTTCATACCCCTTAATGATAGCGGTGACCCTCTCCAATTTTTTTTAATATGGCAGAACAACGTTTGCCGATTCAGCTAGTATCTATATATATAAAAGAAAGACGGGTTTGTTACAACACTTATAACTCGAGATCGGCTGGATCAATTTTCATGGTTTTTGTTTCGTTGGATTTGTCTCCGCCCTGAATAGCAGAATACATTTTAAAAACAATGAAAACTTGACGAATACATATTTATGAAAATGAATCATTTTCCATTTAATTATGTTCCTTAGTTTCGTACCTGTCAAACATTTGTTTTCCTATGGTTTTCCTCCTGTCATCCTGTCAAATACTGCGATTGACATTTATGCATGCGTTCAGAAATGTATTTTGTGTAATTATTTAACAAGGGTGAATAAACATTTGTCTGTATTTTTTTAATCAAATAAAAAGGTTGATAGGTGTATTAAGCAGATTTGAAAAAAAAGGGCAGTATCCAAAGTAGTATTCTATGATCTAAACTATTGTCAATCAATGTCTATGCCACGAAAGTTTAGCTACTGTTATATTTGTTTGTTTTGTGTGGTTTTGTGGTGCGAGTACATATTCAGTATTAGTATTAGTACCAATGCCACGTCCTAGAAGATCTAATCTTATCTTTCCCAGTGAAGCCGTACTGGAATTAGGCAACGGAACATCGCGAGTCAATTATCTGATGAAGAACGAGACATTGCACGAGAAGAGCGCCGCGTTAGTATCATTATGGAGCGAAGATGGGCTTTAATTCGTGCCTCTCAAACACAAGAGGAAAGAGAGGCAGCCCGTGAAACGGCTAGGTTAGAAACGAGAAATCGTCGAGCTTATGGTACAGATCAACAGTCAAATCTGCGGCGATCACAGCGGCGATATCTAAAGAAACTTCAACTGTCAGTAAATATGAGAGTTGCATTGTTGAACGATCTATCTGCTGATGATTTCTAGCAATTGTCATTTTTTGCTGACACGTGTTTTAGTACTTAATTTTTTTTTTACTTCTCTTTCTGTATGTAGGTATTATTTATCATAATAAAATACTTTTTGATATCTAAGTATCTGTATTTTTATTTAGTATCATTGTATTACGTTCATCAAAGCCTAAATTAGTTCAGCTAAAAGGTAACACGACATTCATTGACTGTTAGGCGGTACGAAGTTCGCCGGGTCAGCTAGTTCTATATAATTATTTCTGTTAACAACGCGTTACCAGCCTCAGAATTAAATAAGCCGCTAAAGCCGAAATTGGCTAGGATATCATCATCATCAACGCACCCAAAAACTACGTTATCTTTTCTATAAATCTTAATTATCAAAACATACAAAGTTTCCAAAGAAATCGGCTCAAAAATACCCTCCAATCATATCCAAGAAGCGATCACTCGAGGACTACTTACAAGCCGTTGATTACACAAATATTTACCTTTCGGAACACGTAATACATAATATTGATGTCAAAAGGATCAAAGAAGGGTCCCAAAAAGCATCTGGCCCTTATTAAACTTCGAGGCCAACATCCCATGTTTGTCTAATATAGCCAACATGTTAGGCAAAAATATTTGTGCCAGTATTCGTAAGGATGGTTGCAGACTAGTTTTTTTCTGCGCGTTTACTTTCGTTTTTGGGGTACACGCTACATTAACCTTTGACCACACGATTCGCATTTATACAACAAATATTACATGCCCCTACTACTACTTCTGGTTTGTATTGTGTATGTAAGACACAGTTGTTAGGGGCACGGAAATATTTGTCCTATAAATGCGACTCGCGCAGTTAAAAGGTATGAACGTGTGTGTATACGGTCAATCCTGTATTTTCGCTTGAAACAGACAAATATAATGTTTTCGCTTGTTATATATCAACGCGAGCTAAAAATAAAACTGAACCAATAAGTACGTAGGCGCACTACCAAAAACGACTTTCGCGTGAAATCGCTAGTATGAAACCACCCTAAATTGAATTAGCAAATATAACACAATATATAATTCAGCGCAATATTATGTTATTAACAGTAAAGGTTGCATTTATTTCTGAATTTCGTTTTGGTTTCCGGTTTTCGATTACTGCTTTTTTTATGAGATAACTTCAATAGAATGGAATTAAAATTCCAGCAATTTTTGACTTAACACTAAATAAATATCATAAAATAAACTTATGTATTGCTTTCTTATGAAACATATTCTTTGCACAATCCCCCATTTCATTTAAAGAAATAATACGAAATTAATTAAATTTAATTAATTACTTACCAGATCATTGTCCTACAGCAGAATAGTTCAGGGTTAAAATAAAAAAATAAAATGAAAATATGCGTTTGTTAATTCATATCATTTCGTATAATAACCCTTGGAATTTTATTAAAAACAAAAACTCTATTTCCCGCTCTTATTTAGTTCTACAAAAATCTATACTTATAATAAATCTGTAGAAGTGAAAATTCTGTACATTGAAAATACCAAAAAAATTAATGGCGGGGTGTGTTACTAGACCGACACCGAACCCAAAAATGTGATTAAAAAAATTTTTGTCTGTCTGTCTGTCTGTCTGTCTGTCTGTTTGTTCAGGCATCACGCAAAAACTACCGGTTCGATTTCGATGAAACTTGGTATAATTGTTCTTTAATATCCTGGGCACCACACTGGGTAGTTTTTATCCCGGAAAAGTATATAAAAAAAAAACAAACTTAATTTTGCGGTTCGATCCCTAGACCCGAATACTGTACCAACCGCAAATAATAAGTTTGTCGTAGGTTACATCACCCGCAGTGGAGTTCAATAAGGGGCGCTGCACACGGCCAAGTAACTATTTATTAATCTGTGACACGGCTAAGATACTATAATTATTTATCTATACTTTATATATATTATTATATTATTATTATTATATATTTTAAAGCTGAAGAGTTTGTTTGTTTGAACGCGCTAAACTCAGGAAGTACGGGTCCGATTTGAAAAATGCTTTCACTGTTAGATAGTCCACTTATTGAGGAAGGCTATAGGCTACTTTTCTTTTGGATATCTATCCCCTAAGGGGGTGAAATAGGGGTTGAAAGTTTGTATGGGAAGTTCGGTATTTTCAATGATAGACACATGAAATTTCGTATACGGGTTTCTGGATAGAAATAAATAAACACGATTTCAGCGATTTTAAAAATCATCCCCCTAAGAGGGTGAAAAAGGGGTTGGAAGTTTGTAGGCATATGAATTGTGTCGTTTTCAAAAATAGACACATTCAATTTCATACAAGGGTTATTAGTTAGAAATAAATAAGATGTATTTCCGAGATTTTAGAAATCTACCCTCTAAGGGGGTGAAATAAGGGCTGAAATAGTTGGTATGTGAAGTTCAGTATTCTCATAGATAGACAGATGAAAATTTAAATAGATAAGATAATGACCATCTAAGACATATCTATAATGACGACTCCCGTGGTCGAGTGGCGTTCACTCCGGTTTTTAAGGTGTCGCCAGCTCTAAGGTTCCCGGTTCGATCCCCGGACGGGTCCATGTAGAAAATCACTTTTATACATAGTCTGGAGTCTGGGTGTTTATGGTACCTTTTTTGTCTCCGATTCCATAACACAAATGCTTTTGCTACTTACTTTACTTTTATTATTATTTTAACGCCATAATATTAGATGAAAAATTTTATACATTCTCCTTACTTTGAAAATCACAGAATACAATATCTACCTTTAATACTACTCTTTACTTTACGCGCGAGCGAAGCCGCGGGCAACAGCTAGTAATGTAATATTTGTTTTATTTGAATTCTTATAAGTGCACCTGACTGTAATTTTATTGTAAAACGGTTTTCTTTATTCCTGGTATTTCCACAAATGGCCCAAGAAACATCTAAGTAAGCTTATTAAGTCCCACTGTGGTACAATTCAGTCGGCATTAAGTATTCTTGAGTGTATACGATTTACTAAGCATTATTACTGCACCTTATTCCGCTCCAAGCATTGTGAAGTTAGAAAATATTTTGTATTGGATATTGTATGTAAAACTAAACTAAAAACTAAAAATGTCATGGTAGCTTAGCGGTTTAATGACCGGATTCGCATGCACATGGTTGCAGGTTCGAACCCAGGTAAGTACTAATGTGATTTTTCAAAGTTATATGTACTTTCTTAATCATTCTAAGACATTATTGACAAAAGGTAATAGAAAACATTGTAAGAAAACCTTGGTTTCAAAAAAGTTTTATCTGAATACGCCAATCCGCAATAAGCAAGCGTGGTGATCACTCATTCCTTCTCTATATGGGAAGAGACCTGTGCCCAGCAGTGGGACATTTATAAGCCGGTACTATAAGTAGTTTTAGTTTTTTTATTATTCAAATGCAGAGCAAATGATTTTAATGAAATAAGTGAGGCTGATGCATCTAACCATAACTTATGTTCAAATTTTTTCTCACAATTTGTATTATTTATGTTTTTACTTATTTATGTGGAAAATATGAGGTTATCGATTCGATAGGGTGGTATGTGATTAGTTGACAGTGCAGAATATTTATAGTATTTGGAACAGTAATAATTATTTTTGATGGATCAATAATCTTTTTTGTTGTGTCTGTGTAATAACACATACTTCACAGACAAACAAATAGATAACTTACTTTGTTTTAGAAGATTATATATATAACTAGCTGACCCGGCGAACTTTGTACCGCCTAACAGTCAATGAATGTCGTGTTACCTTTTAGCTGAACTAATTTAGGCTTTGATGAACGTAATACAATGATACAAAATAAAAATACAGATACTTAGATATCAAAAAGTATTTTATTATGATAAATAATACATACAGAAATAGAAGTAAAAAAAAAAATTAAGTACTTCAAACACGTGTCAGCAAAAAATGACTGAATTGCATAGAGAAATCATCAGCAGATAGATCGTTCAACAGTGCAACTCTCATATTATTTACTGACAGTCGAAGTTTCTTAACATATTGCCACAGATTTAACTGTTGATCTATACGATAAGCTCGACGATTTCTCGTTTCTAACCTAGCCGTTTCACGGGCTGCCTCTCTTTCCTCTTGTGTTTGAGAGACACGAATTAAAGCCCTTCTTCGCTCCATACTAACGCGGCGCTCTTCTCGTGCAATGTCTCGTTCTTCATCAGATAATTGACTCGCGATGTAGCGTTGCCTAATTGCAGTACGGCTTCGCTGGGAAAGATTAGATCTTCTTGGACGTGGCATTGTTACTAATACTAATACTGAATATGTACTCGCACAAAACCACACAAAACAAACAAATATAACAGTAGCTGAACTTTCGTGACATAGACATTGATTGACAATAGTTTAGATCATAGAATACTACTTTAGATTCTGCCCTTTTTATTCAAATCTGCTTAATACACCTTTCAACCTTTTTAATTGATTAAAAAAAATACAGACAAAAGTTTATTCACCCTTTTTAAATAATTACACAAAATATATTTCTGAACGCATGCATAAATGTCAATCACAATATTTGACAGGATGACTGGAGGAAAACAAATGTTTGACAGGTACGAAACAAAGGGACATAATTAAATGGAAAATGATTTATTTTCATAAATGTGTATTCGTCCAGTTTTCATTGTTTTTTAAATGTATTCTGCTATTCAGGGCGGAGACAAATCCAACGAAACAAAAACCATGAAAATTGATCCAGCCGATCTCGAGTTATAAGTGTTGTAACAAACCCGTCTTTGTTTTATATATATAGATAATTGGGCACAAGTATTTTAATCATTGAGTCGTAGATTCTATATCAAATTGTCTTGTCACTTCAAGACAAGTGATTCATACTTGATAAAGTTGACTAATATGTTCTGATAGTGTAACATCTTCTGACTCACAGTGTACCTACTGACTAACAGTCAGTATTCTGTCTAAAAAATATAATACTGCATAGTTTTAAATTACACTTTATAAATATTTTTATCCTTTTCTTCATTTATAAAATACTTTTATTTTTATCCAATTGAAATTAACAGTGAAAGTTTGTAGGATGCAGGATTAGGACCTTTATTTTTTTATTTAGGAGCTTCAATAAAAGTAAAATAAAAGATAAGTATTCGACAAAAGTGTCACGTTCGTATATCTTCGTACATCTTTGTGGCCTGTTTATTATGAAAGCATAAATCGCTGCGGCTTATTAACTCAGCAAGCTGTTTGGTTGCTTTATTAAATTATGTTTTATTTACATTGCACTATGGTTTATTTCTTAACGTGTAAAATTATGTATGCTAGTTTCTTAGTCCATTTTTTTTTCATACGAATTTTTGGCTAAAATATGTTTTTGGTTAAAATAATGTGGGCATATACAAGACATTCACTATTATATATATGCTTCTTGTATCATATCACATTTTTGAAGTTTATTTATTTATTTATTTATTTGTCTTTACAACACCATAACACCAAAGCGATGTTATAAAATAAAACAAGATGAAAAAATGATGAGAGTGAAATTTTAAGATGTCCGCACATCACTGTAAATTATAAATTCTCCCGCGCGTACATATTAAGTACACGCATCCATTTGGATAATCTCGAATACGAGTACTTACATCACTCTGCTAGACAAGAATTATCAAATTACTTATTTCTTACTACAAGCTAGCATGTTGGCCTGACCCTATGAACCTATAAAAAAATCCATACAAAATTTAAGTCAGGAGTCACTGCAGGACCCAGTAGAAATATTTATATCTTGCTTGCTTGTGCATAAATCCTAAAGCAACCAGTCAGATAAGCGTTGTTCCAAATTACTAAAAGGTAAATTTATTAAGTAATCATTTCTCACACAACCCAGTCTTCCCGAAAACGTCTACAAATAAATAAGGTCTGATAAAAGTACGCCTAAATCATATAAAGTGATATACCGCAGAATATCTCATTTCGAAGTCAGCTCGTTACGCGCATCCCAAAAACTCGATAATACCAGTTGATACCGGTTTAATCCAGTAACGGGTAAATTACGCACCGTAATCCTTAGTCGAGGAAAGCAATCAGTATTAAATGGGAAGCAGGTAGGTAATAGGCACGTGAAAAGAGTGGACACTTTCTTAGACTGGGAATTAAAATGTAGATTAGGATTTGGAGAGCGAACGGTTGCGAACATTTTCTATGGGCTTACAGAATGTTCTGAGTAATTATGGGTGTTTCAGCTTTGTGTTATCGGATCTTTGTTCATCCTAACTGAATTTATTGTTTTTTTTAAATGATACACAGTCATTATAGAACACAATAATCGTGTAATAATCAAATAAGAGTGTCTGATTGTAATATTAAAATAACCTCTTTTTGGTACATGCATATGAGTATAATATGTATACGGTACATATACCAAAATCACACTTTTTATCATTTTTGTCTGTCTGTCGGTCTGTCTGTTCCCGCTAATCTCTGAAATAGTTGGACCGTTTTTGACATGTCGCTGATGCAGTGAGGAGTGACTTAGGCTACTTTTATTGTAAATAAACCGCGAATAACACCAAGGGGCACGGCTTAAATAAAAATAAATATAATGAAGTGCAGATGTATTGAAAATTTTGAAAATTATTTTTTTCGTTTGTATTTTTGGGTTCCATTTCAGCACAACTTTACTATTAATACATGTTATACTAATAATATTAGCTTCAAGAATTTGCTATTTTTCTTAATAAGACTCCTTCAATATTTCACTTATATTCTTCTGGTTTTATACCCAAACCATATTGGTTACTTTAGGAAATTTCAATCAAGTTGATTTGCTCCTACTTTTAAACCCTAGTCTATTGACAGTTGTTTTTAATCAACATAAAAAGTCTCATCTAATGCGAAATATACAAATCCGTAGCGTTCGCGAGAAAAGCTTGCATTGATTTCCCCCGAGTTATCTACGCGACGACAAACAAAAATATCATTTTTCACGTATTACATTTTGGAATTAATCAATTTTATTCGAACTTAAAAATCGGGGTGCATCACCTTAATTCAATTATTTAAAATCAATTAAATTAAATTGTTGAAACTCTCGGGACATGGGGACCATGTGCGCGGGCTCTTTTTAAGGAACTTGCCAAATGTTTCGTCGATTCCGCACGTGATAAGAAGCCTGGCATTTTCTTAGCACAAAGAATTAGCATTGCCATTCAACGTGGCAATGCTGCCAGCCTTCTGGGCACGTTTCCCGACATTGGCAACGATGATGATGATTTTTTTCATGCTTGTTAATAAGTATTCTATTTTTTATTTAGCTTTATTAAATTAAATTAATTAAATTGTAACAAATCATTTCTTTTATTTCATCATCAGCATACCAGCTACTAGACGTCTACTGTTGAACATAGGCCTCCCCCAATTAGTTCTGGATTGACCTGTTAGAAGCGACCTGCATCCAGACTCCCTTGGAAATGAATAATAATTAATAATAAGGGGTTTTTTGTGCAATGTTTAATTAAAAATAGGGCGATATATTCCCAAGAAATACATAGGTACTAAAAATTTACAAAAAGTGCAGTTGCATGATTGCCTGAACAAAGATGTAAATAATTTAATTTCAAAATAATAAATTTTAAATTTAAACTGTGTTATTTTTCAGGTTTGCAAAAATAAAAAAAATGGTGTTTCTATCTGAAACTAACTTAGACAGATGTTTTTGCTTATTTTAGGTCCTAATGAACATGGACATGCATCTCGTGACTGTTAAAGGTGTGGACAAAGATTTTTGTTACAATTTGAAGCGGCGCGGCGGTAGCCTTATGGCGATTGCGATCGGTCGCGGGTCGAAACCCACCCATTGCACTACCGTCGTGAACCCACTCCTAACGCAAGCATTTAGCTAAGCACGAGCGGTTAATAAGAATACCAGTAATGTGCGACCAATATAGCTAGAAAACTTAAGAATTAAAAACAGGTAGGTAAACAAGGTAGGTTGTGCTCCTAAGGCATTACCCCCGAAACCACACACCTTAATCACATACATTTAGAAACTCAAAGGGTAAAAGGGTTTACTTTTTCAACGAGCAAAATTTTTCACTCAAACTCTGTAACACCTTAAACGAGGGCAAACAATTAGCAACATAACAAAGCTTTGAATATGCAGAAATAATGCTTTTCATTATAAAAATCTAACTTTCTAATTAACCCTTTACGGAGCGGGAGCGTAAAAACTGTGACCATAGCGCTGTGCTTGGACAAAGTGCTCTTTTCAAGACCACTGAGAGTATGGACTTCAGCTATTTTGTTGAATAAAGTTGGATGGCCGTTATTGAAACTCGATGAAACGATGGGAATAAGTGTTTTTTCTTTTATTTACATACTAGCTTCTGCCCGCGACTTCGTTGCGTGGACTTCAGAATCGGGTCCAAAATGAAATAAAAAATGTGAAAATAATGAAAAAAGGTTTCATCCGCGTTATATCTTTAAGAATAAGAATAAGATAAAAGATAGCCTATGTTCTTTTCCATGTCAACGGCTACATGCATGTCAAATTTCATCCAAATATGTTCAGCCATTTTTGCGTGATTGAGTAACAAACATCCACACTTTTACATTTATAATATTAGTAGGATTACTCAGTTTATTGTATCCCATGATACCTACATTAGACTAAAAATAATAAGTGAAAAAAAAAACTGATGACCGATGAACTGATGACTGATGAATGAACTGGTGAGACTGAAAAGAACTGACGCGAGTTTAACAGTTAAATAAGTTCTCACTTCAAAAAAACTTAGTGATTTTATGCTTTTCATATGGGCTATTTATTGTTACATAATTTAAATGACACTAAAAAAATATTACTTTATGCATCAGCATAGAACCAGAAAGTATATGAAATTAATATAATCAATCTAACAAAGCTAGTCTCATAGATCAAAATTAGGAGCATAAAACATAACAGCAGTAAAGTAACATTTTTTCACAACAAAACAGTTGAATTTAACGACAACAAAGCGTCGTACGTATAAAGACGTCACTTACTACGCAACGTATAAAGCAATTCCCTTTTTACACATCGTTAAGTTCACACTCTAAGTGGTGGCAGTATTTACCAAGCATACATTCTCGTCGGCTCTCATTAAACGATGCTGGGAAGAACTTTTTGCCAGTTCGCAACCATAAAAATGGCAGGAAAATATAGGGCTTACTGAGTTTCTTTTTATTTAAAACCTGCCCTTTTGAACTTAACTTATACAAGAAGTGTTTTGTTCCTTTTTTGGACGGTCTGTAAAGTTTTTGGCAAAAAAGTTTTTTTTTATTTTGTTGCTTAAATAAAAACCCTAGCCTTTTCCAAGCTATGTTGGGGTCGGTCTTACCGGATTTAACTGAATACCGCATTTTATATGGAGCGACTGTTCTGATCACTGTTCACAAAGTAAGACTGGTTGTTAGAATCGTAATAACGGAACGTCTGTCAAAGATAACAGTATGACAGTTGTGACCAAGGGATTTCTGAGGGTCTTGGTACATTTATGAATGGTCCACAGAGCAACCGAGGCGAGTACAGCTTAACCTTTATTATCGGTAATATTGTAAGGCTTACATTTAGCGCTTCAAATACATAAGTGGCAGAGATAATTTCTTAGTTTACCACGTTTTTTATTTGTCATTACCATATGCAGCTAATTAAAAATAAAACAGGCAGTCATAACACTCCGTTTTAAATTCACAATAATTTTAGCATTGCGAATAATATATACGTTTCGTATTTCATCTCGGCTTTTAAAACCAACACAAGAGTGGGGGCGACAGGCTGTGAAATTAGAGGTTTTTAAAATCCAATTTTAATATGTTAATATTAGATATTTCGTTGTGTTTTGTTATTTTAGCATTAATTATAAACGTAGTTTTGGTACGAAAAACTGTGGGAAGCATTAACGGATTTAGGTTTTTTTTTTGTCATTTTTATTCAAATAAAAAAAAAAGTCATGTGGTTATATATGTATATATATATACTATTGTTATTTAGGAATAATACTCAAGATTGATATTCATGATAACGGAGTGTAATAATGATTTTACGGTTACAATTCAAACTATAAGAATTGACGTGAACGGTCGGTACGGCAGATGATGACGCTTTGCCGGTCGCCTGCTGTCCGTAAGCGACCGTGCGCTTCTCTCCGCGGTCGCCCTGAGCGTAGTGATGTACCAACATAATTATTCGATTTAAATATAAAATGAACAAAAAAGGAAGAAAACTGTCATCTTTTTTACTTTTCTTTCACTGATGGCATAATTATTTTTAATAGCCCTTTTTGTTTTTTTTTTTACTTAGAAAATACTAGAAAGTATGAACGATAGTTTGACTTAGATAAAAATTCGTTGCTACACTACCGTGCAAATAATGATAACACCAAATCATGGTTAAAATATTAATCTCAACGAAAGTATTTTCGTTTACCTTCTAAGATGTCAAGACAAACAGTTTCATATTTTAGAAAGAAAAGTAAATGCTATTTACCTACTGCGAAAAAGCAGAATGTCTTTAGGGTAAATAAAAGAGACTGTCGCAATATAAAAATAGAATAAACGCTTTAGTCTTCTCTCATTCGTGGAAATGGAAAACTCTAAACAATTCGCTCTAAAGTTTATACGAAATGTAAAAAAAAAACCAAATAATTTTATTACTTTTAAATCTCACGAAGTGTACAGACAGCAAAACTAATTAAAACGGAGCCGAAACAAAAACTCTGTAAAGCTTAAACAACCAAGATAAATTACTTAGTTTGTCTCAAAAAATATTTTTTTTTTGCTAGCCGTGTTTGCCGGTAAAAGTATTATTTTGTTACTTTTCTGTTGAAAAATCTTTGGGCTGTAATGATAACGATTTTGTTTGTAACGCAAATTATTCGTTCAGTATTTTTTTGTTGGCCAATATATTTTACTGTTATGTATAAATACAAATAAAACAATTTTTACCAGACAAGAAGAACAGTTTTTTTTGTATGGTCTTAATAATGTCATTTCACCTTCTTTAATAAATCATGACCCCGATAGCTTCCCTATTTAACAATTCAGTGACCACAACAAATCATAAAGCAACATGACATTTAACCCAAAAATGTTCGGACAATGCCAAGATCCGCACCGGATCTCAAGTATACGGTACACGCTTTAAGAACGTTCATACAACTTCCTCTATTACCATACATTCCCAACATCACTCGGTCTGTTTGTCCGGCCGTACAAAAGAGGCTGGAATTATCGCATCCGCATCCGGCCGGATCTTGGGGTACGGAACAACCCCTTTAGCAGAGAGACGGTTAAAAGCTGTGCTTCGTTTTGGGTAATTGAGATGCTCGCGTCTTAGGTTGTGAGTGGCCTTGGTTTTGATGGAGGTTATTAAATTACATTGTTTTTTTAATATCATGTTGAGTTTTATTATATAAAAACACGTAAAAAACCAATCTTTGTAAGTATCTAAACTGACTAAGTTTTTTCACACTTTCTTTTGTTAAAACATAACAGTATTTACGGTTTAACCGACATTAATGGAAACGTTACTTTGACATTGATAATTCAATTTTGTCTTTATTACTAAGCATTTCAAAGCAATAATGACGGTTTTCCTTTTTGGACATTTTCACTGACTCAATCCTCCGAGATATCTACTAGTTTAAAATGTATACAAAAAGTTCATCCAAAAGTTGTCTGAAAGATATCGCTTTTACCGATAAGACCGCCATTTTACTCTTTCGTTGCTCTGTATATTTTAATGCAGTAACTCTAATGGTATACAATAAATAATATACTATACTATTCTATTAAAGTGCAATAATTTATTTATTTAATTCAAATTAAAAATATAAGCTAACTGCACATAGCCAAAATACTTGTTTCTTTTTAATATTGCAATTTCAAATAAATATAACATAACTACAATAAACACAAATTTCACAGTCCTACACACTATACATAAAAAAATATTAATTTATTATTATTAACTTTTAAATAAATTGGAAATAATTAAGATATGAAATGATAATAAAAACTACTTAGGTACTATATTTAAAATACGAATCTATACCGTAGCAACGTGTATTTGTAGAGATATACCCGAAACCCGTATTGACAATTGGTAAATAGGTAGAACGGTCGAACATAAGTTGTGTAGTACCCAACAACCCACTGCCTACAAGGTATAGAGGTTTACCCAAAGTGCTGACCGGCCTCGATGATCCGAGCAGATTTACTGCCAAATAGGATTGTCGTGATTCACGTGAGATTGAGAGACTTACGCATCGGAGGGTTAACGCGAAAACTCGGAACTCGGGCAGGGTCGTTTACAGATTTATTGTGTGAATATGGTGAGAATGAAATAATAATAATGCTTTTGAATTTAAACATTTTTTACTTTTAAATTAATGTTTATTTATTTAGAAATAACCTTGTAGTTTATCTCTTTCCCTGTAACACTAATAACATATAACAATAACTCTAACTAACGTATCATTTCGTTTATTTTTTTTCTTTTTAATTGATCTTATTAATTTATTTTACGTTTTTATTTAAATACATTTTAGATAAAAAAAAAGAGGGGCTCGTGGCTAAGTGTAAGCCGTACGGTTTGACCGATAATAAAGGTAAAACCGCGCTCCCCGCCTTGGTCCGTGGATGGGTGACCATTTGTAAACATATCGAGACCCCTCCATGACTCGGAAAGCACGTTAAGCCGTTGGTCACGACTGTCATACAATGATCTTTGATAGTCGTTAAGTCATTACAATTCTGACAACCAGTCTTACTATGGAATACTGTATTACCTAGCAATAGGTTGTGGAGGTCAGATAGGCAGTCGCTCTATGTAAAATACGGTATTCAGCTAAATCCGGTAAGACTGGAAGCCGACCCCAACATAGCTTGGGAAAAGGCTAGGCAGAGGCAGAGTCATTTAAATACATTTTATAAAGAAACAAGTTCCAAGTTAATGTATTGTATATCGAAATTGGAGTCCACTTGTGAGAAATACCCCTGAAACAAAGTTTACTATAAATAATAACAATAATTTTATGTGATATAAATTCTGTTTTAATTCCAACTCTTTCATGCACTACAACTGGGGCTACATAAATAATGATCACTCACTTATGTGGCGTCTCTTAAAGAATCTCAAATTTGCGTTGACTGTGTTCCATGCACGCTGTTCCCATTTTCTTCTACAGTATTGTTCCATCTACACTTTTTCCTTATAATTATTGCAGGTAACAAACCACAACCTGCCAATCGACAGATTGAAATATAAAGGCGCATACACAATATCACTAAACACAGTGTCCTCAGGGGAAATTACGGGACGGCGACAAATCTTTCCCGCGATCACATAAAAATACCGGAGGACTGATAATAAATTCAGTTTATTGCGACCACTGGCTCGCCTCACTGAATGTACGCATTTTTTTAAACAGAATAATGTGCACCCAACTTTAGGATACAGATGGGTACAATATATCCAGCACAACTTGATACACCTGAACTCCGCTACAAAATATTGGAGATATTTTGTAATTAATCTTAAATCTTAATCGCACTTTAATGATTACGAATGTTGCATCTCGCTCTCTATATAAAATGCCTAATTTCACAGGGATCGAGCTATATTGGTATGTGGTACGATTTAATTGTCTTGTTGGAGTCTCCATTGCTTTTTTTACTTTGGCTTAGTTATTTATGGTCGGTTTTATTGAATTTTAATCAGGATTTTCCAATGTATGGCAACTTTAATAGACTTAATAACGAAATACTGGAGGATGGTACTTTGCTTGTCTGCTGTTTCGTTAAGAGAATTATATTGCTGCATTTTAAGTGTTTTTTCTAGTTTACTGGGCATTCTGTTAATTTTAAATGTAGGTCTCATTTATTTTTAGAGTTCTGTCAGGTGTAGGTTTATAATAGGATAATAGACCAATAGAATAATGATGAGATTTTTTTATCGTTGGATTTAAATTAACTACCTTGTATTTCAATTGATGTTTCCCAATCTTGTATTAACAAGAAAAATAGACAGTTTTTTATTGATAACTGGAATTGTTTTTTTTACTGGAATTCTTCATCAGATTTTTTTCTTACTAGTAATCTATGTAGCACCTTATTAGTCTTCGCAATGATTTATTTCTTGACTTGTTTGATTTTACCAAATCATCTTAATTTTTAAGTTAAGAAGTTTTGTGGTACTTGATACTACAATTTAAATTAGTTATCTTTAGATTCAACGAAGAGACGTAGACCTTAAGATGAAGTATAATTATGAAAAAAAAGGAAACAAATTAATTATCTTTCTTTCATATCTCGTTCAAAATATAACGTTTTCTAAAATATTACATTACAAGCAAAAGATTTTATAACTCCCACTTTTATAATTATCGTATTTTGAAGGGTAAAATAACAAGTTTCCTTAATAAAGCTAATCATAATTAAAAAATGAAACATCTTAATTATATTTACGTTTTTTATTATCCTAAATTGTATTAAAAGATGGTAAATTGCTCCTTAGGACTTTACCTTATCGGTGAGGCGAGTTTAGTCGCTCCAAGTATTGTTAATGATTATTTATTTTATAAGTAATTGTTAAGCTGGCCTCCCACAGTTCATGATAGCTATTACGGATGGACACGGGCAAGCCTGCACCGACGCACCATGGGCAGAGTAGGTATCGAGGTGTCGTCCGTGGTTGCACAGACACGTCTGCCCTGGTGCTAGCACAGTACTCTGGAGTATACCTTAAGTCGATTTAAATAGGGTTTAATTCTCTAAACTCACCCGGAACAGGGTGCACGATGTGTGTGACCGTAGTCGTCAGCCGTGCGGGGTGAGCCGCGATTTCGCGTACCGTGAGAAGCCGGCTTAATAATTAGTATTTAGTTCCGTGAGCTATTTTATTACACTTCCGTGCCTTACAAATAATCCGCATTATAACCATTAAGAAGAAAAAATATTGCGTTTTAAAACAACGGTTCTTAAATTCTCTGTCTGAAGTTCTATAGGGATCTGGAAAAGCAATCGCTATACCAAAAACAAGACTTATAAGGGTAAATCTAGAAAGATATATTTTTGCAGAATACGACTATTATAAGTTTACTTTCTCAACAAAACTGTACACTCAATTTATATCTTCTGTTAATTTAGTATTTAAAGCCCTTTCGCCGCACTTCGAACTTCAACTAACTAATATTTATAAAATAATATCTATTAAAAGGACTCTTAGACAGAGGCTTGAGAAGGAGTACGCTTTAAATGAAAATTAAAACTAACTAGATTTGATCGTTCGTAATTAAAACGGAATAAAAATGACGCTGTAAACTTATTTTAATTAAGAAGGTCATCATCAAGAAGGAAGAAAGACGAAAAAAAAAGAAAAGAAGAAAGAAGGCCTAGCCTTTTCCCAAGCTACGTTGGGGTCGGCTTCCAGTCTTAAAATTGAGACAAGCCCGCCAAACGTGCCCATTGCTACTCCTGTAAGCCAGGATCCACAATGATAACCAAAGGGAACCACCGAGAGACTTAAGCTCGGTGTTTCCCAGGGAAACGATTAACTGTCTTGGAACCCGCAACGAAATTAATCAGAAGTAGTTCATCGCAGTAGTAGAAAAGATAGTAGGAATCCAGTCTTACCGGAATTAGCTGAAGCGACTGCCTATTTGACCTCCACAGCCCCAATTTATTGGGCAACACAGTAACCCATAGTGAGACTGGTAGTTAGAATTGTAATGACTTAACGAATGCTAAAGATCCACTTATGACAGACGGGACCAACGGCTTAACGTGCTTTCCGATGGACAGAAAAGGCCTTCTTGTTATGTTAACAAATGGACACCCATCCAACCGCAGCAAGCGTGGCTTAGCCTCTATTATCGATCAAACCGTACGACTAACACTTAGCCACGATCATTAAAATAATTATAATCATATTAATCAAGCCAATTTATATCACAAAGGCATAATGAAAGTAATAAATAATTCACATAATATTTTCAACAGTTCCGAAACCTCCGTCCAATATTTGGTGTATCAAAAATTGGTTCCCACAAAATAACTACTGAAACATTACGTTAATTTTAATCCTCTTATACGAAGCAATGAAAACGGTTTAAAAATTTATAATGTTTGTGAATTTCTGGCTTTGCGGTTAACTCCATTGTGATGATATTATGATGTTGGTCCAACCAGTCGCGTTTGTAACTGTTGCTTTACAAAATTTTAATATATTATTGTCGGTTAAATGTTATGCCCGAACAATTTAAACGGATATACAAAGTATGAAAAGGACACAACAGTATCATAAGAACGTATTTAGTACTGTCATGAAGAGCAAAGTCAACTATAATTATAATTAATAATTATGGACAATATCACATACATTGCTCCGAATATAAAAGTAAGTAGCTAAAGCACTTTTGTTATGGAATCATTACAAGGTACCACAAACACCCAGACCCAAGACAATATAGATTTTTTTTTCTACATTGACTCGTCCGGGGATCAAACCCGGAAACTCACAGCTAGCAGCACCTTGAAAACTGGTGTGTACTCGACCTCGAAAGTCGTCAAGTCAACTGTTTTTCTTTGCGTAGATATCCATCCCAAAAAAACAATTGAAACTCCGTTCCAAAGTTAACAAGAACGTTAGCAAATTTGAAGCATACCTAGTCCTCCTATTTTTTCGATCAAAAAACGATCAGTCTTGTTACTACTTGAACACCGTTGTCATTTCACTAAAATTTTTGCTATCTCTGTCACGTGACTCAGCGAGGCAAGGATAGCGTCCGCCTGAAAGATATTACTGTTCCTGTGCTGCGATAAACACATGATACAGGATAGGATCATAACCTGCATAATACAAACAGAGGTCCGCCATCCGTCCGTAATATAGATAAACTTCCACATGAAGGGTTATATCCTGATATCACACCTCCCTTGTTTAGACCCTTTTCCTTGTAGAAACAATACTGGCATTTTACAGCAACTGCTAGGATAGATAAAAGTAGATAACGCCACGGCCTCTGATAACAGTTTATATCACGATGACAATGCGGTTATCTAGTAGTAACTGGTAGATACATTTATACGTATACTACGAGTAGTAGCTCATCAAACGTTGTTATGCCATATTAATTATTGCTCAGACAAAAAATCTGAAGGAGACCACCCAATAACTAAGGAGTATAAAAAACTACATATATTCAGACCTAGCAAATAATTATAGACAAAAAAACATACACATTGAGTTCAGTAACAAACATTATGATACGGATTTTTCATATATATAAATGTTTTTAAATAGTTGTTCCGTGGTCCCCGTTAATGCCAAATTATAATTCTAAACGCTCAGTTTTCATTTCCACATGAAATAATAAAAGGTAATCTCTGAAAATGTGCACGTTAATAAAGGTAATCTCAATTTAAAAGTAAATAAAACGATGTTCCCGCTAAATAAAGTCAAATACAAAGCAACCAAAACACTTGAATCCAGTGAAAATACCAAAAAGAAAAAACCACATACATTGTATTTCGTACACAAACAGAGTCATAATGGTGCAAAATTGTACGTATAGAGTATGAGATACGCGTAACGTTGCACGCTATCTGTATAAATCAACGTTGTGTAAATTGACGGTCCACCAAGCGAAATACGCAGCTGCCTCCGTCGGTTTATGGAGGTGACGTACGAACAATGGATGCGGCTGTGTTGTATCGGCAAGGGAAATTATTGGTATTAAGCACAGTATACAATCAAAATTTTAGTTCACTAAATAATGATAATGTAGAAGATGCGGAAGTATATTTTACCGAAGTATGCGTAGAATATGATCAGATAAAGAGAATGTATTAAATGAATACAGATGATAATGTTTGCACGATTTATAACGACTCTAGTGGTTAAAATCATAACTTTGACTAAAACAGTTTTTTACATTAACTTTCTGATGCGGCAGGATTTACAGAAACCAAAGCTCATGAAAAAATCTTGCTCATAACACAAAAGAAGATGCTATTACAAAAAAATACTCTGAGCAATCCCAGCATACTCCCATTTTTATTTCCCTTCTCCATTATTCATTTTCTTTTTCACTCCGTACATTATATACTTGTATGTGTTGGGAACAAAATAGCATACGATGTTCGTTGGCACTACATTATTCAAGCAGTAAATTTGATTGTCCAACTCTAAATAGAAATTCTCATCATTTAGTTACGGTTTCACAAATGGTGCGTCTGAATCTGCTATAGATTTATTTTCAGACGAATTTGGTTCTTATTTGAGATGAAAAAAAGAACTAGTATTTTTATTAATGAAAAGCGCGATGTCATATTTTATTTTCTATTCTTATTCGCATCTAGAGAAATATTTTACGCATAAGATCCAGACATATTTTTTTACAATTGTATTCTCGAATGTTTTCCGAATAAAACGTATCTGATTGAATTCAAAATAGATATAGCACCAAAACTACGTTTACCAAACATAAAATTTCTAAAATTGCTGTCTCCAGTTGCTTTAAAGAAGCAGCTGAACTAAATCCTTTCCCACTAATTACACGAATGTGTTTGCAAAATAAAACAGAACTAAGCGAACATAGTACTAATAAGGACACATCTATCAAAGGCTAAATTCACAAAAGGATCCACCAGAAATCCATGAGCATTCAAACAATTCCCACAAAAATGTCGGCAAGCTAAGAAACACCAATTTCTAAAACCAAAGTTTACCCTCAATAATCCCGAATAGCACTCGTTCACAGTAAGCTTCTTATGTCGTTTTTGTGCTACTTTTTCTCGCATCAAGCTAGAAAATAGTAAGCTTGGATTTTCATCCGCAATCCTTAAACTTTGTTGAATGAAATTTTAAATCTGGCGATGTTTGATACGGTCTTACATGTTTCTTGCTCGAAAGACGATATTTTATCGGTTTCTTGCACGACCTTATTCTTTGTAGATTTTTAAAATGCATTTCACTCTATTATGGTACTCGACTAGTTCTAGAATCAAATTCAGGAAGTTATATACATTTTGAATCTGGTTAAAGTAATTGTTAAACATTTAGACAACACGAGATGAGAAAAGGTAGGAAAAGACTAAAGCTGTAATAATAGACATAAAATCGTCTGTTCAAGAAATCAAACAACTAAGGTCTGTTCATCTATACTTGTCACAAATAGTAAACAAACCGACGTCAATTACAAATCACGATTTTTCTCAAAAATCACACAATGTATGTTACCACAATTAGTTTACAATTCTGAATAGATCACACAAAGTTTCCCATCACTAATTTTATTGACATTTCTTACATACGCCATATTTGTTTACATGTTTGGACAAGTATAGATGAACAGACTATAGTTGTTTAATGTATTCGAGATGAAAATTACTAAAGTATTCGAGAATAAATATGTAATTTTGGACAACCTCCGTGTTCGAGTGGTGTACACACCTGTTTTTAAGGTGGCGCCATCTCTGAGGTCCCAGCTTCGATCCCCGGACGGATCAATGTAGAAAAAAAAACACTTTTCTTCATAACATTGTCTTGGGTCTGGATGTTTGTGGTATTGATTCCATAACGCAAGTGATTTTGCTACTTACTTTAGATTCGGAGTAATGTATGTGATGTTGTACACATTTATTTATTTAATTTATATAACAGATCTCGTATTTGAGTTGTTCTGAATATTCATAAATTATTCCTATTTCTGCTATACAATAAAGCAGAATTAAACATTAAAGTTTCCAGTTCAATTTCCAACCAAGATCGAGCGGGCAACGGCGATGTTCAAGCCATTCCAGTGATAATTGGCGAAGATAAACAGACGGACAGCCGGATTGCACGCTAGATGGACAATGGTCTAATTGGCGCAATAATCACACATGGTCGGACCACCCAAAATACGCCATTCAAAGCTTCGACTACGATGACGTGTGAATACCGAATTAGGAGTTCGCAATTGTGAAGAAGGCAAAATGTTTGATTTGTAAAAGATTCTTCTGATATGGGTTCGGGTTGGAATCCTTTGTTAATATTCTCTTGGCAAAATATTCGCGACTAATTATTATTTTAAAACGTATTTTCGTCACCTGGATGAAAATGGAACGTGATTCTTTAAAAATGCAAGAGATTTTTAAACGGGTAAAAATAAAACCTACTTTTTTATATCCATATCGATTTCTAATATCTGACTGTGCTTAAAATAAACGAAAGCCTTTGCCGAACTAAAGCTAAAAATAAACACAAAATTACTTTTTAACAAAGTGTCAGCGTTTTTAGCTTTCTAGTTAAAAATTTAACAATTAGGGTTAGTCTCTGGTATTTTATCTGACACATTTGATCTGCTGCAGCGGTTTGTGTGTGAAAAGAAAATTTTGTTCTTTTTGTGTGCTTGAGGTCAATTATTAAATCAGTCATTTTAGACTCTATAAGCAAATCATTTACATGTCTCGATTTATCGTTTTAGTTTTCTTAGGGCCGATTTTCAATCAAATAACTTTATTCGAGGAATAATTTTGTAATTTTGATAGTTCTTCCATACAAAAACTGACCAACATCCTTCCTTCCTAGAATAAAAGTAATTTGAAGATTCAAATTCAAATTATTAGTTTTGCTATCATGGACCTAAAAAAAGGATGGACGGACTCTCCAGAACAAACAAATGAGTCACTCAAAAGTCAGCCAGTTCGCTGTACGTATAGCCCGTACTCACACATAGACACAAATAGTCAGCCATAATTTGTGTAAACGTCACTAAAGTCGGTACCGCGAAAAAAATTTGAATTTTTATGATGTCTTGTGTCGTTAATTTTTGTAAAAACCGTAGCGATCAAATGAAAAAAAATCCAGGAATCACTTTTCATAGGTAAGTAAACAATTCCATCACTTAAAGTTCCTTACTTTATATAATAACATCAATTTTCTTTTACAAAATCCATGAAAACGCCAGTGTTCCCAAAAGTCAACAGGGAAAATTACCCAAAATATGGGGATTTTTTTTTTTTAATTATATTTATTTAGTTTATCTATTACTATATCTGAACTATTATTATTGGTTTTATATTTTTTTACTAGATTTCCCGGAAATGATGTATGGAAAGATCATTGGATAAAAAAAATTAGAAAGTGTAACAGACAACATGATTGGATTCCCAACAAATACAGTGTCATTTGCAGTGTACATTTTGAAGCAGATAGCCTGTATACCACTAAAAGAGGACTCCAGCGTGTTGTTAAATATGCAGTACCTCAAAAAGTAAATTATTTTAATTATTAAATAACACTGTCAGGATTCATTATTGTTATGATTTTTTATTATTATTTATTATGTACAAAAAACCTGTATACACTCAACAAAAATAATCGTCGCGACACCACACTGTTCAATGGGAAATATGAGAAAGAGAGAGAGAGAGAGTCAGACAGAGAAACACGCGCATGCCGCACGGCTTACAACTATAGCAAAAATTGTCGTTACAATGTTTCGTTTTAATTTTTTCCGTCTAGCCCCCTTTCCCAACGCGCGATAAGGAACTTCGTTCTTAAAATCGTTATATTTATTTTTTATATAATATTAAGTCCCTGTCCTAATCTATTCTAGGGAGGTTGTTGTATGGAGAAATCTTATTATTAATAGTTTTATTTAGCGTGCTATTTGAAAAGCTTTTGAGCTTTCAAATAGCACGCTAAATAAACCAAGAAAAAATGGGGAAATTTTGCTAACATAGCCACCCTAAAATTCACTCACACATTATTAAGTTGCCGCCAATACTGGGAACAGTCTTGTCTTAGATAGAGTTCCGTCCGAGTAGGTTGTAATTGGCGTTTCTGGATCAGGTCAGATCCAGAAACAGCCAATTACAACCATCATTCATTATTTTTTCAATCATTCAGTTTCCTAAGCATGTGTTCATGTCATTAATAAACTGGTAAGTATAATTTTAGTTACTTAGGCTCCATTGCTAATAGCATTTAGTAGCTTATTCAGCAAGAATCAATCTATCCTCCTTCACTTAAGAATATTATATTTTTGTTTCTGTTAAAAATAGACGTCTTGATTTTTCAACATAATCTGTTCCTTTCACAGCGTTCAAATAATAACATTGAGGAAATTGTATAGCATGTTGCATCCAAGGATCATCGTAAATCTCCCAATCTTCTATAACGCCTCCACATGAGAAACATGCTACTATATCGTTTATACCATTTCCACAATAAAAAAATCCGGCGTCAGCCATTTCCATTACCAATCTTCTCCTTGAATCAACCGTTGCCCAATAGTGACTAAATGAAATTTCACGCATTTTATATGCATTATACATATCATATCGAGGATTGTATTTAGTTTGAGACATGTTCTGCTTACTTACTTCCTAGTTCTTGATACTGATAATTATAAATGTATAATGACAACGCACAGCTGTTACCAGCAACTTATAACGATTAACATTGGATGGGATTGGTAGGGATAGGAAACTGTTACGTGTTACCAAATTAAACAAGAAAATATTTATTTAAAAAATTTATTATCTATACACCATTTATTCAAACATAATACATTTTTTAAAGCACATATTTTATCATGATAAAGACAACTATACACATCATGAGAATGTTCATATTTATTGTACAAGCTTAATAGATTAGGACAACCTTCATCTTCTAAATTATTTATATTATTATTATTCAAAATATTTTTTAACCACAACACTTTTTCTAAACCTTTGGTGTAAACACTTGTATCTCTTAAAATATCTACAATCAAGTTCTGATGATTTGAGTATGGCACAAACCCATCTCTCCAGTATATACTTCTATTACGTTCAATCCAACTGACTTGCCGTTTTTCTGGTTTCGTCAAATCGTAAAATGGAAATGGTGGCTTAATTAAAAACACCTGAATTTTTTTATTCCATAATACAGCGATTTCTTTAATGATAAATTCATTTGTTTCTGTTTTAAAACCTTGAACATCTACAATGGCAGTCATGATAATCTGCGCACTATGTTACTTAAAGGTTTATATTCCACAAGACGATCGTTAATAATTAAGCAATATCCAGTTGTGTTCTCTGGTATTGGCGCTGAACATTCAATTTCCAGCCGCACATCTACGGGGCCTGTTTTCAAACTATCGTTTTGTCTTGAACAGTCTATGATAAAGAGAGGGGCCTTCTCCTTGAAATCAAACAAATTAAGCAAGGGGTCTGCAGGACAATTGTAATACGACTGACGAAATTTCACATACATTTCATATAATATATTGTATTTGTTCTCAGAAAAATTTAAGCTTAGAGGCTCGTAAGGATAATACTGTGAATTTAAAAATAGTGTTACGTTAGTAACCCCACAGTGATCAAACAGAGAACTGTCTTTGGTTTTATTATTTTTTCTGTTGGTTTGTAAACAAAAAATTACATATCGAGGTTTCTCTAATTGCGATGCGGTCTTAACTGACCAAGAATGTTTTGTAGTTTTAGGGAGCAAAGGATACTCATATAAATCCCAATTTCGAAACGCTATTTGAATAGGTTTATCTCTTTCCAAGTGTTTTAGCAGTGTCAGTCGTTCACGGTCTGACACTTTTATTTGTGGTACACGCCATTGCAATCTTTGTATGTCTATTTGAAAATGCACAATATCATCGGTCGCTATGATACTGTTTAAGTTAGAGTTACTTCGATTCAAAATAAGTTCATGTTTACAATTTATCACAATTTTATTGTAATCTTCTGCAAATCCTAAAATCTTATTAAGAGGTACAATAGCACTAAAATGTCCATCACTTTTGAATCCATCTATGTTCCAACCCCACAAGGCAGCAACTTTATTTTCTCCATCATTCATTGAAACATATGACTTTATTGTCGACGTTATTCCAGAATTTTTAATGCGATCTATTTCAATGCCATTTATTTCGTATCTGATATCTTGAAACAAAAACATAACAGGGTTGTTACTGAACGTAATATTTTTCTTAACCGGTTTTCCATCTTTGTCGAAGAACTTTGCTTGACCCTCGACGTAAATTGAACTGGCTGACGGTAACACGTATATGTCTTGTTGGTGTACGGGAATTCTGATTTCATCGTTTTCTCTAAAGCTGTTAGTGTAGGGATTGTATGTGTGGACTTCATAGCTTTCAATCGAACTATCGAAGTGAGGTAATTCAGTAATCTGTAGTATATTCATACTTTAAAACCTAGAGTTTTAAGAAAATCTTTATTTGATTCACTCAATTTCTTCACTTTTTTCTTACGTCTATGCACCTTAATGGTCGTAGATGGAATAAGACGTTTGATTTTCACTGGAGTGTTTTTATAATATACTATCATTTTGTTTTTCTTAAATGAAGGCGTAATTGAATATGTTCTTCACCAAAGTTAATACAGTTACCAAGTTGATCAACAATCCTTACAGATATAGATGAAATTATATTTTTGTTCACTGGAAAGTAAATAACGTTTTGCGGTATTTCTATGAACCGGTGACCTGGAGCAGTATCAGATACAAATTCGTGAAGAAAATGAGTTGGTAATCCGTTGCAATATGAACCGTGAACAAGATCGCATTCGATTCTGATTACAGACAGATCGCTATTATTGATGGTCACATTTGGTCTATAATTTAATACTGAAAAGAATAGCAAACCGCACTCGTATTGATCAGATAACTGTAGAGGTGGTTGAAAATACGAAACCAATTCAGATTTATTTCCAGAGATGGTAACCGTAGTAGACATGCTTTCATACTGAAGTATTAAAGAAGATCCTGTTCATTTTATTCCTTGACTACACCAAAAACTCTTTAAGAAATCCAAACATAGATGTCCACAATTAAAGGGGTGATCGCGTTGTATATTTTCATAATTATATCGGACTTTAGGCCCTACGTATTTTATAAATTCCTTGGGAGGTTTAAGATCTCCATAACTGTCGAAATACTCGACATAATCATTATATTTTGCATAGGCTACCCAATGAGAACCAGGGTTTTTAGAACTATCTAAATTAATAACTCCGCATTCTTTTATCAAAGGGTATTTAGGAAGCTCATCTCTCATAAAGACACCTCTAAAATAAGGAATACTTTTTCCATATTTTAAAATGTCAAAGTTAGTTAAGGCTCGTTTGGGTAGCCGATATTTTAGTTTTTTTCCTTCGATACAAAAATTCCAAGCCCATCTTTATGCGGTTTAAGGTGTAATCCTTTCCCAATGCAAAGCGCTTCCATTTTTTCATTGTGTCTCTTCGATTCAGCCAACAATTTTTTAGCCATCTTGTATTCGTTAATGGTTTTAGCAATACCAGCTGCACCACCTGCTAAAGTCCCTGCCGCTGATAATCCCGCAAAAATAGGAATCAGCGGCAATACTCCACCAGTTTTTGGTATAGGAATAACACGTGGAAGTGTAATAGATGAAGCATCAGCTAATTCTCTGGCAGCGGCGAAAGCCAATTCTATAGCCATTTTTTTACTTTTTGGTTTTAATTTATTTATGTGTCTCTTGGTTTTAGAAATAACATTTTTTAATTTACTTTTTAACCCTTTTCCAGATGTAACTTTTTGGCACCTCTTTGTATTACTACTTCTCAGACCAGAACCAGTCTTAATTTTTGTTGACATAGCCCGGCTTACTAAACGTGCTGCAATTTTTTCACCTACACTCGCATCCGAAGCAACTGCTCGTTCTTTCGCCATATTTAACAAAATTAAATCAGCTTCGTGTCGATCCTTTAAGTTTGATGATTTATGATAGGCAATGTCGTGATCTTTGCAATATTCGTCTAATTTATTAATTCCGTTATCTCCTCGTGAAAGTCTTTTAATTAATTTTGTACCAGGACCACAATAATTGTATCCTGGCAAGTGTAATTCAACAGGTAAGTGATTAATAATCCAATTGAGAAGACTACTCTCTCCAATACACATTATAAGACTGATGAATCTGCACTGAACGCTTTATTAAATACTTATAATTTGAATTGTCGTTAGTTAATGTTTTAACATTTATGATAATATATTTGATTTATCAATCCAACTATTTTCAGCTGAAGACATACCTAACCATTTCACTAAAACCTTGTTACCTTTTCTTCTAAGAACTTTCTCCACTAGATACACATCGGGATGTTGTGTTTTTTGAAGCTCTTGCGCATAAAATGCACCTAAAATAGGCTGACCTCTGATTGTATCTTCTATTAAGTAGGTGATAGGAGTTGTATTTTGTATCATTCGAATTTTAAATATTTCTGTAGACCAGTTGGGAGTGTAACCTTTTTCAAATGTTCCTTTGTACTTACTGATACGGACATAATCACCAATTTTATATTTGTTTCTAATATTATGATTTTTTACCAACCTTGAATACCTTTCTAATATATGTTTTTTATTAATGTTATCCACATTAGCGGGTACTTCATCAATTGTCCGATGATATGTGTGATTGTATTTGTAAATAACATCATTAAGCGTGCTATCTATCCAATTGTAGCTGCCTCTTAAACTAAATTCCTTATAGACTTTGGATTTCAATGTTCTGATAAATCGTTCAACAATTGAAGCCTTTTTTGTAGAGAAGGTTGAATAATGATTAATGTGATAAATTTTCATAAGCTTTTGAAATTGATTATTGTAAAATTCTACTCCATTATCCGTTTGCAGATTTTTAGGAACACGGCCTTTATTCAATAATTTCTTAAAAGAGTTACATACATCATCTTTGGTTTTACTTTTTAGGGGAAAAGTCCAAGCATATTTTGAGAATGTGTCGATAACAGCAAGAATAAATCTGTAATTTTTATTTTGCTTTGAAATTGATTGCATATCAATTAAGTCTGCTTGCCATAGGTCATCTATGTCTTTCATAATAACACATCTTCGTGGAAAGTTCACCCTTGCATTTTTATGAATTTCATTTACCACGTCGGTTTTGCTCATGTTCACAATTCAATACATTTGTTTTGAATCCTTCTATAATACTGACAGATTTTTTTTTCGTGATGAGTATTTATTCTTTGATTATGCCGGCTTCTTTCAATTCTTCAACTATCGATAAAATTTCATTATCATGGTTTGTATTGCCAGCATCTCTGGAAGCAACTAATAGTTTCAATCTCTCAACCAGTTCGTTAGGGTCATCCCAATATACCAAGTCAGTGTTATTTTTGTATTTCTTTAAGGTTGGTAAGCTTCCTCCAGTGTGAAAATTTTCATTTAACGATTCGGAAAATAATGGTTTGATTACTTCACGATATTTTATTCCCTTATCGCCTCTTATTTGCCCATCAGGATTAAAATCTCTCTTATGAGCATTTGTATAATGCAGCATGTCCTTGTACACAAGTCTATCTTTACTCGATATTAATTTTAAATCAGGTTTTCTTCGAAGTAAAAGTTCTTTCAAGCCAGGGGTTAAATTATAGGATTTGTCACCGACTTTAATTAAAATGACACTATCGTCATTCAAACTATCGATTTTAGAAAATGAGACTACTGATTTGCCCATTAGTAATTGTTTGTTTACACTTCTTATTCCAAAAGGTATATTTACACCATCATAAATATCATGGATATCACAACCCTCTAACGATATTTCTAAATCTTCTAGTAATTCCGTTGTGGGAGAATTTTTAATGAACTGTTCCGAATTCGGTTTAGGATCGGAGCAATCTTCAAACTTTGTAGATGAGCTAGTATTAATATCATCCAATTCGATGTCGTCAGAATAAGAGCGTGTATTTTCTAAATTTTGTATTTTTGCCATTGTTTTACTCGAATCAACTAGGGTTTTAAGGGGATCTGTGACAGGTTTTAACATTTTATCAAGTGACAAATTCATTGAGTGTTCCTGGTTTTTCATTTGTTTTATTTTATTCTTTATGGAGTCTACAGACTTCATTAATTCCATTTTAATATTTTTCTCCATCTTATGTTCAACGACCGTATTCGCTTAAAGAAGAACTAATACTAATTTTTTTGTATGATATTCATAATTATATCAGTTGTATCATCAACTTTCATTAAATGTAAAAAATATATCGAAATTCTTTCTGTACCTCCCATCACTTAATGAACATTCTTTGTTAATAAGCACGAAACTGTAAGGATTACTCCAAACTGTTTTACAAATATCTTTAAATTGGTTCCAGCTTAAATCAGGGCTGACATGTTCCGCATAAATATGTTTTAAGTTCACATCATCTTGTTTAAATATTATAAGAAAATTAGCGTTATCACGTAACAATTGCTTCGGAATTTTTGAATAGGTTTGAGATAAATAGAAACAATCGATTTGCTTATGGCGCCCCATACAGAAATAATTACGGATGTTTGTTTGATTTCCGGTTGCAACGTCATCAAAAATAAAAATAGAATTTGTTAAAGCTTCACTCGGAGCTATGACATCTTTATCATCATTAAACTCGTAGAATTTTATCTGTGGCACTCTTCTTATCACTTCGCTCAAATAGCGATATTTTGGTTGAAAAGAAGTTTTAGAGTAAAGATATAAATTTTTAAATTTCAGTCCATTTTCATGTAGCAATAAACTGATGATAACATTTGTTTTACCACAGTTGGATGGCCCACATATTATACAACGAATTATATTCGGTAATAAAGGGCTATGCCTGATATAGTGAGGAGATTCACTAAAGTTTATATTATTAACGTTCAAGGATATGGGCTGCTTGATCAACTTCATCTTGCATATTATTATTATTACCATTGAACATACCAATATATACCAACACAAAGTCTTACATTTTATAAATAGTTAGCAGATAATAAATAAAAGTCAAAATTCTGAGTAAAATATATACTTTATTATGCTTATAAAAATAAGGACTATCATTATAAATTGTACAACTTAACTAACACAAATATTATGTTTTAAATCATTGCAGTTTACATATATGACATTGCATAGTTCTAACATATGCGGTCAAAATGACCCCAAGGTAAAGTGTCTATTTGATTAGTTTGAACAATTCTTTTATCATCTACTCTATTTAAAATTACTTTATTTACTTCCTGTGAATACAGTACATGTTTGCTTGACTTTATCATATTCATCTTACATTGTAAAGTAATATTCTTAAATAAAACCTTCTTATAGTTAGATATTTTCAAATTTTTTGTAATGGGCCTTGATACTCCTTTAGCTTTGTTAATCTGTGTTTTGATTGATTTAATACAATAAAGTTTTGCTCTTAAACCTGTAAATTCGCTTATTACATCGCCGCCTAATTCATCTTTAAACAAGCCAGGAATTTTATTATTTATCTTTGGAATACTGTAAGGATTATTAAAATCAAAATTACTGGTATCAAATTTTAAAATATTTTCTTTCAAATCCTTATAAAAGTTTTGTGTATGTATTAAGTATAATAAACTGTCAGTGTCAGTGTAACACAGTTTAACATTTTCACCGTACTTATTTTTAATGAAATCATAATGAAAATTATACATATGTTGTTTAGCATATTCTAGTACAGCAAATCCAACATAGATGGGTCTATCTAAAACAATTTTGTCGGGGTTCAATTGAATTGCAAGAAAATCTTCACTAAAAATACAAACACTTTTTAAGTTTGGTTTTGCAATTAGTTTCTCTGCGCCTATTGTTTTATTTGTTCTATTCTTATTATCATTCCACTTAGTTACCAATTTAACATGAACTTGCTTTCGTTTATTTTCTATAGTTTTCCCAAATATTGAATTATTCAAAAGTTTAAAGAAATCCCTTTCAAAAGATGTCTTTGCTGATTGGCGCAATTGAGTATTTAAGTCTATATACTTTTTTAAAAAGTTTTCTTGTTTAAATTGAAGTATGCGATGGATTTTTTTCAATACAAGGCCATTTTTAACACATTCTTTCAAATGAATATAATGTATAACATAGTTATACTTGTCATACAAGTTCGCAATTAACTTTTCTGTCTTTCCTCCTATGGGTATGAACTTTTCTGGAGCGAAAGGTAAGTCACTGTGTAAATTATGTAAATATTCGGGATACATTAGATCTACCTCTAAAATATAACCGTACTCAGCATCGTCAGGAATATCAAACAGATGAAAACTTACTATTTCTTGGCTTGTCATAAATTTAAAATCTGATATAGGTAATTTTCTAGTCATTGCATATCCATAAAGATTGTTGCAGTCAAGATATACTAAATATGTTGACGGCTTAGAATCATCAAAATGAGGGAGGTAAATATTATTGGCTTTAGCATATCGGTGAGAGCATTGTGCTAATCCACCACGTATTCCTTTTTCTATCATATTATAAATTTCTAAATCATGAATCAATTCCAATTGAATACCCGTGTATAGGAGCATAGCGTCCCAACTTAAACCAGGGGAACTTACATAGTATGCAGGATCAAGATTATAATGCTGTAGACATATATTTCTAAAATTTTCAAATATATCACATAATAATAAAACATCGCACTTTAAATATAAATCAGTATATTCACCGAGACTGCTAATATTAAAGCAACTCCAAATAGTTTGCGCATGTTCATACTCGTTATCTGTTATATGTCTTTTTTGCATACTATTATAAAAACAATGTTTCGGAGGAAGTTGTGTCTCATTATATTTCTGCCATGAATCAATATATTCGTATGGATATATACCTTTCCTTCGAATTAAAACAAATTTTTCGTCATCAGGAAAAAGTGATCTCAAATTTAAGAAATCACTGCCTGCTAAGCTTTTACTCAAATTATCAAGACTTGTGCTAAGAAACTGAAAGGAATCTATGAATTTAATTTGCAAAGGTTTCTTATATTTACCGGTCTCAATAGTTTTTGTAATACTTAAATATTTTTCTTTTGTCTTAGGAATTATTTTTATTTCGCCATCATATTTCGCCAATTCTCTGATAAACAAATGGGAATCGTAACCGGCTAGATTATGAAAAACAACTGGTATAAATGGACAAACTCTATAAATTAAATTACAGTGTGAATGTGCTGCGCCTCTATACTCTGATGAAATATGGTCATGATCTCGAACTTTGTCATCAAACAATAATTTTTTACAAATATGACATGTACTTGCATTGCGATAATTATCAATTTGTTCTGGAGTCATTGGTTTCATGGCGTTTTCAGTAATCAAGATCTCATGTATCCATTTAGTTTCTTTAATGATTTTTTTAACAAAAACTTGTACACAGTCTGCTCCTCGGTAAGAAACAAATTTATTTAAATTACTGTCATGCGAGCAACACACATAGTATGCAAAACATGAAGGCTGGTGTAACTTATTTTTTATAGTATTTTTATCAGTATTCACTTCATTAAAATTGCATAATAGGCTTTCAAAATCGGCATATATAACAAAGTTAATTTTTTGTTGTCTCTCAAAATGTTTAAACTGTAGCGTACTGTTTTTATCTGGTAATAAAGTTATAATTTTGGAACATGCATGAGAACGGAATTTTGTTTCACTTGTAAAAAATTGCAAACATGTCTCACATAAATACATTCGACCTTCATGTCGTGAAACTTGACGTCTCACTAAGCGTAATAGGTTTTTTATTAAACAATAATGAGCTCTGTTATCTTTTTCGTAATACAATAAATTAATATGTTTATCTCTCCTGAAATTTGTCACATATAGGGGGCCAGTTATATTGTAATGTTTATCCAATCCGTAAATATTAATACTTAAATCACAGTTATTTTTTTCAAATAATCTGATATCTTTTGGTGATGGTGGGAATGACATCCCTGTTATATTAAATATCGTACTAAAATGAGGATAAGAGCTTGTCCTACAGACATTATTTTTGACTGGAAATAATGCTGCTAAGATGCTCCATAAAAAACAATATTCATCGTTATTTTGAATATTTATACAGCTCTTTGTATTCTTAATAACTTTTGGTAATTCTATATAAGATCCACCTCTCATAGGAGAATACTTATTTATATTTATTTCTAAATGACTCAATAATGTAAATGACCACCCAGATTCACAGTGCTCAAATTCAGTTAATTTCATCTTGAAAGTCTCTCTTAGATTCAAATAAATTTCATCAAAATCAGTACTTTTATAAATAACTTCATATTTTGTATTAAATGACTTCAGCTGCTGCTCACCCGATTTAGGTAAAATGAAGTAAGCAAACAGCTCAAAGTTAACTTTAATACATGTATTCTTTAATAATGATAGCTCAACTAGTTTAAAAACATCATCTCGCTTACCATCCAAGAACGCCTCTGGTAGGAGGTACTCGTCTTCTATGGATGGGTTTAAGCGATAAGTCATTATTCTGTTTTTAAATGCTGTAGCTATTATATCAATATGTTCAAACTCTGATTTTATCAAACAATTCGATTTATGGATATTGGTTCGTTTATGATATCTGTATTCATGTCTAGGTATCTCAATTTTACATTTATCACAATATATATAAGATCTTGACGGTGAATCAGTAGAAGATGATTTCACTGAAAAGAAAAATGAAAGAAGAATAGTATATAATATGTATATATTTAATGAAAACAAAATAATCTACATTTTACATACACAATTATCCTGATTACTTAGTCAATACAGTTAAATAAAATAGGCTAAATTCAATTTAGTTTAGTTCTATAGAAAGAAAGATTATATACATATTACTTGGGAATAGTTCAGATAGTAGGTATTAGGTATTCTACTGGTACGAGCTTATAAAAGTTGGAGTGCGATTTTTAAATTCTTTTCTCGTCTCCTTTATAAATGCATTTATATGCTTCCAGGACTCAGTATCCGAATTAGTTTTATTTTTGATAGTTATAATGGAATCCGCCATCGATTGACTGGTGGAACCCGCTCAATTTCATCGGTATTATATATTTTCAATTCAATGTAATAACCTCCAGTTTTATCTTCATCTATTTGTCGCGAGAACCCGTTTGCTAATCTCCTTGTTATGTAGGAGTAAATAGGTGTATTTTTTTTACCGGCAGCGGTGCTACGATCCAGTTCATCATCGTCGCTATCGGTGCCGAAGAGATCTCGCGCCGTAGCTTTCACCTTCGTCTTCTTTGTAGTAGAAGGCTGGCTGTCTGATGTCTTCTCAGGAATCTTTCGCTTCTTCTTGCTCGATTTTATTGAAGCGTCAACCGTCGACTCGTCTGATGATGGGAACAATTGGTCAGCTATTTGCTTGGACCTGAAAATAAAGGTTAATAAGTAAGTGGTAGCAGTAACTTAACGATAAAGCTATCCAAGTAGCAACATATTGGTTGAAAACATTTAAGTGGAATGTTTGACATGAAAAAAGAAGGGCCGCTAGTAATATCGCAATGGATAAATAACAGATTGCTTATTAACACTTAAGTAATTGTTGAAAAATAGAATGACTGAATAGTAGAGTTCTTGAAAAGTTTAATGACTGAATAGAACAGTTACTGAATAGTTGAATGATCGAATAGTAGAATTAGATTATAAACATAAGTATAAACCAAAATAACTTACATCTTAGAGAAGGTCTGGTAAGCTTCTAGGTAATGATGAGGGCAGCTCTTGCTTGTAGCTCTTGAAGAAATGCTTTGTGGTCTTACTTCGGCAGCTACACTCTTAAATAGTGATAAATCTACGTCATAGTATCCCAAATATAGAAAAGGGCACGTGTAAAATATGCTGTGTCAGATAACTCTATCCAAATACGATAGTTTACATTGTCTTCAATATTGTAATATAACACTAATTTAGCTTACTATGATAATTTTTACCCGACTGCATCAACCAAAAGATAGTGATGTGTTTAATAATTTTAATTTATGAAACCATAGTTCAAACAATTTTTTTCTAACCGAACCAACACGATATTATTTGAAAACATAAAACATACCAATGCTCACTTACTATAGGCACTAATAATAAAAGTAAATTGAAGTACTTAAATCTTGTGTTTTAATTCAGCATAGAGGTACATCTGAGCTATTTAAAAAAATAAATCAATGACAAAAATATGTTTATTTTTTATCTTTATAATAATTGCAGGTAAAACCAGGCTTTATAGTTGTATGTCAATATTGATTAATTGTCTTGATCCGTCTCCTTAAAAAGAATTCAACTTACGTTGCGAATTCATTAAGTTGATATACTATTAACATACCATGATTTTGCCTGCCAAATCAAACTGAATAAAATGTATGAAAACGATTACCGTGAACACACGGACAGTAGTATTATCTTATCGATATATATTTATGATAAACAATAAAATCTTAGGCGTCGGAATGTCTGAGGTTTCAGTTTCACCATACCATATTAGTGTAGATATTAACTTCTAACAAAAAATATACCATTTTGAACTCTATGTATTAAAAAAATATTAAATTAAAAAATATATAAGGGGAGTATAAAAAATTGAAATCCATTTCATGTTTGCATCTGATGGTGAAGAGTGATATAATTGCGGAATGTCGGTAAGTGTTACTTTAATATAGTAATTATTCTCTAACAATTTAAATATTGTATTAACAACATTATTAGCATAACTGCATAATGTATTTCCACATAATCCTTTATTTTAATCGTAACATTTGTAGTGTATCTACTTATATTAAATTACATATTGCATTGTTATTTCAGGACTCTGGGGATCTTTTCAATTTCATACCCATGAATCAACCAGTTCAACAAACCACCGGACAGAAGACGCTGGGTCTTGCTCGCAAGAGATCAAAAACAGATCAAACATTCTTTCAATATATAAAGAAGCCTGTAACGCGCGGGGCAAAAATAATCAAAATAGAAATCTATGATGCAGACAGTTTTCAAAAATCCGAACAGCCGATGTGTAATTGTGAGGCTGATGTGTGTGTTCAACATGTCGTAAAAACTATATTATACGATGATATATATACCAGTACGAGAGAATTAATTACTAAAATTCAAGATGACATCGAACCGAGAGTATAGATTTGAGAGTAAGAGTAGAGATTTGTGTGCAGATTGTATAGACGCAATAAAATCAACTATGTACTGTTACCTATGTAATGTATGTTTAATTTTCTAAAATGTAAGTTTATGTATATAGTGTATAGGTATCAATTATGAAAATATTAAAACTTGTATATTGTACATTTAAAATAAAATAATTGAAAATTTAATACGTATACATATTTTATTTTCTTGCTACCTCATTCTTATAATAATACTGGCCTATATACGTCCCACTACTGGGCACAGGCCTCTTCTCATATAGTGAAGGGATGAGCATTGATCACCACGCTTGCTCATTGCGGGTTGGCGATTTCAAATTCCAATACTTTGAAATCCAGGTTTCCTCACGATGTTTTCCTTCACCGTTTGTCAATGATGTCTTAGAATGATTAAGAAAGTACATATAACTTTGAAAAAGTCACATTGGTACTTGCCTGGGTTCGAACCTGCAACCATGTGCATGCCAATCCGGTCATTGAACCACTAGGCCACCACGACATTCATTATAAATGTACTTAATAGCCACTGCACTACGTAGGTACCTATATAAGGCAACGTAATGGACAATAGCGAGCGCATTCCATTTTTGTTAGGCTATCGTGACGAATAGACTACGCCAACTGATACTCGAATTTCATGCGCGTGTCATTGAATTGTTGAATGAACGTAATAATTAACGATACAAAATTAGAATGCACATAAATATGAAAGTTGAATTACGATAAATGTTTCATAATTATATTCAATAAGTATCTAAATTTCTCATGGTATCTACATATTTATTCAATTAATATTAGCTGAATAGTCATAAATGGAATAGATTGAATGAATGAATGATGATAACTGTTGGTTTTAGGATCTAATCTATATCTATATATATATATATATATATATATATATATAAAGCAACCCCTATTTCTTCTGGTCACGCTATAACTTGAGGCCGGCTGGACAATCTACACCCACGCGGGCGGAGCCGCGGGCAGAAGCTAGTATGAATATATAAATAGTGAATAGCCGATCAGATCAGATCAGATCAATCTAGAAAATTATACTTACCAGTTTATTAATGACATGAACACATGCTTAGGAAACTGAATGATTGAAAAAATAATGAATGATGGTTGTAATTGGCTGTTTCTGGATCTGACCTGATCCAGAAACGCCAATTACAACCTACTCGTCCGATCTTTTTTATAGGTCCATGTTTGCTATTAGGACTTTTACAATCACTTTAACACATCACTTTTTTTGAGCTTGCTGGAGTCGATATTTCCTAACTGGCTATCCTGAGAAGAAAAATGTTGAAACAAACTCAGGGGCACAGCCTCTTTCAAAGTCCAGACAATTAATTGTTTAATTATGATAGAAATTCAGCCCTTGTTATTGTTCTAATATGGTTTCTTATGTACAGTTACCGTGATATATCATTATATTATATTTTGAAAAAAAAAGTATCTATTCCTGACTAAACTAACTTTAGCTCATGGATCTGCCCCCTTGGGCGTTATTAAAAGTAGCCTATTATATAGCCATCCTTGATAAATTAACTATCTAACACTTATGAATTTTTCAAATCGGACCACTTAAGGTTCCTGAGATTAGCGCGTTCAAACAAATAAATCAACTAATATTAGTACATAAGAATAATTTTAAAATAGAAAAACGTGCCAACAGCTATGAGTACCATTTGCAATTGTAAGTTGAGTTCAGATAATATATTAAAGGAAAACAAACACATCAAATAGGCAACACTCAAACATTACTATTGTCGTAAACTATAACCATGACGGGAAGACTATCAATGTACCATAAAATTAACTATACCCATACTTATATATGTAGGTACCGAATCCTTTGCCACTGTTTTGTTTATCTTAGTGACAAACGGCAGCCCTTATTTATTTTAGAGTTCGTCGACATTTCGAGCAAATTCGCTCGCGGAGTGCTTTGGTGAGAGCTAGGGTTGTTACTATAACATATTCGTATGCTATATAAAAATTAAGAGTACATTTTGAGACTAATATTTCGTCTTTAATGTGTTTTTTAATATCAATTTGAAATTAAAGTTTGTATTTATATTACTATATAGTTTAAATTGAAAAATACGAAAGAATCTCGATCTCAATTTGATGTTTGGTTAAAATAATATTTAACTTAGTTTAAGTTTAAATTTATATTTAAATTATTTGTATAAAAAGAGAGTCGTAAAGTTATGGGCAATTTCAACTTTATTCTATGGCCTTTTAATTACTCGCGCTTAAATTTAAATTCAAAATGTTCTTAATTTATTGTGTCTTATCTTAAAATCAAAGATGGCGACCCTAATAACAATAAATAGAGACTGTTTGCCAACTAAGGAGGCAGAGTACAGTAAGTTCACAAAATACAATAGTTTGTGTTGCAGTGTTTTACAGCCGATGGGGTGAAACCCCCATGGAAAGGGGTGCATGCCACTTACAGACGAGAACTGAACATTTGCACTTCCTTAAATTAATTTATATCGAATAAGTTTGTGATGTTGGTATGAATAATAATTTTAACCCCTAACCGCTGACGTTCTATTTAGTTACACTGCAGCTGATGTACGAAGATTTGTGCATACTACGGACCTAGTCTGAAATAAATGATTATTATTTCCTATGTTACATTATTAAAAAATAACAAACCAACTAAAGCCAAGCCAAGCAAAAGCATTTAATTGATCCAAATGCGTCGCAAAACACAAAACAAAATCCGATTCAGTAGATTTGTATGTTATAGAACATCAGTGTCTTTCAAAGATTTATTTCTCGTGGAATATTTTTCTTGGAAGATAATTCATTAAATCTAAGTAGCCTGGAAAATATTCCTTTGGAAATAAGATAAGCAGTAACGACGCAAAGTCTCGCAGAAGAAAGTGTTCGGAACTTGTCAAAACTCTCCACAAACTAGACTTGACTGTCAAAATTAATCTCAAGTGGTTTTACTTCAAACTACGGTCAAAATAACTTTTGACTTTTACTTCACACGAACTTTATCCACTTTAAAAAATATAATGTTATTTCATCTTCATTTTATAAGCGATTTAGTGAAAGAGAAGCTCGTGTCTAGGTATAACCCGTACCGATAATGAAGTGCGTGGGCGGCTATTTATAAATATACCGATAACCCTCAGAGCCTCAACTGTCATTTGATGATCTGTGACAGACGTTAAGTCATTACAATTCTGACAAACAGTCTTACTATGGGATACTGTATTACCTAGTACTTCAACGTAAAATACGGTATTCAGCTAAATCCGGTAAGATTGGAAGCAGACCCCTGGTCACTTAATCGGTGATAGAAACATAATTCTACTGTTGTCTATTGAAATCTTACGTCATCATACTCTCTTTTATTAAATATCTAGTTGTAGTATTTTTAGAAAACCTTTTTTTTTATTTGACATATAACTTTATAATTTTCGAATCGAATGCTTTTTATTTTCAATTATACATTCCAAAAAGACATAAAAAAGTATGTCGTTTCAAAACGTTGCCAAATATTCAGTCGATGGTTTGAACAAATTGGCAAAATTCCCCGCCGGGCCGCCATACGGCATTTCGAATGCGTGGCATCCGTCTAGACGAAGTGGGAACGTACATTATTTACTCTCAATATCAATATTTCAGGCTGAGTCATTGGATGCAGTTCGCTAAACATACCAAGGGAGTTTCTCTCAAAAATGTATGTGGAAACGCTTCTTAACTACTTTGGAGCTTAAGAAAATTGTTCTTTTGTACGTCATTGTGTAATTTTGAATGTCTGTTTCACTATTAAATGCAACAAAACGTATCTGATCCATTGGTCAAAACTGGAACTGCATATCGCGGTCCACTAGGTACACTGCTGGACCTAGGCCTCTTAAATGTTGACCACAACACCCGAACTCAATTTGGGGCTGTGTGTTGTGGCACGCCATCATTAAGGTGTTTTCTTCAGTCACCATGCTGGGCAAGCAGGTTGGTGGCTAGAGTCTACTTTCAGTTCTTTAGAATAACGCTGCTACCCATTCTCTTTGTTTCTATATCCCTTAGTCACCTCATACGACACCCACGGGAAGAAAAGGAAAGGTTTTATTCTATGCCGAAACCTCACGGCAATGCGGCAACAAGGAACTAATATTATTTTACTAATTTCATTTTGTGCAAATTTAATATAAAATAATCGGAAATTAAGATTTAAAATACTCCTTGTACACTTAGACCTTGTACATCACTGGGCCTATGCCTTTTTGCCTATGCATCATAACTGCTGGAGTTGTCTATACTAGAACCTATAATGAATTAGAAGCGATTGTTTTGTCAACCTAATATATAATGGAACAGACTACCTTGGGTATATGATAGCATGATTTATAAGGCGTAATAGTATGGGTACTCTAAACATTAAAACCTATAATAATAAAATTTGCCGTCGAAGCCGCGGGATACAGCTAGTGTTAACATGATACATCACCCTAGGTGCCCGTTTTGCAAGAAAAAGTTCTACTCGCACCTTAGTTAGTGAAAAGTTTATACCTACACCTTAAGTACTAGCGGACTCATCTCGTCTTTGCTTGGGTATTATACATACCTTATTATTACCTTCTACTTACTACTTTTTTATTACTAACTTCCTTCTTAGGATTATTACCTTCCTTGTGAATCACTCAAAGTATCGGTATTTTGTGAGTTAAGTGCATAGATAACACACTACTAGCTTAAGTGGCGGTAGCCTAATGGCTAGGGCGTCGGACTTGCAATCATATAATTGCAGATACGAATCCCACCCATTGCACTACCAATGTGACATAACGTGTGACTGGTAACGCAACTATTTTAGATTAGCACGAGGGGTTAATAATAATACTAGGAAATTGCACGCCTAATTAATGGGTAGCATTAAAAAATATGTACTTGCACCTTAGTTATTGAAAAGTTTTAATATCGGTGGTATTGATATACCTGTTAAATAATTATTAGTAGCATTTTTAAATTACAACACATTTTATAAGTCACGGTGGATCGTAAAAGGTTATAGGATAGAAAGCTTTACCTGTTCAATCTTTTACACTTAGTAATTGGATTTTCGTGTCGCTTTCAACCTAGGCTGAAGAAAATTCGACTAGCTATTACTCTTGTTTCCAGTTCACTTTACATTCTTTAGCACTTAAGTTATAGGCTTTGTTTATGATTAATTAATTATCGTACTTTTTGTTTTAAAGAGTTCTTATTTTGCTAATAAATATTGGTAAATTGTTTGCGAATAGATAAATACGAATTGAATACTCGTTGCATCAGGGAAGTTTTTCTCTAAGTACAAATAAAACAACGTGGTACGACGCAGAATTTCGTTCACGAATCACGGGTCGCCAAATGTTATGTATGGTCTGGTCACCAGGTACTGTTAGTACATACGTTTTAGGCCATTTAACATTTTTTACTTACAAGTAAGTAAGAAGAAACAGATAAAACCTCTCTTAAGCCTAACAATTTAACGAGATAAAAAAACTGAGCCTTAGTGAATAAGATACAAGGTTAGTTTTTTATATTATTATCAAGATATAACTTGTTATCTAGTGTTCTAACTTTAAAGGGTTTCTTAATTTAAGTACAGTCACGAGCATAAATATGTATAAACAGCGAAATTGTAAAACTTATTTAGCGAGAAGTTTTTGTTGAAACTCAAAAATATATACATTGTTTGAGAACTGTTATAATTCTATGTTGTTAAATGATTAAAAGTTGAATTGATAGTGAGTTCCTGTTATTTTTTTTACAAACTTATTGTTTTACAATTTCGCTATGTGTATACATATTTATGCTCGTGACTGTACCCTCAAATGTATAACATTATTTGTTAAGTACGGCTGAAAACAGGTGATGCTGTCTCACGTATGTTATTAAAGCCAACTGAGTGAGATGGCCCGATAAAATATTCATAGCAATCATTGTAGTACTGAAATCAATTAGGCTGATAGTCTTGAGCTACTAATTTACAGCTTTGAATAATATTTGATTTGAGGACACAAGTGGTAAATACACATTTGTAATAAATAATTACAAACTAATCTGTATATTAAGATACGTACGTGGCAATGCTGCCAGCCTTTTAGGCACGTTTCCCGACATTGGCAACGATGATGATGAATTTTGTGATGCTTGTTAGCCATTTATAAATCAATTTTGGTAGAAAAGGGTTAGTAAGTTTTCTATTTATTATTTATGTTTGTTTATCATAGGTAGTTTAGTGTTACTGTAGTTTTATTTTTAATTGAATTACAATTAGTAATATGTGTATATACTAAGTTATGAAAAAAATGACAATTACATTCAATCACATCGTTGTGAATATAAAAAATCTAAATGTTTTCATTTCGAGTAGACCTTTTCAGGTATTTACAAAACGTTAAATGACGCTAGTTGTGCAGTTCCAAGGTGTCATTCCCATGGAGAACCGGCAAGAAACTCCATAAAACTGAACGTGTACCCAAAAGACTGGCAGCAGGTCACGTTGAATGGCGATGCTTAACCGCTGACCAAGGAACAAACCAGCCATTGGGTCACACGAAGTATCATCAAGACGTTAGGAAAAGCCTTTTAGAAACTAGGAATGAACGCTCTAAGTGTTTCAACCCCAAACGGCTCGAATGCATAACTTCCGACTAGGTTGTTATATTTCCGCCGTTTGAGGTTCGAATTCGAATGGAAAATTATTTATATGTGAGCTAATAGCTAATAAAGCGGTGTTAAAAAAGGCTTCAATTAGCAAAAAAATAAGCAATATTTAGGTGACAGATCCTCAAAAAAAATGAAAATCTTTATATTTTGGACCCCTAAATATTGAAATGTTTCAATAGATATTAAGTATCTACTAAAAACTGTTTGCTTATGCGTTTACATGACATTGATTTTAATACAAGAAAAGATTTTGCTAGCAAAAATATTAAATTAGGCTAATCTTATTAGACCTATGCCCGATATACAGTGACTTAATTCACTAGGAGTCGATAGAACCTATAATCCTGCAAAATAATTATCACACAGATTTGGTATATATTGTTGTTTGAGGTGTACGCGAATGTTAGACTTTGAAAAACAAAACAACTTTTAAACTTATTCTAACACGGCTAATTTTGATTTTAGTTCCCGACTTATATTTCAAACAAAATATCCTTACCACTTATCATAATTAGATATGGTCAATATAATATACTGAAGAATCTAGTGTATCGCTATCATAACTCAGGCTAAGCGACTGTAAAATTCTACTCTCAGAACAAAGTGTGAAGCGAACAATTTCAAAGTTATGAGCATAAAATTTATGCTGTCGTATTTACTTTAAAAGTTTTCAAACTTCGAGGATAAAAAATATCTTAAAACTTTCTACTTTATTCGTACCATAATACTTATCATGTACTTAGAGCTTACATTTATCGCTTGGTCCTTTGCTCCTATAAAAGCTACTTTGATATGACTTTAATACGTTGATTTAACATAAAATATTACTGTAAAGATTTTAGCTAAACCCTTAAGAAAATTTCAAATGTTATCTCATTGTAATTAAGATCTTGATTCGAGTATTTTTTTTTTTCCTAGAATATGTAACTAGTAATAATAAGTTTTCGCACATTACTAGTATTCTCATTAACCTTCTCGTATGATGCTTGTTTTAAGAGTGGGTCCTGATCGGTAGTGCCATGGTTAGAATTTGAACCCGCGATCACATGATCACATACAACGCCCTAGCCATTAGGCTATCGCTTAAATATTATGTATATTCTGCCTAAAACCTTTTTGGGACCAAAGGACCAGTTTAATAATGCGCACAACACACAACTGCACTTCAAAATAAAGGCACCTTTAAACAAAATTTGCAAACAAATTAAAATCTCATTATTAAATGTAATATATGCCTGTTCCTGGCCGTGAGCAATAAATTCTGGCTGAAAAACTACATGGAGCGATTCTCTCACGGTCTGTTTAACAAAGATATTTCGACGTAGCCACTAGAATGATAAAATTTAATATCACGGCCGACGGGAGAACATTGCGGTTGTAATTTTTGCTAGAAGAATTTTATCCCTAATAAACGTTATTGGTATTTTATTATTAGATTTTTTTTTCGTAAGAATTTGGAATATGATTGTCGTTTTATTAGATGGTTCCGCGGTATTTTTAATGCGTTTCTTATGTTCCGCTCTCGATTTCAGAATCGCAGAGGAAGGAACATCGAGTTGTAAATATTTATTTATTGTAGTAAAACGATTTGAATCGATTTTATAATTATGTAGGAGACACATACTCCTAATATAAACTGTGTATCCTAATGTAAACAAGTTTCCGTCCTGGATTTAATTAGTAAGATATGTTTACACATTTTTTTTTTGCCACGCATTTTGTCAACAATTCTGAGACCAGCGTTCACTCTTACAGATAGAATCCAACCTGTGAATCTAACTAAATACCCATAAAGAGACAAATGCAAAAGTACAAATCCGTACTGCTACTAGACTATCGAAGACTATCACTAAAAATTGAAAGTAAATTATGTTCTAAACCAAGGCACAATCTTAAGTTTACACGGCCAGTGCAACGCGTCCGAAACGTCAATTCTTAAAATGTAAATGCATGAGTTCGCGTTCATTCACGAGACGTAATTTTATTAAAATCATGCAACGCGGTAGTTTTAAAGTTAATACAGGCCACAATCAATTACGTTTAATTTGAAAAGAAAAAAAATAACCTAATAATTTTGATGAACAGACACCAATTCCCAATTTCACACAAGTAAACCTACTACTTAACCCCTATCCTCAAGCTTTCGATATTTGAACCGTAACTTGACATAGTATTATCTTAGTAAAACTATGACGAAACTTAAGGGACCCAACCCTTCAACCTTCCCAGGTCATATATGCGTATAGATTTATCACCGCATAATCATCTTTGATCGATCGTGTGTCGCCTTCAGCCTCAAGTCAATCAATCAAGCTTTTTGTCAAGATAGATCCTTTGTTTCCCTGTTTATCTTATGTGGACGTCGTAATCTTTGACTCGTCATGTGAGATTTGAGCTTGAAACTATGGACATCCGTTTTTGTTTGGGTTGTTCAATGAAATTATTTACGGTTATTATTTATTCAGGTTTTTTACAGAGAGTCAGAACTTAGTTTCTCAAAATATTTCTTAAATTGATGAGAATTGTTTAGAAACTGTATTAAGCTAAAATTAAGTTTTGTATCGACAGACGCAATATGTACTTGTAAGTGTCAAATCATACTAACGTAGAGTCAAAAACGCAATGTCTAAAAAAACGTAAAGAATTTGACGCTCAGACAACGATTTTTTAAGAATACACCATAGGGATATATGTACACAAGACTCACTATGGCACTGGTTGCAAAACAATAAATCCGTGCCTACCTTAAAATATAACGTCTAACACTTTAGTATCCTAACTAAAGTTCTAAGAAATAAACACAAATTTATAAACCCTAACTTGCTAAAATTAACAGCCGTTACTCCAAGTAGATACTACACCTGAAATAGACAGTAGACTCAAGCGTAATCGTAGACATTATATTTCTAAAACACAATTACATAAGACTATTTGAAGTCTTAGGCCATAACTTTGGTGGGATCGCAAGCACCGTAGCAGTTGTAAAACCATCGTAAAGATTCGCGCACGGCTCTCGGTAAGGTAAAGCTTGCAGGATAATGAACCATTAATTCGCTAGAAGAGTTAGTGCACATACACGGAGCAATTGCAGATAAACCTTGTAACGTGTGTTTTTCGGGACGTTGGTTAAGATTATGGGGCGGTTTTCAGTTATATGGTTACTTTCCGCTCGGTTAAAGATTTTATACTCCATTAAATCTAGGTTAGAAGGTTATATACAAAAAAAATTTTTAGACTCTAAAACTGGAAGAGTCATCGAAACAAAATTGAATATTGCATTTTTGATTGATTATATTACTATTTTTAGGTATTTAGCAATAGACGCAGTGGATAAATTACTTGAAAAAGATTTCAGAATCATAATAACAGTGAAACAAAGAATGCACGCAGTTCTCCTTTATCAAAATTTAGCCCAAGACTGAAGTCCATCTTGCCTCAAAAAAATGCCCTTGTAAGAATTTGTGGAAAAATGTTTTTTGGTATAATAAACGAAAAATCGTGCGGAATGCTAAAGGCTGAGTTCATTGAACCTACGAGTATATCACATACTAGCCTGGAGTAGGATAACCATAAAAGTAGACTGTTGACTTTTTTACTGTTTACATTAAAATTCGTGTTTATCCAGACGCATTTAAAAAAAAAAAAATCTCTGTGAGACATAATACCGTTATCCATTTAAGGGTGCATTAGATTCTCATCAACTTCAAAAGTATAGCGTGACAGCAATCAGTATGCTGTTTGTAAATAAAACGCAGTGAAATTCATAATGAAATAACTTTCCCGCGCTGTAGTGAAAGTTTAAAACAATTTTATTTATTAGAAAAGTTTGAACAATATGCAGAAACTTGGTACCTACTCTAGTTATAACTATTCGAAGTTTTCACGATTGAACTTTGATTTACACTGGATCTCACCTATCAGAACTTTAAAATTTACTTTTAGGAAACATGAATACTGTAAAATGATTCCACTAAATTATCTAGTAACGCAATGCATGCAAAAATAAAAGAATCATAATTTCAATATTTCAAATAATGTGTGATTAGTATACTGAATATACCATACACTAAATTGTACACATTAATTTGTCCACCATTATTAACTAGCTCTCCTCTTGCGGGACGGCTGGCAGGGATTTCCTAATAAATAAGTTATTTACGTTATTTTTCTATGATTCGTGTGTACATAAATTATTAAATAAATAAATAAATTGTATACAAATCATGCTTGTTTATTAAAACTTGTCAGTACCTACCTACTAAAATTATCACAGGTACAAAACGATTGCAAAACATCACAATATTATTATAAATAAATATTTTAAGAAGATATATATAAATTTATTTTAAAAGCACGATGCTCTAATTTAATATAAAACTCATTCAAGCATTAGTAAAATTTAATTAAGATGAAACATTAATATCAGAACTCTAAAAAAAGAATAAAAAATGTAACATGTACTAAGCGTAGGTCATTATGAATATTTAATTTTAATTTGTCGAAGTTCGGAAGTAACTTTCCGAAGTTTGACTGCGAAATTCATTCTCATTAATGAAAAAGATTTTGTTCAATGCTGTTATGCTTGAACTCCATATAATTTAAAGCTTTATATCTATGAATGTGAATCAAATGTAAAGAGAAAAAACTCATAGTAGATATTCCAATTATATTTTAGTCTGATATCATCTAGGTCTAGGTATAGGCAGTACCCAACCTTTACCTAGACGTCCGAAAAATATATTTTCGCAGATGCTAATTATTCTTCTTTATCAACTAAAACACAATACACAACTAAGCACACAAACAATATCTCAGGCTTCATTCTCCAATCCAAAAGCGTCTTAATCCGCAACACAACGGTGTACCGTGTCAACGTTGACGAATTTTCCGAAGCGAACTATTAACACCGTACAACACAGTGCCAGCATCTGGAATACAGTGAATTATAAAAGTGTTTGCGAACCTTGGATTGTAGGACCGCATTGCGGTTGGACCCCGGATGACAGTAATTACCGGTGCCGACTAATTCATTACGTGAGTTTCCGTTCAATGCAATTGATGAAATTAACGTAATGCAACTGATATTCAGAAAGACTTAATGTCTTTGTATCTTATAGCTTAAAGTGTTTCTGAATATATTAATAGTTATTGTTTTGTGAGGCTTACGCGAATATGAGACTTTCTGCCCGTGACCATGACACCTGCATAAGTATTGAAACGTCGGGAACTAAAATAAACCGCGATATTATCCGTTTTAAAAGTCGTTTTATTTCAACATAAATCCTTATTTATTGCATTAAATGGTCATGAACCTTTCATAGTATAAACTTAGGTTGATTGCAGGTAGTTGAATTCAATAAAAAAAGTATTAGCAATGGTTATATTGACAAAACTTGGCTGCAGGGGAAATGGTTGTACCACTTCTTCGTCACAGCCAGAGCACTTCAGAATCGGTGTAGAGTGGGCTAATCAGGGTACTTCCTGATAGTCATGTTGACTTCTAAATACATATTGGCCTACTTTGAATCAAATTATAGAATTTTGTTTTATTTTTACGCTGATTAATGGCAACCACTGTATTGCATTTGTTCATCATTTTAACAAATAAATGTGCATTTTCAAATAATTGTACTTACGTATTAATTTATTTATTATTACACGTCTGCAGACCCAGTATTTCTATCAAAGTTAATTAGCCTCCACATTCTCATAACAAAATTGTTTTAGGCATAGAATAGCTTCTTTAGAAGTGACACAATGATGACATTATAAACCATTTCATTAATTAACTATTCAACAATGTGATCCCACAAACCACAAGGTAACCACCGACCCAGTAATTATGTACGTACATTGTTTGAATAATAAGGGTGTTAGGTTGACTCAGGTTGTATATTGATTTATCGCGGTAGTATTGCGAAATGCGTTCCCGTGTGATCCCGGCAAAAGGGAATGGAGAAGCACTCCGGTGGTTTTAGACGGTAGGAGTCCGGCACGCCCCTCCGTCTTCCCCAGGGCGGAGGTAGTCCATGAGGATTTCCACCGGGCAAAAAAAAAAAAAAAAAAAAAAGGTTGTATATTGATTTATCTCATGGATAAATCGACAAAATATAATATCACACCAATATGTATATAGATTTATTTGATGAATAAATCCATAAAATATCACATCACAAAAATTTTATAAATGCAAAAGTTTGTTAGTGTATGTTTTGTTACCCCTTCACGTTCAAACGGCTGGACCAATTTGGAAAAAATTGGTATGGAGGAAGCTGACACAGGATTAACACACATACATAATATTTATTTATATAAATATCTCGAAATTTAAGTTAACCGGTATGCCGTACCACCGCGGGTCGCAGCTAGTTTTAATATTTTTAAGAAAACCTTTTGTGTACTCGTCATGGGCACATGTATTTTTTTAGCTTTATACATAATTATATAATTATAGTTTGTCCAAGACATTGGCAAATACAGTTGAAGAAAAACATTGTGGTGAAACCATTATGAGAAATATCTGCATTTATACCAAATACTGTATGTGTTTTGGACATGAAAGCGTGACAGACAAACAACACATAGTTACTCTCGCAATCCATACTAATATTATAAAATTGAACAGATTGTTTGTTTAATTAAACCTCACTAATCTCAGAAACGACTGGTCTTATTTTGAAAATTGTTTCCGTGTTAAATCGCCTATTTATTGAGGGGCCTTCCTCGATAAATAGGCGATTTTACATGGAAATAAAGGCTAGTTTCTGCTATATACCGCTATGCCGATAGCAAAAGCTAGTATAAGTACGTATGTTTGTTTTCTTAGGAAAATATATATAACTAGATTCTCAGTTAAAGCAACATACATTGTATAACCGCATACTAATATAACAGAATTGCATTTAAGGCGTGAGGCAACCGCTAGGGAATCGTTCACTTTGATATTAGTTTTGTCTATACAGCTGATAAGTTTAATAAGATAGCTCCTTTGCGGCAAGTTAATCTGGTTTCCTATTCAACGATGGCTATCTGACAGAGTAAGATGGGAGTTAGATGTAGAAGATCCCTAACTAGTTTAGTACATTTTGAAATGAAGATCAAAAAATAAGTACGCAAAAAATATTCTTAAACATTTTTTTTTTTTTTTTAGGGTCTCGTGGCTTAGTGTAAGCCGTACGGTTTGATCGATAATAAAGGTTAAGCCGCGCTCGCCGCGGTTGGTCCGTATATGGTGACCATTTGTGAACATACCGAGACCCCTCCGTGCCTCAGAAAGCACGTTAAGCCGTTGTTCCCGACTGTCATACGGTGATCTTTGACTGTCGTTAAGTCATTACAATTCTGACAACCAGTCTTACTTGGGATACTGTATTACCCAGAGTCGCTCCAGGTAAAATATAGTATTTAACTAAATCCGGTAAGACTAGAAGCCGACCCCAACATACATAAATTTTTATTTTAAGATTTTTCGGTTAACTCACGCGCATTTTCGGGATAACTCGACTAGTTTCAGACTGAATAGGAGTCCTTAATCATGAGCTGACGCGATGGTGGCGGTGTCGCGAGTCAACCTGGAATATGCGCGTGAGTAAACCCTTCAAATAGTTATGAATTCGTTTCATGGAAGTTATTACACAAATTTAAATTTAAAGCTCATTTTTTATTACCTAAAGATTTCAATAAATTAGCGGTTCTCGCTAGAAAATAATTAACGCATACAGTGCGAAAAGGTTGGCTTCACGTTATGAAAAATACGGCGTGTGGTCGGCACGCGTTTAGTTAGTTATGACACATTAAACCCGGTTTTTGACACACTTTACGGCTTTTTACTACGATACTAGGATTAATATATACATATTTAAAAGGTTGAATCGGCTATTCCGGTTTTACGGGGCTATAAAGTTTACAGGCTCTTGCATAAAGTTTTATAAAATTAGTAATTTTAACTTACTTTTTTCGTGTGTGACAAATTATTGTTTTTTTTATGACAGATAAAATATAATTTCACATTCCTTAAAAAACGTTATAAATAACTATTACATAAAATTTAACTGCTAACCTTGCTACAGTGCCACTACTGAACTGAACAAAACTTGCTGAAAAAATTTATGCTAGATAAAATTCATTCAATTCATTCTTTCAATACAATAATTATAATTATTGTATTCGATGTTAGTGACCCTGACATCTAGTCCGGAGGTCGTGGGTTCGATTCCCACACAGGACAAATCTTCGTGTGATGAGCACGATCACTTGTTCTGTGTCTGGGTGTTGTTTATTTATCTATAATATATATTATTGTATTTAGAAATATATAAGTATGTTTATTAGTTGTCTGGTTGCTATAGTACAGGCTCTGCCTAGTTTGAGATCAGATGGCAGTGTGTAGGTTGTCCCAAGATATTATTGTGTAATATTATTATTGTTATTTAATATTATAGGTACATTAAAACATTTTTTACCAAATTTATGATTTCATTAAATATAACAAAAATACTACTTATTAAAACATAAGAAAGAAAAATTTCACATAAGTATATTTAGAAAAGTTTCTATGCACGAAGGCATTGGAAGGTTAACAATACATTATCTGAGATTTCAATACGCAGGATATACTTATAGAGCAACCTCGACACCGTTTCAAACTGGGTCAGGTATTAGAAGAAGAAAAGTCATTAATTCTGTAGGTCTCTGACGTCACAAAGTTTTGGAAAGTCGATAATATTTTAATGATCTTGAATGTGCTGTACATAGGTGCTATACGTGTTTATTTAGAGGCCAGGGTCAACCAAATTTCTAAGGCTTTTATGTACACGACCAAGAGATAATTATTAGTGCATAAAGCACTACCCACACATAAATATATCTTGAATGAAAATATTTCTCAAACAGTCCACAATACAGAACACTTTTTACCTACTGATATTTCTAGATTACATAATATCTACACATTTACTTGGGATTGTGCAAGTAAATAGTCAATTCGTATATTTATTACAACAAACATGTCGTCATAAAACCATCAGTGACCATTCGAAAATTAAAATCTAAATAAAACTGGGATGAAATAATTTCAATTTCTGAAATTCGCGAAAAGCTGTGTGAATCGACTTACAAAAGACACTTTCTAATTTTAGTCATATAAATATAGTTACATAAGTATTTGTAGGATAATCTATGAATAATCTGTTATTGCAAAAAAATAATAAGTACCTATATAATACTTAGCTTATAAACATTTGATGAATAAAAATACGATATGAATGAAATCACGTAAGTAATGGTTTCTAGTAGCAACAAAATAGTACGTAATGAGTAATTATAATCATCTGTGCACTTTACTGGGCTTTGTAGAAATGTTGCCTACCAAAAAGACGAAGTAATCCCAAGTACCTATAAATTAATATTTGTTTAAAAATGTATTACCTATAAGATATATTATTACCTTTAATCTAAATCCTTACTAAGGTAAACGCAGCTATTACCGACCCTGTTAAGGTAGTTTTGTAATCGATGATAATTATTAAGAGTTTTGATTGCTTTCACATGCAGTGTTTGGTTTTTATATGAAACTCTTACTTATCTAGTTTATAATGATTACCTTATAAACCCAAAATTAGAAGATTTTCTTATAAATTTAAAAAATATTAAGTGGACAAGTCGATTCTGGTATTACCGACCCATAGGAGCAGCTATGTAGCTATTAACGATTTTGCTGAAGCTATTACCGAGTGTAACAAAACTAGAAGATTAATATTTTGATTAATATTATGTGATTTCGTTAAGGATATTAGCATAGATTAAGAAATGTAGGATAGATTCAAGTTCTTACCTATTTCATACAAAAAATTGGGTGGCTAAGTGGCTTTTCCTATGTATAGTCTTCAACTCAGCCTATCGCGGTCCACTGCTGGACATAGGCGTCTCCCAAGTTGCGCCAAAACACCCGGTCCTCCGCCTTCCGCATCCAGTTCGACCCAGCCACCTTTTTCAGGTCATCGGTCCATCTGGTTTGGGGGCGTCCTACGCTACGTTTGCCGGTTCGCGGTCTCCACTCAAGGACTCGTCTGCTCCAACGGCCATCAGTCCTTCGACAGACATGACCAGCTCACTGCCACTTCAGCTTACTGACTCTGCAAGCTATGTCGGTAACTCCGGTTCTTCTCCGGATAATCTCATTCCTGATTTTATCCTTCAAAGATACTCCGAGCATAGCTCGCTCCATAGCTCGCTGAGCGACTTTGAGTTTGTGAACTAGCCCTATTGTCAGTGTCCACGTTTCGGCGCCGTAAGTCATGACAGGCAGGACGCACTGGTTGAAGACTTTTGTCTTCAAACTTTGCGGTATAGGCGACGAGAAGACTCGACGAAGTTTACCAAACGCTGCCCAGCCCAAACGGATCCTCCGGTCGGTTTCTTTCTCGAAGTTGTGTCTACCAAACTGGATGGTTTGTCCTTGGTAGAAATACTCCTGCACAACTTCGAGAGCCACCCCTTCAACGAATATCTGTCTCGGCACGATATGAAGGTTAAACATGACCTTGGTCTTGGTCTAAATTCATGCCAAGACCGACACGTCGAGAAGCTACGTTGAGGCTAAACAATATACTAACATCATCTCGCCCAAATGTTCCAGCGACTCTGCCAACACAACGATGTCATCGGCAAAGCGTAGATGAGAGATGTACTCGCCGTTTATATTAATGCCCTGTCCAGTCCAGTCCAGTGTCTTGAAGACGTCCTCCAATGCGTTGGTAAACAGTTTCGGGGATATCACATCCCCCTGTCTTACCCCTCTGCGCAATGGAATCGGATTAGTCTTGTGGTCGTCGATCTGGACAGTCATTGAAGCGGCGTTACGTTGAGATGTTGAGATGCTTGTATAAAGCATCTCAACATCTCAACGTAACGTTCGTCGATTTGACATCGCTAAAGAGCATCCAGAACCGCCCAAGTTTCGATGGAGTCGAAGGCTTTCTCGTAGTCCACAAACGCCATACACAGCGGCTGATTGTACTCTTCGGTCTTCTGCACAATCTGCCGTACAGTATGTATGTGGTCTACGGTACTGTAGCCTTTTCGAAACCCGGCTTGTTCCGGTGGCTGGAACTCGTCGAGTCTTCTGGCGAGACGATTCGTGACAACCCTCGAAAACAACTTGTAAACATGGCTCAGGAGTGAGATGGGTCTGTAATTCTTCAAGAGGCTTTTATCACCCATTTTGAAAAACAAAACCACCGCACTCCCACTCCACGCTTCCGGTGTAGTGCCTTGGCGGATGACGGAATTAAAAAGGCCCTCGAGCTCCTTTAGAACTGGAGTACCACCTGCTTTTAAAAGTTCTGTCGTAATTCCGTCATCACCCGGAGCTTTGTTGTTTTTAAGTTGCTCGAGAGTCACCCTAATCTCACCCTGGTCAACGTCCGGGAGATCCTCAGTGTAATGGCGCGTGAGTCGAGCTCTTTGGTCATCGTTGCTGGAAGCTGCTGGTCCCACTGTTTGCGCTGAGTATAGGTTCCTATAGAAGCTTTCGACTTCATCGAGCATCTCGCTCTTAGAGGTGACGACCCTGCCATCCGCGGTTTTAAGTTTCATCAGATGGGTCCTCCCTAACTGTTTTGCTCAATCGCAGCTTCGATAGCGCGGGTATTGGAGCGTCGGAGGTCGCGTCGCATCAGCTTCCTGAGTTTAAGGTTTAAGGACCTTCTTTCTGATGAAGACACCTGATTGGATGGCATCTCCCGTCTCTTTCTCATAAGGTCGAGAGTCTCAGTCGAAAGCTTGGATACTCTACTTCTGCGCTGCAGCGGAAAGTGCTTACGAGACAGTTCCTGCAACGTTTTGACCAAAGTATTGGTCTTCTGGTCAATGTCTTCCGTGGTTTCCAACGAGTCGAATCGATTTTGAAGTTCCAGTTGGAACTTTTCAGAACCTGATATGATTTGGGGCAGTTTAGGCCTAAGAGTTGACCTTATCAAGCGCGATCTTTCAACTTTCACATTGATATTTAGAGTGCCTCGGACAAGTCGGTGGTCACTTCCGGTATTAAACCTGTTGATCACGGAGACATCTCTGAATATATGCCGCTTATCCGACATGATAAAGTCAATCTCGTTCCTTGACACATTATCGGGGCTCCGCCAGGTCCATCTCCTCTGGAGCTTCTTCTTAAAGAATGAGTTCATTAAGATGAGCCCCTGAGATTCTAGGAAATTGACCAGCATTTGGCCCCTGTGATTTCTCTGCCCCAAACCATAAGGTCCGACTTTCGATTCGCCGTGTTTTTGTACTCCCACTTTGGCATTGAAGTCCCCCATAACAACGTTGTAATGAGCCTTAGCCGTACCATTGACAGCCTGAGCGATGTCTTCGTACATGGCTTCGGCTATTTCATCTGAGTGCGTCGAGGTCGGCGCATATACCTGTACTACTTTCAGCTTATACCTCTCATTTAGCTTTAGTACTAGGTACGCTACCCTTGTCGACACACTACCGATTTCCACAACGCTGCTAGCGAGGGACTTATTGACCAGAAAACCAACACCTCCTTGAGAGAGTTGATCACCTTCGCGGAAGTAGAGCAAGTTGCCTGACTCCAGGGTTATAGTGTCCTCCCCCTTTCTACGGACTTCAGATAACCCCAGTATATGCCAGTTAATGTTACTTAGCTCCACTTCTAGTTCGGCAAGGTGATGGTCCAGCCTCATCGTTCGTCCATTATACGTTGCCAGATAAAGTCGTCGGTTTTGGTAGCCTTTTTTTTTTTTTTTTTTTTTTTTTTTTTTTTTTTTTTTTTTTTTTTTTTTTTACGGGGGGAAATCCTCATGGACTTCCTCCGCCTGGGGAGAGGCGGAGGGGCGTGCCGGACTCCTACCGGCTAAAACCCCCCGGTGTCTCCTCCACGCACGTGCGCGGGGGGCCGCGGGAACCCGAATTCGTCCGCAGCCCCCCACTAGTGCTGGCCCGGTCTGTCCGGGCCTCGTCTCGTGCGCGAGGTAGTGAGGCGTTCGACTACCCCGCGCACCGCCTCAGAGGCGCGCGCCGACACCCGCGCGCGCCGCCACCTCGGGTCCGGTCGATGGGGACGAGGACTTCCCCAAGTCCGTCGCCCCTGGACCCGTTCATGGGGGGCGGAAGAGGGCGTTGTCCGCCCTTCTTCCGCGCCCGGTGCGCTTTCTGCGGCCGGGGAAGGGAGTGGAGATCTCCCTCTCCCGTTCCGCAGTCTCCTTCTGCGACATCACGTCCTCGCAGAAGGACACCACCGCGTCCCACGACTCTGCGCTACCGACCATCCTCCGCACCACGGCCGGCAGCGACAGATCGCCTCCTACTTCGTTCGTGAGGACACGGCGCTGCTCCTCCCAAGCCACACACTCGGCGAGCGTGTGTTGCGCCGTGTCCTCCCCGCAATGGACGCAGTGGTGGCACCGAGCGTCCGGCTCCCTGCCTATGCGGCACAGGTACTTGCCGAAGCAGCCATGCCCCGACAGCACCTGCGCCACCCTGAACGACAGGGAGCCATGCCTCCTCCCGAGCCAGTCGTCGAGTACTGGCCGGATCGCCTCGACGGTCGCGAGGCCGGCGGCAGGGCGCAGAAGCCTCTGCCGCCATTCCGCCACTAGGACCAGACGGAGCTCTTCACGGCGCAGCGCGATCTGCCGCTGCGCCGGTCTCGAGCCCCGTGCCCGCTCTTCCTCGCGCCATCGATACAATGACGCGAGTACTTTCGCCTCTAGGTCCCAGGGCGGGGATCCGGCCAGGACGCAAGCCGCCTCGTGGGAAATCGTGCGGTACCCGCGGACGACCCTGACGGCCATCGCCCTCTGCGGTTTGCGCAGAATTGGTAGCCTGCCGTAACCCGGAGATTCTTAGCACCCCCCGTTTCACCGTGACCGCAACCGCTACCGTGGCCAGGAATAGTGGGACTACCGGGAACTGGGGGCCGTGTGTTATGGCGCACAATCATGGGGTGTTTGTTGCCCTAGTCACCACGCTGGGCAAGCGGGTTGGTGACCGCAGTTAACTTTGGTTATTTAGGAGAACGCTGCTGCCCATTCTCCTTGTTTTATATCCCTTAGTCGCCTCCTACGACACCCACGGGTAGAGAGGGGGGGGTTGTTATTCTAAGCCGTAACCCCACGGCGAGTATGTATAGTGCTATGTATAGTAGTATGTATAGTGCTGCAGAGGAAAAGCCACTTAGCCACCTATTTTTTTTGTCTTGAACACCGTGAAATAACTTCTTCTACTCTGAGCGGAAGAAGTTATTTGAAGTTATAGTGTAAGACTTTTTCTGACTAATACCTACACATGTTCCTTCAGATACCTGTTGCCAGGTCCACAGTAACTTTTTCGAATAACCCGCGAACCTAGCAGGCATCGGCCCTAGCGGACATCCATGTTTCTGCAAAAAGTTATTTTATGTATTTCGTTTGCCATATCTATATTCATAATTATTTTTGTTATTACTTTATAAGCTAATATTTTCTGCAACCAGTTAATCAGTGTAATTTAACATTATGGATAATGATTTGTATAGAATCGGTGATAGGCTCCCATACTTGCTATCACCGACTCACATGGATCGGTAATAAGCGATGTATATACAAATATAAAATCGTTTCACCGACTCACAAAAACTAGATAATATGTATTGATTTGATCTTTCTAATTATAACAGGGATTTTAAACAATTGATTAAGCAAATAGTATTAATGAATGCACACATTGTTATACAAAGAAAGGTATTTTAATAATGTTTCTTTAAATTAACAATTAATGAATAATTTTACAAAACGTGGTAAACACAAAATGATAAAACAAGTAAACTAGACAAAATAGTATAGGTCGCTAATAGTGTGTAACAATGGCTGATTATTTGAGATTATAATGTCATATTCATATTTTTTCTTTGTCATCGCATATCGACGGGAAAGCATTTAAACTAAATATAATGTGCAGGGTAATTACCGACCTATGGATCGGCAATAACTGCCACTATTAAAATCATTGAAGCTATTACCGCTCTATTTAAATTTCAAGTTTTATCCTATTAAATTACTTAAACTTTATGAAATACTATACGAAATAAAGAATTCACACTCAAATGAACACATTTAATAATACACAACCAGTACAGGTTTCGTAAATCGATGTACAAAGTCTTAAGCAAAAATTTGATGTGCTTACCTATTAGGAACAAGGACTTGTACTACACGGCCGGCGAGCTCGCTGTCTTCACGGAAACTAACGAATTTTGTGTCTTTTCCGGGATGCCACACACACAAACGTTAGTTTTTGCGGTGCTCAAAGAACAAACATGCGTGTTTCGTCAAGTGTCTTCAGCATGAATCGTTCCAGTAGCGTAAAAATTACAAATTAATGGAATGGATCGGTAATAGCTGCGGATTTTCGATGGGTCGTTAATAGCTGCATTTACCTTAAATGTTATAAATAGAATAAAAAAAGATAAATTAATGTGGATAAAATCACACACAATGCCCCGAATCCAAAGTAAGTAGCTAAACCACTTGTGTTATGGAACAATAAATAAATACAACGAAGGTACCACAAACACCCAGAGCCGAGACAATGTAGAAAAATTTTTTTCTTCATTGACGTCGTCTCACCTGCCTAAATAAACTTCCGAAATTCAAATGACGACAGCAGGACAACACGACCAACCATCCGAAAATAGGGGAAACCGAATATCCAACAAAAAGTTTCAATTTAATTTTAATACAGAATGCACAATGAAAATTATTCAGGCAAAGTATTTGCAGTTTCACTCTCTGTTCATATATTCTCTCTCTACTTCATAGCAGTAATCAATGTGGAACGCGGGTTCCGTATGTTATTGCGATGTGCAAATCCCAAATGCAATCGCGATGAATTGTGTACCCAATACGGTTGAATGTCTTTTATTTTTGAAAAGTTTTTAAAGGATTATTATAAATTTATGGTAAAAAGTATTATATATTATAGCCTTCCTCAATGGATTGACTATCTTACACTGAAAGTTTTTTTGAAATCGGATAAGGGAGTTCCTGAGATTAGCGCGTTCGACTAAACAAACAAACAAAGTCGTCAGTTTTATAATATTTAATTGTCTTTTGGATTATAAAAGTGTTTAACTGTATTCAAATAAGCACTATCAACATTTTGTATCTAAGAACATTACGGAATAATTTCTAAGTAAGATATCATTTTAAGTGTTAAATAATAATACTGTTTTCAACAATTAATTACACAAAAAACAAATGTTCAACGAAATCCATTAAAAAAAAACACCAAATTGCATTGCAAATAAGATTACCTAAGCCTGCATTTGTATTAGAAGCATAATTAAATAAAACGTACAAACAACTAAAATTTTAATAAGTTTAGTTTATTGCAGAAATATTCAAGCAACGCCAAAATACATTTGTTTTTTTTTTAGTTCCAAGCCTGTGAGAAAAACTCACAGTTGAATCCCTAATTAATGTTGACTTTTCAAATTAAATTCGTTCAGTCATCGCTTGCAGCTCTTTTCACTGTACAAAAGGGGAATTAAAAAAATGTATACATAAATCTGTATCCTTTGTGAAAAGTGATATAAGTCGAATTATAGATACTTTTTTATTTAACATGTCCTTAAAGCTAATTTTTCGCTCTATTTTTCTGTCCTTCGGTATTTATATTATCACAGGATTACCTCCATCCGCTGGCTGCAAACTCAGAGTCAGGTATGAATATAAGTGACCAAATTAGAATGTCAATGTTGATCGAATTATGTTTCCTTGCATGGTACAGTCTAACCATTAACCCACTTGTTTAAAAAAATCCTTCTATATTCTGATTGGTCTCAACCTGGCATAATATATCCTGGTAATCATTATCCTGCTTTACATACATACATATGTATTTCAGCGTTGGTAGCTTAATGGCTAGGGCGTCGGAGTTGCGATCATGTGGTTGCGGGTTCGAATCCCGCCCTTTACACTATTTCCTACAATATATCTTAACACGAGGGGTTAAGTATACTAGTAATGAGCGACCCAAATTGCTAGTAATCTTTAAAAAAATAATTGTTTGTGGCAACGACATCCTAATAAAATAAGTTATAAAGTCTACTTAATAATGTTTCGTACTTAAATATTTTAATAGCGCTCATAATTCCGCAGTCCTCAGCTTTTTCTTGGTTATGACTATTCATCCAGATATCACAATAACAAAGAATTTCTGGCTAGTTGCAAATCCAGGGGAAAACGGGAGTGTTCAGACACACCCATCATGAGACTTAACGCCCAACGCCGCGTGATCCCTGATTTCCCCAGGGGCAGCGATACTGCGCCGGTATTAGAGCTAGTTTTCACTAGATGTGCTATATCCAACTTTTGTTACGAAAAACGAAAAATTGTTATTCTCGTATGCTTTTTTGTATTTTGTTTTCCTCCAAATATTACTTAGTTGAAATTTTTTTATAGCATCGTTTATTATTTTGAGGTTACATGAAGATGTTAAAAAAAAGGCAATGTGGTTATTTAAGTAAATGTTTAAATGCTTAATATTGAACGTAATATAATAATGTTAGTATACAATGTCTCGTTGCAAATGAGCCGCTACAGTAAAAAAACTGTTAAGTTACTTTCGAAACTCTATTTTTAATTGAAACAATAGGTGGTGTTGACACTTCCATATTTTTTAACATCTATGAAATCATGAAATATTTAATTCCGTCGCGCATGACGAGGGCTCTCCTTATTGCGTTTGCACTTGACAAATTATATTAGGGTCCAAGGTATTTTGATTTTTTACACCTGAAGACGTTTGAACATTGTCAAAATTAAAAATTATTTATCATTATCTACTATTTATCTACTAATCTGTTTCTTTCAATTATTTTTTGGTATCTCAATGTTCTTTTTTCATAAATATTTTTATATTTTTGTGCAATTTACTTCGGAGTCTTAATTTTAAGATGCAGTATTGGACTTTTTCTCCCTTGGGTATCGTAGGAGGTGACTAAGGGATTATTTCAAAAGTTTTCTGCGAAGTTAATGCTGGTATTTCTTATTTTAAGATTTATTATTTACACAATATCAACTTTGAAAATGGAGTGAGTTCTTAACTTATGTTTCATTCGTTTTTCAATGTCATTCCCCAGAGCGGTTATAATCTATTCAATTTCAAAAGTTATACAAAATATTTTTTGTTCAGTCAATAGCAAAAGTAATTATGATGAATTCAGTTTATAACTTTTGGAGTCAAAACTGATCACGAATATATGGCAACATATGGGAATATTGGAATAACTATGTGTTTATTTAGAATTTCTGATTTGGTCATCTACTTTTGCTGTTAACTGTACCTACTTTATAAAAAGCATAAAAAATTGCAGTTTCGGCGACAATTTATGTAACAAATGCAAGTGCATTTACCACTTTACCTCTTATTTAAATACATACATAATTCTAGCAAGAACATAAAATAGGTATATCACCAAACCACCTATTCATCAAAACCATAATTATTTTACCTTTGCAAGCCAAATTTAATCACTAATAACGCAAAGGGGTTTTCAATTATGCATTTAGGTTGACCATTTTTAAAATCCTGACGTCCTCCATCTGTCCCTTTCCAACTTGTGGTAGTTGAAAGTTTTTAAACATAGTACTGTCTCGCTCTCCGTAATCGCATTTAAATTTGCATATTTAAAAAGATGCCAGGGAAAGCTGCAATATCCTCTCATTTTGTATGCGTTTCCTATTTTAGATAGAGAAATATTTTTTTCAGCAAAGCGAGGGTGACTTTTGATCTCGGTGTAGAGAAACGAGCGGTTTTTAACTTTATTCTGCGCTGGCTGTGTTTCATCGTGACATGCTGCTATCGTGAAAATATGGATGTCAGTTTGGAATAGTCAGATTTAGTATAGTTAGTCAGTGTAGTGTGTCGTCACAGGCCTCTTCCCTTATAGAGAGGGAAAGAGCATTGATCACCACGATTGCTCATTTTTAGATTCCACGATGTTTTCCTCCACCGTTTGTCAATGGTGTCTTAGAATAATTAAGGTAGTAGATACATACAACTTTTAAAAAGACATATTGGTTCTTGCCTGGTTTTGAACCTGCATCCATTTGCATAGCAATCCGGTTATTGAACTGCTGGGCCACCACGACATTTCTAATGTTGTATACTAGTAAATAAAACAATCTGAAGTGGTCACATCTTTCTACAATGGCACAATAAATTCAAATTTTAGCCACAGCGTTTCGTTAATTGCTTAAGAGTGTAAAATATTGTTGATCTTTCGAAAGATAAATTAAATCGAGCAGATGGATGTATACGTTACAGAGTCAATAGTAACAGAAAGTATATTTTGAAATGTGGAACAATAGATAGGGAAAATTGTAATGAAAAATAATTTCATTTATTTTCGCCCCAAACTTGTCAGGTCAACGACCTTCAATTTGGCCTTAAGTGTGTGTCCTTCATAAAGTAAAGGGTAGGTAGTCTTTATACATCTTATGAAAATGATAAGGACCACAGAAAAGCTAACCTATGCGATGAGGAAAACTTTTTAGTATTATTTATTTTGGTAAATAAAATTATAAACTAACGAGATTACTAGTAATGTGCGACCCACATTGCAAGTAATCTTTATAAAAAAAAATTGATTCTGCAAAATAATACGGGAAATATTACAAAAAAAAGTTTGTTTTTTGTTTTTTTAAGCATACTAGTGATGTGGGTCCCACATTATTAGTATTCTTGTTAACCCCTCGTGGTAAGCTGAATGTTTGTGTTTGAGTTCTCGTTGGTAGTGCAATGGTTGGTTTTCAACTTGCAACCACGTGATCACAAGTCTGATTCCCTAACCATTAGGCTACCGTGGAAATACATTTACAATAAAACCAACATATAAAAGAGATAATGACAAAAGACATAAATACAATACACAAAACCCTCCACTAAACGTGGCACACAATCAGTGGATAAAGAGAAATCTTTTAGCGTCTTATTCGATGCGGCTCAAATACCTGACACCTTCAAAAGCTGAAAGAAATATTAAAATTTGAATAAAGGAAACATCAAAGTTTTCAACGTTGCATTTTCTTTTCTCAAATCAAGACTACACAAGATTTTTTTTGAGTCTCACAGAGAATACCAAAGCTCTTTTATTCACAGAAATTATGGAGCGACGTTCAAATTATGGAATACTTGCCGTGGAATGTTAAAGGGAAATTTTAATGTCTCGCTTTGGATTTTTATCTTTATCCGTGGGTTATAATAATTATCGAGATTATCAATTTATGATATTACGTTTCGGAGATATTTATAGTACCGTACGATACATATTTGGCATGTTTTTGTGGCACCCCTGTTTACCATTAATATCTGATATACACAGATGCCAAATCTTTTGACCGTACCTAGGTACCAAACAAATATGCTCTATGGAGAACTTTTGCCTAGCAGTGGGAAAATAATTAGAAAATAACAAGTATTTTATATTATTTTCATGCTCGTATGAATTGCAGTATTTTTTACCAATTAAATTCAGTTTTTTTTTTAATTATTTTCTTTAACTTCTGTATTATCCTTTGTCATTTGTTTCTATTATAAATATTATAATTTGGTAACATAAGAATTGACAATAATCTAGTTAACAAGTCATTTTTTAAGCTGAAGATATTTAACCTGTTATTCGCTAAAGTTTTTTATCTGATACTGCTTGGAGTAGAATTCACTATCGCCTGATTTCCTATAAAGCTATGAAGACTGATACATGAATAAAATTCATAATAGTGATATGTCTTAATGAAGTTATATGGATATTATATTACCTTCCTAATATATTTATTTTATTTGGTATGTTCCATGGAGCTCAGATGCGTGACTTTAGAGAGATCTATGTCAAGCAGTGGACTGATGATAATAATAATTATTATGGTATCTTTCTCCAAAAATTCTTTGTTGCATTTTGAGTAGCATTTTTTTAACACATCACTTCTCATTCCTTTCTCTTACTTTCCCTTAAAAAGTCGTGGACATTGGCGTCAGTTATTTAATTTGAATGCATATTTTATATTATGCTTGGACATGTTATCTACTGCTTTGTTCCAAATAAAAAACACATGACGTTTCCCTAATACAGTGACCTAATAATGAAACTTTTGAAAACATAATGATATCCAAAAACTTATCAACACCCTCCGACAATGGTTACAAGTTTATTAGAATGTTCAGGAAGAACAATGCTATCCGACCGTGTAATGGTGACAAAACGAAAACGACCATGTAATCTCACAAATTGGGTACTCTCAGTACTCCAAATGTATTATCTACTTAACTTATACTTCACTCATTCCACAGTAATGAGTTCACCACAAAATTAGGAGGGAAACTGCAAAAAATGTAATGAGAAAATGTATTAAATTCTTTCAAATCTCCTCAACTTTTGAGACTTGCTTTCTTTGTGAATATTCTCTTCTAAATTAAACACGTGATTGTTTTGGAACTTTGTCATTTAATACTGATTATTTTGATAGCCTTTGACAGCGGAAAAACAAAAGAACTTTCCTTTTTAAATTGTTTGTTTTCTAAGCGCTTATTATCATTAAGCAATTTTAGGTTTTGTTGCGCAATTTTTGTAAAAAGAGGTACAAAGTTTTTGCTTCACCTATTAATATATGGAGGATATTTAGATATAGATTATCTTCTGGTTTCAAAACATCATTTTTACCAGTCTTCAGAAAATAACCCCAAAAAATTAGGAGAAAAATAAAACAAAGCGGCGAAACCAACCAAAAGAATATCCATTCCGAAATTAAGCAACTGTATAAACGGCTACAAAAGAAGACTATCAGAAAGAATTCAAGACTGCTTTTATATACCCTATTATTATCCTAAACGTAACAAAAAGGACACAAGATATCCGATATTAAGTACCCTAAAACATCTGCAGAGGTCTGATCGACCCTTGATGATGTCTTTTAACGCCCAAAACCACTTAGTAACTTACCAATATTATAGCAACCTTCATAGTTAACGCCGACCCAAGGCTAATCTCTTATTAATTCTGACAATCTTACCCAAACATTTAACAAACGAAAATAAGCCTTAAATCTTTGGCTTAAGGTTGTTGAAGAGTCATTAGAAAAGTTTGTACAAAAGTCACGAACTATAGAACTCTCATTGTTTTACCAGTCCCTTGAAAGCGGGAAGTTATGGATGAACGCATCATGGGAATGATCGAACTCAATACTTTGGTAATGGATTTTTATAGTACTGACAGATTGTTTAAGTGTTCGATATTCTTTATTTCTTCTTAAATGTTGCCATAACAAGTTCGGAAAAGAAAGGAACAGTGATTGTTTTCAATCACCGAAATCTTCCAGATTGGTTTTATATTTAAACAGGTGGTGAATTTGTTCAAAATACTGCAGTTTAATAAATTACCTGAAGTGATCATTGACTTGTAATTATGTTGGAGCTATTAAATTGATAATTTTAGAGTAACAGATTCAGCTACGTTATGTAATTTCATTCCTTGCAAAAATGCGGCTTACAATTAAATAGTACCCAGAAAAGTTCAGGTTTATTATTTCAACATGACACACCCTGATACCTACCTCTTTCAAATGTGAATCTATGAAGCCCTTCCATCTATCTACCGTGTCATCAGACCATCTTCCGGATCCGAACCAATTACGTAACACAAACTCGATCAAATCGCACGTCAACGCAACCATTCGGGTTTCACTCAAGTAAGCTCGGCTATACGTCGTCAGCGCCCTTATTCGTCGGAATGACGTTTTCGACGGCGAACACCGAGCTGCAAGCGTTCGAGTGTAAATGATGTGCCAACGCTGGAATAAACGTCAGTCGTCCGCGATCCGGCCAATGGTGACCAGGAGCTGCGAATGTTGAAATACGCTGAACAAAACTGTTCGAAGCAGTGTTATTTGGACGTGCAAGGATTCAGCGTTAGCATTCAACAAAGATAAGTGAAAAAAATCACACTAATATTATAAAGGCGACATTTTATGAGTGTATGTGTATGTATGTTACCTCTTCACGCTATGAAGGCTGGACCGATTTCGATAAAATTTGGTGTAGAGCTGGCTTCCAGAATTAACACATATGCAAAAAGTATTCACGAATAAATTAAGTCTTCTGATAAACCGCGGGGCGCAGTAGTATTAATATGGATCACTGGGTGCACTGGATTTATGAACGATAGGTTACACTGGTCTGCTCTTCTAGTGGTTAGCGACCCTGAGTATGGGGTGAAATATTTTCGCCTGTGTCTGGTTGCAAAACCTGGTTATAAAAGATATGTTATTATTAACAAAAAGTAAAAGTTGTTATAAAAGATATCTTATTATTAACAAAAAGTAAAAGTTTGCCAACGAATTACATTTTATATTTTTTTCTTTATCAAACCCGTGGTTTTAAGCAAGCACTTTTATAGATTGTATCAGCACGTCAATTCTGTAAAATGTCAATCAACAACTCGCATCTCACTTCGCTGTTCACTTCACGTTCACTCTCACTTCGCATAAGTTTCAAATTTCGAGTGCGAACTCAAACGTCATCTCTTATTTAGGCCCGAGTTTTCTAACTACATCATAATCATTGATTACGTAACCGTTCTGTTAGCATTAAACCGATGTTCAATCCAACCGCGTTTTTTTTTAGAGTTCACCATTTATTTCTAACCAACGGTTTGCTAAACAAACTGTTTTGAATGAGTGAGTCCAAAATTACCAAATGCTGGAATGGTTTATCATTATTTTGTGAATGTTTAATGTCTTAATGGTCACGTCAATCAATTTTCATTGTCAAACTCTGTGATCAAATCATCTAACTCAATTTATAATTTTTTCGTGTCGTGTTTGTTATTAAATCTTTTATTGAATATATATCAGTGATATGGAAGATGAGCGTAAACGTACTTTGAATTTCACCAGTGGCGAGAAATCTGTACTTACGGCACTCGTAATAAAGTACAGAGATCGAATAGAAAATAAAAAATCGGACGCTAAAGCAAATGCCGAAAAAGCAAGAAGTTGGAAGGATCTGGCTGCTCTTAGTACTCACTGCAAACGTTCTCTTGAGAGCTTCCAATCAAATATATTTATTTGTTATAGCTTACTTGTTACAGCTTACACTTGCTGGGAGAATAACAAAATAAAAACTTCATGTCAGGAAGCATAAACCAATGGCTAAACTGAGTTGGCTACATCGTTTAAGCTAATCATTCGATTACAGTACATAATCAATGGTTAGAGAATGGTGAACAGCAAAATATTGTTAAACAGCCGTTCATGGTTCAAACATTTGTTTAAAATTTAACCATCTGTTGGTGAACTTGGGTCTAAATCTCACGGTTAATTTAGTTCAACACGCTGACACGCTCGCAAGTGTAGCGCTAGTGTATCAACCGAGTTTATAGAATGCCAATCAAGAAATTCACGGCGGGTTCAGATTCGAATTTTAGAACGACGTCTTACAGAATCAACAGGCAGTATATCTAAACTTAGTAGCTCCATGGCTGAAAGCACACTCAATTTAAATTGTGGTCTCGATTTAGAGCCACGATTTCAATCACCGATCATATGCTACGTGGCTTGCGATACATCCAGTATTTTCTAAAATTTCAATAAAAGAAGTTACTCCCAAGCCATTGTCATAGAATATTAAGGCAATCATTAAAGATACAAAACTAATCAGATCTGATACATAAACTGACTGGTTGAGAATGCCACGTGGCATTTAATTCACCTCATGTACTTATTGCGAATTCAAGTATTAAAAAAAAAAATATGATTAATTATCACCAAATCTCTAAACTCTCTTAATCTTAAAATAGTTATAGATGTTGCTAACATAAAATGAAATTATTCTTTGAACCAGGTAAAAGAGCTGCAGCCAGTATGATGTTATTCAGACAAGTACGAAATATTTCGATTAGGGCACTTTATTTTTATTTATATTGACATGCCAAATGATATAGTTCTGTTTTCCGTTTCAGCTACTAACTTTTAGTGTTTTTTTTTTTGTAAAGAACTAAATTGAAATGTACCCAGGAGACCCAAAACTAACAAGTTTTTTCGTAGACCAATCGTCATGAAGCAGACAAAACTCTTAAATATTTCTCGAAATTATGACTGAAATGCAATGTCAAGTTTCTTAAAGTTTACACATTTTGAGAACACATTCATTTCCCTAAAGACGTACTGAGAGGACACTGAGATACATTCTCCATTAAGTGTCTGATTACTTGAGAGCTCTATGAAGTCACGTAGTAAAACAATGCGACCGTTATAAGGACAGCATCGATCAGATGCACTTATGCTATTGAAGATGCTTTTAGATGAAGACGTGATGGTCTGAGTTGGACGTGTGTTTCTAATGGTAATTATGTGGTACCTTTTAGAGTATACTGTGTATACTAACAAACCTGTTAAAATACAGTATAATTTTTAATGGCACCGAGTTCACCCTCGGGAACCCTTTCCTTTAGGATCATGCACCCTCGGGAACCTTCTCCATTGGAAACTTTGTCCCTTGAAAACATGTTTCCTCAGGAACTCTCTTCTGAGAGAACTCTCTCCCTTGGAAACAAGCTTCCTTTGGGAAGCCTCTCCCGGAACCTTCTTCCTCAGGAACCCAGAGCTTTAGGAACTGGCTCACTCGTGAAGGTGCTCTCTCTGAGACTCTCTCTCGAATATACACCTTCTGGAACCATCTCCATCGGGAACATGCTAGGATTTCGAACATTTTTCCTCAAGGTTGGATAAAACAATTCCATACTGTATTTTGGAAGTTAGGTACATCTAAAGATTTAAAAATCGCGTCGAGTCGGTCACCAGAACCAACGGAAAATTGATTTTCATTTGTTTTTGCTGGAACTGTCAATTCAAAAACTTGAACTTAAAGTCCATATTGCAAGTTTATTACTCCTTGCTTTTTTTTGCCATGATTTTAGTATGTTATTTTTTTAACTCAATGGCTATATCTGCTGATTATGAAAAAAATACTAGATATTATATTGTAAGAAAAAAATCGAAGTATAAAACTTAAGCCTTCATATTATTTTAAAGGTTAATAGTAACCTATGTGTAAATTCTGAAAGATAAGTTTGTTTAGATTTATTTTACAACCTCCAAAAAAACTTGTTGGGTGAAAAACGTAAAAAGGTTGCACTTAAAGTTTTTACTCTGATTGCTTGCTGCCAAATAGTTTTTCTTCATAGTTTGACCACCACTTAGTGTTAGACCCCATTAATCTTGAAACAGCATTATCAAATGAAAACATTTCAAATGTGTTGGAAAAACAAGCAATAAGAAAAGTACCCACAGTTAACACTGTCTTGTAACCACGTACAGCTTTAAGTAAGTCCGTACGTGATCGGGTACTTATATGGTACTTATACCACATAAGTAGTCGGCTGGATTGTAGTGTTAAATCTTGGCTGATTGTCTTTTTAATGAAGAAATATTTAACTTAAATTCTTGTTTAGAGGTAGTATTCTAGAGTGGTTCTCATTATAAAGAGTACTGCAATAAAGAAAGAACTGAAAGGGAGGACGATAATATTAGAAGACATTTTGCGCCTGTTTTTTTTTTCTTGCTGGTTCTGTTGCATTGCAGGGCAAAGACCTATACCTCTTTCAACCTCTTTCTGGTTAAGACTGTGTAGAACCACTTGTTATTAAAAAAATCCAGCTCGTCGCGCAATCAGTTAAGCTTACATCAAATATATTTTTTTGCCTAATTTTATTAGGTATACTTTTTATAAAAATAAATAAATGTGGACAACATCACATACATTGCTCCGAATACAAAGTAAGTAGCTAAAGCACTTGTGTTATGAAATCCAGAGACAACGAAGGTACCACAAACACCCAGACCCGAGGCAATGTAGAAAAGTGTTTTTCTATATTGACCCATCCGGGGATCAAACCCGGGACCTCAGAGCTGACGACACCTTGAAAACCGGTGTGTACGCCACTCGACCACGGAGGACGTCAAACTTATGGCATAACTACTAAAGAATTGCTTGTGCCATGCACGATAAAATATGTAAAACCAAAGGAAGATAAAAAAAACTACGTTTAGAGATACAATATGGTGTACACCTTTCTACATTTCTTAAGCCCATCTGTCACTGAAACTGACTTAAGGCAGTTTAGGCAGAACCTCTGTCCTGCTCAACTATTGTGAGAAATGACACTACAAAAATCAGTACTACAATACAATTACTGGCACAAGATAAATGAATATCAAAAATATATAGCTACTCCCAAAAGACTGGAAATGGGTAGGGATGAGACATGAAATATCCTAATTCGATTCCTGGTTCGACGAACTACTTACGAATTCATACATTTGGACATATTCATGCTCTGGAGAATACATGAGCCGTCGCATTGAGTTGGACGGTTAATTGAAAATACTGGAAAGCTGGAAGCTCTACAATTTCTACTCTGAAATTTAAAATGTCAGTGTACCTTTAATTTTATTTTTGGAGGTAAAGTAAAAAGATACAATCGCTGATCTTGAATATTTTTTTGTATTTAGTAATTATATTGTAATCCTTTATTAAAATTGTTACTGTTCCTTTTTCTGTACCCTAGTAGCAATACTTTAGATTTTAAAATCGAGTGGATACCTATTTTTTATTAAGAGCCATTTCACAAAATTAAAGCGCTCGAGTTTAGGTAAAAGACGGCAGCACTGTGTATGTGTGCAAAGGTTATCACACATACACAATACAAGCAGTGTAACGCGAGTGTCGAGACGGACTAAATAATCTTGAGCCGTTGTATTCATAATGCGGAATTTAGAGATTTATGAAAAAAGTTATTTTATTTATCTGTTTCACGTCTAAATTAGTTATATGTAAACCATCCTGACTTGTCAAAATTAAATTCAGTAGATTCGTTTCTAGATAATAAAAAAAAACACAAGTATATGTTATGTAAAGTATGTAATAAAAATTATCAGGAAAACAAATAATAATATAAGACTATCACATAAGTTATAATAATATGGCTGCATAATTTTTATTTTTCCTTTTTTTGATACAATGGTACAAAATGGGGCGTAACGGTTGCGTCGTTACGCCCCATTGCTAAACAATAATATATAATTAATCTACTAAAATAACACTTTATAATAAAATAAACTCTTTGCTCTTGTAAAAAAAAAACCGAAAAAAATCAAAATGTTGTAGTCGTAGTATAATAATGCGTTCACGACATGAGCACGCGCAGATTGAGACGCGGGAAAAAGTGGCATAGGTCCTTCCTCGATGGGCGCTCGCACCGGACTAAACAGTACCGGCTTATGCATCGTACTTTATTCTAATTTAGAGTGATTTTAATATCGATATTATGTCTAATTAAATGAAGGGATTTTAATCAAACTTTAGAATTCGATTTGTTAAAGAACATAGTTTATTTTGACATTTTTTTTTATGTAATTACGCCTTAGTAAACCCAAAAAATTGCGATATAATTGCGAATAAATCGTAAAAATTGACCCAAGACTTTATTTTTTTACTAATTAATGTTTATAATAATCGATATTCTAGTACATTATGTGTCGACAAAACTATATGCCTGATGCATTGTGTATTTTTTTTCGTCAAAATTATAACTGTTAATGATAGATATAGGAGTCTGAAGTTGACTCTGCGATGATTCTTCAGTAAACTAGTTGTGGGAGATTAATCACTACAAAGTAAAGAAATAAGTTTCTGTAAATGTTTTACATTAAGTGTCAATACGAAAGATTGGTCAGAGTATTAACTAAGATGGTAAATTAGGCGACTAAAATCTTAGATATTCGCGCGAAAACGTGAAATGGCTCTTAAATTGACTTCTCTTCATTCATTGACTGCGACGATCCAAATCTAGACTAAATTTAAACAGCAATCTAGGAAGTTGCTTCTACTTTTGTTTTGGTGTAAATATTGTAACAAAACGAATTCGTTTCTAGCCCCACGTTGGGCGCCACTATAATATTGTATGAAGTGAGGGTCGAAATAAATTCCGTCCGAACATTACTCAGCGTTTTACCTGCTTAAATAAGTTTGGAAGAAAACTGTCTTAGAAGACTTTGCTTCCTTCATTTCCTGTAGGTAAAGATGGCAAAATCACATGGCATCAAAAGAAATGGAACGGGTAATCAACATTCGGAAAAAATATTCCCTCAAGTTTTTTTTTATGAATATGCACCACAATACTCCTCAACCTTCCGCAAAACAGTCCCGCTGAACCCAATTCAAATTTGAGTTTTAATATACTCATTTTCGGATTAATGCACTCTAGATTCTAGATACACGACGATATTGCATGAAAGGTATACCAATTCGTAAGTCAACGAATATAAAATTTAAACTATCGAACGTTGACATCGTACATGCATGGCGTACTGTATAGATGCGAAAATTACTTCAATAAAAATCGCGTTTCCCCGTCAAATGTATAACTGGACTAAACCGGTTTTGTCCCGTCACGCCCGTCGAAAGCGGGACACAAAGGGGCACTTCGCAATCACGCTGTTTGTAAATCTTTCACGTACTCACGTGAGCTGGAATATTGAGTATTGACTAACACACCTGAATACTAAATAATAATCGTGTAGCGTGCTAAATATTGCAATAAGCCTAATATCACTATAATATATTTTGTTATTGTTTTTTTATATAGGAACTAGCTGTGCCCCTCGGTTTCATCTGTTTTATAAGTTCCCGTTATCGTTACTTCATTTCTGTTCTATTCGGTATAGAGACGTATCCATCAAATTAAAGATACTGAAAATGAGTTCACCCGTTCTCGAGTTTTTTGTTTTTTTTTTAATGAGGTCTACCGCGGTTTGTCTGAGTGTAGGCTTTGACTGCTTCACCGGACTTTTGGCTAAACCTGAAGGGCCTCCAGCCAGAGATATAGAAAAACTAACTACGTTAGCAATGTTCACCAAGGGCACCTTCTGCGGGGTCCGGACCTCGACTTAGATCCAGTTTTTTGATCCCAAGCTAACTCAACCAATGGTCAAAATATGCTAACTGGTTTCAAACTTCTTCTTCTGGTTACGAACTTCAAATTTATTCATCAATTTTTATTCTAACGAATGGTTAAATAATTATTTCTCTAACTTATTTCTCCATTTGATAGATCAACAATGATGAAAAACGCGTTTTGAAACCATTAGTATCTAAGCCTACCTACCTAACCACTAGCTTCTGCCCGTGACTTCGTCTGCGTGGACTTCAGAATTGAGTCCAAAAAGAAATGAAAAATGTGAAAGTAATAAAAAATGAAATAAAATTTTCACCCGTGTTATAGCTTGGGTAATAGACAAAAATACCAAATTTCAAAGCTGTTCGCCCACGGCTTAGCTCGGAAACAATTTTCAATTTTCCCTCGGGAACTACTTAAGAAATCGGAATAAAAGGTAGCCTATGTTCTTTTCCATGTCAAAGGCATGCATGCCAAATTTCATCCAAATCCGTTCAGCCGTTTTTGCGTGATTGAGTAACAAACATCCAAACCTCTAAACATCCAAACATCCACACTTTCACATTTTATAATATTAGCAGGATTAGTTGAGTTAACTAGGGATAAAAAAACTGGGCCTTAGTGTGTTGCTAACAATCTTAGTGAGGCAAACAACAAGAGAAGGCTGGATCTAAATTCCGTTGTCGAGTTATAAGTGTTGTACCAAACCAATTTTTTTATATATATGATAATATTTTGTCTCAAGTTTATTGTTGAGCGTACTATATTAAGATCGATCGGTCTGATATTGTGTTTACTCAATAAAATAATTCTATTAGTGTGTCAAGTATATAAATATTTCTAATAAAGGATTTTCATATTCCAGACTTTTTTTGAGTAATGTGGAAAGTCTGACACTAAGTGTATTGTTAGATTAATATGAAAAATCTGACATTGACATAAGAACATAATTATGCAATTAGCAGCATTTAGTTCTGACACCAGAATACTCTAGTTATATACAGCACCTTAATTCAGGGGAATAAGGTCTATTTAGTTATTTCTGACAATTTATTTAATTTATTTATGAACTTAACAAAAATTTTTGATTAAAAAACAATTTTATTATTAATTAATTATTAGTTATTTCGTGTACACTAGATTGACTCTCAAGACTACTGTCCGTACCCACTAGTCAACTCTCCATTTCTTTTTAATCGAAAACACGAAACAGTACAAAACTCTTAATAAATTCTTAAACGCTTCGAATACCTTTTGAAACTCCACCAGAAATTCCGAGCTATCAAGTTCAAAGAAATAAATTGTTCCGAATGTGTTTCTATCAAATAAATAAACTTGGCTCGGAGTGAACTTCTCAAAGTAATTTAAGTACGAATCTTCTCGAATCCGACTTTTAATTATTAATGAGTAACCCTCATTAAGTAAGTTTTAAGAGACGAATTTATTCATACTTTTCATGTCGTTGTATTTTAAGGAGATACCTACGAGTATATTTAGATTCGCTTTGCTTAATTTAGGTAATAATGTCCTCACAATTATTTTTAAGTATTTATTAATGATGTCTGAATTAAATATTGGTGAAGTTGGTAATACACAAATTCACAAACAAATTGATTCACGATTTTGATTATAATTTTTGTTTGAATCAGTATTTTATCGAGTTTTCTAAGCTGAAAAAAATGACTTAGGTAGCAAAATAGATGTAGGCTCTCATGTAGATTTTTTCGTGGTGGCCTGGTGGTTCAATGACCGCATTTGTGTGCACATGATTGCAGGTTCGAACCCAGGCAAGTACCAATTTGAATTTTTCAAAGTTATAAATATGTACTTTCTTAATTATTCTAACACATGGTGTGTTAGAATAACAAACGGTGTAGGAAAACATCGTGAGGAAACCTGGATTCCAAAAATTGGAATATGAAATCGCCAGTCTGCAGTGAGCAAGCGTGGTGATCGATGCTCATTCCTTATCTATAATAATATGGGAAGACGCATGTGCCTAACAGTGGGACATTAATAGGCCGGTATTATATATTGATATAGGCATAATTATTACAACTTTAACAATAATTTGATGCAAAAAACGATACTCAAATTACTTAAATAAACTAACTTCCAATTCAAAACAATTATACAACACCCTTTCTAATCAAACTTTCCGCGTTTGAACCACAGTAACATGCTCTACGTACCCGAATTAATCAATTAGCTATCGACTTAATTACCAGACCCTTGTTTATTTCGTGACGCGGTTTATACCCGCTTCCAATGTGGACACGTTAAAGTCAGAACTACGAATGGAAATGTATTAAAGTGAGGACATGTAGGTACCGAAATAAATATTTTGGGTCTAGGGACATGCTATTATTATGACATCTAAATACTGTAACTGAAAGACTTCAAGTCTTATGGAATAGTTTTTTTTCTTTAATTTCGATTTGCTGCAACTTGCAAAAAAAAAAATTAGTTAAACAGCTTCCTAGTGTTGAAAGTTTACTACCAAAACAATGGAAAATGTACATATATTTATTTTACTTTATTATGAAATAAACGGTAATTTATAAAACAGTAATAAATATAATACTTTTAATTGATTCATCAATCATTTAATAATATTCTTTATTTAAATATTAAACAAAAGATACAATAAGGTTCACCAATAAATGTATTTTTCAATAATATTCCTTCATAGATCTTAAGTCCTTGCTTGCTTCTGATTATCATTCACCACAACTAACAATTTATTTAACTACTTTCTACTATCAAACGACTTTTTTCAGTTTTTTAAACGGTCGACTTAGTAGGTTTAAAATCAAATGAAAAATATTAAGTAACAGTCGACTCCATTAGAATGCGGCGACCGGTTGGCGCGCAACCGTTAAATTAAATTTTATTCCAGCCAGCACTAGAAATCAGAACCACGTCCACAGTGACGTAATATTTAAATTCTGTGTTCGAATGGAAGCATGTGGATTGATGAGAATCGTTTCGATTGGTTGAAAGCGTTTATTCAAAAATGGCGTCACATTTGTTCTAAACTGCCGCGAAGTTTAAATATGGAATGTAATATTGAAGGTGGACTGTCGTTTGGTATTTATGTGGTCAGTGTTTTCAGGCACAAATTAAATAATTATTTAAAACGGTTAAATTAAATAAGGGCTTTAAATAGGGCGGGATGTCTTAACCTACACAGGATAAATTTAAAAGGAGTGCATATATTTAACGAGGTAATCAGGTGCTGTATACAGTTCAAGTAGAATTGCACAAAGGAGGATGGTCACATATGACCTGAATGCGAACATTAATCATCAGTGTATGAAAAAATAGTTATTTATGCGTGCTTTTACTAACGGGGTCTAACTAATTTTTTTCTGGCCGGGAAAATGTTATGTATTAATAATAAATAAACTCAAATTCATCACATTTTTCCTTAAGTTTGAACGCATCCAAAGCTCTTTCATTTTTATCTGTGGTGTGCGTTTCGTTTTCACAGCGCAGCGGGATTTAATTAAGCGATTACGTTTAAAAATTACTAGTATAATAATATATATTATTTTGTTTTATATCACCAATCATATCTTTTATCAAAAAACAGTAAGAAATATATAATTAATAGATTTAAAAAATAATTATTACCTTAAATACATTTAACAATATATCAGAAATATGTAAAACGGAACGTATTTTTTACCGGCATAATAGTGATGAGTGAGTGATGACAGATGACACATGACACAGCGTAGCTGGCTTGCTGTTAACGTCGTCGTTGTGTTCTAAGCGTTTTGATTTTGTTTATTACATAATTATGTCACTACAGTGTTGTTTTGGCTTATATAACAATCAATTAAGTAACATAGGCTACCTCGTCCACCTTTATAGTTTAGTTATGGTTGTAGGTATAACTATAAACCATTTTCATTATGTGCGTAGCCAGAACCTCAAAAATGGCAAATTATGAAAAAAATTCTAAGCTCCTCCACTTTCAAATAATATATTTGCAATGTGGGATTGCTAAGGGTGGTTAGGCGAACCATTTAAGCCCTATATTAATCATGGTCGCGACATTTCATAGCCAGGTCTTGGTATGTATGGGCAGTGGCCGATGTTCTTTTATTCTAATCTGACAGTGAAGGTAGGAAGGATATTAAAAAAACAGTCACGCCTTGAACCGAATCTAAATAATCTCACTTATTCGTTGAATTATGTGACAAAAGTTAAAACTGAAACAAAACCACAATGTAACTGCAACAGAATTCACAACACAAGCATTTTTATACCCGTTCGTTATACGCGGCGTATTGCCAAATCCGACCGACTTTCGGCAACTTCTACGGCTTCCAAGCAACTTCGACTTCAAGAGGTTGTTTGTGAGCACGCCAATGTAGCGTGTAATGAACCGACTTCAAATCTCAAATGTCACAAGTTTGTTTATTTAAAATAGGAAAATGCGCATCTGGTTTTATAATGCAGTAAATCGTTACAAGGTGTCTTCAATTTTTTTTTCAGTTTGCTTGTGTATTACCAGCTTGCCAGCTAGTGATCCTTTTTAACTAGTCATAAGTGAATAACAATGCCAATAAACATTTTTCACATAAGAAGTTATGGAGCTGCATTTTAGCCTTTCAAATGAGGTTGAACTCGAAGGAAATGCTGGCAGAGCATCTTTAAATTCTTTACATAATAATAAAATTATTGTAGAGTAACAGTCTTATTCATAAAAAGTTAAAATAGGTTTATTAGCTTGCTATAATGAGAATCCCGAAAAGCATTATTCATAAACGTTCAATATCGCTAAAAAGCTTTTTAAGTATTCAATAGCGGCTTTGTAACTTAAAACAGGGTCGACCCGTCTATAAACCTTTAATAAACAGAAATATGGCCGACAAATGTATACAACAGCTGTTTTCGCGTCCGAACCGTCTAATGGTTAGTTGGTTGAAGTTAAGTGTTATTTGCAAGGAGCTGGGAAGTAGATATTAAAAAATCATGTAATCGTGTTTTCACCAAATCCATCAATAAATTCTATGGAAATAAAATAGGCCATCAATTTATCAACGAAAATAAATGTAAATAAACACTTGTGTACCTTAACGAAAATTGTTGAACTAACCATAACTTCCTCCAGCCAATTTTCGCTTCTTTGCCTTTTCTTTATATTTTTTTGGTTTTCCATTAATTATTGTAGTACTCACAAGAAAAAATACAAAGAAATCCAATTTTCTTCAAAACATAAACACGTGAACGAAACACAAGAAAGCTTCCAAATGTCACAAGAGACGTTGTCAAACTTTTTTTTTTTGCGTTTTTTGGACATTTAATCTATGGATTCATCAGAACGACAACTTAATCACGTTAAAACGTGTTATAACGTGCTATAACGTGCTATAACGACATCTTTACTATGACGGGCTTATGGAACGTTTATGAATAGACAATTTTATAAAAGGTTTTTTAGTTCTAATGAGCATTTTAACTAATGAGTGTTTAAAACCTATTATAAGGGATTTTTATGAATAAGACTGTAAAAATGCAGACATAGAAAAATACTAGTTAACTGTTCAAGTCCCACAATACTTTAGGTATGTAGGTTCACTGCATAAAACAAGACGTTTGTGATATTTTTTCCAATAAGTGTTTATTAAAATTAGTTCCTTAAGGTAAACTCGTGTAACCAAACGATTGCGCGATCTAAATCTATCTTTCCGCCATCTATTAATCCTACTAATATTATAAATGTGAAAGTGTGGATGTTTGGATGTTTGTGTCTCAATCACGCAAAAACGGCTGAATGGATTTGGATGAAATTTGGCATGCATGTAGCCTTTGGCATGGAAAAGAACATAGGCAAATTTTTATCCCGATTCCTTAAGTTATTCCCGAGGTAAAACCGAAAATTTTTGCCGAGCTAAGCCGTGGGCAGACAGCTTTGAAATTTGGTAATTTTCTCTGTTACAGCGCAAGGTATAACACGGGTGACAATTTTATTCAATTTTTCAGTAGGTACTTACTTCAGTACAGTATTTCTTTTCGGACCCAATTCTTAAGTCCACGCAGACAAAATCGCGGGCAGAATCTAGTTATCATATAAGTCTATAAATTTTATTTACTATAGCTTTAAAATTTTGACTTTGTGTTATATACAGTATCTTTTGTACAGTTCTAAAATACCTATTCAATGATTTCTCACACGTAGTATCAGTGGCAACAAAATTCATACAAATCCCCGCATCGTTCTTTCGGCTCTACTGTTTTTACGGTACAACTCAGTTCACTTAAGCCAAACTAGAACTTTGGAACCGTTGTTCACGATCCAATGTTCTGTATAATGAACCTCTTTGGAATGTTACTTGTTTGTCAAAAAGTTTGCAAGTTGGGAAGTTTCGCGGTTTGAGGAGAAAAGAATTGTTTTATGGCTGCTGATTTATAGATATTGTTTTGTTTACAAAACAATTGTGGATCGGATTTATATTGTATACGTCAAGAATATTTGATGTCCGCAGCATTAAGATGGATATTCTTGGAGAATATGCATTGCTCTTTTTTAAAGCTTAATATCTTTTCTTAAATACGTACAGTATTCGAACTCTAGGAAGAAAAGTGCTGTATATAAAACCTTTTATATGCGATTTTTTTCACAATTCTGTTTTTGTTTTTGTTAAAACGACTGCCCGCACCAAGGAATTTAATCCTTGTGTCGCGGGGGTTTCACAAACATTCAAATCACATGCACAAAGAACACCCAGACTTGGAACAAGCATCTGTGGATCACACAAATACTTGTCCCATGCTGCGATCGAACCCGCAGCACGTCACGCACAGTGGTAATTAGCGTGGTGGCCTATACCACTCTGCTATCCGTGCAGTCAATTAATAAAGACGGTTTACAAATCTGTATTCTCGGGAGAACCTAGTTCTAGACTTAAATCATTATCACTTGCCTTAAGCCGTTAATACTGAGCTTATATACTAAATTATTCTTACATGTTATACCTAAGTTTGCACACAAACGTACCTAATTCCTAACAAGGCACACAAAATAATTTATTCATACAATTATAACAGCCTTTCACTTCTCAATTAAGGTAATCCCCGCTTGTTTTTGTGAATATATAATAAGTACCCTTATGACGTTAAAGACGAAACATATTAATAACATCGACAACATATTATGGCCAGCCGGTAAATTATTAAGGAAAATACGATCGACCACGGGAAACGTTCAGAGAATTACAAAAGAAAATAATAACCGTGGGTACACAAAAGCAATCGTATTTATTCCGGTATTACGTCTAAATAAATATATACGGATGTTACCGTTTGTGTCGGTAATCAGTGTTAATGAGAAATTACCGGAGTACGAAGACGGGTTTAGGAGTTTGGGAGAAAAACTGTTTGGGAGCTATTGATATTTTTATATGGTAGCGAAAAAGGTTTATAAATTAACTCTAACAATGATTTTCGATGTATTTCAGTTAAAATGTTTCAATTTAAGTTCAATGATTGTTGTATTTTTATGTACAGATTTTTTTTTGTTATGCCACCTGAAGGAAAAGTCCTCTAAATACTGGAGGAAGCAAAATATGCACAAACGAAGCATTCCTTTATTTATTTAAATACACTCATAAATTTAAGTATATTGAGTAGGTATCTCCAGTATTTAGAGTAGGTACTTTCGATCCAGCTTTGCATTGGCATTAAAAATATCCACCCCGTATAACAGGGTTTTTATGTTAGTTCCGTAAAAAATTACCAAAAAATTTACTGGGATCAAAAAAAAATATTCAAATTATAATGGATAGCTAGTTTCAAAAGTAATGAAAACCATTTATTACTACGTGGTAACAGCAATGCCATATTCCGGCAACTAATCACATCATTCCATGTTTACAAAACTCGTGTTAAACAAACCCGCGCAGCTATTACAAAAACATTCACGCAATTTTAATAAAACCTCATTCGTCCGGCCATTTCACTAATGGTCCGAAATCACACAAACACCGCAACACGTATCTAATAACATTGCCTGAGGCAATAATAATGTCCAATAACGCCCTTTTATGATTTACTTTTGTAGCCTAACATACGAAATAAAATCGTATGTGGTATTACCATGGTTGTTACATAAACTATGGTGATAGAAAGCTGTGATAGCCGCTGTAATGGTGTTGTTACTTGCATCCTTTGTGTTTATGGCATTCCGGTTAATGGCTACATTCGTATCGGTTATGTTAATAACTGAAACCAATATTTCGAATGTAATCCTTCCTTTTCGCCGAAACACTGGTGTGACTTATAACAAACAATTTTTTTAAAACTGTTCAAAACAATTTGACAGGCCTGTTGGTCTAGTGGCTAGTGATCCTGACTACTAAGCCGGAGGTCGTGGGTTCGATTCCCACCCAGGACAAATCTTTGTGTGATGAGTATGATCATATTTTGTTCTGTGTCTGGGTTGCATTTGTTAGATAAATAACATTATTTATAATATGTATGTATTTAGAAATATATAAGTAGGTACCTATGTTTATCAGTTGTCTGTCTGCTTTTTGCCGTTCTGATATCCTTTACTTTAACTCATAATCCCAAATACAAAAATGTAAAAATACCTATCTGAATTACTTAATTGAATTTGAAACAACACTTTTGTTTTTCAAACCATGAATAACTTAAAATGAACAAATCGCACTTACGAATAAAATAATAAAAAAGGCCCTTTTTGATAAAGCTCTTGGCTTTTAAAAGATTAGATATAGGGGCTGATTCAATACATTAAGCTTTCCACGATTTACATTTAATCTAACTAAGATCTTTAAGCTCATTACATAGGACAAGAAGTATATAAAATAGTTTTTTTTTTCTTGTAATTACTTTTACATGAATCGTTGAATTTAGATACCAGTTTTTCATTATCTCTATAAATACGTGACGCGAAAACTTTGTAGGTGCCACTTTTTACGAAAATTATGCAGACGGAGAAGTATGCAATTACGCAAACTTATAGTTTATATGGAGAAGAAGTAAAGAACGATTTTTTTTTTAATTATGCATGAAAAATGCATAAGTTCAATAAAAATAACATTACACACACTACCGTGTATTTCACACACGCACATTATATCTACTCTTTTGTCAAAAAGACTGTGGTCAAATCTGGTCAAATTGAGAATAGATTATAGATTTATATTGCCTTTACTTTATGTCAAACATAACCTATAGGTACATACTTCTTATATTAATACGTGAAGCAAAACCTATGACCCCATATTCAAACTTGAAATTAAATCTAATTATGGTCGATTTTCGACCACTGTTGGACCTCTACTTTTAGACAATCCTTTTTCAACTTCTGCTGTTGAATAGATTTGACCAGAGCAAGATTGTACCAAGTTTGATCATTCAACGCTTTATTGAAGCTAAGAGACACGGACATACTGCGCACATATCGAAAGATAGAATTAGAAAGAGATATTTATGTGTAATACCTTTTGGGTAATCATAATTAGGGGGAAGTGGCATGAAGGAGCTAGGTTTCGAAAGAGCCACTTACATTTTTTTTGTAGAAAAATAAACGGGATTCGTTGATTTGATTTAATTTTATCAACTACTGTAGACTCAACTACGGTTCAACTGACAACACCGCCACAACTTGTTCACACGAAAACCTGATAAATAATGTGGGCGTGGCTAAATTTAGTATTTAGCCACGCCCACATCATTTATCAGGTTATCAGGAAATATATAATTGTCGTTGGTTGACACGCTAAGAAGCGTGTCAGTTCATGAATAAGGAGTTATTGGGTATGGAATTAATTAGGCGATGTCAAGACGTTAAATAATTAGGAAAAAAGATAAGTATAAAACTTAACCCAAAAATAACTATTAAACAAGACATGGGGTAATTTTTTTTCAATGATGATGATGATTTTACTTTTCACACTTAGTCTACACCCCTATTACACACACAGGTATGCACATTGCACAGCCTTAAATCCAAAGGCAATATTTCAACACATTTATATCGCAAAGGGGAATTTACTTCAGAGAAATTGAAAAATGTTCCCCAAACCGTTTTACACCCATCCTTAGATCATGGTGTTATAATTTTTTCACGGTGGACGACCTTAAAGCCCTTATTCGTAATAAACAGGTAGCCAGTATTTAATAAGCTTCCCGATGTGCGAGAAAATATTTATTATTATTTTTTTCTTGCCCGCACTAAGGAATTTAATCCTTGTGTCGCGGGGGTTTCACAAACATTCAAATCACATGCACAAAGAACACCCAGACTTGGAACAAGCATTTGTGGATCACACAAGGTGTGCGGTCAGTGTTTAATAGAATTGGAGTCATTGACAGGAACTTGACACAAAATGAGCCAACAAAAGTATTTAAATACGAAGTAGTTCCTAAGAAAACAGGACTATCTAAAATAGAGCTGAAAATTATTAATGTAAAAAAGAATTAATAAAAAAAATATCTTTACTTCCAAATTTCCTTCAGAAGTACACTGAGGCTATTACCACAGCAACGGGTTAAAAACGAAGCTCTTGGCTCTTAACGATGAAATAAAATTACCAGAGTTAATGAACGAATAAAATATTAATAATTTCTTTGCGAAGCGGGGAATTCATTAAACTTAAAATGTATCATCCAGACACAAAAGAAGTTTTTAAAGTGATTATAAAGACGTAATGATTATAAACTCTTTCGGCTGAAACTATGTTCATAATTAGTTCAGTACATTTTTAATCTACACTCTACAATTTCAGAAAAATAGACGAATCTGAATTATTCATTTGAAACGATAGAAAATTATGTATTTTAGATATTAGCGGCGGTAGCCTAATGGAATGGCTAGGGCGTCGGACCTATGGTCATGTGGTTGTCGGTTCGAATCCCACCAATTGCACTTCCAACGTGAACCCACTCGTAACAGAATTATTTAACTCGTAACAGAATAGCATTTAGCTTAGCTCGAGCTTTCTTTTTTTTTTTTTAACTCTAAATTATTATAATGACTTCAGTTCGACTCGCGACACCGCCGCCGCCGCCGCGTCAGCTTATGATTAAGGACTCCTATTGAGTCTGAAACTAGTCGGGCGATCCCGAGAATGCGCGTGAGTAAACCGTTGAATCCTTAAATAACAATCTCTAAAATAGGATTTCAATATTTGTCACCTACATTTACATTGACATGTTTACTCACTTGAAAAACATAGAAAACCACAAGTAAATAAAATTCTAGGTTAAACAAGCAAACATAAAAATCCAATAAGTCATAGCATAAAACTTAAACCGGCCTCACCTACATCAATAAACGAGGCGGCCTCCAACAAATCGACTTAATTCCACCTTTTATCGGATTAGACGCCGATATCAGACAATTACAAGCAAAAAGCTCCCGGGGTTTTGTCTCGAACAACCAGTAATTCTTCGCATAGCATCGTTAATTTAAAACTAAATGCTCCGAGCCCGAAACAATAGATTGTCGCATAAATAACTTTAAAGAAAAAAGGGGGAGCTCTAGAGGGGGGAAATTTATACTCGACGTTAACTTCGGCAGAAAATTTTGGGCCAAAATCTCCAAATTCGAGTGGAGTACTCGTCCGATTCGTAATTCATGAGGATTATACAACGTTCTCGTAATTCAGGACTTTATACGTTGATTGGTTGGGAAGATCTACATGGAAAAAACTGAATAATTCATTACGGTTAAGAATAGATTTGGGTTTGGTAATCTCGAAATTGAATGTAATTTAATAAAAGTTTGAGTTTGATAAACTTTGTATATCATATTATACGGTAAGTTTTTGTTTATTATGTACTTGTGTTTTTTAGGCGATTTCGCAGATTTGTAATAGGTATAAAAGAAGAATTTATCAATATTTTGGGCATCGGGACATGTTTATAGTGATTTCATTCAGATCAAATAAAAAAATTATCATCTATTGCTGATAAAAAGTCCGTAGGCAAGGATGTTAACTAGAAAAAAAAACAAAAAGAAAATCCTAAAACTATACCCCAAACTCTTGCAAAAATATGTATTATTTATGTATATGTATGTAAGTAAGAATATAATGTAAGTTGTATATCAATAACTGAATACAATGAGACGTAACTGAAACATAACGCGTTAAGGCTGGTTGCACACGATAGTGCTGCAAGTTAAGGGCGTTCTACAACATTATATTATAATATATCGGTTGCAAACGGCCTTATGTTTAGGGTTCCTTAAGATATTTTATGTGAGAAGTAAATATAAATTAATATGTATAAAAAGAACCATTTTTTTTTTATCACTGGGGTATGAACTTGGTATGGACAGTAAAGATCTATTTAGTCCGTAAGTTCCATAATAATATAAGGCACATATTCTTTCTTTTGTTTTTTTTTTCAAAATAATAACATTTGATAAAGAAAAGGCGCGTTAAAGTGGCGATCCCCCACTCCTCGTATATATTCGTATCAAAGTAGTATTATTTTTAATACCTAAAATCCAGAAAACCAAATAGAATCCGTCATCCCTATTCTACAAAGGTTTATTGTATCAAACAAATTATAAACAAAGAAAAGCTATATTTAAAAAAAGATGGCCGAAGAAGTATGATTTAAAGTAAAAAGCTGTTCCATCATTTAAATATTTCATTTTTCATGAACCACAATGACTACGTTTTATTATCCTTAAATATAGGTCGTACCTTACAAGGATAGAACAAGTAGTGGTGAAACCGGTAAAACTACAAAATATTAAAAAAAAAATCAAAGCATATAGAACCCAAAATCCCACCTCTTTTCTCAAAACACAGTAATAAGTATTTATGGGCCACACACAATAACCCATTAGTTGGGCATGTTAGCACGGGCCATAGCCCCTAATGGCCTTACGTACTTACTAATTACACTTAGCTATACGGCATAACCTTGTCTGCTTGTCGCCTATTATGATTACAAGATTTATTAACGTTTAAGATTAATTTGATTGAGCTTTTGCCTATCTTTGAGTTTTCTTAAGAGAATGATATGTGTAGGAAATTCTTTATAATTGGATCGTTAATCTTAATAACTTTTTTATATGAACATTATAGGTTATAAAATTGATTAGTTTTCTGCCAAAATTATTTTTTTTATTAAAGTAAAAGGCTAATAAAGGGAAGTTTTAATTATGAATCAAATATTATTACATACTATAGTTTGTTTTTTTTTATCCTGGAGACTAAATTGACAAGGAGAAACAAAAAACATATTATGGTAATCTATGTCATTTTGGCATTTGCACTTGTCTATTTATTTCGTACCTACGTCTGATAGACGTTGTCATGTCACACAACTAACAGTTATGTCAAAAGCTTTAAAAGTTACGTTGGAAAAGTTAATATGGTTGTAAAGTTTTTTTTAATTATTTCAAGTTTCGCGCAACTTTTTGTATTGCGCAAAGGTACTTCTTTTTATAAGATCCTTCTCCTGATAATAACAAACACGACAAAAAATAATAAGCAAAGTTAATTCCTTATCTATTCATGCGTGATGCCATGACCAGGGGAAATAGGGATTTATTTTTATATACATGGAAGAAAATATAGATTTTTTGCTATAAAAATTTTATTCGAGCACTTAGTGTATGAAACACGAACTATGAGAAAATGAAACTTTCTATTCCCTTGACACACTGACCGCTAAAAACGAACAAAAACTTTAAATTTAAAAACAGAACATCAAAAACCGCGGCAAACAATCGCTCACTTTTTGTTTCTTTCAACAGACAAAGGAGGTTTGCCTGCTGCGGGCGATACATGTCTTCGAGAATAACCGACCAAAATAAACAGGTCTTTTTTTCTTCAGTATTTTATTTAAACACGGGTGTTTTTAAACTGGTCGCTTAGTCTGCTTCAGACGTGAAATGCGGAGTGTTTTCATATGAAACGCATGTCATGAGTCTACAGTTGTCAGACTGATGCCTTTTCATCGTTGTTTAGGGTTTTATGATAAGATACGAGATAAACTTTCTTGTGAAATGAAAATATGAATTTGTTGTATCATTCAAGCTTTTTAACGTTCAAATATGGGAAGTTTTTTTTTAAGTAAAGTTAGATATTTTTGTTATTCAAGTCAATATTTGAATTGATTTAATTAATATGAAATACTCTTCACGAATAGGTTTTTGTTGCAATAATATTATTTTCTACTAGCTGCCCGGACAGACTTCGTTCTGTCAAAAGTAAATTTAATTAAGGTAATTCCCGAGTTTAGGAACAGTTTTTTTTACTTATTATTTATTTATGTTTTACACCTTTTAAACCTTTCCTGGACTTCCACAAACATTTCAAGATCAAAATCAGCTAAATCGGTTCAGCCGTTCTTGAGTTTTAGCGAGACTAACGAACAGCAATTGATTTTTATATATATAGATTATTTAACGAAATTTAATCAGCTTGGATAGTATTATGTGTCAGCGAACAGGCTGAACACAAAACGATCATTTGCGAGCCATATTTGACAGTATCATGAAATTAAATTACATTTTTAAATTAACGGGGTTAGTTTGCAATCTAATATGGTCAAAATAAATCATCAATTTATGAATTAAAATCACCTCAGATCACCGAAAAAATCTATCTAATGTCTATGTAAATAACAAAAGACTCAGGTACCAAAACAGCAACATTAATTAAAGACATTCTAAGAGAAATAACCTAGCTTCTAAAAGTTACCGAAACTATTGGAAACAAACTAATTTCAAGCAAGTCATAGACATTAACACCAACTAATTACTTAGAAGTGACGAACACAATATTTTTGAAGTTCCTAATGAGAGTAAACAAACTTCCAAGTACTTCAGAATATCCACAAACTAGTACACTCGGCTACGTATCAAGCTATACATTTCCAGTTTATGCTGACCTTGCAGTGTACGGAAATGCTATACAATGCGAGATCAGCTTATACTGGGATTTTATAGCTTGGTGTGTTAGTAGCCGTGTGTACCTACCTATACTAAAAACTTATGAACTGGGAAGTAGCGTCAAAACTTGCGCCATCTGTACTAGACGATAGTTGGGGACCATTTCTCACGTTTGATTTATAAACGCGGTGTGAGATGCTGTGGCTGTAACAACAGCGGAGCAAAATCGCAAGAACACGACAATTCCAAACGATTTTACACCTTAAAAGATTTCTGATGCTATTTGATAAAAATATTATCGAACAGAACAAAAAACCCGACTGCGTAAAAAAGATAGAAATGAGATGGAATTTATAAAGCTGCGGTAGCTGGATGGCTAGGGCGTCGGACTTGCGATCATGTGGTTGCGGGTTCGAATGCACCCATTAGGTACACTACTGACGTGAACCCGTTCGTAACCCAAGCATTGCTTAGCACTAGTAATGTTTAATTTAGTTGACAGTGTTCACAAACGCAGTTGGAGGCATCAAATAGGTACATAAAATTATTCTGATTTATATTTTTGCAATTGCAATCTATGTATGAAGCCCTTTATTTTGATAACCCACTCAATAGATATTGTGAAAAAAAAAGTTGTGGACAGAATATGGTGCCAAAAATCCGCCATTTTTGGTTTTGATATACCCAGTATCACTCTCACAGTAAATACAAATCTAAC